>JAHIAM010006737.1:0-600000 GCA_021605205.1 Aegilops longissima
ATACATCATAGAAGGTTTTGAACACCAGGATAGTGTCCGCTCGCAAAACAAGTTCCACATACCACCGTGGAGAGAATAATTTTGCACGGATCTGCTGATGTACTCAAGGCGTGACATCACACCACGGCCAGGCCTTTATATGAATCGTTTTTACTGTTCCACCAGCTGCTTAGTAGGCGTGTTTCTTGGGACGTATTATCAAAGCATAGATCGTGGGCCCATTATTCTAGGATTCTCATCAATACGGACGGGTAGCCATCCGCGCCATTGATTACGGCGCTTGGGAGACGAAGCGAGTTTTACCAGGCTCGTGGGGACGATAGCTTCGTCCATCCATATAAGGGATAAGGATCCACCTTTTCACCCACGCCTTCTTCCTCCTTTGCTTATCCATTTCCGCACTCGAGCTCCAAATACCACGTCCCAACATCCCACCTCAACCTTCTCCAACTATGTCGAGCGGAGGGAGGTGGATGGCCTCCTTCACAGAGAGGGCACATCACAAGACTGCGGAGGCCGGATACTTGTCCGCGACATCGCGCACAGGCTGCCCAATGCGGGGCAGCTTATTCCAACCCCCAGGCCCCATGAGAGGGTGGTGTCTCTCCCCCACTTCCTCCACGGACTAGGTTTTCCACTTCACCCATTTGTCCGGGGGCTCATGTACTACTACGGCCTGGACTTCCACGACCTGACCGCCCCGAATTTCATCCTCAACATCTCGGCGCTTATCGTCAGGTGAGAGGCCTTCTCTCGCATCCAGCCCCACTTCGCTTATGGCTGAAGATCTTCAACGTCCGGCCAAGGTAGTGGGCGGCCGCTGCGGAGTGCGGAGGCGCCATGGTTGGCAAGATGGCCAAAGTCCTATGGCTCGAGGGCGCCTTTGTGGAGACAATAAAGGTGGCAATCGGGTGGTTCTACATCACCGAGCCACGCGACCTCAATGGGTGGCGGCCCCGACCAGATCTGGCTTCCCACACGGCTCTCGCCATGGAAAGAGACGGGCCTGACGTGGGGAATTCGACGAGCTATCCGACTCCAAACATGCGTCCAAACCTGGTGGACAAGAATCTCAAGCTTGTCGACGTAATCCGGTGATGCTCATCCGCCGATTCTCCCATGCCAACAACGGCCTTTATTTGTGGAGTTCGATCCGCACAACACCAACCTTGAGCCGCTCTTCGACAATACATACGAAGATGCCCGGAAGGTGTTGTTCAAGGGCGCCAAGCCCCGCATCCGCTAACAAAGAACGCAGATATCAGCTCGCGCGCCGTCAAGCGAGGTGTTATTTTACCCTTTACGGGCTCTTTTTCATAGATTGACTCTATGTGGGATCTAAAACTCCCTAATCTTTGACAGATGGCTGAAGACGTCCGGACAGATTAACTGGCTCGCCTTTGCCGGAAGACCCAGCGGACGCCTCGATTGACAGGGGCTGCTGGCTCCGGCACCTCATGTGGTGCCGGAGAAGAAGGCCAAGAAAGAGGCCACGGGAACTCAAGGAGCTCCCAACGCCAGTGCTGCCGGATTCGAGATGAATCTTCTCCTCAAGACGAGGAGGAGGAAAGAAGCTTCTCCCCAGCGGGGAGGAGAAGAAAAGGAAGGCCGCCTAACCGGGAGGCCGAGGGTCCAAGAAGGAAGAACCTTCCTCCGGACTTCTCCACCAACGCCGACAATGACGAGGAGGATTGGCCAACAAGGGCCAAGCCTCAGCGGATCGTAAGTGTCCGGATACTCATGACTTTTTTATTATTGCATAGTGTTCTCTAATGTCGAACAATCATGCAGCCCGCCCAAGAGCGAGCTATCCGCTTCGACGAGCGGGTCCCTGGGTTCGTCGGAAATGGATAGTACTTCGCTTCCGACCGCCTCCTCGCCTCACGCTGCGGACGACGCCGAGGTGGTGCCCCAAGGGGGGCCTGGTCAAGAGGAGGTGGCGCAGGAGGCGCCACAAGGTAGCCTCCCGGACTCCAGGCGCGTGGGGGGCAAGACCCCTAGGGGCTCTAAGCCCGACCCTTGTCCGGACACCATGCCGGAACCTTCAGCGATTCCGGAGTCCGCAAGCGGTCCTTCAGAAGAAGGGTAAGACGCCGTGTCCTCCGTCCAACGGAGGCACCGGATAGCGATCGAGGCGCTTAACAGCGCCAGCATCAGGAGGAGCACCGCATCGTTATGAGTGCGGTGATCCGGACAGTTCAGTCCGCCAAGAGCGGGCTGACAAGCCTGTACCAGCCTTCTAACAGTGCTCGAGGTAAGTTTAGAATATGTAAAAATATTACCGCATAGACAGTAGTTCTGATGCTTAGTTCTGGTGTCGGAAAGAAAAGCCGGACTAAGGATCTAAAAAGATATACGCAGTAGTCTAACATAAGTATGTCAATATGGGAATGCAGCATTGCTGCTGTGACCTCTGCCAGACCGATCGTGGAGGTCAATGCATTGAAGCAGAACCTCGAGCGGTCCGAGAACGAGCTCGGATAGGCCAAGAAGCAGCTCGAGGACAAGGAAGGTAAGTAATACCTTATTAAAGGAATACCTTATAGAAAAGTTTTTGGTTGAAAAAAATGACAGGAATACCTTGGGTACTACAGGGGCCACGAACGAGGTGGCGACCCTGAAGGAAGCGGTGTCCGTAGCCGAAAACAAAGTGGCTGCGGAACGCACCGAGCGAGAGAAGGGGGAGGCGCAGCTGGCCAAGGTACGGCAAGAGCTCCAAGCTCGTGGAAAAACACGAGTTTGGAGCGTGACTCAAGACTCGAGAGTCCGAGCTCGCCTCGCTCTTGAGAGTGCCAAAGCTGCTAAGGCCGAGGCCCAAAAAGCCTCCAAGAAATTGAGTCGTTGAAGAAGATAGCGCGGTAAGGCATTCTTATGCAAAGCAAGCATGTGAAAGTGAATTACCTATTACTTACCCGGATTCGAGCTCTCCAGAGCATTCGCAGATTTGCCCCATAATGTGTCCGATGCTGCCACATTCTACCGCGCCAAGGAGGGGAGCTCGACGAAAAGGTGTTCTGGTCTCAAGATGTCGAGGCCGGACATCCGGTGCCTCTAAGCGACCAGCTGAAGCAGCTGGTCGAGCTCCACAAGGTCGCCGAACAGTCCATGAAGGGCCTTGTAGCGCCGGGTGGCCATTGGAAGCCATGCCTGGAGCTACTTTGGCTTGGTGCAGCGGCTGGTGGACGCCTGTCCACGGATTGAAGTCATCAAGCCCGCCTATATTGAAGGTGTCCGTCGGGCCCTTGCCCGTGCTAAAGTGCTCGGGCAAGATGGATGCGGAGAAGCTTGTGACGGACGGGCCACCAAGGGCAAGGAGCATCGCACGCCGAAATGTACTATGAGGGCCTCTCAAGGGTGCCCGCCAATAGCGGATGAGTGCTCCAAAGATGTAATTTTTGAATAGACTCACATTTGTTATCCTGACGCTGAAAACTTGTTCATATGCGCTAAGAAACGCTTGTTAATTTAAAATATTACCTTCTCAGCGGCCGCTTATCAAATTTGAGAGATGGCAAGTCGTTGGCTTCAGCCCCCATGCCACGAGTGCAGGGTGTTCGGGATAAACTTGAGCACTCTTGTTCCCATTCTGGGTCCATCTAGGAGGCGCCAACACAACGTAACAAGGCAACCGGACTTATAATGCTTGAACACTCTCACTTAGGCATAGAATTTATAATTTTAAATTTCGTGAAGCCCTAGTATTCGAAGACCGAAGTTCGGGCGCTATCCACGCCTTTGGCCGGATAATTCGGTCCTTGCTCTAAGCGCATAAGTCTTTAGGGACCCAAAAACCTCTCGAACAGCGAATCGGGCTTTTCCATCGAGGTGCTCGACCCAGCTCAACTGGGCACAATCGCAGTGGTTCTCCCGTAATACCTTAGCCGATATAGCGGAACGTAAGGTACCAAAACACGGAGCCGGGCAAACCCAACTATTGACCCAAGACATGATTCGAGCCGATTCATATAATGCTATAAGTTCGGGTGCCGCGACTTGTGAAAGTGTTCGACTTATCACACCATAATTTTGGGGTACTTAAGCCCCTGGTGTATTAGCCGTGCCAAAGTGTACGGGTGCAACATGTCATGAAATGAACATATATATGGATAAATAAAAGAGTGCAATAATAGGCAAAAGCTATGCATTGTTTATTCAAAAAGGTACTGCAATGAAGGCAGGACGATACAAATAGTGCGATAAGCAAGGAATGGGACTATCGAACAATTCCCCCCTCCAGGGGTAAGCTGTGGGATGATATGTAAAATAGGTATAATGCTCGTAATAGAGACCACCTGAACACTTGACGTGGCTTTCTGCTTCCCTGGCTGTTGCATCGTGAGTTCGGCGATTCTAGTGCCGGACAGGACTTCTGGAAGACGGAGTCCTGAGAGTAAGAAAAAAGAAAGAAAAAAAGAATGACACAATCGGGAGCCCCTGGTGCGGTCGAGCCGCATTCTTGGCGTGCCGTGGTCGTCCCCCTCCCCATATGCCCATGGTATCTCCAGAGCGTAATTATGTACGCGTAATACGAGCTTCGGAATTTTACGAGGGCTGGGGTTGGGGCCGGATTGCTACGTGTGCTTGAATCGTGCCAGGCGGTCTTGTTGTTGGTTACTCCGGGCGCGCTTGGTGGTGTCCGGACGCTTAGTGGCTGGACTCAGAATTGCCGTGAGAGGCTGCTTTGCACCTCCGCCGCGAGGGCCGCTGTGCTCCTCCGCTCGAGAGAGCGCTCGTGTTTCCATTGACCGTGATTACTCCTCGAGGGCCTGGCATCTTGAGCTTGAGGTATGCGAAGCGGCACCGCATTGAACTTTGCAATGCGGTTCGTCTGAGAAAGTGCATGATAGCCGCTTGTGGAACGGGACTATGTCGAAGATTAACTCTTCGCTTCGGAAGTTATCCGGGGATCCGAAGACCACTTCGAGTGTGACCGAGCCCATACAATTGGCCTCTACACCCGTATGACGCCTTTAAAGGTCGTTGTCGGTGTCAAACCGCGGATCTCGGTAGGGGGTCCCAACTGTGCTGCTCTAGGCGGATGGTAACAGGAGACAAGGGACATGATGTTTTTACCCAGGTCCGGCCCTCTCGATGGAGGTAATACCCTAATCCTGCTTGATTAATATTGATGATATGGGTAGTACAAGAGTAGATCTACCACGAGATCAAGGAGGCTAAACCCTAGAAGCTAGCCTATGGTATGATTGTTGTTCGTCCTACGGACTAAAACCCTCCGGTTTATATAGACACCGGATAGGTTAGGGTTACACAGAGTCGGTTACAATGGTAGGAGATCTACATATCCGTATCGCCAAGCTTGCCTTCCACGCCAAGGAAAGTCCCATCCGGACACGGGATGAAGTCTTCAATCTTGTATCTTCATAGTCTTGGAGTCCGGCCGTGACGATAGTCCGGCTATCCGGACACCCCCTAGTCCGGGACTCCCTCAATAGCCCCTGAACCAGGCTTCAATGACGACGAGTCCGGCGCGCATATTGTCTTCGGCATTGCAAGGCGGGTTCCTCCTCCGAATACTTCATAGAAGGTTTTGAACACAAGGATAGTGTCTGGCTCTGCAAAACAAGTTCCACATAACACCGTAGAGAGAATAATTTTTGCACCGATCTGCTGACATATAATGCGGCGTGACATCACACCACGAACATGCCTTTATAGGAATCGTTTTTTATTGTTCCACCTCAGCGTGTTTAGCGAGGCGGTTTCCTTGGCACGTCTTGTCAAAGCATAGATCATGCCCCTTATTCCGGATTCTCATCAATACGGACGGGTAACCCAACCGCGTCTGCTGGCCTGCCTTCTATCAAAGGCGAGCCCTAATCGACCACGGGTATGCTCTTGGTCTTCAACCTCTTTATAATGAGACCAAGGCCCTCTTCTTTTTACACCTCCATCGAAGTTCGCCTGCGCTCGAAGTTCCAACACCCAAATCTTCAGATTCAGGCGCCGGACTTTCGACGATGTCCGGATCCGACCAGCACGGCCGATGGATGTCTTCCTCCGTCCGCAGTAAGAAGATGCGCTAAAGCTGCGCGCGACGCCAGTATCTAACCGCGAGATCTCGATAGGCTGCCTGCTCCTGTGGCAGGTCATTCCCACTCCTGAGCCCGGCGAGAACGTGGTGTTCGTGGTCCCACTTCCTTCGGGTTTAGGCTTCCGACGGATCCCTTGTGCGGGGCTCATGTTTTATTATGGGCTTGATTTCCATGACTTGAATCCGAGTCCATCCTCCATATCTCGTCATTCATTGTCGATGTGAGGCCTTCCTCCATATTACCCTAACTTTGGATTGTGGCTCAAGACCTTCAAGGTGGAGCCAAAATGATCGAGGGGCAACAAGCAGAGTGCGGAGGGGCGGTCATAAGCAAATTTGTTGATGCTCCGTGGCCTGAGGGCTCTTTTCAAGAGGAGCTTGGTTTGTGGCAACGGTAGTGGTTTTATATCACCGCTCCTGTGGGCACCAAATGGGCGGGCGCCCTTGCCTTCCGCCAGGTCCACCACAGCGGCTGGCATCATGGGTCAACAAGGGGGGGCTCGACTGGGGCCGCCCAAGGACGCTCCTTGTTGCAGGGCCGTATTCGAGACCTCCAGGAAAGAGGGACCAATCTGGTCGCAGTGGCACATGTTATGGTGATCCGCGCCTTTAGCCTGGTGAACGCCCCTCCGCCTGTGGGAATTAATCCGAGGGACCACGAGCCTCCAAAATTTTATGGGCACGACACCCGTGGAGATGTATAAACTGTTCTTCGGATCACAAGGAAGTGTCCGGACTTGACCGAGGACGCAGGACTAAGCTGCAATCGCCCAGATACTCAAGTAAGTAGTCCTGTAACCGGACAAGCTGTTCATTCATTTATTTTATATATATGCCCTTTAAAGGAGCCGCTTTTGAACAGGAGTGGATAGCCAAGGCAAAGTTAATAAGGTGTCCGCTCCTCCCAGAGACCACGCCGGATCCCATGTCTGACCAAGATGTTGAAGGTCGCCTTTGAAGAAGGCTAAGGGGGAGCGGGAAGCAACTGCCTCTACGAAGGAGGCTATCAAGGAAGGAGGGATTAGAGTCCCACCTTCGAGGAGAGAAGAGGACCGCTTGGAAGATCCGGAGGTCAAGGCCTCAAAGAGGGAAAGGAATCTTCGGCAGAGAGTCCGCTGCTGGAAGTAACCCAGCCGCATTATTTCCCGAGGGGATCAGCCCTCCAATGAGCCGTAAGTAAAAAGAAGGGGTCTTGTAAATAAGGAACGTCCCTGTATTTATTCATGAATATAATCGAAATTGTACCTTGTAGTTCGGACCTCAGCCCATCTCAAGAGAGCTCGCCTTCGGGGATCTTCTTCCGAGATGATGGAGAGCGAACGCTCCACCGCCGCACCTCATGTGAAGCGGACGACCTGGAGGTTTCGTCGCTGAGGGTTCCCCAAGTCCGGGCGGGCAGGACGGTCCGCGCGCTGTGGTGTCCGGTCGGAGGAGTCAAGGATCTTCTCGGGCGAAGCGGTTATTTCAGAAGATCACCGTGTTTCTAATGGGTATGGTGATTGAAAGAATTGCATCCGCGGAGAGCGGATTGCATGAAGCCGTCAGAAGCTTACTGACGGGGTTTGAGGTACGCAAAAATGATGTACCTTCTGACAGTTATGCATATAAAATGCGCCCTGTATAGATAGTAGCCCCTGAGACTCGGTATGTTGTCAAAATTGACAACGTGCCGAGGATCAAATTCTCAGTTTTAACATATCGCTGCTCCTAAACAGGTGGCGGGGCGTCCGGAGGCCAGCCGGACTGATGAATATGCCGAACTAAAGTGGCAACTTAACGAGGCGGATGCGGACATCGCGCTGGTCAATAAACGGTTTGATGAGTCACAAGGTATGCGACTTCTATGCGGACACCTGGTAAGGGGGCTTGACGCCCATGTCTTATTATTCGTATGCTTAATGCAGATGGTGCCGCTGCCGCGGAGGAGCTGCGGGCGGAACTCGCCCGAGCAAAAGAGCAAGGGTCAGCAATGCGGCCGCTTTAAAGGCTGCCGAAGAGCTAAAAGCCGAACGGGCTGCTCACAGCCGAAGCAAAGAGGAAATGGCCGATATGGTAAAAAAGTTAAGTAATACTACCGATCGCTGCGAGGTTCTTGAAAAAGAACGTCAAGCGGAACAAGAGGGCCTAAAAAAGGCCGCCGCCGAATCCAAGAGCTGAGTCAGGCCGGGGCAATTGCGGCTGGAAAACCGTTTCTGCTGCGGAGGAAATATACAGATCCAAAGTATGCTCGCTGGATAAGTTGTGGAGTTCGGAGGATGCTTATCTCGACTTGGCGGCGCAGCACCACGGACGCGTTAAGCACTTCCGGGCCGAAGGGGCACTGAAGGAAGAGCTATATTGGTCGCATTCCATAGTCCCGAGCGCCCTCTCGCCGCTGACCGATCGGGTGGCCGAATGGGCCGAGCTGAATCGGTTGTCCGGATTTGCCATGAAGCATGTCTTGACTCACTTGTGGCCGCAGGCGGACCCCACCAAGAGCTATTTTGGTTTAGTGCAGCAGTTTTTGGTGCCGTATAGCGATCGACGCAATGAAGCGATCGGCGGTATTGAGGAGCGCGATGGCTCTTGCCCGTGTCAAGACATACCGGTAGAGATGAAGGCCACCGACATTGCATCCCAAGATTCGACAGAAGCCGAGTACCGCCGAGCACTACTTTGAAGAAGTCCGCCGGGCGCCGCTTAATAGAGACGAGTGCTCAAGGATATTATGTTTAAATGACATGTATGATTTGTGAAAACAATGTTTTAATATAAGAGCTTTTTATACTTGTGCGTTCAAGTAGCAAACTACTCCCTGTGCGGCCGTTTATGTATATATATATATAACCTGAAAGATGGCAGTCCTTGGCTTCAGCCCCCACGCACATACTGCGTGGGTGTTTGCAAAGAAAGCGCTTTTTCACACTTAATCCAACATCTTGGTCCTGTTAAGGAGGTGATAGCGTAGCAAACCAGGCAACCGGACTAAAATGCTTTATCACTTTCACTTAGCCATAGGAGTTCGAGGGTGGGGCTACTATATAGCCCTCGGGCACCGCACTCTCCGAATTCGGGTGCGATGTGTCGACCGAAAACCGTCCTTCGTTAATGCGGAGGAATCCTAAACATTCATGTGAGTCATCGAGTGGTTGACCTGTCTCTCGTATATCATGACAGCCCGTTTTCGCTTTCATCGAGGTGCTCGCCTCGCCGAACTGGGCACAATCGCAATAGTTCTCCGGTGCGCGCTAGCCGTGAAAACGGAACATAAGGCAGCAAAACACAGGAGCCGCAACCCAACATTTGACCAAAGACATGATTCGAGCTGATGCATATAAGGCCTAATCTCGAGACGCCAATACTCCCTAAGGTATTCGGTCTTTATGAAAATGGGCAGAATAATGCCCTAAGCCCCGGTGTCTAGGTACGCAGTAAAAATTCTGTGCGGCTAATGCCAAAGCACCAGCCTCCTCCTCGGTTATATTAAGGAACCGGGGATGTATATCAACAAGAGACAGTGAAAAAAAGTTTACGCAGGGTCTTAATCTGAAAAGAATCCTTGCAACGGGTCCCCTACTGCACGCTCCGCACCAGGTCTCCGCTTGTCCCGATCCTCGACGGGTGTAGCACGTTGTTCATCTGTAAAAGAGAGGAACTTAGTTTGAAAGAAAAAGGATCGTGCAAAAGATGTACTTATATTAAATAAACAGAGTACGGTTCGAAGAATTGAATAAAATTGAGCTTTATTTCTCTTGTTATACATGCATGCGGCCCCTCGTATGGGGGTATGCCATAGTAGGCGCGGACTCGCCTAACCGTGTCCGGGTTTGATGACCAATTCAGGTTCTTTGCCTAGCAGAGCCGGATAGCTATGGGGCTGTCAAGGCAGTCTCCCATTCTTCCGTGCTCGAGTAACACTTAATACTTCCTTTTAACGAGATGATGCCGCGTGGATCGGGCATTTTAAGTGTTAGACATGCATAATGCGGTATTGCGTTAAAGCGGGCGAAAGCTTCGCGTCCCAATAGTGCTTGATGGCTACTTTCAAACGGCGTGACATGGAAGAGTAACCTTTCGCGACGGAAGTTGTCGGATAAACCAAACACAACTTCTAGCAGTATGGGGCCCGTACAAAGGGCATATGGGCCTGGCATTACTCCTTTAAAGGTGGTGTTGCTACGGCGAATTTTGGTTGGGTTTATCCCCATCCTGCGGATTGTGTCCTAATATATCAGGTTTATGTCACGCCGCCATCCATGAGGACACGTGTAAATTGGAATCGCCGATTATAGGATCCAATATCAAGGCAGTCCATCCTGCATTCTAGATATTTTCGAATAGTCCCGATGGTCAAGGTGATTGGTTTTGACAACTGTGTGTGCGCGCGCTTTTAGTGGGCGCCATTTGTTTTTCCCTTTGATCACGTGGAAGTGAGTTTACTGTTTTGACCTCCGTGGGAAAGTTTTTGTTTTCCGAGGCTCGCTTGTGGTGCTCGTCGTCATCTTCACTTGGTGTGTCGAGCCCCTTGTGTTCGGGCGCTCACCGCTGGGACTGTTTTAAGACCCAACAATTTCGTGGGTATGGTTGCAGGCCTCCCTGTGAGTACTATGGATTTGACATATCTTGTCCAAGATTTTGTTGAAGTTGATAGCTCATCGCTATTGTCCTTAAGGGGCAGTTTTTGTTGTTCGTCGTGAGCTTTTGAATCCGGGCGCTGATCGCCGTGCTTTTTGGACCTGTTACTTTTAATCTTGCTACCCATCTATCCTCTCCCGCACAAAAGCGGTCATGAGGCTTGTTAATGCGGCCATTGTTCTTGGCTTTTCTTGGCCGAGGTGTTCGGCGAGCCATCTGCCCCGGACGTTGTGTTTGAAAGCTGCTAAGGCTTCAAGCCGTCCGGACAGTCGACTATTTGATTCTTTTAGTAGGGAACCTGTTCCAGAATTTCCGGCTGACTCTCCGGCTGTTGAGTTATGTGACTTAGATCGCTCTCAGATCCGGAGGGCGGACAGAAGTCCCCTGAAAATTTGCCCAAATGCGCCCTCGAGCTCTTCCCAGCTTCCAATGGTATTTTCGGGAGGCTTTAAGCCAATGCCAAGCTGGCCCTTTGAGTTTAAGGGTAAGTATTTTATGGCATGGAGATCATCTCCTCTAGCCATGTGTATGTGGAGGATGTAACCTCAATCCGCACTCTGTGGTCTGTTGTTCCGTCAGATGCCTCTATGTTTACGGGTTTGAATCTCGCTGAAATTATGATCCAAGACCTCATCGGTGAAACATAGGGGTGTGCGGCGCCTCTATATTTTGGTGTGCCGTGATCTTCGAATTTTGGCGTATTGCATTGCTTTGACGAGCATGCTTTTGGCCCATAGATGGACCTAACGGGCCATCCTTTTGATGTGAATCCTTATGCGGATCGTGATATTGGCTTGTGTGCGGCGCCATTCGCGCTTTTTTTGCCGTGGGTCGCCCATCCGACCGGTGACCTTCTTACTTTTTAATTGTGGGGCTCTAAGGCCTCCTCGTCGAATTCGGCAGTAGCTTTCTTTTCGGTAGTTTTTGTTCGGGCGATCGTCATTGCATTTGTTCATGTGCTGAATACTTTGCTCCATCTGATCCTGAGTGCATCTTCCGCTGTTTTGAGCTTCCACTTCTGCTTTTTCAGGCTACGCGCAGTGGCGACGAGCCTTTTCTGGAGGTCATTTTGCTCCAATAGTTTGTCCGGCGTGAGATCGTCCGGACTGTTGTCTTCTCCGGGACAGATTGTTTATCCAAGTTGTCTTGTTCGGACGATTGCTCAATAGCTTGTTCGTTGTCCACCGTTCGCCCTGCTCTATGGCTGGGTCTTTGTTGAGGCGGACTTTGTTCGTGTTTATGTTGCCGCTTTGACTGCTTTTCGAGGGATTTATCCTTCATAGCGCCCCGTTGTTCCTCGCTCTTCATTTCCTTTAGGTGTATCCACCATGTATACATCATGGGATGAGGTTGTCCAGCATCCTATAGGTGCTGGTTCATTGTTGTCTCTACATCGCCGCCCATACCGCCGATGTCTTCGAGTCGTAAATCGAGCACATCGTAAGCTGGCAATGGCTACGTGGGTGGTGGGTGGGCGTTGAATTTCTTCATCGCTCGATCCCAACCTTCCCGACCGTAGTCCGCCAGGCTCTCCGGATAAAGAGAGAGACTTTAGTGAATTTAGGATGTCACCAAAGGGCGAAGTGCTGAAAGATGTCCGCGGCCGTGAACTCCATGACCGCCCCCAATCAGATCCGATTGGCAAGGGCGTGAGGGTTCGAGTCCGGAAAGGAGTCCGCACCCTGGAGTCGAGGTCTTCGCAGCGACAGGATGGAGTTCGCTCAATCGCCAGAGAGATTGTAGCCCCGAGGCGGTGTCCAACCACTCGCCCTCGATCGGGAATCCGCTTCGATTAAGGATCTGAGTGGATGTCGGTGCGGCCTCTGTGGCAATCGCTCGCTCAAGAGCTAGATCATGCCCATCGTGACAAAGGCGGCATCGCTATTCGCTCGAATCCATCAAGATCAAGTCTCCACGGATATCGGCCGATAGTTCAAACTTCCAAATCTGACATGATGGCCAGGCATAGCTTTCGATCTGCTCCAGATGGCCCAAATAATTGGCCCGTGAGTAAAGCCGCCGAATATGAAGATCTGTCCGGGAGAAAAGTCTCACCCCGACCCGCTGTTGTTGATGATCGGGAGCCATCGGGCCTATCGCTGATTTACACGTAGGAACTCTCAATGAAAGCACCAACGGTGCCCTAGATCGGTGATAGACTTTAGCCATCGACGTGGGTGCCCAAGGTTACTGAGGGAGTCCTGGATCAGGGGCTGTCCGGATAGTCGAACTATCATCACGGCCGGACTCCAAGACTATGAAGCTACAAGATTGAAGACTTCGTCCCGTGTCCGGATGGGACTTTCTTGGCGGAAGGCAAGCTTGGCGATACGGATATGTAGATCTCCTACCATTGTAACCGACTGTAACCCTAACCTATCCGTGTCTATATAAACCGGAGGGTTTTAGTCCGTAGGACGAACAACAATCATACCATTGGCTATAAGCTTCTAGGGTTTAGCCTCTACGATCTCGTGGTAAATCTACTCTTGTACTACCCATATCATAAATATTAATCAAGCAGCAGTAGTGTATTACCTCCATCGAGAGGGCCCAACCTGGGTAAAACATCGTGTCCCTTGTCTCCTGCTACCATCCACCTAGACGCACAGTTCGACTCCCTACTCGAGATCCGCCGGTTTTGACAATCGACATTACCGAGGGAGTCCTCGACTAGGGGTGTCCCGATAGTTAACTATCATCACGGCCGGACTCCAAGACTATGAAGATACAAGATTGAAGACTTCGCCCGTGTCCGGATGGGGCCTTCGAGTTCATACTTCATCGCTGCAAGGACTTCACCATCTCGCCGCCTAGCAGGTCTTGATCGCTCTAAGTTGTTGCTGCTTTTTCTTGAGGCTGCTTGCCGTGGCTATAAGCCTGCGCTTGAAACGCTCCTGTTCGGCGGGATCCTCGTGCACGCACAAATTGTCATCATCGAGGCTTGCCTCATCTTCGGAGGGAGGCGATAATTATCGCCCTCGACCTGTCTTTTCGCCGCAATATCGCGGCGGACTTGCTTCTCCTCCTTGTCGGTGTCAAACCGGCGGATCTCGGTAGGGGGTCCCGAACTCAGCGCCTAGGCGGATGGTAACAGAGACAAGGGACACGATGTTTACCCAGGTTCGCCCTCTTGATGGAGGTAAAACCCTACGCCCCGCTTGATTGATATTGATATTGTGGATGTTTACAAGAGTGGATCTACCACGAGTCAAGGAGGCTAAACCCTAGAAGCTAGCCTATGGTATGATTGTAAGGGTTGTTGTGATTGTAGTCCCACGGACTAAAGCCATCCCGTTTATATAGACACCGGAGAGGGCTAGGGTTACATAGAGTCGGTTACAATGGTAGGAGATCTACATATCCAGATCGCCAAGCTTGCCTTCCACGCCAAGGAAAGTCCCATCCCGACACGGGGTGAAGTCTTCAATCTTGTATCTTCATAGTCTTGGAGTCCGGTTGATGATGATAGTCCGGACGATGATAGTCCGGACGATGATAGTCCGGTTGATGATGATAGTCCGGACACCCCCTAATCCGGGACTCCTCAAGAGCTCCCTGAACCAGGCTTCAATGACGATAAGTCCGGGCGGTATATTGCTTGGCATTGCAAGGCGGGTTCCTCCTCCAAATGATATAAGATTGTGAACACCAGATAGTGTCCGCTCGCAAAATAAATTCCACATTCCACCATAGAGAGAATAATAATATATACACAAGTTCAATCTGCCGACGCTTTCCGTGGCATGACATCACACCACTACCAAGCCATTACTCGAATTGTTTTTACTTTACCACCTCAGCGCATTTAGCTAAGCGTTTCCTTGGAACATCTTGTTGAAGCAGATCGTGTTTCCTTAATCCGGGATTCTCATCAATACGGCGGTAACCCAACCGCGCCTGCTCGCCACGCCTCTATCGAAGACGAGTCCCAAACGGTCACGAAGACGGCTCTTGGTATCCTCCTCTTTATAACGGGACCAAGGCTCGCTTTTTTCTTCAATCTTCCATCGAATCCTCTCCACGCCCATGTTCCAGCACCTAGAGCTCCAGATTCGAGCGCTGGACCTTCAACGATGTCCGTTCCGACCTCCAGGTCGGTGGATGCCCTCCTCCATTACGGAGGAGGACGTGAAGCTGCGGGTGGCAAGTACCTGTCTTACGAAATTTCCCACAAGTTGCCTGCCAAGGGCTGGCCATCCCCACCCCCGAGCCGGGCGAGTATGTCGCCTTCGCTTCCCACCTCCGCGGGGTTTAGGCTTCCGATGGATCCTTTTGTGAGAGGGCTCATGTTTTACTATGGGTTGGAATTCCACGATTTGGCTCCGAGTCCATCCTCCATATCTCCGTGATTTATTGTCGCTCAAGCCTTTCCTCCGGCCACCCTCACTTCGCCTGTGGCTGAAGACCTTCAATGTGGCGCCAAGATGATCCAGGGCGCTAAACGGAGTGTGGCGGGCGGCCATAAGTAGGAGGGCCGATGCCCGTGGGCGCTGGCTCCTTCCAAGAGGAGCTCGCCTGTGGCAGCAAGAGTGGTTCTACATTACTGCCCGAGGGGCTGCGCACAAAAGCCGCCTCCCCTATTCTGCACGGGACCTCCACGACGATTGATATCGGGTCAACCATAGGCTCAACTGGGGCCGCCAAAGGACGTGCCCCTACCGCAGGGTCGGATTCGGGATCTCCTAACGAGGGAGATCGATATGGTGGTGGTGATGCAGGTTATGCTAATTAGGCGCCTCCTGCCCTGCAAACGCCGCCCCTCTCCGGCTATGGGAGTTCAACCGAGGGCCCACGGATTCTTCAACACTTCATGGGTATGACACTCGGAGATGTATAACTTATTCTTCGGATCGCAAGAGGTGCGTCCGAATTGACCGAGGATGCTGGACTAAGCTGCAATCTCCCGGATACTCAAGTAAGTAGCTCCAAGTCCGGACATACCATTTGTTTGCCTTTCGATGATCCGCCTTATGACCGATCTCCTTCTACACAGGAGTGGATAGCGGAAGCAAAATTAATACGGTGTCCGGCCCCCCTCCCCGAGACCGTGCCGGATCCCGTGCTGGTCCGGATGCTTGAGGTTGCGCCTTCGGAGGAAGGCGATGGGGAAAGCAGGAAAGCTACTGCCTCGCCTGAGGAGGCTCTTGAACGAGGGGGGATCGAGAATCCCTCCTACCAAGGGGAGAAGAGTACTGCCTCCGAGGACCTGGAAAAAGCCCTAAACGGGGAAGAAATCTTCGCCGGAGGGTCCTGCATCCGGGGAGGCCCCGGCCGCACAATCTCCCTTAATGAGCCAGCCCTCCAACGAGCCATAAGTAGAAAGAAAGGAGTTTTATAATAAGGGACATCCCTATTTGTGCTTCTGAGGATAACTAAAGTTTTTACCTTGTAGTTCGGATCTCCGTCCTTCGCAGATGAGCTCGTCTTCGGGGGACCTTCGTCCGGAGATGATAGAGAGCGAGACGCCTGCCCTGGGCGCCATGGATAGGGCGGACGAGCTTGAAGTGTCGCCACGAGGGAGCCTCGGTGTGGCAAAGCCGATAGTTTGGCGCCAACTAGTGTACGGGTCAAGGATCTGCTTGAGAAGGCGTTTATCTCGTAAGATCAGCACGCATTGATGAGCATGGTGATTGAAAGGATTTCGCTCACCAAGGCGGGTTGCATGATGCCGCCAGAGTTTATCGCGGGTTTGAGGTACGTAAAATGACACACCTTTTAACAGTTTTGCATATAGAATGAGCCCTGTAGATAGTAGCCCCGAGACTCAGAGGTTGTCGACATCGACAGCGCGCCGAGGATCAAAATCGCAGGTTTAAATTCCGCCGCGCCGATGCAGGTGGCGGGTCGTCCGGGGCCAGCCGGACTGATGGAGTTGCTGAATTAAAGCGGCAACTCGATGTGGCGGATGAAGACATCGCGCAGATCAACAGGTGACTTGATGAGTCGCAAGGTAAGTGTTATCTGCGCTGTCACGTGGTAAGGAGCCAAGCCAACTCCTTACAATATGTGCGTGAAATGCAGATAGTGCCGCTGTTGGAGAGTCTTCGGCCGAACTTGCTCAAGCCAAGGAGCAGGCCGAAGGAGTATGCGGCAGCCTCAAGGTGGCCGAGGAGTTAGCGGCCGAAGGGCCGCACACCGCCGAGCAGGGAAGAGATAGCCGAAATGGCTGTGAAGTTAAAGAGGCTACCGACCGCAATGAGGCTCTTTGGGAAGGAGCGCTTAGCGGGCAAGAAGACTCGGAAGGCTACCGCCGGTTAAGAATGAGCGCTGCAATGCGGGCTATGAAGGAAGAGCTGCGCCAGCCGGGAGATTGTAGCCGGTAAGCCTTTTTCGCTGCGCCAAGGTTCACGGATCCAAAATATGCTCAGCTGGGCTAAGTGTGGTGTCCGGAGGACCCTTATATGGACTTAGCAGCAAGCGGCGGATGCCTGCAGCATTTTCGCCGTAAGGATCACCAGACGGAAGAGCTGTTTTGGTCTCAATTCCATAGTCCGGAGTGTTCACTTGCTGACCGATCGCTATTGAGTGGGCTGAGCTAAATAGGTTGTCCGGCTTGCTATTGCGGATATAGTGACCCATATCCGCCGGATAGGCCTCACCAAGAGTTACTTTGGCTTATTGCAGCAATTTCTTGGGGCGGTGCCGCATATCAAGGCGATGAAGCGGTCGGCCTGCATAGAGGGTGCGCGGATGGCGCCTACCGTGTGAAGACACATTGGGTCGAGATGGATGCCACCGCTGTTGCACTTCCCGGTTCGATAATAACCGGCTACCCGCCGAGCACTATTTTGGCGGCGTCGTCGGTGCTCGTAATAGAGTCGCGTGCTCAAAAAATGTTATGTTCGAATGAACGCTTATATGATGTAAAAATGATATTTATGATGTAAGCGCCTTTTATACTTGTGCGCTCAAGTAATAGAATATCTCCTTTGCGGTCGCTCATGTATACGTATGTATAACCCGAAAGATGGCAGTCGTTATTTCAGCCCCCACGCACAAGGTGCGGGTTGTTCGCAAAAAATAGCGCTTTCACACTTAATCCGACGCCTCGGTCCTGTAAAGGAGGTGGTAGCGAGCAAACGAGGCAACCGGACTATAATGCTTTATCACTTTCACTTAGCCATGGAGTTCGAGGGTGGGGCTACGACATAGCCCCCGGGGCACCGTGCTCTCCGAATTGGGCGCCAGATGTGCTCTGGCCGAAACGCCCTTCGTCAAAGCGGAGGAATCCTAAACATTCCCAAGGTCGATCGAGTGGTTGACCAGTCTCTCGCTGTATCATGACAGTCAGTTTTCGCTTTCATCGAGGTGCTCGCCAACCGAACTGGGGCACAATCGCAGTAGTTCACCCGAGCCGCGTTAGCCGATGATACGGAACGTAAGGCAGCAAAACACAGGAGCCGAGCAAACCCAACATTTGACCCAAGACATGATTCGAGCTGATGCATATAAGGCCTAACTCGAGACGCCAACACTCCCGAAGGTGTTCGGTCTTTATAATAGCGGCAAAACAAAGCCCTAAGCCCCTTGTGTCCTGTGCAGGCAGGTTCTTCCGCGCGGCCGATGCCAAAACGCCAGTCTCCACTCTGGTTATAATGGTAAACCAGGGATTATAGCAACAAGAGACAGAAGAAAGGTTTACGAGGGTCTTAGTCCGAAAGGAGTCCTGCAACGGGTCCCTACTGCACGCCTGCGCTGTGTTCCATTCAGCCACATCCTCGACGGGTGTGCACGCTGTTCATCTCAGAAGAAGAGAAGAACTTGGTTGGAAAAGAAATCGTGCGAGAAAGTGCATAAAAATTGAAATATAGATTAATAAAGCTGAGCCTATGCTAGCTCATTATGGCTTATACGGGCAAACCCTTGTGAAGGGGTGTGCGGCTAGGTAGCCCCTAGCTTATTTATTCTGGACTCGTCCAGCCATGTCCGGGGTCTCCGGCGACCCTATGATGAATCGATGCCACGTGGACAGGGCATTTTAAGCGTAAGAGACGCGGAATGTGGTATTGTATTGAAGCGGACGAGATTCCCATCCAGTGGTGCTTGATAGCTGGCTTAAGGGCCGCGCGCCACTCCTTTGAAGGAAGTGCGGCTATGCCGAATTGTAATAGGGTCTATCCCCACTTGCGGATTGTGTCCGGATATAGCAGGTTTAAGTCACCGCCGCCGTCCATCAACACCTGCGTTAATTGCAGTCCGTCTATTATGGGATCCGATATCAGGGCAGTCTATCCTGCGCTCCGGATACTTCTGGACTAATCCAGATGGTCGAAAGTGATTGGTTTTGACATCCAACCTTGGTCCACTGGGGTGGATCATCCGACACTTGTCTTGGCGAGTGCCGTGATGGCTTTCCGTGTTATCACATGAAGCAAGTTTACTGTTTTGACTTCTCGAGGGAATGTCCTTTGGCTTTCGGTGCTCTGCTGGTGGGGCTTGTCATTGTCCTCGCCATGACGATCGAGTTCTTTGTGTCCGCATTATGTCTGCCGGACTGTTTAAAACCCAACAATTTCGTTGGTATGGTTTGCGGCCTTCCATGGTATCGTGGATTTGACATATCCGATCTAAAATTTTGTTTAAATTTGATAGCTCGTCTCGTTGTCCTTAAGAGGCCGTGTTTTATTGTCCGCCACGAGCTTTTGAATCCGCGTTGACCACCGTGCCTCGTGGGCTTTTTTCTTTATTCCGCGCCGATCTTTCCTCGCGCCGTGACTTTCCGCTTCCATCTCTGATCTCGGATGTACTGGTCGCTGGTGCTGCATCTTGCTAGCCAGTTGTCTTCTCTCGCGCAAAAGCGCATCATGAGGCTTGTTAGCGGCCATTGTTCTTGGCTTTCTTGGCCGAGGTGTCATGCAGCCATTCGCCCTGGACGTTGTGTTTAAAAGCTGCTAAGGCTTCCAGGTCCGACAGTCGACTATTTGGTTCTTTTGGTAAGGAACCTGTTCCAAAATTTGCGCTACGACTCTCCGGGCTGTTGGGTTATATGACTCAGATCGTCAAGATCCGGAGGGCGGACATAAGTCCCTTGAAAGTTTGTTTCTAAACGCCCTCAAGCTCTTCCCAACTTCCAACAGTGTTTTCTCGGGAGGCTTTTGAGCCAATGCCGAGCTGGCCCTTTGAGCTTGAGGGGTAGGTATTTTATGGCGTGGAGATCATCTCCTCTAGCCATGTGAGGGGCGGCTCGTTGCCGGAGGCGAGGTCGAGCCGAGGCTGGCCGCCCGCCTCCGCCTTCCGACGCCCATGCCAGATCCGTCCTCCGCCTCGCCCCTCGCCCTCGGTGCTGGAGTCGATCACCTCCGCTGAAGTCTCGCCAGAGTCCGGTTCATCCCAACCACTGGGCGGCGCCCCACCGTCTTCAGCCCGCTCCGGGACGAAGATGCTGGTGTCCGTGTAGTCGGCCATCGCCGCCGCACGCTCGACAAGGGCGGCCTCCGCGGCCTGCAGCTCCGCCTGGGCTTCTGACCGAAACGCGGCCAGACGGTCCAGGTCAAGCCCTAGATACCATGCCTTGACGAACTCCAGGGCTCGGCGAGCTCCAGCTCGGGCCGCAGAGCCCTTCCATGCCTCCACACGCCCAGCTGCGACCTCCAGCCAGTCGGCGGTCCGGCTGGGAGTGCGCAGAACCGGCATGTCCGGCCACAGGGTAGCAATCGCCTGGGCCCCGACACGCTGAAGACGGCGCAACATCCGATGAGCCGGCCGCAGACGAGCTTCAATGCTCAGGAGCTGCTCGTCAAGGGTCCGGGGCGTTAGCGCATCTTGGCGCCATTCCTTTCGCTACGCTGCTCGGGCCTCAATGGCCTGATTGGTCAGCCATGTATGACCAGCAAGAAGTCTGCCAGAAGAAGAAAAGAAAGTTAGAAAGACAAGAGCCGGGCTTAACCCATAGTCGGCAACCCAAAAGAGAAAGTAAAGCAACTTACCATCAACGATATCTTCGATCTCATGAAACTGGAGGTCGAGGCGCCGCGGTCGGGTCCAGCGGAGCGCCGCTTCTCAAACTCGCCAAGAGGGCGGTTTCTTTCTCCACTCGCCCCGCTGCCTTGAGCAACTCCCTCGCTGCACCAGCTGCGTGGCCAGCAGGTCGCTCAAGGGCGAAGCTTGCCGCATTCTCCTCCTCCTGGCGCCAAGTAGGCAGTTCTCGGCCGTGCCTCAGCTGATCTCGCAGAGTGGCGTTGGCCTCTGAAGAACAAAAGAAGAAGGACGCGAAGTCGTGAGCTAAGAAGGTCGCCAGGAAGATCCGGCCCGAATGCGCTGCAGTCGGCCCGAATCTCGGGGACTACAGCCTGCTGGTGCGCAAGCGCCGCCTACGCGAAGAAGAAGAACTCACTCGCTCGCCAGTCGGCAGCCTGCTTATTCAGCTCCTCAACATTGCGGTTGAAGGCGGTAGCATGGAGGTTATGATACTCCTGTAACAAGGATCCTGCATACGATAAAGACTTGAAGTAGCAAATAAAGTTCCGGCCACACTGCACAAGAGCCGACCAAACTACGGGATTACATCCGATGGAGTGCTGGCGCCTCACGAGAAGATCAAGAGAAACTTGAAATAAAACTTACCTGCGACGGCAGAGCGGCGACGCCAGTGCGCTTTGGAGAGGTTCTGGAGGGCGGCTTTCAGCCCGCAGCTTTGCTTGACGCCCAGAGCGCCCGTGTTCAGCAGGCCCGCTGTCGCCTCCTCGCACCCACCCAGCTCGGTGTGGCGCCGACGCCAAAGATCGGGATCGCTGAGCGGGCGGCGCTGTCTCCGGGGCGCGCGCCGAGTCCGCTTTTCAAAGCGGCGCTAGCCTGGCGAGGCGACTTGAAGAAGCAGCCGCGCCACGGCTTCATCGCCGGTCGGCGGCGCTGGGTGGGTCCGGCTGCTGTTTGCCCCTGGCGACTTCAAATCGCGGCGGGAGGCGGCGGAGGTGAGCGCTGCGCTGGCAAAGAAACTCGCCGCCCCTCCCTGCAACGGGAGTCTCACCGCCATCTCCCTCCGATTGCCCGTGAAGTCCGGGCGGCGGTGGCGCTGGAGTCGGAGGAATGACGAGCAACGCCGACCGAGGCGCTGCTGCCTTCGGCTTGTTTTTGGGCGGCGGCGTTTCACCGCCCTCCTGCTGCCGCCTTCTCTCGACGAAGCGCGACGCCTCGTCGCGCTTCTCCTGCGCTGTTCGCTCGCCTGCCTCCCTAAGGGCGGCCGAGGGTCAACTCGCGATCGCTGGCGGGCGTCTCTGCCGAACCCCATGACGGAGGCGGCAGCGACCCTCCAGAGTGAGGGAGCCCCGATGACGAGAAAAAGACATCTGCGACTTGGCCAAGACGGACGGGATAAAAACAAGACGGAATAAGAAGATACTTACGCGGAGACCAACGGTGGCTTCTTCACCTCCTTGCGGAAGCGGTTGGCCTTCGCGACCGCTTCACGCTGGGTCGCGGCGGCCGCTCCCCTGATCCTCTTGGCCTGGCCGCCTGGCTGACTTGGCCCGGCCCGGAGCTTCTTCGAGCCGCCTCGGCCCCCCAGGGCGGCGGAGGAGCTCGCGCCTGGTTGGCCGGCTCTCTGATGGCGGCGGGGGGCGACTTCGTCATCAGGCCAGTCTGCAAAATTGGCCGAGGGCCTGGAGTCGTCGGCCTCTCCCCCTCCTTGGCGTCGGCCTCCACTGCCGCCACGCCCAAGTCGGGTCGTCGGGCCGCTCTCCGCCCGTCGAGACGAACTCGTGAGCCGGGCCCAGGCGCCGGCCGAGGGCGGCATGAGAGGATTCTCGAGTCGGAAGAACCAAGAAAAGTAAGAGCGGATCCGCTAAGAAAGGAAACAAGGAAGCAAGAGGCGACTTACCATCGGTGGGGATTGGCGCGCAGTATGGCTCCTTGCCAAGCGCCTACCTCCTTGAGGTCGCAGATTCGCCAGAAATTCACCGTGTCCACCACCTCCGCGTGGGGCATGTCCTTGGAACACATCCGGCTGGGGTCCCGGTGGCCGCTCATCTGGCAGATCAGATGAGCGCGGACCTGGAGAGGAAGGACTCGGCGCGCCACGAAGGCGGCCAGCAAGTCAGCTCCAGTCAGGCCCTCCGACTGTATCATCACACGAAGCAGCGCGACGGCGGCGTTGCCTGCGGGAGTCAGCGTCCGGGCCCTATAGGACCAGCTGGTGGGTCGGCCCGCCAGTTCGCCGCCCACGTAGGGCGGCAAGTTGACCCAGTCGCCGTCGGGGGCGACGTTCTTGACGTAAAAATACGAGCGCTGCCACATCTTCACCGATTTGATGAGGGGGATGGCAGGGAAAGGATTATCGCCACCGCCTCCTCTTAGCGATGAACGCCGCGACAGAGCCGCACGCACGCGAGCGACGTATGCGCCCGAAGCCATGAAAGAACTCCCCCATAGCTCGATGGTGGGGAGAACTCGAGGAAACCTTTGCATAAGGATGCGTATATGCCAGCAGCACCACCGTGTTGGGGGTGAGGTGGTGCGGCCGGAGCCCGTAGAACTCCAAGAATGCGGAAGAAGCCGCCGCCGACAGCCCCAACCCGCGATAAGATGCGAGCGGAAGACCACTCGCCGCCCCTCCGGGCGCCGGGCGCTGATTTAAGCCCGCGGCGTGGCTGGCTCGCACGAGGTTGCTGCCGGGATGCGGCGTGTTTGCCGGCGAACTCCACCATATCGTCGTCGATGACAGAGCCATCCCACACGCCGGAGCTGCGGTGGGGCCGGCGGCGGTTGACGAAGAGCTCATCTCCGCTGGCGAGGCAGGAACGAGGCTCGGCGCAGAGGAGCGAGGAAGAAGACAGGGCAGGGAGCGGGACGAGAGTGCGGCGTGCGTCGCCGCCCTCCCCCTCCCCGCCAACTTATAGGCGCTACGCGGCCGAGGGGCGGGCGTGGGATTAATCGCGCCACGCCCTGGCGCCTTGACGATTTAACCCACGACGTTATCGCGCAGTAACGGCGTGAAATAACCGCCCGCCACGACCGCAGCGGATCCGGAGCTGCGCGAAGCCAAGGTAGTGGCGGGCCCACCGACAGGCCGTCTTGTCACACGTGGGCTGGCAGACCAGCCCCGCGTTGGTGGCGCCGCGGGCGGCCCGCGCGGATGACTGCCAGGAAGCTTATCAGGCACGCCGCCCGGATCCCGCCGTGACCTTCGAAACCGTTGAAGAGCGAGACGGCCCCCTGCAAAGCCGGCTCCGGATGGAGATGGCGGGCCGAGTCCGGATTGATCCATCAGAAGGATGAAGCTGTCGAGGCTCCTCGACGGGCTGCCCTCGGCGCCTCCCCAGCTTCGGGGACTACTGTCGGAGTAATGGACTACGAGTAGGCAGACAAGAGCCCCTGAACCTTTCAAAACATCGGGGCAAGCTGCGCCCCTCACGACCCCAAGACAAAGAGCCGCCTTCAGATAGTCGGCGACAGCGCCGGCCGACTTCAAGCCAGCGACCTCCAGCGAGGCCGGCTACGAGGGAGTCGGCCCGCGATCCTCACCGCCTTACGCCTGGGCGACTACGGGGTAAAGCCACCTCGCGGCCCATCCCCGCCCAGTCCATAAAGGGCAGATATGACTACAGGGCGCCGTACCAACGGAGATCTCCGTCGGCGCAAGCATCATGCCATGCCGCCCCGACATCATCACCGTGGGAAGATTCGCACTCCACGCCGGCCTGTCTGCACGCACCGAAGACGGCGGGACCCGCCTATCGGGCGGGAGCATCAAGACGGCGAGCACCCTTAAAGACGGACCCGATGGAGTCGGCCTCCGAAGCCGGGCCGCCCTCCTCCGGATCCACGCGCCATTAACTGCATAAGATAGGGAATGCACAGCGATCGCCGCAAAGCGGTGGCACCTTGTTGCCATAACTCACGACCAAGCTCGCGTCATTAGAAGCACGGCTACAAGTGATCGCAGCCGGGCAAGACCACCCACGGGCGGACAGGGGCTGCCTTCCCCATGCTGGACCGTCGGCGGGGCCCGCTAGTCGGCGGGCCCCAGGAATCGGCGCAGGAGACGGCGACTTAGAGACTGACGGCTTGGGCCCACACCAAGCCGGATTACCATTGTACCCCCGGGGGGTAGGCCTATATAAGCCCCCCGGGGCACCCATGCAAAGGGTTGGAAGCTAGTAGCTTTAGACACACATATAGAGGGAGAGAAGAGCAAGCCGAGCCCTTCTCCTTCCTCACCCCGAACAGCTCAAGGAGCCTCTTGTGTCCATTTGTGATAGTGATCATGCGGAGACCCCGCAGAGCAGCAGTAGGGGTGTTATCTCCTCGGAGAGCCCTGAAGCTGGGTAAGATTCGCCGGTGTGCATGCCTTCGCCTCATCCCGTTTCCAGGCACCGGCGACGTTCTACTCTCCCCCTCCATGATAAGCCATCCTTTGGCATATGTCGCACCCAACCCCCGACATCGGGCGGCTTTGCTGGTCTTGTTTTATTGCTGTCGAAATGTCTTGTAGCCGGGATTCCGAGACTGATCGGGTCTTCTCGGGGAGAAGGAATATCCTTCGTTGATCGCGAGAGCTTATCATGGGCTAAGTTGGGACACCCCTGCAGGGTATAAACTTTCGAGAGCCGTGCCTGCGGTTATGTGGCAGATGGGAATTTGTTAATATCCGGTTGTAGTAAACTTGAAGTAAACTCTTCTAAAATACACCAACCGTAAAGCGTAACCGTGAGTGTCTCTTTTCGGGTTGATCGAGAGGAGAACACGGTTTCTTGGGTTATGTTTGACGTAAGTAGGAGCTCAGGATCACTTCTTGATCATTACTAGTTGACGACCGTTCCTTTGCTTCTCTTCTCGCTCTCATTTGCGTATGTTAGCCACCATATCATGCTTAGTCGCCTGTGCAACCTCACCACTTTACCCCTTCCTTTCCCATTAAGCTTTGCTAGTCTTGATACCCATGGTAATGGGATTGCTGAGTCCTCGTGGCTCACAGATTACTACACCAACAGTTGCAGGTACAGGTTATGCGATGGTCTTGATGCGAGAGCGGTGTTACTGTTTTGGAGTTCTTCTTCTGCTTCTTCGATCAGGGGATAGGTTCCAGGTCGGCAGCCTGGGCTAGCAGGGTGGATGTCGTTTGAGTTTCTGTTTGTGTTCCATCCGTAGTCGGATGTTGATCTCTTGTAAGATGATGTTGTATTCGTGTGGCATTGTATGCCTTATGTATGTATCCCCATCTATTATGTAATGTTGATGTAATGATATCCACCTTGCAAAAGCGTCTTCAAGATGCGTTTCTATCCTTGTTGGGACCTTCGAGTTCCTTTAGGATAGGGTCGCATCTTGGGCGTGACAAGTTGGTATTAGAGCCTCGACCGACCTTAGGAGCCCCCTTGATTGATCGTGTAGTTTGGCCGTTGTTCAGTCTAGAAGAAACTGGTTTTCGAAGTCTAGTTATATCGGAGAGTAGGAATTCTTTTACTCCTCAGCCCCTTCGTCGCTCTGGTAAGGAATCTTGACGTAGGTGTTCTGAATTACTTCTCTTCCCCTTCAATTTTTTCTTCAGGATCACGCAGTTGGTTTTCCGGTAGTTGTTCCTCAGCTCTTTTTATCCAGTGCATTTCTCGTCAAGTTGACTTGAGCCTCTTCATCTTTGCCAAGTTCAATCCTCAGTTTGCTCTCAACGAAGTTATTCCTCTATTCTCAGTTGTTTTCTTTTCCCACCCGCCCACCCTTCTTCTTCTCGGAACCGGAGTCCATAATCGAGTATCCATCCTACTAAATGCGAAGTCTTTGCCTTTCTTTCCTCAATGATTTCAACCGTGTTGTCTCTTCAAGATATTCGCCGATTCCCTTCCAGCTTGCCTGTGTTTTTCCGCCTCCCACCCCTTTTTTATTCCCGGAGCCTGAGCATATATTCGAGCATCAATTTCATTCGTGTGGAGCCTCTTCAATCTTCCCTCAATTATTTCAACTGGTGAATTCTCGTCTCGTTCGTCATTCGTCATCTCTTTTTCTTCCCCGGTGGATCCAATCCAAGTTTTTCGTTGCCGATCGTATTCTTTCCCTCAGCTCAAATATTTCCCTTTGCTCGTTCGCCTCTCGCCAGTTTATCCTTCCGGAGTGCTGAAGACATCTCAGGAGATTCGTCTGTGTTTGAATTAATCCAAGGTTGTCACCTCATGCAAATATCTCAATTGTTTCGGTGCATCATCTATCTGTTCATCAATTCTTTCCAACGGTGTTTTTCTCTTTAGTGGGCCCTAACCCACAGGCCTTTTCCCAGGATCTTACCCGACTCTTCTAATTGCCCGGAGTTATTCTCAAATTCTTTTCGAAAGTTGACGTAAGTATGAATTTCATCAGTCAGATGTTTTTCCAAGATCGATTTCAAATCATTTTCATTGTTGACTCAACGTCTTTGTTTTTCATTCTCCACAAGCGTCTCAAAAATTCTGCATGGTGGTTCTCGTCGTCATTCTCAACATTTGAAGACCGTCGTAGATTTTTTCTCTTAAATCTTGTCCGTTCTCCCGGAGATTCGCGGTGCTAGCTCGATGTTATCCTATCTAGTTGTTTCCAGTTGTGCAATTCTTTCCATCCATCCGGAGTATTTCAGGAGTTGTTTTCCATCTCGATCATCCGGAGGTCATCTTTTCGGAATATTTCTTCGTTCCAAGTTTTCAGCTTCGTTCATCTCAATATTCTTCCGGTGCTTCGTTCAAGCATTCGTCATTCAGTTCGCGATCTCTTCGTTCTCTTGTCTCTAATTTTCCCTCAAGTATCTTCGTGGTTTCTAATTCTTTCCGGTGATTCGTTCTCTTCTCTTCGTTCATTTTCATTTCTAACGGTGGTTCGTGCAAGATTCTTTTTCCTTAATTTTCATTTTATCCATTAGTTTTTTTCAATCCTACCGGTGGTTCATGAAGACTCTCTCAAGTTTTGTGCCCTACCCCTTAATCCTTTTTCAAGAAGAATAAGTTGCATGCCAAATCCGGTTGTCATCAATTAAATTGGATGAGGATAAGCATACAATAAATCTTATTCTTATTTCATCAAAGTGAGTAATCCTTTCCTTCGGAGTTTGTTCTTGATGAATAAATTCTAGTTCCAAGTGTCTTCATCTTTTCTTTTCCGGAGTTCAAATTTACTTGGCCATCTCGTCGGAACCTCCATCTAAATCATCGCAAGGCTCATCTTATTCTTTCATCCTTTATTCTATCTCATCATCCTTTTGTCACCGGAGTTCTTCGTGGTGGATCTTCATGATTTAATTCATTCTTCAAGAGTTCATCAGGTGTCATTCCATCTTGTGAAGTTCGTGTTCTATTCTGTCCTTGTTCAACCGGAGTGCTGCCTAAATCCTTTCAGTCTTATTCGTTTCTTATCTCGTTCTAACCGGAGTGCTTTCAGAGTCTATCGTGTTTCCATGAGCATTTGATTCCGGTCATTCTCGTCGTTCCTCTCTTCTTCTCAAGTGCTCTCGGTTCTTTGCTTCTTATCTTGAGTTCTTGTTTCACCTCATCCCTTTTCCCTTCCGTCTCGGTCCTAAGATCTCGGGACGAGATCTCTTGTTAGTGGAGGAGTGTTGTAACGCCCCGGTTTCGTTGCGCCAGGTGTCTGCCAGTTATTCGCTGTCGTTGCCATGTCATGTGCTTGCGTGTTGCATTTTGCCATGTCATCATCTGCATTTCATATCATGTCATCATGTGCATTTCATTTTGCATAGATGTTCGTCTCATGCATCCGAGCATTTTCCCCGTTGTCCGTTTTGCAATCCGGCACTCCTATGTCCTCCGGTGCCCTCTTCTACCTCTTTTCGTGTGCGTGTGTTAAACTTTCTCGGAATGGCACGAGGTTTGCCAAGGGGCCTTGGTATAGCACCGGTAGACCGCCTGTCAAGTTTCGGGTCATTTGGAGGTCGTTCGATACTCCAACGGTTAACCGGGTAGCCGCAATAGCCTCTTTTGTGTGCAGCCCAACACCCCTTTAAAGTGGCCCAATAACCCATCCTAACCTCCTCCATCTTCTCTGCCGTTCAATCACGATCGTGTGGGTGAAAACCGCACTCCATTTGGAGCCTCCTAGCTCCTTATACCTATAAATACACCCTCCCCTCCGAAATTCGCGGTGCAAACCCTAGCCTCTTCCACCTCCGCGCGCCGGACATGTCCGCTCCGCCGACGGACACGTCCAGCCGCCGCGCCGGACGAATCACAGCATGCCACGTGTCCCCGCGCCTCCTCTCTCCTCCCGCCGCCCGCGCCTGCCGGGCCAGGAGGCGGCCTCTCCCGCGCACGGGCCGCCTCGCCCAGGCATCCGCGACTCCGCTGCCCGTCACCATGCGGCCGCCGAGCCTCCGTCACCGCCGCCCGGCTCCCGGCCGCCACCGCCGCGAAGTCCCGGCCCGCGAGCCGCCGCTCCCGGCCGCCTCCGCTTCCCGGCTTCCCTCGAGGTCGCGCAGACGCAGCGCCCTGAGCTCCGCCGCCGTGCTGCACCGCGCGCCGCCACCGCTTTCGCCTCCGCGGCGGCCGACCCGGCCTCGCCCTACGCCTCCGCGGCGCGGATCCGGCGAGATCCGGCCGGAGGAGCCCCGGATCCGCCCTCCCCAACCTCCTCCGGCGTCTTCCCCGAGCTCCGGCCACCTCCTCCCCGAACTCCGGCGAAGGTCCGGCGATCTCCG
Organism: Aegilops longissima; assembly: GCA_021605205.1. Classification (NCBI taxonomy): domain Eukaryota; kingdom Viridiplantae; phylum Streptophyta; class Magnoliopsida; order Poales; family Poaceae; genus Aegilops; species Aegilops longissima. The sequence goes on from JAHIAM010006737.1 coordinate 29,271, forward strand.
TCTCTGCTTTGAAATCCGCGCCCGGGTCAACCCCAGATCCGGAGGTGATATTTTGCCTAAGTCCCCAAATCTGTGTTATTTTCATGTCATGTTCGTTGCATCGTATCTGTGCTTCCGTAGCACCGTTTCGTGCGTGTAATATGACAAATTGTTCGTCTCAACGAGTACATCATTTCATTCCATTGCATCATGTTCATTTGAGTCCATCTTGATGCCTGAATCTTCGTTGCAAGAGTGCTATGTGATGTTAATCTGCTGACACTGTTATAACATGCTCATTTGTCATTTTTGCCATGTTTGATGTGTGCATCCTCTTACCATGTATTTTTTTGATCAATGTGGTGACTACCAGAAGCATGCAAACTAGGCTTCGTAATGTTGTTGATTTTAGTCCCTGTTCTGCTGATATTTTGATGCTATGTTAACCTGCTGCTACAAGTCATTCTATGCATAATCTAGAGATGTTCACTAAGGATGTTTTGTTATACATGTCTTGCTCTATCCATCCGTGCCCATGCCTTTTTTATCCTGTTAAGATGCTGTAGCTTGTTGTTTTGATGCTTGCAATATGCCTAGTTGCTGTTTTGGACAGATTGTTGCTATAACTTGTTTCATGTGTATGTGTTGAACCGTTGCTCCGTTTTGAGTGTGCTCTATATGAAACTTGCTTAGAATTGCACGAACTTTCATATTATCATGTTGCATCCTTGGTTTGAGAGGGTTTGCTTGATGTTTGTATGCATTTTGTATCAATGCCATGTTTAACTTGTTTTGCTCATATCTTCTAGGCCGTAGCTCCGAATCTAATGAACTTTATATGTTACTTGACTAGAATTTCCTGTAGATCATCGTGGTGCATCTTAACTTGCTGTTTAACAACTTGAACATAAGGTTTATTCAGATCTGGACCAATTTCGAAATTTGCATATGTGGACTTACCGGAGTTGTTCTATGTTTTTTCCGGCCTCATTTAAACTTGCTTTGATGTGTTGGTCTTGTATGCATCATCTTTTGCCATGAGTAGCTTCATGTAGCCTTGTCATGCATCATACTTGGTTGAGCATCATGTCTTGTTCATGTGTGGTGTGTTTACCATGTTGTGTGCTTCTTCTTGATAGTTCCTGTTCGCTATGATCGTGAGGATTCGTTCGTCTACGCTTGGTTCGTCTTCGTGGCTTCATCTTCTTTATGGACTCGTTCTTCTTCCTTGCGGGATTTCAGGCATGATGACCGCTACCCTGGATCTCACTACTATCATTGCTATGCTAGTTGCTTCGTTCTATCGCTTTGCTGCGCTACCTATCAATTGCTCTTCAAGCCTCCCAAATTGCATGAACCTCTAACCTTTGTCACCCTTCCTAGCAAACCGTTGTTTGGCTATGTTACCGCTTTTGCTCAGCCCCTCTTATAGCGTTCTAGTTGCAGGTGAAGATGAAGATTGCTCCATGTTGGATTATGTTTATTGTTGGGATATCACAATATCTCTTATTTTATTAATGCATCTATATACTTGGTAAAGGGTGGAAGGCTCGGCCTTATGCCTGGTGTTTTGTTCCACTCTTGCCGCCCCTAGTTTCCGTCATATCGGTATTATGTTCCCAGATTTTGCGTCCCTAACGCGGTTGGGTGATTTATGGGACCCCCTTGACAGTTCGCTTTGAATAAGACTCCTCCAGCAAGGCCCAACATTGGTTTTACCATTTGCCTCACCTATGCCCTTTTTTCCCTTGGGTTTCCGGAGCCCGAGGGTCATCTTTATTTTAGCCCCCCCCCCCCGGGCTAGTGCTCCTTTGAGTGTTGGTCCGAAACGGGCAGACTGCGGGGCCACCACGGGGCAACTCGAGGGCTGGTTTTACTCATAGGCTGACCTATCCGGCGTGCCCTGAGAACGAGATATGTGTAGCTCCTATCGGGATTTGTCGGCACATTGGGCGGCTTTGCTGGTCTTGTTTTATTGCTGTCGAAATGTCTTGTAGCCGGGATTCCGAGACTGATCGGGTCTTCCCGGGGAGAAGGAATATCCTTCGTTGATCGCGAGAGCTTAGCATGGGCTAAGTTGGGACACCCCTGCAGGGTATACATCATGAGATGAGGTGGTTGTCCAGCATCCTATAGGTGCTGGTTCATTGTTGTCTCCTACATCGTCGTCCATACTGTCGATGTCTTCGGAGTCGAAATCGAGCACGTCGTGTAAGCTTTCGACGGTGGCTACGAAGTGGGTGGTGGGTGGGTGTTGAATTTCTTCGTCGTCCGTATCCCAACCTTCCTGACCGTAGTCCAGCCAGGGCTCTCCGGATAAAGAGAGAGACTTTAGTGAATTCAGGATGTCGCCAAAGGGCGAGTGCTGAAAGATGTCCGCGGCCGTGAACTCCATGACCGGCGCCCAATCGGATTCGATTAGCAGGGGCGCGGAGGGTTCGGAGTCCGGAGAGGAGTCCAGCACCCTGGAATCGAGGTCTTCGCAAAGGACAGGGATGAAGTTCGGCTCAATCGTTGTAGATATTGTAGCCCCCGAGGCGGTGTCCAACCACTCATCCTCGATCGGGGAATCCGGCTCCGGATTAAGGATCAGAGCGGATGCTGGTGCGGCCTCCAGGGCACTGTTCGGCTGCAGAGCTATATCATGCCCATCTAGACAGTGCGGCACGCTTGGCTGTGGCTCGAGTCCGTCGAAGATCAAGTCTCCGTGGATATCGGCCGTATAGTTCAAACTTCCAAATCTGACCTGATGGCCAGGGGCGTAGCTTTCGATCTGCTCCAGCTGGCTGCTTAATTGGCCCGCAGAGCAAAGCCGCCGAATACGAAGATCTGTCCGGGGAGAAAAGTCTCACCCTCGACCGCGTCGTTGTTGATGATCGAAGGAGCCATCGGGCCTATCGGTGACGACACAGAGGAACTCTCAATGAAAGAACCAACAGTGCCCTGGATCGGTGATAGACTTTAGCCATCGACGTGGGCGCCCAAGGTTACTGAGGGAGTCCTGGGCCAGGGGGTGTCCGGATAGCCGAACTATCATCACGGCCGGACTCCAAGACTATGAAAATACAAGATTGAAGACTTCATCTCGTGTCCGGATGGGACTTTCCTTGGCGTGGAAGGCAAGCTTGGCGATACGGATATGTAGATCTCCTACCATTGTAACCGACTCGGTGTAACCCTAACCTATCCGGTGTCTATATAAACCGTGAGGGTTTTAGTCCAGGACTAACAACAATCATACCATAGGCTAGCTTCTAGGTTTAGCCTCCTTGATCTCATGGTAGATCTACTCTTGTACTACCCATATCATCAATATTCGACAAGCAGGAGTAGGGTATTATCTCCATCGAGAGGGCCCGAACCTGGGTAAAAACATCGTGTCCATTGTCTCCTGTTACCATCCGCCTAGACGCAAAGTTTGGGACCCCCTACCCGAGATCCGCCGGTTTTGACACCGACATTGGTGCTTTCATTGAGAGTTCCTCCGTGTCGTCACCGATAGGCCCGATGGCTCCTTCGATCATCAACAAGGACGCGGTCCAGGGTGAGACTTTTCTCCCCGGACAGATCTTCGTATTCGGCGGCTTTGAATTGCGGGCCAATTTGCTTGGCCATCTGGAGCAGATCGAAAGCTACGCCCCTGGCATCAGGTCAGATTAGGAAGTTTGAACTATACGGCCGATATCCGCGGAGACTTGATCTTCGACGGATTCGAGCCGCAGCCAAGCGTGCCGCACTGTCTCGATGGGCATGATCTAGCTCTGCAGCCGAACAGTGCCTCGAGGCCGCACCAAGACTCCGCCCGACCCTTAATCCGAGCCGGATTCCTGATCGAGGATGAGTGGTTGGACACCACCGGGGCTATAATCTCTACGGCGATTGAGCTGGCTCCATCCCCTGTCCTGGCGAAGACCTCGACCTGTGGTGCCGGACTCCACTCCGACTCAACCTCCGCTACCGCAAATCGAATCCGATTACGCGCTATGGAGTTCACTGTCATGACATCTTTCAAAGACTCGCCCTTTGGCGACATTCTGAATTCACTAAAGTCTCTCTTTATCCGGAGAGCCCTCGCCGGATCATGGACAGGAAGGTTGGGATACGACGACTTAAATTCAACGCCCACCCACCACCCACTTTGTAGCCACTGCCGATGATTTAACCGACATGCTCGACTTCGACCAAGACGCCGACGGTGTGGACGATTTACCGGAGACGACCAAGACCCAGCGCTTACAGGGAATCGGAAGGCCACCTCGTTATATGACATATACATGGTGGACATCCCAAAAGATGGGAACGGCGACGGAACAATGGAGGATGACCCCTCCAAGAAACAACCAAAGCGCCGACGTCAGCGGCGCCGCTCGAAATCCCGCCACAATAAAAACGGTGATTCCGGCACGGGAGATAATAACACCCCGGACAGTGCCGAAGAGAACCCCCTCCAGCAAGACTCAGCGCAGGAGGAGGGAGAAGGAAGTCCGCACGATAGTGCGGCAGAAAGAGAGGTCGAGGACGATAATTATGCGCCTCCCTCCGAAGATGAGGCAAGCCTCGACGACGAAGAATTTGTCGTGCCTGAGGATCCCGCCGAACAGGAGCGTTTCAAACGCAGGCTTATAGCCACGGCAAGCACCCTCAAGAAAAAGCAGCAACAGCTTAGAGCTGATCAAGACCTGCTAGCTGACAGATGGACTGAAGTCCTTGCGGCCGAAGAGTATGAAATCGAACGCCCCTCCAAAAGCTACCCCAAACGCAGGCCATTGCCTCGATCAGAGGAGGAAGCACCCAAGTCACCAGCGTACGACATGGCAGACCAGCCACCCCGTGGCGGCGACAAAGAGGCCTCTAGACCCTCCACTCAAGCCACACCCCGACGCCGCTCAAAAAGTACCAAGGCACGGGAAAACACGCCGGACTTGCGAGATATATTGGAGGATAAGGCGAAACATACAAGATATATCTACGGATCGCGTGGGCGCCCAACGACGGGATGATTACCATCGCACGGATCGATAAACCCGCCGGGCGAACACGATGAGACAAAGCTCATATAAGCTACATCGTGATATAGCCCAACATGAGGCGCCAAGACACCCACTATGCTTCATGATGAAGTAATGGATCATCAAAGCCCCGAGGGCTTCAAACCCGTAAACATCGAATCATACGATGGTACCACAGGTCCTGCGGTCTGGATCGAGGACTATCTCCTCCATATCCACATGGCCCGCTGTGATGATCTACATGCCATCAAATACCTCCCACTCAAGCTTAAAGGACCAGCTCGGCATTGGCTCAACAGCTTGCTAGCAGAATCAATTGGTTGTTGGGAGGACCTGGAAGCCGCATTCCTTGATAACTTCCAGGGCACATATGTGCGACCACCAGACGCCGATGACCTTACCCACATAATTCAGCAGCCAGAAGAATCGGCCAGACAATTCTGGACACGGTTCCTAACAAAGAAAAATCAAATCGTTGACTGTCCGGATGCAGAGGCCCTTGCAGTCTTCAAACATAACATCCGTGACGAGTGGCTTGCCCGGCACCTAGGACAGGAAAAGCCAAAATCCATGGCAGCCCTCACAACACTCATGACCCGCTTTTGTGTGGGAGAGGACAGCTGGCTAGCTCGAAGCAACAACATGGCCAAACACCTTGATAGTTCAGATACCAAGGACAGCAATGGCAGGTCGCGTCGCAACAAGAACAAGCGCCGCATTAGCGGCGATAATGCTGAAGATACGGCCATCAATGCCGGATTCAGAGGCTCTAAACCCGGTCAGCGGAAGAAGCCATTCACAAGAAATACCCAGGGCCCGTCCAACTTGGACTGAATACTCGATCGCTTGTGCCAGCGATACATGGCACCCCCGAAAAACCAGCCAATCACACCAACAGGGATTGTTGGGTGTTCAAGCAAGCAGGCAAGTTAAGTGCCGAACTCAATGACAAGGGGCTGCATAGCGATGACGAGGAAGAGCCCCAGCCGCCGAACAATAAAGGACAGAAGGGTTTTCCCACACAACTGCGGACGGTGAACATGATATACGCAACCCACATACCCTAAAGGGAGCGGAAGCGTGCACTACCGAACGTATATGCGATGGAGCCAGTCGCCCCAAAGTTCAACCCATAGTCTTCTTGCCCGGTCACCTTCGATCGAAGGGACCACCCCACTAGCATCTGTCACGGCGGTTTCACCGCATTGTTTCTTGAACCAATTATTGATGAATTTCACCTCACCGGAGTCCTGATGGACGGCGGTAGCAGCCCGAACCTGCTTTATCAGGATACAGTGCGCAAAATGGGCATAGACCCCTCAAGGATTAAACCTACAAAGACGACCTTTAAAGGCGCCATACCGGTGTAGAGGCCAATTGTACGGGCTCACCACACTCGGTGGTCTTCGGATCCCCGGATAACTTCGAGTTAAGAGTTAATCTTCGACATAGTCCCGCTCCGCAGTGGTTATGATGCACTGCTCGGACGAACCGCATTGCAAAGTTCAATGCGGTGCCGCACCACGATACCTCAAGCTCAAGATGCCGGGCACTCGAGGAGTAATCACGGTCAATGGAAACACCGAACGCTCTCTCCGAACGGAGGAGCACACGGCAGCCCTTGCGGTGGAGGTGCAAAGCGGCCTCTCACGGCAATTCTCGAGTCCGGCCACTAAGCTTCCGGACACCGCCAAGCGCGCCCGTAGTAACCTACAACAAGACCGCCTGGCATGATTCAACCACACGTAGCAATCCGGCCCAACCCCAGCCCTCATGAAATTGCGAAGCTCGTATTACGCGTACATAATTACGCTCTGGAGATACCATGGGCATATGGGGAGGGGCACGACCACGGCACGCCAAGAATGCGGCTCGACCGCACCAGGGGCTCCCGATTGTGTCATTTTTTTTTCTTTCTTTTTTCTTACTCTCAGGACTCCGTCCTCCAGAAGTCCTGTCCGGCACTAGAATCACCGAACTCATGATGCAACAGCCAGGGAAGCAGAAAGGCACGTCAAGTGTTCAGGTGGTCTCTATTACGAGCATTATACCTATTTTACATATCATCCCGCAGCTTACCCCTGGAGGGGAACATGTTAGATAGTCCCATTCCTTGCTTATCGCACTATTTGTATCGTCCTGCCTTCATTGCAGTACCTTTTTGAATAAACAATCCATAGCTTTTGCCTATTATTGCACTCTTTTATTTATCCATATATATGTTCATTTCATGACATGTTGCACCCGTACACATTGGTAGGCCAATACACTAGGGGCTTAAGTACCCCAAAATTATGGTGTGATAAGTCCGAACACTTTCACAAGTGCGGCACCCCGAACTTATAGAATTATATGAATCGGCTCCGAATCATGTCTTGGGTCAACAGTTGGGTTTGCCCGGCTCCCGTGTTTTGGTACCTTACGCCCGCTATATCGCTAAGGTAGCACCGGGAGAACCACTGCGATTGTGCCCCAGTTGAGCTGGGTCGAGCACCTCAGTGGAGAAAGCTAAAACTGACCGTCATGATAGGGCGAGAGCCGGTCGTTGTTCGAGAGGTTTTTTCGGGTCCCTAAAGACTTATGCCGCTTAGAGCGAGGAACCGGAATTGTCCGGCCAAGGCGTGGATAGCACCCCGAACTCGGTCTTCCGAATACTAGGGGCTTCACTGAAATTTAAAATTATAGAATTCTATGGCTAAGTGAGAGTGTTCAAGCATTATAAGTCCGGTTGCCTTGTTCGTTGTGTTGAGCGCCTCCCTAGATGGACCCAAGAATGGGAACAAGAGTGCTCAAGTTTATACCGAACACCCCTGCACTCGTGGCATGGGGGCTGAAGCCAACGACTTTCCATCTCTCAAATTTGATAAACGGCTGCACAGAAGGTAATATTTTAAATTAACAAGCGTTGCTTAGCGCATATGAACAAGTTTTCAGCGTACAGGATAACAAATGAGAGTCTATTCAAAAATTACATCTCTGGAGCACTCATCCGCTATTCGGCGGGCACCCTTCAAGAGGCCCACATAGTACATTTCGGGCGTGCGATGCTCCTTGCCCTTTGGTGTCCCGTCCGTCATAAGCTTCTCCTCATCCAGCTTGCCTAGTGCACTTTAGCAAGGGCAAGGGCCCGACGGACACCTTCAATGCAGACGGAGCGCTTGATGACTTCAATCCGTGGACATGCGTCCACCAGCCGCTGCACCAAGCCGAAGTAGCTCCCAGGCATGGCTTCGAATGGCCACAGCCACGCTACGAGGCCCTTCATGGCCTGTTCGGCGACCTTGTGGAGCTCGACCAGCTGCTTCAGCTGGTCGCTTAGGGGCACCGGATGTTCGGCCTCAGCATACTAAGACCAGAACACCTTTTCCGTCGAGCTCCCCTCCTTGGCGTGGTAGAATGCGGCAGCATCAGACACACTACGGGGTAAATCTGTGAATGCTCCTGGAGAGCTCCGAATCCGGGTAAGTAATAGGTAATTCACTTTCACATGCTTGCTTTGCATAAATAATGCCTTACCCGCCGCTATCTTCTTCAACGACTCAATTTCTTGGAGGGCTTTTTGGGCCTCGGCCTTAGCAGCTTTGGCACTCTCAAGAGCCGAGGCGAGCTCGGACTCTCGAGTCTTTGAGTCACGCTCCAAACTCTCGTGTTTTTCCACGAGAGCTTGGAGCTCTTGCCGTACCTTGGCCAGCTGCGCCCCCCTTCTTCTCGCTCGGTGCGCCCGCAGCCAGCTTTGAGCCACGGACACCGCTTCCTTCTGTGGTCGCCACCTCGCTCGGGCCCCTGTAGTACCCAAGGTATTCCTGTCATTTTTGCAACCAAAACTTTTCTATAAGGTATTCCTTTAATAAGGTATTACTTACCTTCCTTGTCCTCGAGCTGCTTCTTGGCTTGTCCGAGCTCGTTCTCGGACCGCCGAGGTTCTCGCTTCAATGCATTGACTCCACGCAGTCGGCGGGCAGAGGTCAAGCAGCGCAGCCTGCATTCCCATATTGACATACTTATGTTAGACTACTCGATATCTTTTTAGATCCTTAGTCCGGCTTTTCTTTCCTAACATCGAACTAAGCATCAGGCTACTGTCTATGCGGTAATATTTTTACATATTCTAAACTTACCTCAAAGCCTGTTAGAAGGCTGGTACGAGCTTCGTCAGCCCGCTCTTGGCGGATGAATCTGTCCGGATCACCGCACTCATAACAAGGCGGTGCTCCTCCTGATGCAAGCGCTGTTAAGCGCCTCCAGTAAGCTATCCGGTGCCTCCAGTTGGACGGAGGAAACCGGCATCTTACCCTTCTTACGAAGGGACCGCTTGCCGGACTCCGGAATCGCTGAAGGTTCCGGCATGGAGTCCGGACAAGGGTCGGGCTTAGAGCCCCTAGGGGTCTTGCCCCCCACGCGCCTGGAGTCCGGGAGGCTACCTTGTGGCGCCTCCTGCGCCACCTCCTCTTGACCAGGCCCCCCTTGGGGCACCACCTCGGCGTCGTCCCCAGCGTGAGGCGAGGAGGCGGTCGGAACCGAAGTACTCTCCATTTCCGACAAACCCAGGGACCCACTCGTCGAAGCGGCTAGCTCGCTCTTGGGCGGGCTGCATGATTGTTCGACATTAGAGAACACTATGCAATAATAAAAAAGACATTAGATCTTCATACCATCATGCACCTGTTACTTTCGCCTAATGATGAAGACATGGTTTTGTTGAATTCTTTGACACTAGGAAACCTCCCGACCCCTCGGCGATCCTCGACCCCTTGACCCTCGACCGCTCGGCGATCCACGACCCTCTACCCTACCGCGGGCATCGATGCCCACGTCACTTGTGGGACGTAGATGTAGTGTTCAACGCCGACCCCCTCCCGATAGCTTCAATACGTGGGGGGGGGGTCGATATTACCCCCTCCTTGAAGCGTTCTCGAGGCCACCCCCTAACCCTTGAAGCGTTGTCGAGGCCACCCGAAACCCTAGAGAAGCAGCATCGAGGCCAGTAATTAATATGATTCCTTGTTGTGATTAGATACCTAGTTCTACGTTTGCCACTAATATATCCATATCTGTCATGTTTGAATAATAATTGCCATGTTGTGATTATTTGTAGAAACTATGGACACCCCGCCCCGAGACGAAGCACAAGAAGCATTGTTGAGGGACATAATCGCAGAAGGAAGTGATGTCGTCAACTCGATGATGTTTCTCAATGACACCGATGGTCTGGAAGGAGAGGGTGAAGAAGTAGCTGGCTATGATTATGATGGCTCCGATGACCCAATACCAGTGGAAGAAGGAGAGGGTGAAGAAGTAGACCGTGAGGACTGCTCCGGTGATCACTGAACTGAGTCCGGCCAGGTATATATATTAGTTAGGCCTGTGCTGACTAGCTAATTGATGCATTCATTGTTTTGGTATGTACACATATTAATTAACTCTCATCTTTCTTCCTTTTTCTAGCCCTCCGGATCAAGCACAACTTCGGTAAGGAGACGAGGCCCGAAGAAAAAGTTGAGCTCGGATGAAAGGTTTGAGATCAAAGAAATCGCGCGCGACGGCCAACCGATTGAACCCATCCGGAAAAATAAGGCATTTGTTGCTCAGTGCGGGGTTCTGGTTAGGGACAAGATCCCGATCAACATCCAGCAATGGTATAAGCCTAAGAACGAAGACCCTGAGGTGTCTTATGTCAATGATCTGCAGAAAAATGATCTTTGGACTGAGCTGAAGTCAAATTTCACCCTACCGCTAGAGGATGATCCGGAGAAGCCAGTTATAGAGCCATTAATCAAGTCTTTTGCTCTTAAGAAGATGGCAGACCTATTCAGGCATTGGAAGAAAGACTTGAATAAGTTTGTCGATAAAAAAGAGACACCAGAATTCAAGGGCAAATATGAGAAGATCGAGATGATCTGGCCCGCATTTGTGGCCCACAGGACATCGAAAAGAGTAAAAGATGTCGGTGACAAACAAGCAAAATGCTGCGAAGAAGAAGCTTCACCATCGCACGGGGTCAGGTGGCTACCTCATAGCCCAGCCTAAGTGGGCCATGGCTGAGAATGATCTGCTTGATAAAGGGATTGAACCAGAGAAAATGAACTGGCCAGACCGTTGCCGGACTTGGTTCTTTGAGGCTGGCGGAACCTTGGACCCTGTATCAGGGAAGTACATTTGGACGGACGATCAATTGGACATACCAGTCAAGAGGCTAAAGCAATATATCGAAGCAGCGCAACAAGGGAAGTTCGTTCCAGACAGGGAGAAGGACGAGCTCACAATGGCCCTCGGGAATCCTGAGCACCCTGGACGGACACGAGGCACGCCAGGCTCCGTTTCGTGGAAGGCTGGATTTCCGGACGCAGGGGGTTACAAAACCCATGAGAGGAGGAAGAAGCTGGAGCAGAGCCAAATGCAGGCGCTGCACGAAAGGGTAATGGGGCTAGAGGAACGAGAAGAAGAACGGAGCAAACGACCTGCCGAAGCTTCCCCCAAAGCTACCCCGCCATCTCAGCAGAGAAGCAGCGTGGCTTCCATCGAGCTGCTTCAGCCGGAGCATGCCTTGACGGCTCCGGCCAGCTATCCCGTGGATGCTATCACGGAGTCTCAAAATTGCCACCTTATGGCGCAATGGAGCAATTTGAAGGTCAAGGCGGCTGTTGGCTATGTTTATCCTACTAAAGCCGACTCAACTTTTCACTGCCGGCTGATTCCAGAAGGATATGCTAAGGTGATGGTGGATGAAATAACGGAGGGATTTGAGGACCTCCGGCTTGACCACCCTACCGGTGAAGGGGAGTATCGGCTGGGTTCTGCTCTGAAGACTCCTTGCCTATGGCGGAAGGATCTCATCAACCTTCCGAACTGGACGCCTTCGCCTCCTCCTCCTCCTCCGGCGAGTCAGGGTACTCCGCCTCCTCCACCGCCTCCTCCTCCGGCAAGTGACAATCAGGGCACTCGGCCGGCTCCTTCTCCAGCGCGTGGCGGCACTCCGCCTCCTTCTCCGCCTGCACCGGCGCGCCCGAGCAGCCAGCCTCCTCCTTCTCCGCCTCGTCAGCAAGGGCGGAAGAGACCCGCCGCCGCTCCGCTGCTCCGCGCGTCATAGTCCTTCTCCTCTGCCTCGTAAGCAAGGAAAGAATACAACCGCCTGGCTCTGCTGTCGGCTCTCGCAAGACAGCCAAAGGCGGAGGAGATACAGATTCGGTCCTTCTCTAAAGAATCCAGAGAAGTTACCGTACGAGAGGACCGAGGAGGAAAACGCGAAGATCGCGCAGACCGAAGTGCATGACTGGTTTGAAGGGTTGAAAGCAAAGAGACATCCACCTCCGGAGGAGAAGGTAGATCCGTTGAAAGCGGCGCACTCGCTGCCCCGACAAAACCACCCAAGTCTCCGCCAAAGGCAACTATGAGCGATTATTGGAAAGGCATTTGCCAAGCGGAGAGGTCGGGAAGTACTAAAAGTGATCAAAGAATGAAAGAACGACGAGCTGGGAAACAAATTGCCCAGCTCGGCGAACAAGCCAAGCAATCGTGCCCCCGCCAAGGTGCTCTGCTAGCGACATCGCCGATCCGAGGATGGTGCCCGGTTATGGCAATCCTGAAGATTAGCTGCCCAACGATGTACATTATGATTTCTTGGAGGTGCAGATACAAAGATACGAGTACGGGAGGCCTCTCGTCAAAGATGAAAGCTCTCTATCAACCATGATGCGAAGATTGCATGATTGGTACATGAAAACCTGCAGAGAGTCTGAGGGGAGGAGTACTTTGTATGTGAGAGTTAAAAAGGAGCATGACCTCGTTGGAATTGAACTGTTGCCTATTCCATTTGAGGAGTTCTATCAGTTTTTCAATCAATTGGGCCTCGATAAAGCAACTGTCACCTGCTACTGTCTGTAAGTAGTACTACTTCTGTCATTAAGTCTCTCTATATAAATCAGCTCTTTCATTGCATGTATTTATAATTATCCTCACTATATTATGCAGATTGAAGATCGCCGAATTGAAGAAAAGACAAGTGGGTGATATTGGGTTCATTAACACATATCTCATAGATGCAACTGAGGTTGAATTTCATGCCGAAAATACCGAGGCCAACTTGCTACAATCGTTCCTAATAAATGAACACAAGGATATAATACTCTTTCCTTACAACTTCAAGTGAGTGTTACTGTCTTGTGGTATATTCAGTTTCCCTTATTAGTCCAGGTTATAGTAATGTAATATTGATGAGTTATGCATGTGTGCACAGGTACCACTATATTCTCCTAGAGATTAAGCTTGAGCAGGGAGTAGTAACTGTCTTAGACTCCAAACAAAAAGATCCCAAGGAGTATGCGGACATGACTGAAATGCTCGAGAAGTAAGTCAAATCGATCATTATCCACCATATCTGCAACTTTGTTCATTTCTGATATCAAGTAATTGTTTTCTTTGTATGGCAGGGTTTGGAGAAAATTCACCAAAAAAGCTCCGGACTGCCAAGAAGCTGCAATTTAGACACCAAAGTAAGTACTATAGTAGCATATTCCACGCATCTCCTAGTGATTCAAGCGCTAGTTTCATCAATACCATTTAACATGCTTGCTAATTATCAGTTTGATTGACCTCTATTTCTTGTAAAGTGGTTGTGGCAGGAACAAGGGTATGATTTCTATGGATACTACATTTTGTAGTCCATCCGCCAGACGACCTGTGAGCGGGCTACTCGACAAACAATATGAAGTGCGTAAATAACAATATTCACAATTTTATTTTATTACCATCATTTGTGTTGAGTTTCATTCATTCATATATATATGTATTGACCCCCTTCTTAAAATTAGATGTTTCGGATGCGGGATGAACTACTAGCATCAGATCGCTTGCTAGCAATTCAAGAGGAATTGGCGGCATTCTTTCTTGACCACGTGATCGCTGAAGACGGAGAATACTATGTGGACCACACATCCGTATGTTAGGAGATTATTTTTGTAAAAGATAATTATGGTATATATGTAGCCGGTAGTGTCGGATAGATATACGAGAACTTGTTGTTCGACCAATCTCTCGGAGAAGGAGAGGTGGTCGATATAACTTCCCTCTGTATGCATATATGTTCATGATGATCTTCTGTTTCCTTCGTTTTCTTACTAGCTAGCTAGAGTGTCTAGCTAGTCCTCTCTATACGTATGTATAGTACGTAGCGTCGACCAAGCATGGACAAAAGAGAGGACACTTCTCTCTATTGATTAGCTAGCTAACACAATATATGAAACACCTAAATTAACCCCCCCCCCTTTAATAAAAAACAAAACCCCAGCCACAGAAATGCTGACGCGTGGATGCCTATTGGTCCCGGTTGGTGCTACCAACCGGACCAAAGGCCTCCCGCTCGGGCTCAACAAGACAGAGCCACGTGGAGGCCCATCAGTCCCGGTTCTGGATTGAACCGGGAATAAAGGGCCAGGGTATTAGTACCGACCCTTTAGTCCCGGTTCATGAACCGGGACTAAAGGCCCTCACCAACCGGGTCAATAGGCCCCTTTTCTACTAGTGTAAACCATCCAAGACAAAGGATGATGTGCATTTTGAGCGCTTTGCTGAAATGATTAGACCTATCTTCTTACGTATGCGCTTAACTGATATGCTTAAATTGAATCCTTATGCTAAATATATGAAGGATATCATTACAAATAAAAGAAAGATACCGGAAGCTGAAATTTCCACCATGCTTGCTAATTATACTTTTAAAGGTGGAATACCAAAGAAACTTGGAGATCCAGGGGTGCCAACTATACCATGGTCCATTAAAAGAAATTATGTTAAAACTACTTTATGTGATCTTGGAGCCGGTGTTAGTGTTATGCCTCTCTCTTTATATCGTAGACTTCAATTGAATAAGTTGACACCTACTGAAATATCTTTGCAAATGGCCAATAAATCAACTGCTATACCTATCGGTATTTGTGAGGATGTGCCTGTTGTGGTTGCAAATGTCACTATCTTAACAGACTTTGTTATTGTTGATATTGCCGAGGTCGATAGTATGTCGATTATCCTTGGTAGACCATTTTTGAATACTGCAGGGGCTGTTATTGATTGCAACAAAGGCAATGTCGCTTTTCATGTTAATGGTAATAAGCATACGGTACACCTTCCGAGGAAACAATCTCAAGTTCATAGCATTAATTCTATTGGAAAAGTTCCAACAATCATTATTGGAGGTTTTGAATTTCCTCTTCCTACTGTCAAGAAAAAGTATGATATTCTTATTGTTGGGGATGTTCATATCCCCGTTGAGGTAACCTAGTGTTATTCGAAATTTCTTTGGTTCCGTGTTATTCGGAATGAGTTTGTTAACAAGACTAGATCAACCTTGTTAGTGGATTCATTTTGATGATCATGAGATGGATGAAATTAGAAGGCACAACCTTTTGTACCCTCTTTTTACTTTTTGTTATTTAGAATAAATAAATCAAAAATAGTATTATTTGTCTGTTTTCTGAATTATTCGTGCAATAAAAATATCCCGAAAACAGAAGTGCTCCAAATGCCCTGCAAATTTAGTTTCATTTTTAATGGATTATTAGAGGATTTTAGACACTGAAAACACCGCAGGGGGGCAAGCACCTGGCCACGAGGGTGGAGGGCGCGCCCCCTATCTCGTGGGCCCACGGTGGCCCCCCTCCACTTATTCATGCACCCACACACTCCATCTTCTTCCCAAAAAAATCCCCATCCAGCTCAAGCACGAGTTCTAGATCATTTTGCTGCGATTTTCGATCTCCTTGCTCAAAGCTCCATTCACAAAACTACTTTGGGAGATTGTTGCTTGGTATGTGACTCCTCCATTGGTCCAATTAGTTTTTGTTCTAGTGCTTTATTCATTGCAAAATTTTGCTGCATAGGTGACCCTGTTCTTGAGCTTGCATGTCAAATTTATGAGGTCCCAAGTAATTCTAATGCATGATATAGGCTCCAGGCAGTTATAGGAGTAGTTGCTACCAATCTTATTTAGTTTTATTCACTTTTATTTTGAAGTTACTAAAAATTTCAGAATTTTTCAGAGAATGTTAAGGAGATTTTTGAGGGGATCTTCTAGCCAAGGCTCCCAGGATAAACAAGCTAAAGAGAAGGAAAAGGCCAAATATAATTTTCCTCGTGCAGCGGAAGTACAGCCGTGTGAATGGCCATGTGATAATTTCTTGAGAGAAGCCGGGATTTATGAAGACTTTTATTCTTTGATTGAAAATGCGGGCCTCACCGACTTCCTCCACGACCGGATCGATCAGTATCTCTTACTCACCAATACTTTCGTGCAAAACATTTATTACTATCCTAAGAATTCACCTCCTTCAGTATCATTTCATTTATATGATGAATTCAAGGAAATGTCTTTACGTAATTTTTGGGTGGTATGTAGATACCCTTTGAGGGCAGATTAGATGAACCGCATCGTAAAGATGTGGATGGCTTTGTTAACACCATTACTGTAGGGGATCCAAAGAAGGGTTCCGATGCGAGAATTACTAGCATACACTTTCCTGTTTTACGTTACTTCGCCATATTTAGTAGTCGATGCTTAATTGGTCGTGGAAACAATGGAAACTTCAGTGTCCCTGATATTATTATTCTGTTCCATGCCTTGTTTGGTGATAATAGTTTCAGTATGGGTGTCATTATTGCTAAACGGCTAAGCCTGAACCGTACAAAAGGCCCCATCTTTGGAGTTATCTATGCTGCACGCCTTGCTGAACATTTTGAGATACCTATTAGGCACTATGAGAAAGAGGAGACAAAGTTGCCTCTTTCCCTTCTAGATTACAGGAGCATGGTAGCACATGAGTTTATTGTTCACAATGATGATAAGATGCTCATGTATAACTTGAGATTTAATAAGAAACACAATGAGATTATTATCCTGCCTGCGCCCCTGTTGTTTGATTTGACTGCAGTTAATTATCTTTTCTCGCCGGAAGCGGTGTACGCTCATCGAGGACAGGCATTCGCTCCAGAGCCTGAGCCGGAACCTCCAGTGGACCCTTATCGCTCATCATCTTACAAGTGGGATCCGGAGGAGATGGCTAGCCAGTGGTACCCTGATGACACTCCTCAGTACACCGGGGAGAGTTGTCATTATCCTTGGCATTAGACCAACTTAGGTCAAAAGCCTAAGCTTGGGGGAGTACGTACTTCTCACCGACTTTACATTCATGTTCACACACTATTCTAGTTGTCGGTGCTCATACTCTTTCATTGTATTATCCATGCTAGTTTAATTTCTTTTTCTAGCTTTCTTCTTGTGTGTTTGATAAATTTAAAGAAAAATCAAGAAAAAATTAGTTTACTTTCCATGCCTGTAGTATTAATTAAAATGAAAACCCAAAAAGATTTATCGTTCTTCTATTACTTGTTGGGAGCTTTCCCGTGTAAATAGTTTTATTTCTTTTCTTTCCTTTGGGGGTTGAGAGTAGAAGACCACATTGAAAATGTTTAGTGGCTCTCATATGCATGATTGTTTATTTAACTTAGAGCCCATATAATTTTGCCTTCTCTCTTGAGTTGAATGCTCGCAGATTCCAGCTTAGTCCAATGCATGTGCACTATTATTATTATACACACCGTTCGGTCGTGCAAGTGAAAGGCAATAATGACAATATATGATGGAATGATTGAGATGAGAGATGCTGGTATGAACTCGACCTCTTTTGTTTTTGTAAATATGATGAGTTCATCGTTCCTGATTCAGCCTATTATGAAGGAAACATATTTGCAATGACATTTAGAGATTATAGTTGCTTGTGCCATGCTTAATTAGCTATGACTTATAACGGTTTACCTTGCGTGCCAACATGCTATTAAAATGATTATGATGTGGTATGATGGGATTGTATCCTCCTTTGAATAAACTGAGTGACTCGACTTGGCACATGCTCACGTACTTAGTTGAAAACAAATCAACATGGCCTTCACGATATTTATGTTCATGGTGGATTATATCCTGCTCATGCTTGTACTTGGTGTAAATTAATTTTAATGCATGTTCATGACTGTTGTCGCTCTCTCAGTTGGTCCCTTCCCAGTCTTTTGCTAGCATTCACCTGTACTAAGCAGGAATACTGCTTGTGCATCCAAACTCCTTAAACCCCAAAGTTGTTCCATATGAGTCCACCATACCTTCCTATATGCGGTATCTACCTGCCGTTCCAAGTAAATTTGTATGTGCCAAACTCCAAACCTTCAAATGAAATTCTGTTTTGTATGCTCGAGCAGCTCATGTTTCAACTACGGCTGTCTGTATCTTCCTTTAAAGGTGGGTTATTCTCAAGAGGAGTGGACTCTGCTCCTCATTCACGAGAAAATGGCCGGTAACCGGGATGCCCACTCCCATGATCAAAAAGATCAAAGAAAATCAATATAATTAAACAAAACTCCTCCTGGGCTGGTGTTAGTTGGAGGCACTCGTTGTTTCGAGCAAGCCATGGATTGATGCTTGTTGGTGGTGGGGGAGTATAAACTTTTTCCATTCTGTTTGGGAACCGCCTATAATGTATGTGGTATGGAAGATATCTCATAGTTGTTGTGTTGACAGTGAAAGTATGTCGCTCAAAATGTTATTCATCTCTATTTTAAAATCGAGCTCTGGGACCTCTACAAATCCCTGCTTCCCTCTGCAAAGGGCCTATCTACTTACTTTTATGTTGAGTCATCTTCCCTCTTATTAAAAAGCACCCGCTGGAGAGCACACTGTCATTTGCATTCATTACTATTACTTTATATTGGGTATGACTTGACTGGATCTCTTTTACCATGAATTACAATGCTTAGTCAGTCCTTGGTCTTTAAAGGTGCTCTGCATTTATGTTCTGCGGTCTCAGAAAGGGCTAGCGAGATACCATCTTGTTATATCATATTATGATTGTTTTGAGAAAGTGTTGTCATCCGAGTTCTATTATTATTGATCGCTATCTGATTATGCCATTGAGATGAGTAAATATGAGACCTAAGTGTTATCGTGAATATGATTATTTCATAATCTTTGCTGAAAACTTGAATGCTGGCTTTACATATTTACAACAACAAGAGCAAATAGAGTTTGTAAAAGTTTATCTTTTTCACTTTCAGTTTATCAACGGAGTTGCTTGAGGACAAGCAAAGGTTTAAGCTTGGGGGAGTTCATACGTCTCCAACGTATCTACTTTTCCAAACACTTTTGCGCTTGTTTTGGACTCTAATTTGCATGATTTGAATGAAACTAACCCGGACTGACGCTATTTTCAGCAGAACTGCCATGGTGTTGTTTATTGTGCAGAAAACAAAAGTTCTCGGAATGACCTGAAAATCCACGGAGATAACTTTTGGAAAATATAAAAAATACAAATACTGGAAAAATAATCAAGGCCAGGGGGCCCACACCCTGTCCACGAGGGTGGGGGCGCGCCCTCCCCCCTGGGCGCGCCCCCTTGTCTCGTGGGCCCCCTGATGCTCCACCGACCTCAACGCCAACTCCATATATTCCGTTTCACGGAGAAAAAAACCAGAGAGAAAGTTTCATCGTGTTTTACGATACGGAGCCGCCGCCAAGCCCAAATCTCTCTCAGGAGGGCTGATCTGGAGTCTGTTCGGGGCTCCAGAGAGGGGGATTCGTCGCCGTCATCATCATCAACCATCCTCCATAACCAATTTCATGATGCTCACCGCCGTGTGTGAGTAATTCCATCGTAGGCTGGCTGGAAGGTGATGGGTTGGATGAGATTTACCATGTAATCAACTTAGTTTTGTTAGGGTTTTATCCCTAGTATCCACTATGTTCTAAGATTTATGTTGCTATGACTTTAATATGCTTAATGCTTGTCACTAGGGACCGAGTGCCATGATTTCAGATCTGAACCTATTATGTTTTCATGAATATATGTGAGTTCTTGATCCTATCTTGCAAGTCTATAGTCACCTATTATGTGTTATGATCCGACAACCCCGAAGTGACAATAATCGGGATACTTCTCGGTGATGACCATAGTTTAAGGAGTTCATGTATTCACTATGTGCTACTGCTTTGATCCGGTTCTCTATTAAAAGGAGGCCTTAATATTCCTTAGTTTCCACTAGGACCCCGCTGCCACGGGAGGGTAGGAAAAAAGATGTCATGCAAGTTATTTTCCATAAGCACGTATGACTATATTCGGAATACATGCCTACATTACATTGATGAACTGGAGCTAGTTCTGTGTCACCCTATGTTATAGCTATTACATAAGGAATCGCATCCGACATAATTATCCATCGCTGATCCAATGCCTACAAGCTTTTCACATATTGTGCTACGCTTATTTACTTTACCGTTGTTACTGTTACAATTACTACAAAACTGCTATCTTTACTTTTGCCACTGTTACCATTACTATCATACTACTTTGCTACTAAATACTTTGCTGCAGATACTATGTTATCCAGGTGTGGTTGAATTAATGACTCAACTGCTAATACTTAAGAATATTCTTTGGCTCCCCTTGTGTCGAATCAATAAATTTGGATTGAATACTCTACCCTCGAAAGCTGTTGCGATCCCCTTCACTTGTGGGTTATCAATGTGTGGCAAAACACACTCTCTCTGCATCTGTGCATCCTGCAGTGGTCAACAACCTTCAAATCTTGCGGAGCCAATCATCTGCAACTATTGGCTCGGTGCTACTGGAGAACTCCAACGGATTCAGCCTTAGAAAACGGGCTAAGTGATCAACAGGTGGTGAAGGTGGTGGGTTGTTGTTGTTGTTGCTCCCCTGGTTCTAATTCTGGACTAGTATCTGCATCAATGCATTCTACTGCTGGATCAACTTGGTGAGCTCCGGTGGGAAAGCAAATCCATTGTCGCGTCTCGGAGGTATCTGATGGGTTTAGAAAAGATGAGAAAATTGAATAGAATGAGATCTAGAGGGAAAACACTACCCATTTGCACATGAGACAAACACAAACATATCACTTCAATCAATTCAAACAAGGGCATACATCGGTCTAACTATCATTACAAAAATGCTCGGACTATACTATATACATGTGGGAATGCTACTTCTGATATGGTGGTCGGCTAGAAAAATTGATGGTGGAAGACTCCATGATATCTACTCCAGCTTCATCAACATAGTCATCATCGCTATCGTCAGGGTCCAAGTCGGTGTCGTCGATGATGATGTAGTTCTCCGGGCAGGTGGAATCGTCGTCTTCTGCTCGTGGCGCGGGGTATCCCATGAATACTCCTAGCTTCTTTGTCAGATCGTCAATCTTCTCCATGAGTATCATCATTTCCTCCTCATATCCATCGCGTGTAGACTTGAGTTCTTCCTCCAGCTCCGTGATCCTAGCCATTCCCATCTTCAGATCTATCATGCTTGCGCACATCTAGTTCTCCTGGCGACGAATGTGCTGGTTTAACTCCTGGATGAAAGCTGCAATAGATCTATCCTTCCTGGTGCTGATCATCTCCCATTGCTCATCTCGGCGCCCACAAATCTGGTAGATAGTATCATTGAGTTCCTTGTGGTAAACTTCTCCAATGCTTCCCATGGTGATGTGGGCTGCCATGCTCTTTCCTAGACTCCAGGTTGGTGCATCAAAGGAAAACTCTATGGGCTCAGTGAGTGGCATGAACGTCCTTCTTGGAACTTGAACTCGAATCATCCAACACTCTTCTTCTGGTAAAGTGGCGATGTAGGTCCCAGTGAAGCTTGGTATTCCGATATTCAGGTACCTAGTAACTTCCTTCATGTGTAGTCCAAAAGGTGTATCTTCATCCGGTTGAGTGAACTTGTTCCTTGCATCTGTCATCCTAAAGAGTAGAAAAGGGAGAGGAGTCAGAAATGAGAAGACAGTAGCGATCTAAGGCTTTAGCTTAGTGTCCATGTCCTATCGTCAGTGTGTGCTCTGATACCATCTTGTAGCGACCCGACCTCAAACAGTCTGATCTCTATGTATCAGCGTCATCCCTGGATCGGTAATGCTGACACGCACAGTACTTGAGGATTTATAACAGAGTAGCAATCACACACTTATTACATCGAATGTCTCACAAGAGAGCTCATTACAATAATATGTCTTAAGGCCATCTAAAAATCGATAACAGCGAAAGGCTTGGAAGATAAAGTGAGTCCATCAACTCCAACAACATCACTGAATAAAAGACAACTACCTATGGCACCTTACTCGTCGTCTGACAAGTCCGCAACATGAACATTGCAGCCCGAAACGGGTCAGCACATGGAATATGCTGGGAACGTAACACAATACAGTAATGAACAGAATAAATGCTATCACTACATGCATATTTTGCTGATGGAAAGCTCTATGGTTACAGTTTTTCATAAAGCCAATGTTTCCCTACAACAAGGAATAAATTTTATTTAACTATCATGGTGGTTGTTAAACATTGAGAAGGTTCCTCCAACTCAATCCCAATTAAGCATCATCATTAAACCCAATCAAATTATATCTAGAGTGATGAGATCAACATGATAATCCAAGAAACTAGATACTCAAAACGTCCAAAACCGGGGACACGACTAACCATGATTAGTTTATACACTCTGCAGAGGTTTGCACACTTTTCCCCACAAGACTCGAATATATCCATGGTCGAAGAATTGAGACACAGTCTTTCTGAAACAATAACTGTCGGTGTCAAAATCGGCGGATCTCGGGTAGGGGGTCCCGAACTGTGCGTCTAGGCGGATGGTAACAGGAGACAAGGGACACGATGTTTTTACCCAGGTTCGGGCCCTCTCGATGGAGGTAATACCCTACTCCTGCTTGATTAATATTGATGATATGGGTAGTACAAGAGTAGATCTACCACGAGATCAAGGAGGCTAAACCCTAGAAGCTAGCCTATGGTATGATTGTTGTTCGCCCTATGGACTAAAACCCTCCGGTTTATATAGACACCGGATAGGTTAGGGTTACACAGAGTCGGTTACAATGGTAGGAGATCTACATATCTGTATCGTCAAGCTTGCCTTCCACGCCAAGGAAAGTCCCATCCGGACACGGGACGAAGTCTTCAATCTTGTATCTTCATAGTCTTGGAGTCCGGCCAAAGATGATAGTTCGGCTATCCGGACACCCCCTAGTCTAGGACTCCCTCAGTAGCCCCTGAACCAGGCTTCAATGATGACGAGTCCGGTGCACATATTGTCTTCGACATTGCAAGGCGGGTTCCTCCTCCGAATTCTTCATAGAAGGTTTTGCACACCAGGATAGTGTCCGGCTCTGCAAAACAAGTTCCACATACTACCGTAGACAGAATAACTTTTGCACAGATCTGCCGACGATTCGCGGGCGTGACATCACACCACCGCCAGGCCTTTATATGAATTACTGTTCCACCTCAGCGCGTTTAGCGAGGCGGTTTCCCTGGCACGTATTATCAAAGCATAGATCGTGCCCCCTTATTCCGGGATTCCCATCAATACGGACGTGGGTAACCCATCCGCGCCATTGATTACGGCGCTTGGGAGATAAGCGAGTTTTACCAGGCTGGTGGGGGACGCATAGCTTCGTCCGTCCATATAAGGGGATAAGGATCCACCTTTTTCACCTACGCCTTCTTCCTCCTTTGCTCATCCATTTCCACGCACTCGAGCTCCAGCGCCCAAGTCCACACACCCCACCTCAACTTTCTCCAACTATGTCCGGAGCGGGAGGCAGGTGGATGGCCTCCTCCGTCACGAAGGGGCACATCACAAGACTGCGGGAGGCCGGATACTTGTCCGGCGACATCGCGTGTCGGCTACCCGACGAGGGGTAGCTCATTCCAACCCCCAGGCCCCATGAGAGGGTGGTGTTTCTCCTCCACTTCCTCCTCGGACTAGGTTTTCCACTTCATCCATTTGTCCGGGGGCTCATGTTCTACTACGGCCTGGACTTCCACGATCTGGCCCCGAATTTCGTCCTCAACATCTCGGCGTTCATCGTCGTGTGCGAGGCCTTCCTCTGCATCCAGCCCCACTTCGGCTTATGGCTGAAGATCTTCAATGTCAGGCCGAAGGTAGTGGGCGGCCGTCAAGCGGAGTGCGGAGGCGCCATGGTCGGCAAGATGGCCAAAGTCCTATGGCTCGAGGGCTACTTCGTGGAGACAATAAAGGGGTGGCAATCGGGGTGGTTCTACATCACCGAGCCGCGCGACTCCAAATGGGCGGCGGCCCCCGAATTCAGATCCGGCTCCCCCACACGGCTCACATCATGGAAAGAGACGAGCCTGAAGTGGGGTGATTCGGAAGAGCTGACCGGACTCCAAACCTGTGTCCGGAACCTGGTGGACAAGAAGCTCAAGCTTGTCCACGTAGTCCAGGTCATGCTCATCCGCCAGATTCTCCCATGCCAGGAACGGGCCTTTAATTTGTGGGAGTTTGATCCGGCACAGCACCGAACCTTGAGCCGGCTCTTTGACAATACGTACGAAGATGCCTGGAAGGTGCTGTTCAAGGGCGCCGAAGCCCCCGCATCCGCTAACAAAGATCGCGGATAAAGCTCGCAGCGTCAAGCCAGCGAGGTAAGTTATTTTACCCTTTACGGGAGTCTTTTTTCATAGATTGACTCTATGTGGGATCTAAAACTCCCTAATCTTTGACAGACTGGCTGAAGACGCCCGGACAGATTAACTGTCGGCTGCCTTTGCCGGAAGACCCAATAACGCCCGATTGATGGGGCTGCTGGCCCGTACCCATGTGGTGCCGAGAAGAAGGCTAAGAAGGAGGCCACGGAACTCAAGGAGCTCCCGACGCCAGTGCTGTCGATTCTGAAGCGAATCTTCTCCTGAGAACGAGGAGGAGGAAAAAGAAACCTCTCCCCCAGCGGGGGAGGAGAGGAAAAGGAAGGCCGCCCCGACTAGGGAGGCCGGATGGTCTAAGAAGGGAAGGACCCTTCCTCCGGACTTCTCCACCAACGTCGACAACGAGGAGGAGGAGTGGCCAACAACGGCCAAGCCCCTGGCGAGATCGTAAGTGTCCGGACACCCATGGCTTTTTCTTTGCATAGTGTTCTCTAATGTCGAATAATCATGCAGCCCGCCCAAGGGCAAGTTCGTCGCTTCGTCGAGCGGGTCCCTGAGTTCGTCGGAAATGGAGAGTACTTCACTTCCGGCCGCTTCCTCGCCTCACGCTGCGGACGACGCCGAGGTGGTGCCCCAAGGGGGGCCTGGTCAAGAGGAGGTGGCGCAGGAGGCGCGCAAGGCAACCTCCCGACTCTGTGCTCGAGGGGGCAAGACCCCAGGGCTCTAAGCACGACCCTCGTCCGGACTCCATGCCGGAACCTTCAGCGGTTCCGGAGTCCAGCAAGCGGTCACTTCGTAAGAAGGGTAAGACGCTGGTGTCCTCCGTCCAACTGGAGGCACTAGATAACTTACTGGAGGCACTTAACAGCGCCTCCATCGAGGAGGAGCACCGCACTGTTATGAGTGCGGTGATCCGGACATTTCAGTTCGCCAAGAGCGGGCTGACTGAAGCCTGTACCAGCCTTCTAACAGGCTTTGAGGTAAGTTTAGAATGTGTAAAAATATTACCGCATAGACAGTAGCCCCTGATGCTTAGTTCGGTGTTCGGACAGAAAAGCCGGACTAAGGATCTAAAAAGATATACGCAGGAGTCTAACATAAGTATGTCAATATGGGAATGCAGGCTGTGCTGCTAACCTCTGCCGCACTGACTGCGGAGGTCGATGCATTGAAGCAGAGCCTCGAGCGGTCCGAGAACGAGCTCGGCTTTGCCAAGAAGCAGCTCGAGGACAAGGAAGGTAAGTAATACCTTATTAAAGAAATACCTTATAGAAAGGTTTTGGTTGCAAAAAATAACAGGAATAACATGGGTACTGCAGGGGCCACGAACGAGGTGGCGACCCTGAAGGAAGCGGTGTCCGTGGAGGAAAACATAGCGGCCGCAGCGCGCACCAAGCGAGAGAAGGGGGAGGCGCAGCTGGCGATGGTACGGCAAGAGCTCTAGGCTCTCGTGGAAAAACACGAGAGTTTGGAGCGTGACTCGAAGACTCGAGAGTCCGAGCTCGCCTCGGCTCTTGAGAGTGCCAAAGCTGCTAAGGCCGAAGCCCAAAAAGCCCTCCAAGAAATTGAATCATTAAAGAAGATAGCGGCGGGTAAGGCATTCTTTATGCAAAGCAAGCATGTGAAAGTGAATTACCTATTACTTACCCGGATTCGGAGCTCTCCAGGAGCGTTCGCAGATCTGCCCCGAAGTGTGTCTGATGCTGCCGCATTCTACCGTGCCAAGGAGGGGAGCTCGACGGAGAAGGTGTTCTGGTCTCAGTATGCTGAGGCCGGACATCCGGTGCCCCTAAGCGACCAACTAAAGCAGCTGGTCGAGCTCCACAAGGTCGCGAACAGGCCATGAGGGGCCTCATAGTTCGGCTGTGGCCATTGGAAGCCATGCCTGGGAGCTACTTTGAGCTAGTGCGGCGGCTGGTGGACGCCTGTCCACGGATTGAAGTCATCAAGCGCTCCGTCTGCATTGAAGGTGCCCGTCGGGCCCTTGCCCGTGCTAAAGTGCACTGGGGCAATCTGGATGCGGAGAATCTTGTGACGGACGGGCCACCCAAGGGCATGGAGCATCCACGCCCGAAATGTACTATGAGGGCCTCCTGAAGGGTGCCCGCCGAATAGCGGATGAGTACTCCAAAGATGTAATTTTCTAATAGACTCACATGTGTTATCATGTATGCTGAAAACTTGTTCATATGCGCTAAGCACCGCTTGTTAATTTAAAATATTACCTTCTGTGCGGCCGTTTATCAAATTTGAGA
This sequence comes from Aegilops longissima, assembly GCA_021605205.1. Classification (NCBI taxonomy): domain Eukaryota; kingdom Viridiplantae; phylum Streptophyta; class Magnoliopsida; order Poales; family Poaceae; genus Aegilops; species Aegilops longissima. The sequence continues at coordinate 56,018 of JAHIAM010006737.1, forward strand.
GATGGCAAGTCGTTGGCTTCAGCCCCCATGCCACGAGTGCTAGGGTGTTCGGGATAAGCTTGAGCGCTCTTATTCCCATTCTTGGGTCCATCGAGGGAGGCGTTCAACGCAACGAACAAGGAAACCGGACTTATAATGCTTGAACACTCTCACTTAGCCATAGAATTCTATAATTTTAAATTTCGCGAAGCCCGAGTATTCGAAGACCGAGTTCGGGCGCTATCCACGCCTTTGGCCGGACAATTCCGGTTCCTCCCTCTAAGCGGCATAAGTCTTTAGGGACCCGAAAAAAACCTCTCGAACAGCGACCGGCTCTCGCCCTATCATGATGGTCAGTTTTAGCTTTCTCCACTGAGGTGCTCAACCCAGCTCAACGGGGGCACAATCGCAGTGGTTCTCCCGGTGCTACCTTAGCCGATATAATGGAACGTAAGGTACCAAAACACGGGAGCCGGGCAAACCCAACTATTGACCCAAGACATGATTCGGAGCCGATTCATATAATGCTATAAGTTCGGGGTACCGCACTTGTGAAAGTGTTCGGACTTATCACACCATAATTTTGGGGTACTTAAGCCCCTGGTGTATTGGCCGTACCAAAGTGTAAGGGTGCAACATGTCATGAAATGAACATATATATAGATAAAAAAAGGCAATAATAGGCAAGAGCTATATATTGGTTATTAAAAAGAAACTGCAAATAAAAGCAGAACGATACAAAATTGTGCGATAAGCAAGGGATGGGACTATCTAACATGTCCCCCTCCAGGGGTAAGCTGCGGGATGGTATGTCAAACAGGTACAATGCTCGTAGTAGAGACCACCTGAACACTCGACGTAGCTTTCTGCTTCCCTGGCTGTTGCACCATTAGTTCGGCAATTCTAGTGCCGGACAGGACTTCTGGAGAACGGAGTCCTAAAAGTAAAAAGAAAAAAGAAAAAGAATGACACCAGGAGCCCCTGGTGCGGTCGAGCCGCATTCTTGGCGTGCCGTGGTCGTACCCCTCCCCTTATGCCCATGATATATCCAAAGCGTAGTTATGTACGCGTAGTACTGGCTTCGCAATTTCGCGAGGGCTGGGGTTGGGGCCGGATTGCTACGCGTGCTTGAATCGTGCCAGGCGGTCTTGTTGTAGGTTACTCCGGGCGCGCTTGACAGTGTCCAGACGTTTAGTGGCCGGACTCAAGAATTGCTGTGAGAGGCTGCTTTGTACCTCCACCGCGAGGGCCGCCGTGTGCTCCTCCGCTCGAGAGCGCTCGTGTTTCCATTGACCGTGATTACTCCTCGAGGGCCTGGCATCTTGAGCTTGAGGTATCGTAGTGCAGCACCGCATTGAACTTTGCAAATGCGGTTCGCCCAAGAAGTGCGTGATAGCCACTGCGAACGGGACTATGTCGAAGATTAACTCTTCGCCGGAAGTTATCCGGGATCCGAAGACCACTTCGAGTGTAATCGAGCCCGCATAATTGGCCTCTACATTCGTATGACGCCTTTAAAGGTCGTCTTTGTAGGTTTAATCCTTGAGGGTCTATGCCCATTTTATGACCGTATCCCGATAAAGCAGGTTCAGGCTGCTGCCGCCGTCCATCAGGACTCTAGTGAGGTGAAATCCGTCAATAATTGGGTCAAGAACCAATGCGGCGAAACCGCCGTGACGGATGCTAGTGGGGTGGTCCCTTCGATCAAAGGTGATCGGGCAGGAAGACCATGGGTTGAACTTTGGGGTGACTAGCTCCATCGCGTATACGTCCCTTAGCGCATGCTTTCGCTCCCTTTTGGGTATATGGGTTGCGTTTATCATGTTCACCGTCCACACTTGTGGGGGGAAACCCTTCTGTCCTCTATTGTTCAGCGGCCGGGGCTCATCCTCGTCATCGCTATGAAGCCCCTTGTCATTGAGTTTGGCACTTAGCTTGCCTGCTTGCTTGAACACCCAACAATCCCTGTTGGTGTGATTGGCTGGTTTTTCGGGGGTGCCATGTATTTGGCACAAGTGATCGATTATTCGGTCCAAGTTGGACGGGCCCTGGGTATTTCTTTTGAATGGCTTCTTCCGCTGACCGGGTTTAGAGCCTCTGAATCCGGCATTGACTGCCGTATCTTCATCATTGTCGCCGTTAATGCGGCGCTTGTTCTTGTTGCGACGCGACCTGCCATTGTTGTCCTTGGTATCCGAACTACTAGGGGTTTTTGGTCAAGTTGTTACTACGAGCCAGCCAGCTGTCTTCTCCTGCGCAAAAGCGAGTCATGGGTGTGGTGAGTGCTGCCATGGATTTCGGCTTTTCCTGTCCTAGGTGCCGGGCAAGCCACTCGTCGCGGATGTTATGTTTGAAGGCTGCAAGGGCCTCTCCATCCGGACAGTCAACGATTTGATTTTTCTTTGTTAGGAATCGTGTCCGAATTGTCCGCCGATTCTTCTGGCTGCTGAATTATATGGCTAAGGTCATCGGCGTCTGGTGGTCGCACATATGTGCCCTGGAAGTTATCAAGGAATGCGGCTTCCAGGTCCTCCCAACAACCAATTGATTCTGCTGGCAAGCTGTTAAGCCAATGCCGAGCTGGTCCTTTAAGCTTGAGGGGGAGGTATTTGATGGCGTGTAGATCATCACCGCGGGCCATGTGGATATGGAGGAGATAGTCCTCGATCCAGACCGCAGGATCTGTGGTACCATCATATGATTCGATGTTTACGGGTTTGAAGCCCTCGGGGATTTGATGATCGATTACTTCATCTGTGAAGCATAGCGGGTGTGCGGCGCCTCTGTATTGGGCTATATCACGACGTAGCTCATATGAGCTTTGTCTACTGTGTTCGGCCCGGCCGGATTTGTTGTATCCGGTGTGACGGTTATCATTACGTGTCGTGGGGCGCCCACACGATCCATAGATCGATCTTGTATGTTTTGCCTTATCCTCCAATATATCTCGCAAGTCCGGTGCGTTTTCCCGTGCCTTGGTACTTTTTGAGCGGCGTCGGGGTGTGGCTTGAGCGGAGGGCCGAGAGGCTTCTCCGTCATGCCACGGGTGGCCGGTCTGCCATGTCGCGGCGCTGGTGACTTGGGTGCTTCCTCCTCTGACGAGGCAACGGCCTGCGCTTGGGGTAGCTTTTGAGGGCGCTCGAGTTCATACTCTTCGCTGCAAGGACTTCAGTCCATCCGCCGCCTAGCAGGTCTTGGTCAGCTCTAAGCTGTTGCTGCTTTTTCTTGAGGCTGCTTGTCGTGGCTATAAGCCCGCGCTTGAAACGCTCCTGTTGGCGGGATCTCAGCACGATTTAATTCATCGTCGTTGAGGCTTGCCTCATCTTCGGAGGGAGGCGATAATTATCGCCCTCTACCTCTCTTTCGCCGACCACAGCGGACTTGCTTCTCCCTCCTCCCGCGCCGAGTCCCGCCGAGGGGTTGTCTTCGCACTGTCCAGTGTTATTATCTCCCGTGCGGAATCACCGCTTTTGCTGTGGCGGGATTTAGAGCGCGCCGCTAACGCCGGCGCTTGGGCTGTTTCTTGGAGGGGTCATCCTCCGCCGTTCCATCGCCGCTCCCATCTTTTGGGATGTCCACCATGTATATGTCGTATGACGATGTGGCCTTCCAGTGCCCTGTAGGCGCTGGGTCTTGGTCGTCTCCAGCATCGTCGTCCATACCGTCGATGTCTTCGGAGTCGAAGTCGAGCATGTCGGTTAAATCATCGACAGTGGCTACAAAGTGGGTGGTGGGTGGGCGTTGAATTTCTCCGTCGTACGCATCCCAACCTTCCTGACCGTAGTCCGGCCAGGGCTCTCCGGATAAAGAGAGAGACTTTAGTGAATTCAGGATGTCGCCAAAGGGCGAGTGCTGAAAGATGTCTGCGGCAGTGAACTCCATGACCGGCGCCCAATTGGATTCGATTGGTAGGGTCGCGGAGGGTTCGCAGTCCGGAGAGGAGTCCGGCACCTTGGAGTCACGGTCTTCACAAAGGACAGGGATGGAGTTCGGCTCAATCACCGCTGAGATCATAGCCCCCGAGGCGGTGTCCAACCACTCATCCTCGATCGGGGAATCCGGCTCCAGATTAAGGGTCGGAGCGGGCACTGGTGCGACCTCCAGGACACTGTTCGGCGACGGAGCTAGATCGTGCCCATCGAGACAGTGCGGTGCGCTTGGCTGCGGCTTGAATCCGTCGAAGATCAAGTCTCCGCGGATGTCGGCCGTGTAGTTTAAACTTCGAAATCTGACCTGATGGCCAGGGGCATAGCTTTCGATCTGCTCCAGATGGCTGCTTAATTGGCCGCGATGCAAAGCCGCCGAATACGAAGATCTGTCCGGGGAGAAAAGTCTCACCCTGGACCGCGTCGTTGTTGATGATCGGGCCTATAGGTGACGACACAGAGGAACTCTCAATGAAAGCACCAATGTTGGTGTCAAAATCGGCGGATCTCGGGTAGGGGGTCCCAAACTGTGCGTCTAGGCGGATGGTAACAGGAGACAAGGGACACGATGTTTTTCCCCAGGTTCGGGCCCTCTCGATGGAGGTAATACCCTACTCCTGCTTGATTAATATTGATGATATGGGTAGTACAAGAGTAGATCTACCACGAGATCAAGGAGGCTAAACCCTAGAAGCTTGCCTATGGTATGATTGTTGTTCGTCCTATGGACTAAAACCCTCCGGTTTGTATAGACACCGGATAGGTTAGGGTTACACAGAGTCGGTTACAATGGTAGGAGATCTACATATCCGTATCGCCAAGCTTGCCTTCCACGCCAAGGAAAGTCCCATCCGGACACGGGACGAAGTCTTCAATCTTGTATCTTCATAGTCTTGGAGTCCGGCCAAAGATGATAGTTCGGCTATCCGGACACCCCCTAGTCCAGGACTCCCTCAATAACTCTTTACTCTGGGTGGACAGTTATACCTACTTTCCCCTACATCTGCTAGCCCACCACAGAAAAAGGTCTTGCAACGCACACAGAAGTTTCTAGCATGAATAATCTTATGATCCCTTTGAGCCTAGGTGGCGGACCGTAGGATGATCACACGGGTACTCCGGGATATCCTAGGACAACACTGGATTCTCCAGGTGCCCTGACAAGCACTGGGTACTCCAGGGTGCCTTCAAGCAATCCACCCAGATGTCTATTAAAGTAGCCACCTTAAGTTAACCATTAAATAACAACACTCACATCTGTCATGAATCACTCAGACCAAACCACGTCTACGAGCATGATACATCCATTTTGCATCATGATTCTATATCAATATTTATTGCATTATGGGCTGTTATTATGCATTATATCTCAATACTTATTGTTATTCTCTCTTATTTTACAAGGTTTACCATGAAGAGAGGGAATGCCGGCAGCTGGTATTCTGGCTGGAAAAGGAGCAAATGTTGGAAACCTATTCTGCACAACTCAAAAAGTCCTGAAACTCCACAAAACCACTTTTTGGATTTATTAAGGAATTATGAGCAAAAGAAATAGGCCAGGGGGCCCACACCCTGTCGAGGAGACAGGGGGCACGCCCCCCCATATAGGGCGTGCCCCCCTATCTCATGGGCCCCCTTGTAGGCCTCCGGCGACCATGTTCTTCTATATGAAGGGTTTTGTCCTGGAAAAATTCGTTGGCAAGCTTACAGGATGAAACTTCGCCGCCACGAGGCGGAACCTTGGAGGAATCAATCTAGGGCTCTGGCGGAGCTGTTCTACCGGGGACACTTCCCTCCGGGAGGGGAAATCATCACCAACGATCCTCTCATCGAGAGGGGGTCAATCTCCATCAACATCTTCACCAGCACCATCTCCTCTCAAACCCTAGTTCATCTCTTGTATCCAATCTTGTATCCAAAACCACAAATTGGTACCTGTGGGTTGCTAGTAGTGTTGATTACTCCTTGTAGTTGATACTTATTGGTTTACTTGGTGGAAGATTATATGTTCAGATCCTTAATGCATATTATTACACCTCTGATTGTGAACATGATTATGCTTTGTGAGTAGTTACTTTAGTTCCCGAGGACATGGGTGAAGTCTTGCTATTAGTAGTTATGTGAATTTGGTATTCGTTCGATATTTTGATGAGATGTATGTTGTCTCTCCCCTAGTGGTGTTATGTGAACGTCGACTACATGACACTTCACCATTATTTGGTCCTAGAGGAAGGCATAGGGAAGTAATAACTAGATGATGGGTTGCTAGAGTGACAGAAGCTTAAACCCTAGTTTATGCGTTGCTTCGTTAGGGGTTCATATGGGCCCATATGTTTAATGATGTGGTTAGGTTTACCTTAATACTCCTTTTTGTAGTTGCGGACGCTTGCAATAGGGGTTAATCATAAGTGGGATGCTTGTCCAAGTCAGGGCAGTACTCAAATGTTGGTCCACCCACATATCAAATTATCAAAGTACCGAACGAGAATCTTAAGAATGTGATGAAACTAGCTTGACGATAATTCCCAATGTGTCCTCGGGAGCTTCTTCCTTATTATTAGAATTTGTCCAGGCTTATCCTTTGCTACATAAAGGATTGGGCCACCTTGCTGCACTTTATTTACATTATTTACTTTTACTCGTTACTACTTATCTTATCACAAAACTATCTATCACCTACTATTTCAGTGCTTGCAGAGAAAACCTTACTTAAAACCGCTTATCATTTCCTTCTGCTACTCGTTGGGTTCGACGCTCTTACTTATCGAAAGGACTACGATAGATCCCTACACTTTTGGGTCATCAAGAGTCTTTTCTGGCGCCGTTGCCGGGGAGCGTAGCGCTCTTGGTGAGTGGAACTTGGTAAGGAAACATTTATATAGTGTGCTGAAATTTTCTGTTACTAGTCACTATGGAAACTATTCCTTTGAGTGGCTTGTTTGTGGTATATTCACCCCAACCAGAGGAGCAAAGAGATGCACCTCAACCTACTGAACTTTATGAAAATATTCACTTTCTGATTCCTTCGGGTATGATAGAATAACTGCTAGCTAATCCTTTTGGAGGAGACGGAACTTTGCATCCCGACTTACACCTTATCTTTCTGGATGAAGTTTGTCTATTATTTAAGCTGGCAGGTATTCCCAATGATGTTGTCAAAAGGAAGGTCTTCCCTTTATCTTTGAAGGGAGATGCAATGACATGGTATAGGCTATGTGATGATACGGGATCTTGGAACTATAAGCGATTGAAATTGGAATTTCACCAGAAGTTATATCCTATGCATCTTGTTCATCGTGATCGTAATGACATATATAATTTCTGGCATCGTGAAGGAGAAAGCATCGCTCAAGCTTGGGGGAGGCTTAAGTCAATGTTATATTCATGCCCCTATGCGCTCGGGAAATGATTATTCAGAATTTTTATGCTCGGCTTTCTCTTGATAATCGCAACTTGCTCGATACTTCCTGTGCTGGTTTCTATACGCTGAAGACTATTGATTTCAAATGGGACTTATTGGAAAGAATTAGACGCAACTCTGAAGATTGGGGTTCCTACGATGGTAAGGAGTCAAGTATGACACCTAAGTGTTATTGTGTTAAATCTTTTATGGATACCGATACGTTCCGTGGATTTAGCTATAAGTATGGACTTGACTCTGAGATAGTAGCTACGTTTTGTGAAACTTCTGCTGCTCACGTTGATCTCCCTAAAGAGAAGTTGTTTAAATATAATCCTCCTGTTGAAGTGACAGTAGTTGCACCTATTACAGTCGAAGAAAAGACTATTACATATAGTGATCCTATTACTCCTACTACTTATGTTGAAAAACCTCCTTTTCCTGTTAGGATAAAAGATCATGTTAAAGCTTCGACTGTTGTTCGCAAGAGTAATACTAGGACTTATACACCTCATGAGGAAATTAATGTTGAACCTAATATTGCTATGATTAAAGATATCTTGGATGAAGACTTAGATGGGCATGTTATTTCTTTTGTGGGTGAAACTGCTAATATTGCTAGACCTGATACTAAGATACGTAGACCTGTTATAGGCACGCCTGTTATTTCTGTTAAAATAGGAGATCATTGTTATCATGGCTTATGTGATATGGGTGCTAGTGCTAATGCGATACCTTATGATCTTTATAAAGAAATTATGCACGATATTGCACTAGTTGAATTAGAAGATATTGATGTTACAATTAAGCTTGCTAATAGGGACACCATTAAACCTATCTGGATTGTTAGAGATGTTGAAGTCTTGTGTGGGAAATTAAATACCCTACTGATTTTCTTGTTCTCGGTTCCCCACAAGATGATTTTTGTCCCATTATTTTTGGTAGACCTTTCTTGCATACTGCTAGTGCTAAGATTGATTGTGAAAAGAATATTGTCACTGTTGGCTTAGATGGTATGTCTCATGAGTTTAATTTTGCTAAGTTTAGTAGACAACTTCGTGAAAAGGAATCATCTAGTAAGGATGAGATTATTGGTCTTGCTTCCATTGCTGTTCCTCCAACTGATCCGTTAGAACAATATTTGCTACACCATGAAAACATATGTTTATGAAGGAAAGGGAAGAAATAGATGAAGTGTTCCTTAAACAAGAACCTATGCTAAAACATAATCTTCCCGTTGAAATTCTTGGGGATCCCCCTCCACCCAATGGTGATCCCGTGTTTGAACTCAAACCCTTACCTGATAATCTCAAGTATGCTTATCTTGATGAAAAAGAAATATACCATGTTATTATTTGTGCTAACCTTTCAGATAAAGAAGAAGAAAGATTATTGAAAACTCTGAAGATGCACCGAGCTTCTATTGGATATACCCTGGATGATCTCAAGGGCATTAGTCCCACATTATGTCAACACAAAATTTTATTGGAGAAAGATGCCAAACCTGTTAGAGATCCTCAAAGACGATTGAATCCAAAATGAAGGAAGTGGTGAGAAAGGAGATACTAAAACTCCTTGGGGCAGGAATTATTTATCCCGTTGCTGATAGTGAATGGGTAAGCCCTGTCCATTGCCTCCCTAAAAAGGGAGGTATTACCGTTGTTCCTAATGATAAAGATGAATTGATCCCGCAAAGAATTATTACAGGTTATAGGATGGTAATTGATTTCCGTAAGTTAAACAAAGCCACTAAGAAAGATCATTACCCTTTACCTTTTATTGATCAAATGTTAGAAAGGTTATCCAAACAGACACATTTTTGCTTTCTAGATGGTTATTCTAGCTTCTCTCAAATACCTGTGTCAGCGGGGGATCAAACTAAAACTACTTTTACTTGCCCTTTTGGTACTTTTGCTTATAGACGTATGCCATTTGGTTTATGTAATGCACCTGCTACCTTTCAAAGATGCATGATGGCTATATTTTCTGATTTTTGTGAAAAGATTTGTGAGGTATTCATGGATGACTTCTCCGTCTATGGATCCTCTTTTGATGATTGTTTGAGCAACCTTGATCGAGTTTTGCAGAGATGCGAAGACACTAGTCTCGTCCTGAATTGGGAAAAGTGTCACTTTATGGTTAATGAAGGCATTGTCTTGGGACACAAGATCTCTGAGAGAGGTATTGAAGTTGATAAGGCCAAAGTTGATGCTATTGAAAAGATGCCATGTCCCAAGGACATAAAAGGTATAAGAAGTTTCCTTGGTCATGCCGGTTTTTATAGGAGGTTCATTAAGGACTTTTCTAAAATTTCTAGGCCTCTGACTAATTTATTACAAAAAGATATTCCTTTTGTCTTTGATGATGATTGTGTAGAAGCATTTGAAACACTTAAGAATGCTTTGATCACTGCACCTATTGTTCAGCCACCTGACTGGAACTTACCTTCTGAAATTATGTGTGATGCTAGTGATTATGTTGTAGGTGCTGTTCTAGGGAAAAGAGTCGATAAGAAATTGAAAGTTATCCATTATGCTAGTAAGACTCTCGATACTGCCCAGAGAAATTATGCTACCACCGAAAAAGAATTCTTAGCAGTTGTGTTTGCATGTGATAAGTTTAGACCTTATATTGTTGATTCCAAAGTTACTATTCACACTGATCATGTTGCAATTAAATATCTTATGGAAAATAAAGATGCTAAGCCTAGACTCACTAGATGGGTTCTCTTGCTCCAAGAATTTGACTTGCATATTATTGATAGAAAGGGAGCTGAGAACCCGTTGCAGACAACTTGTCTAGGTTTGAGAATGTTCTTGATGACCCACTGCCTATTAATGATAGTTTTCCTGATGAACAATTAGCGGTTGTCAATGCTTCTCGTATTGCTCCTTGGTATGCTGACTATGCTAATTACATTGTTGCTAAATATATACCGCCTAGTTTCACATATCAGCAAAATAAAAAGTTCTTTTATGATTTAAGACATTACTTCTGGGATGATCCACACCTTTATAAAGAAGGAGTAGATGGTGTTATTAGACATTGTGTGTCTGAGCATGAGCAGGAACAAATCAAACGCAAATGTCACTCTGAATCAAATGGAGGACACCACGCTGGAAATAGAACTGCACACAAGGTACTACAATCTGGTTTTTATTGGCCTACTCTCTTCAAAGATGCTCTTAAGTTTGTCGTATCTTGTGATGAATGTCAAAGAATAGGTAACATTAGCAGACGTCAAGAAATTCCTATGAATTATTCTCTTGTTATTGAACCGTTAGATGTTTGGGGCTTTGATTATATGGGACCTTTTCCTTCCTCCAATGGTTATACACATATTTTAGTTTCTGTTGATTACGTTACTAAGTGGGTAGAAGCTATTCCAACTAGTAGTGCTGATCATAACACTTCTATTAAAATGCTTAAAGAAGTTATTTTTTCGAGGTTTGGAGTCCCTAGATATCGTATGACTGACGGTGGTTCACACTTTATTCATGGTGCTTTCCGTAAGATGCTTGCTAAGTATGATGTCAATCATAGAATTGCATCTCCTTATCACCCGCAGTCTAGTGGGCAAGTAGAGTTGAGCAATAGAGAGCTCAAATTAATTTTGCAAAATACTGTGAATAGATCTAGAAAGAATTGTTCCAAAAAACTCGATGATGCATTATAGGCCTATAGAACTGCATACAAAAATCCTATGGGTATGTCTCCATATAAGATGGTTTATGGAAAAGCATGTCATTTACCTCTTGAACTTGAACATAAAGCATATTGGGCTATTAAAGAGCTCAATTATGACTTCAAACTTGCCGGTGAGAAGAGGTTGTTTGATATTAGCTCACTTGATGAATGGAGAACCCAGGCTTATGAGAATGTCAAGCTCTTCAAAGAAAAACTCAAACGCTGGCATGATAGGAGGATACAAAAGCATGAGTTTTACGTAGGAGATTATGTGTTATTATTCAACTGTCATTTAAGATTTTTTGCAGGAAAACTTCTCTCAAAATGGGAAGGTCCCTATGTTATCGAGGAGGTATATCGTTCCGGTGCTATAAAAATCAACAACTTCGAAGGCACAAATCCGAGGGTGGTTAATGGTCAAAGAATTAAACATTATATTTCAGGTAATCCTATCAATGTTGAAACCAATATTATTGAAACCATAACCCCAGAGAAATACATAAGAGACACTTTCCAGATAGTTCCAACCTCCGAAAAGGCATAGGTACGTGGTACGGTAAGTATACCGACTCCAAAACAACTCTAATGGCAATTTTTACCAGTTTTGGATTACTGAAGGATTTTAGGAAGAAAGAAGTAGTCCGAAGGGACACCAGGCTCCCATGAGAGGAGGCGCCCCCGAGGGCGCGCTTCTATCTCGTGGGCACCTCGTGCCTCCCGGACTCCGTTTTCTTGTATGTTATGTATTTTGGTCGGTAAAAATTCATTATATATACTCCCGAAGGTTTTGACCACCGTATCACGCAAATATCTTCTGTTTTCTTTTAGAGTTGTTTCTGTTTCAGACCTAGAGCATCATGTCGTCTTCAAGCGCCCCCGAGGACAAGTTTTTCAAGAGGGTTATGAACCCCTATCTTGCGGAGGTGCTTCATCACCCTCAAACCATCGAGATGCGTGAGGGGGTGTTGCACATCCGCGATGTGGAAGGACCTAGGCTTACCGGGAGCATGGAGACAAAACTTGAAGCCATGGAACAAGAATGTAACGCCCCGGATCCGATGCGCCAGGTGTCCGCCAGTTATTCGCCGTCGTTGCCATGTCATGTGCTTGCGTGTTGCACTTTGCCATGTCATCATCTGCATTTCATATCATGTCGTCATGTACATCGCATTTGCATACGTGTTTGTCTCACGCATCCGAGCTTTTTCCCCGTTGTCCGTTTCGCAATCCGGCACTCCTATGTCCCCCGGCGCCCCCTTTTGCCTCTTTTCATGTGCGGGTGTTAAACAGTCTCGAATGGACCGAGGTTTGTCAACCGCCTTGGTATAGCACCGTAGACCGCTGTCAAGTTTCGTGTCATTTGGAGGTCGTTTATACTCAACAGTTAACCGGTAACCGTAAAGCCTCCTTCTCTTTGCAGCCCAACACCCTCCAAAGTGGCCCAAAACCCAGCAAACTCCCCTCCATGCTCTCGGTCGTTCGATCACGATCGCGTGGCCGAAAACCGCTCCTCATTTGGACACTCCTAGCTCCCTCTACCTATTTATATGTGCACCCCTTCGAAATTTCGGGTCCAAAACCCTAGTCTAGCTCCTCCCGCAGCCACCGGACGCGTCCGCCCCCGACGGACATGTCCGCCGCGTCCGGCCACCTCACCCCTGGCCAATAGGGCGCCGCCCGTCGCCGCCGCCTCGCCCGCCCACTCAGCCGCCGCCACGTGGCGCGCCGCCGCCACCCTCGCTGCCCGCCCATGGAGCCTATCAGCGGGCCAGCGAGGCCTCTGGCGCCGCCGCCCGCCCGGTTCCGCCAGAGCAAGACGCGCCCGCGCCGCCGTCTCAAGCCCGCGCGCCGTCTCCGCCCGGCCCGGCCGCGCCTCCGCCCGGCGCCGGAAGCGCCCTCCCGCGCGCCGGCCGCCGCCGCCGCCGCTGCTGCGCGAGCTCCGCCGCCGCTTCGCCTCCGCTCCCCGCCGCCGCCCGCAAGCTCCGCGGCGCCGCGCCCTCCGCCGCCCTTTCGCGGTCCGCGCCTCCGGCCTCTCCTCGCCTCGACCACCGCCCCCCAAGTCCGCCGCCTCCGCGAAACTCCGGCCGGATCCGGCGAGATGCGGCCCGGAACCTGCAAGTGGATGAGATCCACCACCACGTCAAACCAAACGCCCGGATCCCTCTGTCCCGGATCCCTCCGTCCCGCGTTGACTTTCGCGGAGGTAAAAACTGCTAAGTCCCCGTAGTTTCCAGTATTTTTTATGCATTTTCGTCGCATCATAACTCTGCATCCGTAGCTCCGTTTTGGGCGCGTAATCTGTCGAATTGTTCGCCTCGACGAGTACTTCATTTCCTTCCATTGCATCATGTTCATTTGAGCTCATCTTGATGCCGGAATCATCGTTGCAAGAGTGCTATGTGATGTTAATCTGCTGAAACTGGTATAACTTGGTGATTTGTCATTTTTGCCATGATTGATGTGTGCATCCTATGAGGTTCATGTATACATGTGTTTTGTACTATGTCATGCCATCTTCACAGCGGTGCCATCCATGTATTTTTGTGAGTTGGGTACTGAGTGCATCAAGCTTGTTAAGTAGGGTACTTGCTGTTGCTGTTTTGCATGTCTGAATCTGTTATATCATGATGCTATGTTAACCTGCTTCTACAAGTCATTCTATGCATAATCTGGAGATGTTCACTAAGGATGTTTTGTTATACATGTCATGATCTATCCATCCCCGCCCCTTGTTGCATTTATAGCCTGCTTTAGCCTATCGTAATCTTGCTCCAAAGTTGCTAAATAATGTTGATGTCAGCCTGTTAACATTAAGTTCAATGTTGCCATGATTGTTGCTAGTGATACATGCACTCTATGAACTTGCTGTTGCCATGTTTACCTTCATAAACATGTCTTCTTACTGTTGGTTGCCTTGCCATGCCATGTTTTGCTCTGTGGTGAGGGGTTCAAGCTCACCAACACGCCTACTTATTGTTGTTCCTGCTATGTATGAATCTGTAATATAACTTGCTATGTTTACATGGGTGCCATCTTATTTTGTGATCCTTTTTGGCTCATGGTCAGTAAGGGACTCTTGTTCTATGCATTTAGTAGTATCATGCCATGCCTTTGTTTGCCATGATAAGTTCCTGTAGAATGTCGTTTGGTAGCTCTAAACATTGCAACCTGATGTTATTTCTGCTAAAGTCTGAAACTGTTATTATTTGCAATCTTGCCATGTGTGTTTGAACATGTTCTAGTGATTTCTGGAGATAGCTCAGTGTTCATGTTTCGTCAGGCTTTACCTGTACATAACGTCCATGCCTTTTGTTATCATGTTAAGATGCTGTAGCTTGTTGTTTTTGTGCTTGCAATATGCCTAGTTGCTGTTTTGGGCAGTTTGTTGTCATGACTTGTATTGTGTGTATGTGTTGAACCGTTGCTCCGTTTTGAGTGTGCTCTATATGAAACTTGCTTGATTTTGCATGTAGTTTCATATTATCATGTTGCATCCATGTTTTTAGGTGTTTTCTTGATGTTTGCATGCATTTTGCATCAATGCCATGCTTATCTTGTTTTGCTCATATCTTCTAGGCCGTAGCTCCGAATCTAATGAACTTTATATGTAACTTGACTAGAATCTAGTGTAGATCATTGTGGTGCATCTTAACTTGCTGTTAACAACTTGAACATAAAGTTATCCAGATCTGGACCAATTTCGAAATTTGCATATGAGGACTTACCGGAATTGTTCTGTGTTGTTTCCGGCCTCATTTAAACTTGCTTTGATGTGCTGCTATTGTTTGCATCATCTCTTGCCATCAGTAGCCTCACCTAGATTTGCCATGCATCATGTTTGTTGTGCATCTTGTCATGTTCATGTGTGGTGTGTTTACTATGTTGTGTGCTTCTTCTTGTTAGTTCCTGTTTCGTTGCGATCGTGAAGATTCGTTCGTCTACGCTTGGTTCGTCTTCGTGGCTTCATCTTCTTCATGGACTCATTCTTCTTCCTAGCGGGATTTCAGGCAAGATGACCGCTACACGGGATCTCACTACTATCATTGCTATGCTAGTTGCTTCGTTCTATCGCTATGTTGCGCTACCTATTACCTGTTTATCAAGCCATCCCAAATTGCCATGAACCTCTAACCATTGTCACCCTTCCTAGCAAACCGTTGTTTGGCTGTGTTACCACTTTGCTCAGCCCCTCTAATAGCGTTGCTAGTTGCAGGTGAAGTTGAAGATTGCTTCATGGTGGACAGGATTTTGTTTGGGATATCACAATATCTCTTATATTATTAATGCATCTATATATTTGGTAAAGGGTGGAAGGCTCGGCCTTAGGGCTGGTGTTTTGTTCCACTCTTGCCGCCCTAGTTTCCGTCATATCGGTATTATGTTCCCGGATTTTGCGTCCCTAACGCGGTTGGGTGATTTATGGGACCCCCTTGACAGTTCGCTTTGAATAAGACTCCTCCAGCAAGGCCCAACCTTGGTTTTACATTTGCCTCACCTAGCCCTTTTTCCCTTGGGAGTCGCGCTCTCAAGGGTCATCTTTATTTTACCCCCCCCCCCGGGCCAGTGCTCGTCGTGAGTGCTGGTCCAAACCGTCAGCCGCCGGTGGCCACCAGGGGCAACTCTGGGTTCGCCTACCGGAAGTTTGGACAATCCGGTGTGCCCTGAGAACGAGATATGTGCAGCTCCTATCAGGATTTGTCGGCACATTCGGGCGGCTTTGCTGGTCTTGTTTTATTGCTGTCGAAATGTCTTGTAGCCGGGATTCCGAGACTGATCGGGTCTTCCCGGGGAGAAGGAATATCCTTCGTTGATCGCGAGAGCTTATCATGGGCTAAGTTGGGACACCCCTGCAGGGTATTAAACTTTCGAAAGCCGTGCCCGCGGTTATGTGGAAGATGGGAATTTGTTAATATCCGGTTGTAGTAAACTTGAAGTAGTAAACTCTTCTAAAATACACCAACGGTGTGCGTAACCGTGAGTGTCTCTTTTCGGGGTGTATCGAGAGGAGAACACGGTTTCTGGGTTATGTTTGACGTAAGTAGGAGTTCAGGATCACTTCTTGATCATTGCTAGCTTCACGACCATTCCGCTTGCTCTTTTCTCGCTCTTATTTGCGTTGGTTAGCCACCATATATGCTTAGTCGCAGCTGCAACCTCACCACTTTACCCCTTCCTTTCCCATTAAGCTTTGCTAGTCTTGATACCCATGGCAATGGGATTGCTGAGTCCTCGTGGATCACAGATTACTACACCAACAGTTGCAGGTACAGGTTATGCGATGATCATGACGCGAGAGCGATTTTTGCTTGCTTTGGAGTTCTTCTTCTGCTTCTTCTTCGATCAGGGGATAGGTTCCAGGTCGGCAGCCTGGGCTAGCAGGGTGGATATTGTTTGAGTTTCTGTTTATGTTTCATCCATAGTCGGATGTTGATCTTGTATGATGTTGATGTATTCTTGTGGCACTCATGCCTTATGTATGTATCCCCATCTATTATGTAATGTTGATGTAATGATATCCACCTTGCAAAAGCGTTTCAATATGCGGGTCTATCCTTGGTGGGACCTTCGAGTTCCTTTTGGATAGGGTCGCATATTGGGCGTGACAAAGAAGTTTTCAAGTGTTAAGGGATGGTGGAGCGTGGACTCAACGCCAACCAGATGATGATCAGGAATTCACCAACAACCACAAGCTGGATGCCGAAGTCATTGGGGAGACCATCTTCAAGCTTCAAGAGAAAATCGAGCACCTCCAAGCCCAGATTTATGACCTGGAAAACCAGAACTGTGAGTATGAGTATAGATTCAAGCGAATGAGTTTGACTGCAGATTTAAGGATCCCGGAGACTCGATCATCCTTTATGATGGAGAGCCTATGCCTTGGAAGACGGACGATAAGCCTACATCATCACCACCTACATCACCTCAGAAGAAATAATCATATGGGTATGGGCACTCCCCTTGGCAACTGCCAAGCTTGGGGGAGGTGCCCCGGTATCGTATCACCATCACACTCCTATCTTTACCGCTTTATTTAGTTCGATCCTTTTAGTAGTATCTTGATCTAGTAGATTGAAGTTTTGATATCAAGTAGTTTTGAGTTTTGCTTTGTGATCTCTTTATGTAAGCGTGTCCGTGTGCTATCTATAATAAAGACTAGTGTTGAGTCAAGGGCTTTGCTATGTTGCTATGATCTTGAGAAATTAGAAAGAACAAAAGAGTTCATATTGATCTTATGGATAGTGATAACTTCACACATAGAAAGTATGGGGCATAAAAATTGTTGAGAGTTGATGAACGTAGCCTTGGTCATCGTTG
Source organism: Aegilops longissima (assembly GCA_021605205.1). Taxonomy (NCBI): domain Eukaryota; kingdom Viridiplantae; phylum Streptophyta; class Magnoliopsida; order Poales; family Poaceae; genus Aegilops; species Aegilops longissima. Next base: position 73,325 of record JAHIAM010006737.1, read on the forward strand.
CAATTAATAGGAAGTGATAAGGAAAGAGGGGTTCGCATATAAATATATTATCTTGGACATCTTTTATGATTGTGAAGCACTCATTAAGTATGACATGCTAAAAGAGTTGACATTGGACAAGGAAGACAACGTAATGGTTTATGTTTTCCGACATCTCAGTTAAATTATATTTTCATTGACCTTCCAAACATGTTGAGCTTGCCTTTCCCCCTCTTGCTAGCCAAAATTCCTTGTACCAAGTAGAGATACTACTTGTGCTTCCAAATACCCTTAAACCCAGTTTTGCCATGAGAGTCCACCATACCTACCTATGGATTGAGTAAGATCCTTCAAGTAAGTTGTCATCGGTGCAAGCAATAAAAATTGCTCTCTAAATAAGCATGACTTATTAGTGCAGAGAAAATAAGCTTTGTACGAACTTGTTGTGGAAGCAATAAAACCGACGGACTGCATAATAAAGGTCCACATACAAGGGGCAATATAAAGTGATGTTCTTTTGCATTAAGATTTCGTGTATCAACCCTAAACGCGCATGACAACCTCTGCTTCCCTCTGCGAAGGGCCTATCTTTTACTTTATGGTTTACTTTATGCTTGAGTCAAGGTGAACCTCACCTTTCCACTTTTTCATTTTATCCTTTGGCAAGCTCCTCGTGTTTGAAAGATCATGATATATATATTCGATTGGATGTAAGTTGGCATAGGATATTATTGTTGACATCACCTAAAGGTGAATACGTTGGGAGGCAACACAATAAGCCCCTATCTTTCTCAGTGTCCGGCTGAAACTCTATAACCACAAGAATTGCATGAGTGTTAACAATCATAGGAGACTACGAGATAGTTGAGTATGTGGGCTTGCTGAAACGCTCTATTATTGACTCCTTTTGATGTTACGATAAATTTCAATTGCTTCAATGACCGAGATTATAGTTTATTAGTTCCCAATGAAGTTTATGAACCATGCTTGACATTGTGAATTGCTTATTACTTGAACATAGGAAATCATATGACAGAATCCATATATGTTGTTGTTATTAGAATGATCATGATGCCCTCATGTCCGTATTTTATTTTTATCGACACCTCTATCTCTAAACATGTGGACATATTTTTCGATTTCGGTTTCCGATTGAGGACAAGCGAGGTCTAAGCTTGGGGGAGTTGATACATCCATTTTGCATCATGCTTTTATATCAATATTTATTGCATTATGGGCTGTTATTACGCATTATATCTTAATACTTATGGCTATTCTCTCTTATTTTACAAGGTTTACCAGGAAGAGGGGGAATGCCGGCAGCTGGAATTCTTGCTGGAAAAGGAACAAACATTGGAAACCTATTCTGCACAACTCCAAAACTCCTGAAACTCCACGAAACCACTTTTTGGATTTATTAAGGAATTATGAGCCAAAGAAATAGGCCAGGTGGCCCACACCCTGTCCAGGAGACAGGGGGCGCGCCCCCCACCTATAGGGCGCGCCCCCTATCTCCTGGGCACCCTAGTGGGCCTCCGACGACCATCTTCTGCTATATGAAGGGTTTTGTACTGGAAAAATTTGTGGGCAAGCTTACGGGACGAAACTCCGCCGCCACGAGGCGGAACCTTGGCGGAATCAATCTAGGGCTCTGGCGGAGCTGTTCTGCCGGGGACACTTCCCTCCGGGAGGGGGAAATCATCACCAACGTCATCACCAATGATCCTCTCATCGAGAGGGGGTCAATCTCCATCAACATCTTCACCAGCACCATCTCCTCTCAAACCCTAGTTCATCTCTTGTATCCAATCTTGTGTCCAAAACCACAAATTGGTACCTGTGGGTTGCTAGTAGTGCTGATTACTCCTTGTAGTTGATACTTATTGGTTTACTTGGTGGAAGATTATATGTTTAGATCCTTAATGCATATTATTACACCTCTGATTATGAACATGATTATGCTTTGTGAGTAGTTACTTTAGTTTCTGAGGACATGGGTGAAGTCTTGCTATTAGTAGTTCCACCCACATATCAAATTATCAAAGTACCGAACGAGAATCTTACGAACGTGATGAAACTAGCTTAATGATAATTCCCAATGTGTCCTCGGGAGCTTCTTCCTTATTATTAGAATTTTTCCAGGCTTATCCTTTGCTACATAAAGGATTGGGCCACCTTGCTGCACTTTATTTACTTTATTTACTTTTACTCGTTACTATTTATCTTATCACAAAATTATCTATCACCTACTATTTCAGTGCTTGCAGAGAAAACCTTACTGAAAACCGCTTATCATTTCCTTCTGCTCCTCGTTGGGTTCGACACTCTTACTTATCGAAAGGACTACGATAGATCTCCTACACTTGTGGGTCATCAGAGCATAGCATAGCAATATAAGCAGCGTAGAAGTAACCCCCAAAGGTTTGATAATAAACAGGTAATAGGTTGAACCTAATCATCTACTTCCCAAAACCCGCATGTTAATCAGATCCTAACCATGCAATTGTGTGATGATTGATCTAATGCAATAAAACTGGATAGTAAAGAGGTATGATCAAAGTGTTACTTGCCTTGCTGATGATCCGTGAAACCTAGCGACTCATAGTAGCACACTTCGCACTCCGGGTACTCTATCGCAAACAAACAAGCATACAGGGTAATCAACTAGAAGTACATGTAGAACTCAAATAAGATATCTAACCAGAAAGTTCAACTTAAGAATTCCGGTTTGCAAAAAGAATCAAATCTAACGAGGCAACGAAACTCAAACTGCGAAAGAAACAATATCCGTTTACTAATCTGGACTTAAGTCAAATTTTACAGTAGCAAAATCTTGTTTAAGTTAGTTAAACAGAAAGAGGGCTTCGAGACAAAGATCTGGGCGCTTGAATCGCCTGATTCCGATAGACGAGCGAAAACATAAACTAAAACGAAAATCAGGGCAGAAATCGCGATCGAAAATAATCACGGAAAAGCCCTGGAAAAAGAAAAACTGACCAACAGGCTAATGAACGAACGTTCGCTGTCTGCGGCTAACAAGTGAAAGCCGTTCGTTAAAATGAACGGACGAACGGGCGTTCGCTAAATAACTAAAGCGGGAAAAAATAAATGGGTCTAATAAAAAAATAATCGCGGGTTTCTAAAAAAATCGCATGGTTTTCTAACGAAAACCGGCGACGGCGGCGGCTACCTCGGGACGGGACGGCGGCGGCTCAATGGGGTTCTGTGGAGGTGGCGAAGTCTCATGGGCGGCGGGTCGGCGGTGAGGAGGCGGTTGGTGGCGCAAGGCGGCCGGTGGTGCGGGCGGCGGCGTCTCACGACGACGGCGGCAGCGGCGCGGATCGAGGCGGCGGCGGCTAGGGTTTCAGGGGATCCGGGCGGCTGGCCTAGGGGTTCCGAGCGGGCTAGGTCGGGTACGGCCCGGCTAAGTCGGTGGGATTTTTTTAAATAATTCCGCGCGCAGAAAAACAAATAAAAGATATATTAAACTGACTCCAAAAATTCTGAAATAAATTTTCCCCGTCCTCTAAAAATATAGTGGACAAAGTGAACATTTATTTGGGCCTCTAATGAAATTTTGGAAAACGCATATTTTTCCTAATTCAAATAAAATAGCAATAAAACTCTGATTAAAATACTTATTTGATTTTAATATTAAATCTCCAATATTTATTTATTTTGGGGAAGTGATTTTATCCGCTCTCTTTTTATTTTTATAAAGAAATATTCAAAGAGAAAATAATTAAAATCAAACGATCCTCATTTCAAAATTTGAGAAAACTCAAATATGAAAATAACAAAATCCCCAACTCTCTCCGTGGGTCCTTGAGTTGCGTAGAATTTCTAGGTTCAAGCCAAAATGCAATAAAATATGATATGCAATGATGATCTAATGTATAACATTCCAAATTGAAAATTTGGGATGTTACACATGTTGTAATATTTGTAGAAACCACGGACAGAGACTTGGAACAAGAAGAGTTTTTGGGGGATATAATTCACGATGGAGGTGATCCCTTGCCGTTTGTGAATGACGCTGATGGTTAGGAAGGAGAGGATGACGGCTCCGATAATCCAACAATTGAGGAGGAGAGATATCATGAAGGCTCCGGTGACCGAATGGTGGACGAAGGAGATCATGATGACGTCTCCGGTGAATGAATGGAGGAGGGAGCTATTGCAAAGTCCAGTGAGGTATGTATATTAATTAAGCCTGTGCTGACTTGAGGAATTAATTGTTTCGGTATGTACATATATTAACGCTTCTTTCTTCTTTTATAGCCCTCCGTAAGGAGACGAGGCCCGAAGAAAAGAGTGTGCTAGGATGACAGGTTGACGAATCATGATCACAGAAATCGCGAAAGTTGGCTAACCGATTGCTCCCTTGCGGACCAAGGACGCATTTGTGCGGAGCTGTTGTTAGGGACATCATCCCGATCAGTGTCCAGCAATGGAATAAGTGCAATGATGAGCCTGAAGTTTCTTATGTCCAGGATAGACTGAAAGGTGATCTTTGGAGCTCGCTGATGACAAATTTCAGCCTCCCGCCAGAGGAGGATCAAAATAACGCGGTTATAGAGCCAAAGGTCAATGCATTTGCTTTTAAGAAGATGGCAGATCTATTCAGGAACTAGAAGAAAATGTTGAACACAAAGTTTGTCGACAAAGGGAAGACTCCAGAATTCACCGCTAGATATGAGAAGATAAGAGATCACTGGGCCGCATTTGTGGCCTAGAAGAAATCGGAGAAGGGTATGAAAATGTCACTGAGTAAATAGAAAAATGCTGCAAAGAAGAAGTATCACCATAACATGGGGTTCGGTAGCTACTACAAAGCCAGGCCGGTGTGGGACAATGATGAGCAAGACCTGGTTGCTAAACTGGTCCAACAAGTGACATTGCACTGGCCATATCGTTTGTGGACTTGGTTCTTCAGGGTTTGGGGAACTTTGGACCCAGAAACAGGGGAGTGTGTTTGGACGGATGAGCAACTTTTTCAAACCAATCAAGAAACATCAGGAATATATCAAGGCAGCGCTGGAAGGGACGTTCATTCCCGATAGAGAGTAGGACGAGCTAACAGAGGCCCTCGGGAATCCTGAGCACCCTGGACGAACCCGAGGCACACTAGGCAATGTTCCGTCAGTGCATGGGTTTCCCTACAATGGTGGTTACAGAAGCCGAGAGTGAAATAGGAAAGCGGAAGCAACTAAAATGGAGAGGCTTAGTGCAAGATTAACAAAGCTGGAGGAACTTGAGAGCTAGCAAGCTACCGGCCAACAATCTCAGCGGCACGAAGATCTTTGCTTCGGCGCTGCCCCAGAAGCTACCCCGCCATCTCAGCGAAGAAGTAGCATGGCTTCCACGGAGCTCGTTCAGCCCAATTTCACGTCTCCTCGCTACCCCGTGGATAGTATCATGGAGGCTGAACATTGCGAGCTAATGACGATATGCCAGAACCTGACCTTGAAGGCGGTGTTCAGGTATGTTATACCTCCTCGAGTAAGGGAACATTTCATTGTTGTCTAATTCCACATGGCTATACTATTGTGACACTGGATGAAATAATGGGGGATTTGAGGAGCTGGAGCTTGACTTCCCTACATGGCTATCCTAGAAAATGCTTTAGGGATGACCTTTCTATGGAGGAAGGAGTACATCAAGCTTCCAAAAAGGACACCTCCCTCCTCCTCCTCCTCCTCCTCCGGTGAGTGATCAGGGAACTCCGCCTCCTCCTCCGCCTCCTCCGGTGCGTCGGAGCACACCACCTCCTCCTCCACCTCCTCCGGCGTGTGAGCGGACTCCGCCACGTCAGCAATAGCGGAAGAGAAACATTGTCGCTCCGGTGGCTAGCAGTACAAGTGGCGGGAAGAAATACAAATTTGTTCCAAGCCTAAAGCCTCTTCCAAAGTTACATATGAGATGACCGACGAGGAAACGCGGACATCTGTGTTGCTGACGTGCAGGCCCATTTTGAATAGAAACCTCCACCTTCAAAGGAAATGGTAGATCCGGTGAAAGCGAAGCGCACTATGGATGCCCTGAAGCGACCACCACTGCCTCCGCCGGATTCCAACTATGTCTGTGCTACCTCTTGAGCTTGCATTGGTTTTTACCCTGAAGAGGAAAGGGTGATGCAACAAAGAAGAGTAAGTATTTCCCTCAGTTCGAGAACCAAGGTATCAATCCAGTAGGAGGCAACGCACAAGTCACCAATTACCTGCACAAACAATCAAAAACTTGCACCCAACACGATAAAGGGGTTGTCAATCCCTTCACGATTATTTGCAAAATTAAGATCTGGTAGAGATAGATAAACGACAAAGTAAATATTTTTGGTATTTGTGGTTTATAGATCAGAAAGTAAAAGATTGAAAAATAGTAGATCAGAAACTAGTATGATGGAAAAGAGACTTAATATGATGGAAAAGAGACCTAGGGGCCATAGGTTTCACTAAGGCTTCTCTCAAGATAGCAAATAATTCGGTGGGTGAACAAATTACTGCCAAGCAATTGATGGAAGAGCACATAATTATGATGATATCTAAGGCAATGATCATGAACATAGGCATCACGTCCATGTCAAGTAGACCGAAACGATTCTGCATCTACTACTATTACTGCACACATCGACCGACTCTTGCCTGCATCTAGAGTATTAAGTTCATAAAGAACAGAGTAACGCATTAAGTAAGATGACATGATGCAGAGGAATTAACTCAAGCAATATGATGAAAACCCCGTCTTTTTATCCTCGATGGCAACAATACAATACGTGCCTTACTGCCCCTATGGTCACTGTGAAAGGACACCGCACAATTGAAACCGAAGCTAAGCACTTCTCCAATTGCAAGAAAAACCAATCTAGATGGCAAAACTAAACCGATAATTCGAAGAGACTTGTAGAGATATCAAATCAAGCATATAAGAATTCAGATAAGACTCAAATAATATTCATAGATAATCAGATCATAAATCCACAATTCATCAGATCTCGGCAAACACACCGCAAAAGAATATTACATCGAATAGATCTCCAAGAACATCAGGGAGAACATGATATTGAGAATCAAAGAGAGAGAAGAACCATCTAGATACTAGCTGTGGACCCATAGGTCTGTAGTAAAGTACTCACGCTTCATTGGGAGGGCAATGGTGTTGATCTACAAGCCCTCCGTGATCGAATCCCCCTCTGTCAAGACGCCAGAAAAGGCCAATAGATGGGGTCTCACGGGTCTAGAAGGTTGCGGTAGTGGAAAAGTGTTTCCGTGGCTCCCCCTGATATTGGGGTATAAGAGTATATATGGGCGAAAGAATTAGGTCGTGTGAGCTCCGAGGAGCCCACGCGGTAGCGGCGCACCCTACCCGCCTTGTTGCGTCTCCGACTTCATCTACAAGTCTCATTCTGTTTGCACTCCGTTTGGTATTCCTTTTCTGCGAAACTCTAAAACAAGCAAAAAAACAGAAACTGGCACTAGGGACTAGGTTAATAGGTTAGTCCAAAAAACAATATAAAATAGCATATAAATGCATATTAAACATCCAAAATAGATAATATAATAGCATGGAACAATCAAAAATTTGTAGATATGTTGGAGACGTATCAAGGATCCCAAAGCTTAATTCCTGCTCGTCCTCGAGTAGGTAAATGATATAAACAGAATTTTTGATGTGAAATGCTACCTAACATATTTATCCATGTAATTCTCTTTATTGTCGCATGAATGTTCGGAAACAAAAGATTCAAAACAAAAGTTTAATATGAACATAAAAACAATAATACTTCAAGCATACTAACAAGGCAATTATGTCTTCTCAAAATAACATGGCCCAAAAAAGCTAATCCCTACAAAATCATATAGCCTGGCTATGCTTCATCCTCAGCACACAAAATACTCAAATTATGCACAACCCCGATGACAAGCCAAGCAATTGTTTCATACTCTGATGTTCTCAAACCTTTTCAACTTTCACGCAATATTTGAGCGTGGGCCATGGACATAGCACTCTGGTGGAAGAGAATATGGTGGTTGTGGAGAAGACAAAAAGAGGGAGATAGTCTCACATCAACTAGGCGTATCAACAGGCTATGGAGATGCCCATCAATAGATATCAATGTGAGTGAGTAGGGATTGCCATCCAATGGATGCACTAGAGCTATAAGTGTATGAAAGCTCAAAAAGAAACTAAGTGGGTGTGCATCCAACTTGCTTGCTCATTGAGACCTAGGTCATTTGAGGAACCCCATCATTGGAATATACAAGCCAAGTTCTATAATGAAAATTTCCCACTAGTATATGAAATTGACAAAATAGGAGACTCTCTATAACGAAGATCACGATGCTACTTTGAAGCACAAGTGTGGAAAAAGGATAGTAACATTGCCCGTTCTCTATTTTTCTCTCATTTTATTTTGTTTGGGCCTTTCTCTTTTCTTAATGGTCTGTTTTTTTATTTCCTCACATGGTACAATCCTCTAATAATGATGATCATCGCACTTCTATTTACTTACAACTCGAAAAATTACAACTCAATGCTTAGAACAAAATATGACTCCATGTGAATGACTTCGGCGATTACCGGGTTATGCAATGACTCAAGAGTGACATGTATGAAATAATTATGAAAGGTGGCTTTGCCACAAATACTATGTCAACTACATGATCATGCAAAGCAATATGAAAATGATGAAGCATGTCATAATAAACGGAACGGTGGAAAGTTGCATGGCAATATATCTCGGAATGGCAATGGAAATACCATAATATATAGGTAGGTATGGTGGCCGTTTTGAGGAAAGTATATGTTGGGTGTATGGTGCCTGCGAAAGTTGCGTGGCACAAGAGAGGCTAGCTATGGTGGAAGGGTGAGGGTGCGTATAATCCATGGACTCAACATTAGTCAAACTGAACTCACATACTTATTGCAAAAACCATTAGTCATCATATGAAGTACTACACACATGCTCCTATGGGGATAGATTGGTAGGAAAGGACCATCGCTCTTCGTTGACCACCATTCATAAGGAAGACAATCAATAAATACTTCATGCTCCATCTTCGTTACACAACGGTTCACCATACGTGCATGCTACGGGACTCACAAACCTCAACACAAGTATTTCTCAAATTCACAATTACTCCACTCGCATGACTCTAAAATCACCATCTTCATATCTCAAAACTATCGTAAAGAATCAAACTTCTCATAGTATTCAATGCACTTTATATGAAAGTTTTTATATATCCCTCTTGGATGTCTATCATATTAGGACTAAATTTATAACCAAAGCAAATTACCGTGTTGTTCTAAAAGACTCTCAAAATAATATAAGTGAAGCATGAGAGTTCATAACTTTCTATAAAATAAAACCACCGCCGTGCCCTAAAAAGATATAAGTGAAGAACTAGAGCAATATTGCCTAGCTCAAAGATATAAGTGAAGCACATAGATGATTGTGGTAATCTAAAAATCAAAGACTCAAATCATACAAGATGCTCCAAGAAAAACACATATCATGTGGTGAATAAAAATATAGCCTCATGTAAAGTTGCCGATAGACGAAGAGGAAAGAGGGGATGCCTTCCGGGGCATCCCCAAGCTTAGGCTTTTGGTTGTCCTTTAATATTAACTTGGTGTGCCTTGGGCATCCCCAAGCTTAGGCTCTTGCCACTCTGTATTCCATAGTCCATCAAATCCTTACCCAAAACTTGAAAACTTCACAACACAAAACTCAACAGAAAATCTCATGAGCTCTGTTAGTACAAGAAAATAAATCACCACTTTTCAGGTATTGTTGCAAACTCACTCTTTATTTATATTAGTTTAATATCTACTGTATTACAACTTTTCCATGGTTCATAGCCCCTGATACTACGCATAGATTCATCAAAATAAGCAAACAACACATAGAAAACAAAATATGTAAAAAACAGAACAGTTTTTAAGCAATCTGTAACTCTCGAATAATTCTGTAACTCCAAAAATTCTGAAAAGTTAGGACCGCCTAAGAAATTTGTGCACCAATACATAGAAAAAATAATCAGATGAAAATCATTTTTCAATAATATTATAGAAATTATTTACTGTGCACAAAAGTTTCTATTTTCAGCAGGATTTACACAACTATCACCGTAAGCTATCCTAAAGGTTTAACTTGGCACAAACACTAATTGAAACATAAAACCACATCTAACCAGAGTCTAGATGAATTTTTTGTCACTAAACAGGAACAAAAATTAAAGAACAAAAATAAAAATTGGGTTGCCTCCCAACAAGCGCTATCGATAACGCCATTCGCTAGGCATAAAACACGAATAGATCTAGGTATTGTCATCTTTGGTATGAAATCCATAGGTGGCTCTCATAATATATTATGAGGAAATTTAATTTTCTTCCTAGGAATGTGTTCCATGCCCTTCCTTAACGGAAATTGGAATCTAATGTTTCCTTCTTTCATATCAATAATTGCACCGATCGTTCTAAGGAAAGGTCTACCAAGAATAATAGGACATGTAAGATTTCAATCTATATCAAGAGCAATGAAATCTACGGGCACATAATTCATATTTGCCAGAATAAGAACATCATTAATCCTTCCCATAAGTTTCTTAATAGCGGAATCGCAAGATGCAAATTTAGAGAACAATCATCAAATTCACGGAAACCTAACACATCACACAAAGTTTTTGGAATCGTGAAAACGCTAGAACCTAAATCACACAAAGCATGGCACTCATAATCTTTATAGTAGGTTCCCACTCATCATAAAGTTTTCTAGGGATAGAAACTTCCAATTCAAGCTTTTCTTGAAAGATTGCATCATAGCATCAACGATATGTTTACTAAAAGCTTTGTTTTGATTATAAGCATGAGGAGAATTCAACACGGATTGCAACAAGGAAATACAATCTATTAAAGAACAATTATCATAATTAAATTCCTTGAAATACAAAAGAGTGGGTTCATTGCTACTTAAAGTCTTGACCTCTCCAATCCCACTTTGATCAATTTTTGCATCTAGATCTAAAAACTCCGAATCATTGGGACGCCTTTTAACAGTCCCGTCTTTATCAAGCTTTATATTGGAAAACAAAGATACTATAGGAGTCACATCAATCAGTTTTAGATCTTCATCGTTATTCTCATGAAAACTAGATGAACACGTTTTACAAACCAATATTTTTTAGCATGCATCTTAGCGGTTCTTTCTTAGCACTCATCAATGGAAATTCTCACGGCTTTGAGAGACTCATGATATCATGCTTAGGTGGAATAGATCTAAGTTTCAAAGAATCAACATCAAGAGAAATTCTATCCACGTTCCTAGCCAAATCATCAATCTTGAGAATTTTTTCTTCAATCAAAGCATTAAAATTCTTTTGCGAACTCGTAAATTCTTTAACACTATTCTCAAAATCAGATGGCATCTTATTATAGTTTCCATAAGAATTGTTGTAGGAATTACAATAATTATTAGAGGAATTACTAGGAAACGGCCTAGGATTAAAATTGCCTCTATATGTCTTATTACCAAAATTGTTCCTACCAACAAAATTCACATCCATAGATTCATTATTATTCTCAATCAAAGTGGACAAAGGCATATCATTAGGATCAGAAGAGGCACTCTTATTAGAAAATAATTTCATAAGTTTGTCCATCTTTCCACTCAAAACATTAATCTCGTCAATCGCATGTACTTTTTTACTAGTGGATCTTTCGGTGTGCCATTGAGAATAATTAACCATGATATTATGTAGGAATTTAGTAGCCTCTCCTAAAGTAATTTACATAAAATTGCCCCCCGCGGCCGAATCTAAAAGATTTCTAGAAGCAAAATTCAATCTGGCATAATTTTTTTGTATAATCATCCACAAATTCAAACCATGTGGAGGGCAATTTCTTATCATCAATATGATCCTCTCCCAAGAATGTGCAACATGCTCATGATCAAGTTGCTTAAAATTCATAATATCGTTCCTAAGGGAGATGATCTTAGTGGGAGGAAAATACTTAGAGATGAAATAATTTTTACTCTTGTTCCATGAATCAATACTATTTTTAGGCAAAGATGAAAACCAAGTTTCGGCACGATCTCTAAGGAAAAACGGGAATAGCTTCAATTTAACAATATCATTATCCACATCTTCCTTCTTTTGCATATCACACAAATCAACAAAAATGTTTAGATGGGATGCGGCATCTTCACTAGGAAGGCCAGAAAATTGATCTTTCATAACAAGATTCAGCAAAGCGGCATTAATTTCACATGATTCAACATTAGTTGTGGGAGCAATCAGAGTACTAATAAAACCATTGTTGTTTGTGTTTGAAAAGTCACAAATTTAGTATTATCTTGAGCCGTCGTGGCAAGCAAGCAATCCAACACACGAGAACACAAAAAGCAAGCGAAGAAGACGAACGGAACAGGGGCGAAGAAAAGACAAATCTTTTAGAAAAATGTTCTACAGGTGGGGGAGAGGAAAACGAGAGACGAATGGTGAATGATGTAATGCAAGAGAAAATAGTTTATGATGGGTACTTGGTATGTCTTGACTTGGCGTAGATCTCCCTGACAATGACGCCAGAAATTCTTCCAGCTACCTCTTGAGATTGCATTGGTTTTCCCCTAGAAGAGGAAAGGGTGATGCAGCAAAGTAGAGTAAGTATTTCCCTCAGTTTGAGAACCAAGGTATCGATCCAGTAGGAGACATATACAAGTGACCGAATACCTGCACAAACAATCAACAACTTGCACCGAACGCGATAAAGGGATTGTCAATCCCTTCACGGATATTTGGAGAAGTGAGATCTGATAGAGATAGATAAACGGTAAAGTATATATTTTTGGTATTTTTGGTTTATAGGTTGGAATGTAAAAGATTGCAAATAGTAGATCAGAAACTAATATGATGGAAAAGTGACCCGGGGGCCATAGCTTTCACTAGTGGCTTCTCTCAAGATAGGAAATAATAGGTGGATGAAAAAATTACTACCGAGCAGTTGATAGAGGAGCACATAATTATGACAATATCTAAGGCAATGATCATGAACATATGCATCACGCCCGTGTCAAGTATACCGAAATGATTCTACAAAAGAATTTTACATCAAATAGATCTCCAAGAACATCGAGGAGAACATGGTATTGAGAATCAAAGAGAGAGAAGAAGCAATCTAGCTACTAGGTATGGAACTGTAAGTCCGTGGTAAACTACTCACGCCTCATTGGGAGGGCTATGGTGTTGATGTATAAGCCCTCCATTATTCAACCCCTCTCCAGCAGGACGCCGGAAAAGGCCACTAGATGGGATTTCACATGTACAGAAGGTTGTCGTCGTGGAAGAGTGTTTTCGCGGCTCCCCCTGATGGTTTTGGCGTATAAGAGTATATATGGGTGAAATAATTATGTCAGGAGAGCTCTGAGGGGCCCATGAGGAAGGGGAGCACGCCCTCCACCCTCGTGGCCGCCACATTGCGTCTCCGACTTCATCTCCAAGTCTCCTGGTTTACTTCTGGTCCAAGAAAGATCATCACGAAAGTTTCATTCCGTTTGGACTCCGTTTGGTATTCCTTTTCTACAAAACTCTAAAACAGGCAAAAAAACAGAAACTGGCACTGGGCTCTAGATTAATAGGTTAGTCCCAAAAATAATATAAAATAGCATATAAATGCATATTAAACATCCAAAACAGATAATATAATAGCATGGAACCATCAAAAATTATAGATACGTTGGAGACGTATCAGTCTGCTGTATTAAAAAGACATATGAAGATGAGCGGGGGGTCAAGAAGTACTTCTAGTGATACAAGATTAGCACAACGAAGAACTGGGAAAACAATTCCCCAGCTTGGCGAACAGGCAAAGCAATCGTGCCCCCCGCTCAAGGTGTCTAGTGATATCATCCCTAATCATTCCGGGCTAATGCCTGGTACCAATCTTCGACATTACCTGAGAGATGATGTAGAGTTAGAAATGTTAGAGGTAGTAGAGATCTTCAAATACGAGTACGGGAAGCCTCTTATCAGACATGATCATGCTCCTGTAACAACGATGATGCAAAGATTGCATGAATGGTACATGGATACATGCAGGAAGTCTGGGAAGGATAGTATGATGGTGAGAATTAAAGATGAGCACGGCCTCATTGGAGTTGAGTTGCTGCATGTTGAATTTGTGGAGTTATTTCAGTTATTCAATCAAGATGCCCTTGATAAACAACTCATGACTTGCTGTTGTCTATAAGTAGTACTTCTGTAATTAAGTCTCTATAGCTCAGCTCTTTCATTGCATGTATATATAATTTTCCTCGCTATATTATGCATATTGAGGATCATCTAATGCAAAAAAGGACAATTCTATGACATTAGGTTCATTAACCCAAATAACGTAAATGAATGTGTGGTTAAAGACAGAGTCAAAGATACTGAGGACAACTTGCTACAATCATTACTTCGACATGAAACCAATGCTAAAATACTCTTTCCTTACAACTTCAAGTGAGTGTTACTGTCTTGTGCATATTCGGTTTCGCTTACTCAAGGTTGTAGTATTGTAATTGATGAGTTATGCATGCGCAACTTCCACTTTATTCTGCTAGAGATTAAGCTTGACCTGGTGATGACCCACAAGTATATGGGGTCAATAGTAGCCTTTTCGATAAGTAAGAGTGTCGAACCCAATGAGGAGCAGAACGAAATGACAAGTGGTTCTCAGCAAGGTAATGTCTGCAAGTGCTAAAATTGTAAGTAGCAGAGTAGTTTGATCGCAAGATAATTTGTAACGAGCAAGTAATGATAGTAATAAGGAAAGTGCAGCAAGGTAGCCCAATCCTTTTGAGGCAAAGGGCAGGCACAAACGGTCTCTTATGATAAGCAAAGTGTTCTTGAGGGTACACGTGAATTTCATCTAGTCACTTTCATCACGTCGGTTTAATTCGTGTTCGCTGCTTTGATAATTTGGTATGTGGGTGGACCGGTGCTTAGGTGTTGTTCTTACTTTAAAATACCTCCTACTTATGATTAACCCCCTCGCAAGCATCCGCAACTACGAGAAAAGTATTAAGAATAAATTCTAACCATAGCATTAAACTTATGGATCCAATCGGTCGCTTGTGGAATAGCGCATAAACTAGGGTTTAAGCGTCTTTCACTCTCACAACCCATCATCTAACAACTACTCCACAATGCATTCCCTTAGTCCCAAATGTGGTGAAGTGTCATGTAGTCGACGTTCACATGACACCAGTAAGGGCATCACAACATACATATCATCAAAATAGCGAACACGTATCAAGTTCACATATAGGATAGATTATATCTGCTTCCAGAAGTTTCAATATTTCCATTCTTACCACTTCTTTCATCTTCGGATTTAACCAACGTTGGTGATCAACAGCGGGTTTAGCTTCAGGTTACATATTAGTCTTGTGATGACATAGAGTGGGGCTAATGCCCTTAAGATCATCAAGAGTATATCCAATAGCAGCTCGGTGCTTCCTTAGAACTTTCAATAATCTTTCTTCTTCGTGTTCTGAAAGGTTAGATCTAATAATAACAAGATATATCTTTTTCTCATCAAGATAAGCATACAAAGTGTCCGACAATTGTTTTAATTCAAACACAGGATCACCTTCAGGTGGAGGAGGACCTCCTAGAGTTTCAATAGGCAGATTGTGTTTAAGCAGAAGTTGTTGTTCGAAAAAGATTCCATCAATTTCATTTGTTTCATGCATACGCAAATAATTTTCATGGTCTAGAAAATATTGTTCTAATGTATTAGTAGGGGGTACAACAATAGAAGAAAGACCAACAATTTTATCCTTACTAGCCAAATATTTCTTACGAGGTTTTCTACTAAACTTGGAAAAATTAAATTTATGAGATTCATCACCAAAGCTAACACCGGCTGTTTGTTTCTCACAATCTATGCTAGCATTGACGGTGTTCAAGAAAGGTATACCAAAGATAATGGGACAAAAGTCATTTTGTGGGGAGCCAAAAACAAGAAAATCTGTAGGGTATTTTATTTTCCCACACAAGACTTCAACATCTCTAAGGATCCCAATTGGTGATATACTATCTCTATTGGTAAGTTTAATAGTAACATCTATGTCTTCTATTTCAGCAGGTGCTATTTCATTCTTAATTTCTTCATACAAGGAAAAAGGAATAGCACTCACGCTAGTAGTGACTCCTATCACATAAACCATGAGAACAGTGAACTCCTATATCACATAAACCATGATAACGGTGATCTCCTATAGCACGAAAACCATGATAATGGTGATCTCCTATCTTGACTGAGACAATAGGCATGCCAACAACTCGTCTATGTTTATCTTTTTCATCGGGTTTCGCAATTCTAGAAGCTTCATCGTAGAAGTAAAGAATATGCCCATCAATATTATCGACCAAGAGATATTTAACCATTTAAACACTAGGTTCAACTGTGATTTGTTCAGCTGGCTTGGGTGTTCTAATATAACTTTTGTTAACCACATTTGTTACTATAACTGAACTTCCTGAGATTCAGTCTTCTGATGACATCTCAACTGACTCGCTGGTTCCTTCTGATGGCGTGGATCACTTTGACTCTGTTCTTGTTTGTGGTGGATCCTCTGCTGGAGTGCATAGGAGCAGGCGCAGCAAATCCTAAGCCCCAATTACTGTCTCACAAGTTCGGTGCAGCAGCAGATCCAACAAGTATGATGGATTTAAAGTGCCTCTCATCATTGACAGCAAGGCCAAGACATCAAAAGTTAAACCTAGGGTTATCCCCAATGTGACTTCTGCTATAGTTATCATTGAACTGTCAGCTGATCAGGATGCTGATGTGCCACCACCACTGTCAATCTCGGAGATTCAGATGATTTGATCACACCAGTGTGCCATTCCCCCAGAAGAGCTTACTGAAGAAATGCTCCTTGATGATCAGGAGGGTGGCCCGTCCGATGCTTAAGTTATCTTGCTTTTCATTTTAGCTTGTAATGGTGCTTCTTTCGAATTGGAACGTTCTCTGTTGGAATTTCCGGGGGCTGAACTCCGATCCTAAACTTTTGGCACTTTCGAACGCTATTTCATCTAGTGGCTGTGCTGTGATTTGCTTGCAAGAAACTAAAAAGCCCTCCTTTGATAATATGTTCCTTAAATCTTGTAGTCCTAGAAGGTTTGATCAATTTTCTTACGTACCCTCTCGAGGGGCCTCTGGAGGTATTGTGACCATTTGGAACAGCTCCATTTTTACTGGTACAGTAATTATTGAAGAAGAATTTGCGCTGGTAATCAAATTCAAATCCACTCAGTCGGCCCAAGAATGGACTCTCGTGAATATCTATGGGCCTTGTCAAGGTGATCTCCGAGTGGATTATACAAACTAGCTATTAAATCTAAATATCCCTACTACTGAAGATTGGCTCCTCATTGGTGACTTTAATTATATCCGAAGCCCTACAAATCGAAATAAACCAGGAGGTAACATTAATGACATGATAACATTCAATGATTTCATTAGATCTCAAAGCCTCATTGAACTTCCAATAAAAGGCAGAGCATATACTTGGAGTAACATGCAGGATGAGCCCTTGTTAGAACAACTTGATTGGTTCCTCACCTCTAATAATTGGACTCTATCTTACCCAAACACCATTGTTAAACCCCTCGGTAAGCCTGTTTCTGATCACATTCCTTGTGTGATCACTATAGAAACATCTATACCAAAAAGCAATTTGTTCAGGTTTGAATCCTTCTGGGTGCAACATCCAGGGTTTATGGAACTGGTTTCTGATGTTTGAAATAGATCTGTCAACTCCACAAATGCTGCCACAATTCTCTGTCGAAAATTCAAAATGCTAAGATATGTACTCAAGCACTGGAGTAAAAAGATATCAAAACTTAACACTGCTATACAGAATTCAAACTCCACTTTGGCTGATCTTGATGCTAGAGAAAACAAAAGATCCTTATCTATTCCAGAAAGCAATTTTAGGAAAATTCTGAAGAAACACATCATTTGGTTTTTAAATTATCAGAAGCAATATTGGAAGAAGAGATGTACCATCCGTTGGGTTAAATTTGGGGATGATGACCCAAAATTTCTTAAAGCACTTGCCTCCAAGAGATATAGAAGAAATGCAATTACTTCTCTTCGGCTTGATAATGGTACAACTATGGAAGACCATGCAGCAAAAGAGGCCCTAATTTATCACACATACAAAGAAAGGCTTGGAACCTCTGGTAACTACCAAATGAAATTTGACCTTCCGAATATCATCAAGAGAAGAGAAGATTTGGATCAACTCACGACACCTTTCTCCAGGCAAGAAATTGACGATGTCATAAAAGAAATGCCAGCTGATAGAGCGCTTGGCCCAGAGGTTTCACGGGGCATTTCATTAAATCTTGTTGGCACATCATTAAAGAGGACTTCTATAGGTTGTTTGATCAGTTCCATGAAGGGACACTAAATTTGGAAAGCATCAATGAAGGCTTCATCACTCTCATACCTAAGGTTTCTTCACCAGAAACAGTTAATGATTTTCGACCTATCACACTTTTAAATTGTTGTCTTAAAGTGATAACTAAGCTTATGGATAACCGTCTCCAAAAGATTATTCTAAAAATAGTTCATTGCAATCAATATGGTTTCATTAAGCGAAGAACTATACAAGACTATCTCCCTTGGGCCTTCGAATATATCCACCAGTGTAAAACATCCAAGCAAAAAATCATACTTCTCAAGCTTGATTTCGCCAAAGCCTTCGATACAATAGAACATGGTGCTATGCTTGAGATTATGAAACATATGGGCTTCAACGATAAATGGTTGTCTTGGATCAAAACCATATTCTCCTCTGGGAAATCCTCGGTACTTCTCAATGGTGTCCCAGGCAGACAAATCGTTTGCAAAAGTGGTGTCCGACAAGGAGATCCCCTGTCCCCCCTCATCTTTCTCATCGCCGCAGACGTGCTTCAAGCTGCCATTAATGACGCGTTCTGACATGGGAAGATCAGACTACCTTTTGATAGGCAGTGTCAGCGTGATTACCCGGTTATTCAATACGCTGACGACACAATAATTATCATGCCAGCGTGGCCCAACCAAGCTCAAACTATGAAAGGGGTCCTAAATGATTTTGCCATCTCCACTGGTCTCAAAATAAACTTTCATAAATCAACAATCATACCGATGAACTGCGAGGATGATCTTACAAGTGAGCTAGCTGGTATTTTTGAATGTAAGATTGGAAACATGCCTTTCACTTACCTTGGCCTACCCCTTGGCACTAATAAACCCTCCATTCAAGACTTAATGCCACTGGTGTGCTCTGTTGAACAAAGAATGACTTCTACTTTGGCGATGATGTCGTATGGAGCAAAACAATCCTCACTTACCATCTTCGCCTTATGCACGTTGAAGTTTCCTCCAAAACTTTTGGAGCTTCTTGATAAGATTCGTCAGAAATGCCTCTGGACAAAGAAAACTGAGCAAGGGGAGAAATGCAACTCCTTGGTTGCCTGGGATAGGATTTGTCGCCCAAAAGGAAGTGGAGGCCTTGGGATCATCAATTTAAAGATCCAAAGTGACGCCCTCCTCCTCAAATACTTACATAATTTTTACAACAATCATGATCTCCCTTGGGTTGACCTCATTTGGTCTACTTATTACTCAGACAAGATACCACATGCTTCCGACCTTTCTGGCTCATTTTGGTGGCGAGATGTCCTTAAGTTAACTCCAATCTATCGTGGCATATCCAAAGTCGAGATCTACCGTGGCGACAACATACTCATGTGGAAGGATCTCTGGCTTGAAGATGTCTTATCTGACTCTCACCCAAGGGCCTTCTCCTTTGCTCGAAATGAAGATATACCCGTGCAACAATTTCTTAGTATCACCTCCCTCGACGAGGCGTTTCACCTTCATTTATCCATGCAAGCGCATGCTAAGGTCCGAGACATTCAACGCCTTGTGGCCCACGTCACCTTAGACAATGGTCACAACGTAAGGGGTATTTGGTCTTATACTTGGGGGACCACTGAATACACTGCTAGAAGGTTCTATAAATTCTGCTTCAGAGATGTCAAAGCTCACAAAACTTAACATTGGTTGTGGAAATCAAAAGTTACAGTCAAGATAAAAGTTTTTGGCTGGCTACTCCTCTCTGATCGCCTCAATACTAGAGACATGCTCAAGAGAATACATTACAATGTTGGAGACGATCTAAGCTGCCTCCTCTATGGTCATGCTCAAGAGGATGTTGATCACATGATCCTGAACTGTCCATTTAGTAAATATTGCTGGTCCAGACTTGGGATGAATCCAGAACAACATACCATGCGACTCCCCTGGTTGGAAACGACCAAGAAAAACTAGAATAAACTTATGTGCATGGAGGCATTCCTTCAGGCATCTTCGAGTATTTGTAAGGACAGGAATGACAAACTATTCAGACACATCAACCCCTCCTACAACACTTGGCTAGCTAGATTAAAACTGACTTTGGTCTTCTTCAATATAGGGTAAAAGAAAATATGAAGGACTTCATTTTCCTCTTATAAGACTCCCTTCCTTCAGACTAATTTACTGTTGCTAGTCCTACCATCCCTTGCCACAAAGTGGCCAGGGTTGTACTTTGAAACACCATGTACAATGTAATGTAAATGTTTGAAAGGTAATATATATCACAGTGGGAGCCTCTCCCACTGTCACAGGTTTCAAAAAACCACATTTGAAACTTTATCATGTTCCTTCATCATAACAGGGAAAAATGGTTTTTCAATATAAGTAGTGGGAACAACTGGATCAACTTTGTAAATGATAGTTTGTTCTTTATCTTTTACCGGTTCTTTACTTTCTTATTTAATAGGTAGGTGATATTTAAACCACTTCTCCTTAGGGAGATCAACATGAGTAGCAAAAGATTCACAAAAGGAAGCTACTATCTTAGAGCCAAGTCCATATTTAGTGCTAAAATTTTGAAAAGCATCGGTCTTCATAAAAGATTTAACACAACGAAACTTAGGTTCAATACCTGACTCTTTACCTTCGTCGAGTTTCCAATCCTCAGAGTTGCCTTTAATTCTCTATAAAAGATCCCAATGGAATTCAATAATTTTCTTCATAAAATAACTAGTACAAGAAGTATCGAGCATGGATTGATCATTACGACAAAGCCGAGCATAAAAATTCTGAATAATAATTTCTCTTAAGAGTTCATGATTGGGGCATGAATATAACATTAACTTAAGCCTCCCCCAAGCTAGAGCGATACTTTCTCCTTCACGAGGCCCAAAATTATATATAATTCCGATCACGATGAACTAGATGCATAGGATAATTTTTTTGATGGAATTTCAATTTCAACCGATTCCAGTTCCAAGATCCAATATCATGGCATAGCCTATACAATGTCAATGCTTTTCCATTCAAAGATAAAGGGAAAACCTTCTTCTTAGCTTCATCTCCGGGTAAACCTGCAAGCTTAAACAATCCACAAATTTCATCCACATATATCGAGTGCATATCAGGATGTTCGGTTCCATCTCCTGCATAAGGATTAGCTAGCAGTTGTTCTACCATACCGAAGGAAGTTCATATTCAATTTTTTCAGTAGGTGCAGTAGGTTGAGGGGCAACTAATTGTGGTTCTGGTCAAGGTGAAGATACCCCGAAAAAAACCCCTCAAAGGATTGTTTTCCATAGTAGCAAGTGACAATAAATTTCAGCACGTAGTAATAATGTTTCCTTACCAATTTCCACTTACCAAAAGCGCTTCACTCCCCGGCAACGGCGCCAGACAATAGCCTTGATGACCCACAAGTATATGGGGTCAATTGTAGCCTTTTCGATAAGTAAGAGTGTCGAACCCACCGAGGAGCAGAAGGAAATGACAAGTGTTTTTCAGCAAGGTAATGTCTGCAAGTGCTAAAATTGTAAGTAGCTGAGTAGTTTGATAGCAAGATAATTTGTAACGAGCAAGCAAAGATAGTAGTAAAAATAGTGCAGCAAGGTAGCCCAATCCTTTTGAGGCAAAGGACAGGCCAAAACGGTGTCTAATGATAAGCAAAGTGTTCTTTAGGGTACACGGGAATTTCATCTAGTCACTTTCATCATGTTGGTTTAATTCGCGTTCCCTACTTTGATAATTTGGTATGTGGGTGGACCGGTGCTTAGGTGTTGTTCTTACCTGAACAAACCTCCTACTTATGATTAACCCCCTCGCAAGCATCCGCAACTACAAGAAAATTATTAACAATAAATTCTAACCATAGCATTAAACTTTTGGATCCAATCGGTCCCTTGCGGAATAGCGCATAAACTAGGGTGTAAGATTTTGTCACTCTCGCAACCCATCATCTAATAACTACTCCATAATGCATTCCCTTAGGGCCAAATATGGTGAAGTGTCATGTAGTCGATTTTGACATGACACCACTAAGGGAATCACAACATACATATCATCAAAATATCGAACACATATCAAGTTCACATGATTAATTGCAACATGATTTTCCCATGACCTCAAGAACGAAAGTAACTACTCACAAATGATAATAATGCTCAAGATCAGAAGGGTATGAAATAGCATAATGGATCTGAACATATAATCTTCCACCAAATAAACAATTTAGTAATCAACTACAAGATGTAATCAACACTACTAGTCACCCACAAGCACCAATCTATAGTTCCGGTACAAATATTGAACACAACAGATGAACTAGGGTTTGAGAGGAGTTGGTGATGTTGAAAATATTTATGAAGATAGCCCTCCCCAAGATGGGAGAGTTGTTGGTCATGATGATGACGGTGATTTCCCACGCCGGAGGGAAAGAGTGCTACTGCACTGGTTCCACCTTGAGATGGCGGTGCTACGTCCCAAAAGTCCTCTCCTTATTTATTTTTTCTAGGTAAAAATGACTTATATATCATAAGAGGGGCGCCGGAGGTGTGCCTGGGTGAGCACAACCCACCAGGGCGTGCCTGGGATCGTTGGCGCACCCAGGAGGGTTGTGCCCACCTGGTGGGGCCCCTCTAGTACTTATTTGCTCCAATATTCCTCAAATATTCCATAAAAAATCCTCGTAAAGTTTCAGCTCATTTGGAGTTGTGCAGAATAGGTATCCTGACTTAGCTTTTTCAGGTCCAGATTTCCAGCTGCCAGAATTCTCCCCCTTTGTGTGTAGCTTGCATATTATGAGAGAAAATGCTTAGAATTACTCCAAAAAGCATTATTATAGAATAAATCAACATAAATAACAGTAGGTAAACATGATGCAAAATGGACTTATCACGTGGAATAGTAACTGTCTTAGTCTCGAGACTGCAATGTTCCCCAGAATTATGCGAACATGACTGCAATGTTGCAGAAGTAAGTTCAACCGTTCATTATCGCATCATATCGGCAACTCTCATTCATTTGCTGATATCAAGTAATTATTTCCTTTGCCTGGCAGGGTCCGAAAAAGTTCACCTGAATGGTTCTGGGTCTGCAGAGGGAGCTCGATTTACACACCCCAAAGTAAGTAGTACTAGCTAGTTTCGCGCATCTCTCATTGATTCTAGTTTCATCAATAACATTTATCATGCTTGATTATCAGTTTGATTAAACTATATTTCTCGTAAAGTGCTTGTGGCAGCAAGGCGGGAATAATTTATGTGGATACTACGTTTGCGAGTTCATCTACAACACGACCTCTCAGTGGGGCTACTCTGACAAACAATATGAAGTACGTAAACAATATTCACAATTTTATTTCATTATCATCAATTGTGTTGAGTTTCATTCATATATATGTACTGATTCCTTTCTTTAAATTAGTTGTGGCAGATGCGGGATGAACTCCTACCACATGATTGTATAAGAGCAATTCAAGAGGAATTGACGGGATTCTTTCTTGACCGCGTCATACATAAAACGAAGAATACCATGTGGAAGTTGAAATGGAATTTTAGATGTTAGGGACTGTAAGAGATGTTATATTGCATATATGTAGTAGCATCGGATAGATATACGAAAAATTGTTGTTCGACCAATCTCGAAGAAAGAGAGGTCACTTCTCTCTGTACATGTTCATGACGATCTTGTGTAATTAATGGTTCCTTTATTTTCTTACTAGCTAGCGTGTCTAGTTCTCTCTATCAGTATAGTACCTAGCGTCGACCAAGCACTTAGAGAGAGAGAGAGATCACTTCTCTTTATTAGCTAGCTAAAACAATATGAAACCCCAAAATTAACCCTCCAAAACCCCTACCACCCCCCTCCCCCCTCCCCGCAAAAAAAACCCAGCGCCTGCGAGCTGCTGACGCGTGGCTGCCTTTTGGTCCCGGTTGGTGTACCAACGGGGACTAAAGGTCCTCCTGCCTGGGCGCCCCGCAGCAGCGGCTACGTGGAGGCCCTTCTGTCCCGGTTCGTAAGTAAAACGGGCCTAAAGGTTTAGGGCTTTAGTCCTGATCCTTTTGTCCTAGTTCCAGAATCGGGTCTATAGGCCCTATGAAACGGGGACTAGTTCCCTATTTTCTACCTAGTTGTCGGCATAGGACGCATTTGCCTAGTTTCTCTTTCTGCCAAGTTTTATACTTTTGCCACGGTAAATGTGTGTCTTTGTCGTACTCTATCGTTCGCCGAGATTGGCTCTTGGCTTAGTCATTTGCCGAGATCCCATGATTTAGCTCTCTGCTGAAGTTGATTTTTCAGTAGCGTTCTTTCTTTTTTTTTGCGGAAAAAACTTTCAATCTATTCATCTTCAATCATGGTAGTACAATGAATACTAGAAATAATAAAAATTACATCCAGATCCGTAGACCACCTAGCGACGACTACAAGCACTGAAACGAGCCGAAGGCGCGCCGCTGCCATCGCCCTTCCCTCATCGGAGCCAGGCAAACCTTGTTGTAGTAGACAGTCGGGAAGTCGTCGTGCTAAGGCCCCATAGAACCAACGCACCAGAACAACAACCGCCGCAGATGAAGAGTGTAGATTAAAAGGATCCAACCTGAAGACACACGAACGAAGACGAACGACGAATAGATCCGAGCAAATCCACCAAGGACAGATCAGCCGGAGACACAACTCCACACGTCCACCGATGATGCTGGACGCATCACCGGAACGGAGGCTAGACGGGGAGACCATTATTCCAGGGAGCCGCCGCCGTCTCGCCTTCCTGAGCAGGACACAAACCCTAACAAAAATCGAAAAAAGATCTAAAAACTGAGCCCTCCTACCGGAAAGGGGCGAGATCCACTCCGCCTCCATGGACCTAAGGCCACCGGAGACGGGACGGATCTGCGCCGGCGCCGGCGGGAGGCAGAGTACCCTAACTTTTTGGAGAGGCGGCTGGCTAGGTCAAAGGAGCACGTCGAGGTCAGTAGCGTTCTTCCTGAGCTACTATTTTTCTTGTCTTTTGTGTCGTTTTGTTGCATTTTTATTTAATTGGAACCAGATATAGCTGGAAAAGGCATGATGCGTTATTAATAGTTCTCAATTTATTCAAACGGGCTACAAAATTTGAAGAATTTTTTCGGGGCTTTTGTGTAAAATATTGCCAACGTGCCGGTGGTCAACCAGATTATCGTTCATCATCCAGGATCTGTTGTCCTGAAAAAAGATATGCGTTATTCCTGAGTGTGAGTTTTCGACGCGGTTCCGGGCCTTGTGTGAAAATGCGACCCGATTGTTTTAGCTTCGTGAATATGACTTAAATTTTGAAGACAAAGGTGTTGTTCTTTACTGTGCATAGGCAATATCAGACTTTGATTCGAAGGAAGAATGTAGAGTCGGTCAGAGTTAGGTTGGCATGTAGCTTCCGATAGAGCAGGTTAGAGTTAAGTAAGGTGCTTAATGATATATTTTACACAGTATTCAGCGTTCCAATCGCTAGAACATGATTACCGGCGGCTTAGATTAATTAACTGCTACAGTCAGGTACCGCATGGGACATGTGGTTAGCAAAATCAAAATTAATATAGGATTTTTTTTAACTGCTCCAGTCAGGTGCCGTGTTTACCTTGGATTGGTTGGCTTGTCTGCTTGTACTTGTTTGCCTTATCTTGTGTCACTAGATCTACTAGTCGTCAACCCGTGCACTTGCACGGGCTAGCATTTTTAATATTAGATGCAATAAAGTTGTTACAGATTAGAAATGTCAGTCAATAATATAAATAAGTTTATATGGGTTAATATTGCTTCGGACTATTTTGTGATTTGATTTTTTGCCTCCAATGGTGTGACAGCCTTATCAATATTGTCATTGTGTGATGGAAAACAATATTTTGTAGTATATTGTCATTACTATAAGCATCATAGATTATTTCAATTTTAAGTTCTTGTCTCAACCAACAAATTCTTAAATAATTTGTTATATTTTAAATATCGATGTCGTTTTTTAATATTTTCTATCCACACTGTATACTTACCCATATCACATAGATAATCATTTGTTTATATGTGAAATTTTACTTCTTGGCTGATATTGCTTTGTGCATAGGTTAGCGTTCTGCTATTTGTTCAGTTTTGCCAGGTATGTACATGGATTGTAGTATGATTCTTATGTTATAAATGACACATGTATTACGATGCAAAAAAAAATGACATCTTCGTGGCGCATGATACATCCAGATTTTCTTGTTACTTCAGTAATTTATATGTATTTAAAGTTGCTTTAATAGCTAATTTTCTCTTTTTCCTAAGACCAAAATAAATACATGCATACGTACTATGGTGGTGTTTGGTTCTCTAGTCCTAGGACTTTTTCTAGTCCCTAGGACTTTTTGGAAAAAGACTCTCAAGGAGGTGCTTCTAAGGACTTTTAGCAAAAAGTCCCACCCTGTTTGGTTTGCTAGGGACTTTTTCTAGTCCCAACACAAAAAAGTCCCTGAAACCAAACACCCCCTATATATGCAGATATGTGTTAGGAATCTGCACCTTAATACATTATTATGATGGTTGGATCGTAGTCTTCTGGGATTCCATGTAGAGGAACCGAGCTAGATGTTTTTCCTTTTAAAATCGATCGACAATAAATTTTATTTATGGAGTTTCACGGGTCATCAACTGGATTTCGCCTCTTTTTTTCCTTTTATCGGTAGTGGTTTTTCAACACTAGTAGAAAAGGGGGCAATGGCCCAGGCCGGTTCAGCCCATTAGTCCCGGTTCAATCCAGAACCGGGACCAATAGAGCTATTTGCCGCAGTTTGTGAGCCCAGGGGGGCGGCCGGGCCACGTGGGCCATTGGTCCCGGTTAGTCCGGACCTTTTGGTTCCGGTTGGTGGGAAGAACCGGGACCAATGGGCCTGGCTCCTGGCCCACCACTATTGGTCCCGGTTGGTGGCTTGAACCGGGACCAAAGGCTTCCCTTTAGTTGGTCGGAAGAGCAGAGCACACTGCTCTGTTTTTTCTGGCCGAGGGGGAGAGGGCTTGGTGGTGCTCTAGCTCACCTCTATGCACACAAGGTGTTCGATGGAATACCCGAGCCACACTACTTAAGATTTATCCTCTCCAAGCTCGACCGCCAAGCTCCATTTTCCTCAATATTTATCTAGGTTTAGCGGTCCGTCACGGCCTGTCCCCGTCTTCATGTCCGTCGATCATTCGCGCCGATCTCATCGCTGGCACCACCGTGGTGAGCCTCTTGTTCTTATCTTCTTTCTGAAAGGAAAAATATTCTTACTTGTATGTTTAGATAGATACTTGTATTATTTTCTTACTTTTATTATTGCATCTTATATAGTGCGATTGTTTTGGTATTCGCCCCCGTCGGCCCTCGTCCTCTCTATGATTCGGATGTGGTATATATTATCTTTTCATAACTATTGGTTCATTTATTGTTTATGAAAATTATGCCGACCAACGTGACATAGATTTTATTTATCTAGGAGGTTGTTGAACCGGAAATTGCAACCGACCCTATTGTCGAGAGGTTAAATTTAGTTGAAGAAGAAAACAATTTCTTGAAGGAAAAAATAAAAAAACTTGAGGAGGAGAAGATGATATTGGAGTTGCATGTTGCGGATGTCGTCGATGATCACAAGATCAAGATGGATGCCATGCGCTTGAAGATTAGAAAGATTAGAAAATATGCCATTCATACCGAGGCTTGGTATCATTATGTCGTTGGATCAGTTGTTACCTTGGTTGTGATTATGATCGCATTTGTTTTCGCATTGAAATATTTTACATAGTTTCAATGTATGGTTTAATTAATTTAGATGCTCTGCAGAGCTTTATCTTGTTAGATGAGAACTATGTATGTACTTTGGTTTTTATGTGATGATGAACTTCTACTAATTTGGTCACTTAATTATCTATTCATGATGTTCTGTAATGATTTTTGACACACTTAATTATATATAATGCACGCAGATGAACCAGCAATGGATGTACGGTGATGACACACCTCCGAGTACACTAAGGCGTGCATGATTTTCTCAAGTGGCTGAGGCAAACAAGCAGAATGGTTTTATGTGTTGTCCATGCCCTATATGTGGGAATACGAAGTCTTACTCTGACCGGAAAATCCTTCACACCCACCTACTTTACAAGGGTTTCATGCCACACTATAATGTTT
Organism: Aegilops longissima; assembly: GCA_021605205.1. Classification (NCBI taxonomy): domain Eukaryota; kingdom Viridiplantae; phylum Streptophyta; class Magnoliopsida; order Poales; family Poaceae; genus Aegilops; species Aegilops longissima. The sequence continues at coordinate 101,877 of JAHIAM010006737.1, forward strand.
GGACGAGGCACGGAGAAATAGGGGTTATGATGGAAGACGGCGAAGAAGAAGAGTACGATGACAACTATGTGCCCCCTAAATACGGTGATGCTACTGAACATCGAGAGGAAACAGACGATGTGCACGATGGTGCTGCAACGGGCGAAGCTGCTGAAGATCAAGAGGAACCAGAGGATGTGCCCGATGATGATGATCTCCGCCCGGTCATTGTCGATGCAAGGACGCAATGCGAAAGTCAAAAGGAGAAGCTGAAGTTCGATCGTATGTTAGAGGATCACAAAAAAGGGCTGTACCCCAATTGCGAAGATGGCAACACAAAGCTCGGTACCGTACTAGAATTGCTGCAGTGGAAGGCAGAGAATGCTGTGCCTGATAAAGGATTTGAGAAGCTACTGAAAATAATGAAGAAGAAGCTTCCAAAGGATAACGAATTGCCCGATGGTACATACGCAGCAAAGAAGGTCGTATGCCCTCTAGGAATTGAGGTGGAGAAGATACATGCATGCCCTAATGACTGCATCCTCTACCGCGGTGCATACAAGGATCTGAACGCATGCCCGGTATGCGGTGCATTGCGGTATAAGATCAGACGAGATGACCCTGGTGATGTTGACGGCGAGCCTCCCAGGAAGAGGGTTCCTGCGAAGGTGATGTGGTATGCTCCTATAATACCATGGTTGAAACGTATGTTCAGAAACGAAGAGCATGCCAAGTTGATGCGATGGCACAGTGAGGACCGTAAGAAGGACGGAAGTTGAGAGCACCCGCTGACGGGTCGCAGTGGAGAAAAATCGAGAGAAAGTACTGGGATGAGTTTGCAAAGGACCCAAGGAACGTATGGTTTGCTTTAAACACGGATGGTATTAATCCTTTCGGGGAGCTGAGCAGCAATCACAGCACCTGGCCCGTGACTCTATGTATGTATAACCTTCCTCCTTGGATGTGCATGAAGCGGAAGTTCATTATGATGCCAGTTCTCATCCAAGGCCCTAAGCAACCCGGCAACGACATTGATGTGTACCTAAGGCCATTAGTTGAAGAACTTTTACAGCTATGGAATGGAAACGGTGTACGTACGTGGGATGAGCACAAAAAGGAGGAATTTCACCTAAAGGCGTTGTTGTTCGTGACCATCAACGATTGGCCCGCTGTCAGTAACCTTTCAGGACAGACAAACAAGGGATACCACGCATGCAGGCACTGTTTACTTGACACCGATAGTATATACAGGAAGCTGCGGGAAGAATGTGTACAGGCTATCGCCGATTTCTTCCGACCAACCATCAATGTCGAAAGAAAGGCAAGTATTTCAAAGGCGAGGCAGATCACCGGAAGAAGCCCACCATGCGTACCGGTGATCACGTACTTGCTATGGTCAATGATTTACACGTAATCTTTGTAAAGGGTCCCGGCAGACTAGCTGTTCCGAATGACGCTGACAATCACGCACCCATGTGGAAGAAGAAATCTATATTTTGGGACCTACCCTAATGGAAAGACCTAGAGGTCCTCTCTTCGATCGACGTGATGCACGTGACAAAGAACCTTTGCGTGAACCTGCTAGGCTTCTTGGGCGTGAATGGGAAGACAAAAGATACACCTGAGGCACGGGAGGACCTGCAACGCTTGCACGAAAAAGAGGGCATGCCCCCGAAGCAGTATGAAGGTCCTGCCAGCTACGCTCTTACGAAAGAAGAGAAAGAAATCTTCTTTGAATGCCTGCTCAGTATGAAGGTCCCGACTGGCTTCTCGTCGAATATAAAGGGAATAATAAATATGCGGAGAAAAGTTCCGAACCTAAAGTCTCATGACTGCCACGTGATTATGACGCAAGCGCTTCGGTTGCATTGAGGGGCTTCTACCGAAAACGCCCCATTAGCCATTGTGAATCTATGTGCATTCCTCAACGCAATATCTCAGAAGGTGATCGTTCCAGAAATCGTACCAACGCTAAGGAGAGATGTGGCGCAATGTCTTGTCAGTTTCGAGCTGGTGTTCCCACTATCCTTCTTCAATACCATGACGCACGTCCTAGTTCATCTAGTCGATGAGATTGTCATTCTGGGGCCCGTATTTCTACACAATATGTACCCCTTTGAGAGGTTCATGGGAGTCCTAAAGAAATATGATCGTAAACGCGCTAGGCCAGAAGGAAGCATCTCCATGGGCCATCAAACAGAGGATCTCATCGGGTTTTGTGTTGACTTCATTCCTGGCCTTAAGAAGATAGGTCTCCCTAAATCGCGGTATGAGGGGAGACAGGCTGGAAAAGGCACGCTTGGAAGGGACTCAATAATATGCATGGACGGATATTCTTGGTCTCAAGCACACTACACAGTTCTACAGAACTCTACCTTGGTGACCCCTATGTCGATGAACACAAGAACAGTCTGCGCTCCAAACACCCGAAGCAGTGCGACGACTGGATTACATGTGAACATATCAGGACTTTCAGCAGTTGGTTGGAAACACGTCTCAGAGGTGACAACACTGTTTGTGATGAGTTGTACTTGTTGTACAGGGGGCCATCTTCGACTCTAATGATTTGGAAAGGATACGAGATAAATGGGAATACATTTTACACGATTGACCAAGATCAAAAGAGCACCAACGAAAACAGTGGTGTCCGCTTTGATGCACCAACCGACAGGGGAAAGGACACATATTATGGTTACATAGTAGACATATGGGAACTTGACTACGGAGTAGATTTTAAGGTCCCTTTGTTTAAGTGCAAGTAGGTCAATTTGTCAGAAGGCGGGGTACAGGTAGACCCACAGTACGGAATGACAACAGTGGATCTGAAAAATCTTGGGTACACTGACGAACCGTTCGTCCAGGCCAATGATGTGGCACAGGTTATCTATGTGAAGGACATGTCTACTAGACCGAGGAAAAGAAAAGATAAGGAAGCGAATACATCATACGATGAGCCAAAGCGCCACATAGTTCTTTCAGGAAAAAGGGACATCCTGGGAGTGGAGGGCAAGACAGACATGTCTGAAGAGTATGAAAAGTTTCATGAAATTCCCCCCTTCAAATTCAAGGCTGACCCAAGCATCCTGATAAATGATGAAGATTATCCATGGTTACGGCGCAATAAGCAAACGACACAAGCGAAGAAAAAGTGAAGACTTTCTCCCGCAACTATTATGATGAACCATGCCAACTTTGTAACAGACGAGTATGATACCATTGTCCGTTTTGTACATGCACATGCTATACCAACTTTTTCAGAGTTCATTTGAAAACTATGAATTTGAAAACCTCGCCAACCGAAGGGCGCTCACACTGGTTTATAAGCCCGTCCCTCTACGCCTTGTTGGGCTCACAAACTTGTGATTCACACAAATTTCAAAGAATTCAAATTTTAACTATTCAAATTTGAAAACTAATGGCACAAACAGAAAGTTTATAATTGTTCTAAAACTAATGGCACTAACAGAAAGTTTATAATTTTGCTGACCTAAAAGCAAAAAGAATTAAAAAATAAAGCAAAAAACCAAAAGAAAATAAATAATGCAGAAAACAAAACAAAAAAACTTGAAAAAAAATAAAAATAGCAACAATAAATATTTTTTGTAAGTAGAAACAAAATAAAATAAACAAAGCAACAAAGAAAACAAAAAAGTGTTTTCAAATTTTAAAACTAATGGCACTAACAGAAAGTTTATATTTTTCTAAAAGTAAAAGCACTAACAGAAAGTTTACAATTTTGCTGAACTAAAAGAAAAAAGAATTAAAAAATAAAGCAAAATACCAAAAGAAAATAAATAATGCAGAAAACAAAACAAAAAAACTTGAAAAAAAAATAGCAACAATAAGTATTTTGTTGTAAGTAGAAACAAAATAAAATGAATAAGCAACAAAGAAAAAAAAAGTGTTTCCAAATTTGAAAACTAATGGCACTAACAGAAAGTTTATATTTTTTCTAAAACTAAAAGCAAAAAATAAATAAAAAATAAAGCAAAAAACAAAAAAAGTGCCACCTAGGCCCCCACGGCCTGAATACGACTAGAAACCCTACCATGGGCCAGGATTCAGGCCCGCGGAAGGCCCAGTAGGCCCACAGGCAAAGATTGCACAATTAGGCCCGAAAGCCTGCTTTAGAGAGGAGCTCGAGAGGGAAGGCGCACCGCACCTTATAAATAGGTGCGGCTCCCTCCCAACTAGCGAGGTGGGACTAAACTTTGGGCGCGGGGCAGCACAAGGCCTTTGGTCCCGGTTGATGGCACCAACCGGGACTAAAGGGGGCATTGGTCCCGGTTCGTGGCACCAACCGGGACCAATGCCCCCCTTTAGTCCCGTGGATGCCACCAACCGGGACCAAAGGTCGCCGCTTCCCGCCCTTTGGGCTGCCGAAAATTGGCCTTTGGTCCCGGTTGGTGGCACCAACCGGGACTAAAGGGGGCATTGGTCCCGGTTGGTGCCACGAATCGGGACTAAAGCCTTTTCTATATAAGCCAGCACTTAGCATTTTTTCAGATTTCATCACCAGTTGCCGCCCGACGACGCCGCGGACCTCCTCGACGCCGCCAGGCTGCTCCGCCGCCGTCACCGTCGCCCGTGCCCCGAGCCCACGCCGATGCCGTCCGCCGCCCTCGAGCCCACGCCGTCCATGCCCCGACGCCGTCCCGCCCGCCCGCCGCCGCCGCCGCCCTCACGCCATCTTCCCGACGCCGGCCGCGCGCGCGCGCGCCGCCGCCCGCCCAGCCCCCGCCGTCCCTTGTGAGCACGTGCCTGCTCCTGCCTGCCCGCTGCCCTGCCCTGCCCTGCCCTGCCCGGCGCCACCGCTGCCGCCACGCCCTATTTTTTTAGTTTAATTTTTTCATATATATATAATATATGTATGTATGTGGCTATATGTTTTTGTTCATATGTTGCAATATGTTTTTTATTTTTATTAGTTTATTTTTTGTTCATATGTGATGTATATGTGTATGTGGCTATAATGTATATGTGTATGTGATGTATGTGGCTAGAATTTGCTAAATATATATGTTTAAAATGTTTGTTTGGTTCATAGAAAGTTTTTGTTCATACATAGAAAGTTACAATTTTAGAGAAGTTTTATATATGCAAAAGTTACAATTTTAGGAAAAGAAGGATAGGAAAGAAGAAAATAAGAAGAGGAAAGAAAGAAGAAGATGAGAGGAAAAGAAGAGGAGAAATAAGTAAGAAGAAGAAAAAGAAGAAAAGAGGAGAAGAAGAAAGGAATAGTGGAAAGGAAGAGCAAATAGAATATTCTATTTTCTCTTTCTATTCTTTCTTCTTCTCCTTTTTTTTTCTTCTTTTTTTTCTTCGATCTTCTCTTATAGCTATTCCTTTCTTCTTCTCCTCTTTTTTCTTCTTCTTCTTCTTCTTAATTTTTATCAGGAACGAGGGTGTCGAGGATCGCCGAGGGGTCGAGGGTCGGGAACTAGGGTAGAGAGTCGAGGGTCGTTAAGGGGTCAAGGGTAGAGGGTTTCAGGGTCGAGGGTTCGAGGGTTCTATAGGGTCGAGGGATCGAGGGTTGAGGGTTCCAGGGTTGTCTAGGGGTCGAGGGTTCCAGGGTCGTCGAGGGTTCGAGGGGTCGAGAGAGGTTTCCTAGTGTGAAAGTATTGAAGAAATCCATGGCTTCATCATTAGCCAGAAGTAACCAGGGCATGATGGTACGAAGTCCTCCAAAGTTATTCTGGAATGGAGTCCCGGATAGGATAATTTGCCTTTTTGTACTAATTTCAGCAAAGGCCTTCCAAATAACGATATTCGGAAGGTTCTTGCTGAACTTTGTACCAAAAGCTAATTATCCTATGGGGACTGCTCCAAAATAACTTTGAGAGCTTCGCACCATCATGCACCATTTTTACCTAATGATGAAGACATGGTTTTGTTGAACTTTGACACTAGGCAACCTCCCGACCCTCGGTGATCCTCGACCCTTGACCTCGACCGCCGACGATCCTCGACCCTTGACCTCGACCTCGGCAATCCTCGACCCTTGATAAAAAAGAGGAAGAAAAAAAAGGAGAAGAAAGAATAGAGGAGTTCTTGTCCTCTATTATTTCTTCTCCTCTTTTTTTTTCTTCTTCCTCTTTTTTTATCGGGAACGAGGGTCGTCAAGGGTCGCTGAGCGGTAGATGAAACCCTAATTAAATAGCATGTATCATCGTTGTGAAATACATGTGGCCGTCAGTGTCGGACACTACATACACGTCCCACAAGTGACGCGGGCGTCGATGCCCACGTCACTTGTGGGACATAGATGTAGTGTCGTCGTTGTTGTTGTCGATATACCCCTCCCGATAGCTTCAACACGTGGGGGTCGATATTACCCCTCCTTGAAGCGTTCTCGAGGCCACCCCTAACCCTTGAAGCGTTGTCGAGGCCACGAAACCCTAGAGAAGCAGCGTCGAGGCCACTAATTAATATGATTCCTTATTGTGATTAGCTAGCTAGTTCTACGTTTGCCACTAATATATCCATATCTGTCATGTTTGAATAATAATTGCCATGTTGTAAATATTTGTAGAAACTATGGACACCCCGCCCCGAGACGAAGCACAAGAAGCATTGTTGAGGAACATAATCGCAGAAGGAAGTGATGCCGTCAACTCGATGATGTTTCTCAACGACACCAATGGTCTGGAAGGAGAGGGTGAAGAAGCAACTGGCTATGCTTATGATGGCTCCGATGACCCAATGTCGGTGGAAGAAGGAGAGGGTGAAGAAGTTGACCGTGAGGACTGCTCCGGTGATCACCGAACTGAGTCCGGCCAGGTATATATATTAGTTAAGCCTGTGCTGACTAGCTAATTGATGCATTCATTGTTTTGGTATGTACACATATTAATTAACTCTCATCTTTCTTCCTTTTTCTAGCCCTCCGGATCGAGCACAACTTCGGTAAGGAGACGACGCCCAAAGAAAAAGTTGAGCTCGGATGAAAGGTTTGAGATCATAGAAATCGCGTGCGACGGCCAACCGATTGAACCCATCCGGACAAAGAAGGCATTTGTTGCTCAGTGCGGGGTTCTGGTTAGGGACAAGATCCCGATCAGCATCTAGCAATGGTATAAGCCTAAGAATGAAGACCCTGAGGTGTCTTATGTCAATGATCTGCAGAAAAATGATCTTTGGACTGAGCTGAAGTCAAATTTCACCCTACCACCAGAGGATGATCCGGAAAAGCCAGTTATAGAGCCATTAATCAAGTCTTTTGCTCTTAAGAAGATGGCAGACCTATTCAGGCATTGGAAGAAAGACCTGAATAAGTTTGTCGATAAAAAAGAGACACCAGAATTCAAGGGCAAATATGAGAAGATCAGAGATGACTGGCCCGCATTTGTGGCCCACAGGACATCGGAAAAGAGTAAAAAGATGTCGGCGACAAACAAGCAAAATGCTGCGAAGAAGAAGCTTCACCATCGCACGGGGTGAGGTGGCTACCTCATAGCCCGGCCTAAGTGGGCCAAGGCCGAGAATGATCTGCTTGATAAAGGGATCGAACCAGAGACAATGAACTGGCCAGACCGTTGCCGGACTTGGTTCTTCGGGGCTTGCGAAACCTTGGGCCCTGTATCAGGGAAGTGCATTTGGACGGACGAGCAATTGGACATACCAGTCAAGAGGCTAAAGCAATATATCGAAGCAGCGCAACAAGGGAAGTTCGTTCCAGACAGGGAGAAGAACGAGCTCACAATGGCCCTCGGGAATCCTGAGCACCCTGGACGGACACGAGGCACGCCAGGCTCCCTTTCGAGGAAGGCTGGATTTTCGGACGCAGGGGGTTACAAAACCCATGAGAGGAGCAAGAAACTGGAGCAGAGCCAAATGCAGGCGCTGCACGAAAGGGTAATGGGGCTAGAGGAATGAGAAGCAGCAGATCGCAGCAAACGACCTGCCGAAGCTTCCCCCGAAGCTACCCCGCCATCTCAGCAGAGAAGCAGCGTGGCTTCCACCGAGCTGCTTCAGCCGGAGCATGCCTTGACGGCTCCTGCCAGCTATCCCGTGGATGCTATCACAGAGTCTCAAAATTGCCACCTTATTGCGGAATGGAGCAATTTGAAGGTCAAGGCGGTTGTTGGCTCTGTTTATCCTACTAAACCAGACTCAACTTATCACTGCCGACCGATTCCAGAAGGATATGCTAAGGTGATGGTGGATGAATTAACGGAGGGATTTGAGGACCTCTGGCTTGACCACCCTACCGGTGAAGGGGAGTATTGGCTGGGTTCTGCTCTGAAGACTCCATACCTATGGCGGAAGGATCTCATCAACCTTCCAAACTGGACGCCTCCGCCTCCTCCTCCTCCTCCGGCGAATCAGGGCACTCCGCCTCCTCCACCGCCTCCTCCTCCGGCAAGTGTCGATCAGGGAACTCGGCCAGCTCCTTCTCCGGCGCGTGGCGGCACTCCGCCTCCTTCTCCGCCTGCACCGGCGCGCCCGAGCAGCCAGCCTCCTCCTTCTCCGCCTCGTCAGCAAGGGCGGAAGAGACCCACCGCTGCTCCGGCTGCTCCGGTGCATCGTAGTCCTTCTCCTCTGCCTCGCAAGCAAGGAAAGAAGACATCCGCTCCGTCTGCTCTGCCGGCGTCTAGCAGTACAGCCAAAGGCGGGAGGAGATACAGATTCGGTCCTTCTGTGAAGAATCCAGAAAAGTTACCGTACGAGAGGACCGACGAGGAAAACGCGAAGATTGCGCAGACCGAAGTGCATGACTGGTTTGAAGGGTTGAAAGCAAAGAGACATCCACCTCCGGAGGAGAAGGTAGATCCGGTGAAAGCGAAGCGTACTCTGGCTGCCCTGACAAAACCACCCAAGTCTTCGCCGAAAGGCAACTAAGAGCGCATTATTGGAAAGGCATTTGCCGAAGCGGAGAGGTCGGAAAGTATTAAAAGTGATCAAAGAATGAAAGAACGACGAGCTGGGAAACAAATTGCCCAGCTCGGCGAACAAGCGAAGCAATCGTGCCCCCTGCTCAAGGTGCCTGCTAGCGAAAAAGTCGATCCAAGGATGGTGCCCGGTTATGGCAATCCTGAAGATTACCTGCCCGACGATGTACATTATGATTTCTTGGAGGTGCAGATACAAAGATACGAGTACGGGAAGCCTCTCGTCAAAGATGAAAGCTCTCTATCAACGATGATGCGAAGATTGCATGATTGGTACATGAAAACCTGCAGAGAGTCTGAGGGGAGGAGTACTTTGTATGTGAGAGTTAAAAAGGAGTTCTATCAGTTTTTCAATCAATTGGCCCTCGATAAAGCAACGGTCACCTGCTACTGTCTGTAAGTTGTACTACTTCTGTCATTAAGTCTCTCTATATAACTCAGCTCTTTTCATTGCATGTATTTATAATTATACTCACTATATTATGCAGATTGAAGATCGCCGAATTGAAGAAAAGACAAGTGGGTTCCATTGGGTTCATTAACACATATCTCATAGATGCAACTGAGGTTGAATTTCATGCCGAAAATACCGAGGCCAACTTCCTACAATCATTCGTAATAAATGAACACAAGGATATAATACTCTTTCCTTACAACTTCAAGTGAGTGTTACTGTCTTGTGGCATATTCGGTTTCCCTTATTAGTCCAGGTTATAGTAATGTAATATTAATGAGTTATGCATGCATGCGCATGTACCACTATATTCTCCTAGAGATTAAGTTTGAGCAGGGAGTAGTAACTGTCTTAAACTCGATACGAAAAGATCCCAAGGAGTATGCGGACATGACTGAAATGCTCGAGAAGTAAGTTAAATCGAACATTATCCACCATATCAGCAACTTTGTTCATTTCTGATATCAAGTAATTGTATTCTTTGTATGGCAGGGTTTGGAGAAAATTCACCAAAAAAGCTCCAGGACTGCCGAAGAAGCTGCAATTTAGACACCCGAAAGTAAGTACTATAGTAGCATATTCCACGCATCTCCTAGTGATTCAAGCGCTAGTTTCATCAATACCATTTAACATGCTTGCTAATTATCAGTTTGATTGACCTCTATTTCTTGTAAAGTGGTTGTGGCAGGAACAAGGGAATGATTTCTGTGGATACTACGTTTGCGAGTCCATCCGCCACACGACCTGTAAGCGGGGCTACTCTGACAAACAATATGAAGTGCGTAAATAACAATATTCACAATTTTATTTTATTACCATCATTTGTGTTGAGTTTCATTTATTAATATATATATGTATTCACCCCCTTCTTAAAAGTAGATGTTTCGGATGCGGGATGAACTACTAGCACCAGATCGCATGCGAGCAATTCAAGAGGAATTGGCGGCATTCTTTATTGACCACGTGATCGCTGAAGACGGAGAATACTATGTGGACCACGCGTCCGTATGTTAGGAGATTATTTTTGTAAAAGATAATTATTGTATATATGTAGCTGGTAGTGTCGGATAGATACACGAGTACTTGTTGTTCGACCAATCTCTCGGAGAAGGAGAGGTGGTCGATATCACTTCCCTCTGTATGCATATATGTTCATGACGATCTTGTGTTTCCTTCGTTTGCTTACTAGCTAGCTAGCGTGTCTAGCTAGTCCTCTCTATACGTATGTATAGTACGTACCGTCGACCAAGCACGGACAAAAGAGAGGACACTTCTCTCTATTAATTAGCTAGCTAACACAATATATGAAACACCTAAATTAACCCCCCAAAACCCCCAAACCCCCCTCCCTTAAAAAAAACAAAAAAAAACCACAGCCACAGAAATGTTGATGCCTGGATGACTATTGGTCCTGGTTGGTGCTACCAACCGGGACCAAAGGCCCTCCTGCCTGGGCTCAGCGCACAAGCTACGTGGAGGCCCATCAGTCCCGGTTCTGGATTGAACCGGGACTAAAGGGCTAGGGTATTAGTACCGACCCTTTAGTCCTGGTTCATGAACCGGGACAAAACGCCCTCACCAACCGGGTCAATAGGCCCCTTTTCTACTAGTGCAAGGACGCTATCTTTTCTGTTTGAGGAACGGAAGGATATTTTTATGACAATGTTGGACGTATCACTTGACATTTTTTGGACGGTACCATCTATTTTCGGCAAGTTTTCATTTTATCGGATATAAATTTGGAATTCAATGGTCTGATTAGAAAGAAGGCATGAAAGATCCGGCCATATACAGGAGCCATGGTTGCCTAAAAATATGTACAGGAGCCGGTGGATATGTTTTCTCTTTTTTGGGCGGAGGGATGATTTTCCTTTTTCTTAGTTGGCAAGAAGAGATTCACGGATGAGCTGTTTGTTATGGAAGGAGGCATTTTTTTTGTTTGAGACGGAGACTATCTCCTTTTTAAAGAAACGGATGGATACATTTTTTTATTTCGTTACATTTTTTTAAAGGAACGTACAGGAGCTGAGGGAGATTTTTCTATTTTTCTAAGGAGCGATGTAGTTCCTTTTTTTAACTTGTAACTCTTTTTAATTGCAGAAGAGTTTCACGGATCCTGCATGTCAAAAAAAAGGTCTCATGGATCCTATAGAGTCTATATCATTTGTTTTAAAGGAACAGATTGATTTTTTTTCATTCCAAACATTGGTCGTGTCATATGTCTTTTTTTGGACCGCCGGAACCGTCTATGTTACGCAAGTTTTCTTCTTATGTCAGACGATAATTTTACAATCTAACGGCGTAATTAATTATGATGATGTGCATTAATTAGAAGGCTTGAAAGGTGCCTCCAATTAGTAAATATAAGATATAAGATATAAGATATAAGATGTGTGACATGAGGCCTGACTATTCGTTGTAAGTTGTAACCCACAATTTGTACTCCCTCCGATGTATTTTGGATTGGATGGAGCATTACTCTTTTATAAACTTGTTTTTTTTGGAAAGGCTATCATTACTAGCTTTATTAAATCACAAAATAATTACACCATTCACTAATTGTCTGATAAGATCTTCTTCTGGTTCTTGCTACATGACAGAGCAAACACGAGAAATCTTCTTCAAAGAAAAAACTTTCACTTGCCATCTTATAATTGTGAGCTTTGCAACACTTCTTCAGAAGAAACTTTGCTTCGCCTTTTCTGGGACTGTCCATTCGCTCTGCAATGTTGGGACAGCCTGGCACCTCACAGGAAGAGAGGAATCTCGGTGCTGGACCAAATAATGCTCACCTTGCAAGAATTGCCGCCAAAATTTGCTATGGAAGTTATTATCATGTCTTGTTGGAATATTTGGATCCAAAGAAATGCCAAAATCTTCAAGGGTATTCCTCACCAGGAACGCTATGCGGTCTGGTTTGATCAGTTTTTACACTAATAAGTCATGACTCATAGTAGTTTTCCAAAAACTGGAGTAGGGTAGTTCCTTTTCTACCTTGGACTGTTTTGTCTTGTACATATACTTTTATTTTAATATAAAATTACCGCAGATCTAGGTAGTCAAAACAGTTAAATGGAATCCGAGATCACACAGAATCCACGAACCATGAACACGGATGACGAACGGGGTCGATGGTGGGTCGCGACAAAAGATCAGAGTACGAAATTGATCATGGGGACGAGGGGACGAAAAGGGGGGAGGTTGTTCTGAACGGGTTTGATGTTGAAATAGCAACTAGTGTGTGTAATAGCAACCCAGTGGCAGCTCGACGTCTGCCACATTGGAAAGAATTTTAAGATATCTGAACTAATATCCACTCCATAACACAAGATATATTTTTACGTGTGACATGCATATGTTAGAGAGGACAATGCAAGGGTAGTCGTATTGAAAGGCTTTGATGTTGAAATAACAACTACTGTTTGTAACAGAAGACTTGATTGGAATACAAAGTCTTCCTTTAATGTTGAATAAGCTATGATCATATTGCTTCCGGTTTTGTTTGTCATTTTGGATTAAGCTATGAAAGCGTTTCGCACTGAAAACTTCAATTATTGTCGAATTAATATATTGCCGTGCTGACTGGACGGCGGTGGTAGGTGTAGACTTCGTCAAGCCTTTGAAATATAAGAAAATGGTAAGCGAGCCCCCAAGGTTTGTCTCACAGTGAATTCCTTGAGTGGTAAGGTCAGCTCCCTCCCTGTTCAGGTATCTACGGATCAACCAATATAATAAATCAGGAGTGATCATCAAGACCGTGCATGCTATGAAATATTATATAGTATATATGTATGAATGAATTGTCCATACTGGTTCGCAGGAAGGGGGGCCACTGGGCGTGGTGATTGTGTATGCCTTTGATTGCACTAACTCGACCTCAGCCTGGTATACGGTGGATAGTGGCATTTTTTGGATGGTGCAACAGAAGCTCACCCACTTCGCCGGAAGCTGCCTGCGTTACATCTATGTCACACTCACATGGACCCGTAACACGTACACGTTGGGCATGAAAGTAGTTGACCCTACTGAGACAAAGGAAACTGGCTACGCAAAATTTGCCTGACACAGGATGACTTGCACGAAAAACATGGCATCGGGTCTCGCCGAGGCGCATAAAATGATCAGCAGCTGCGGCCACCACAACAACATCATCTTGTTATTCTCCAATAGATTGGTAAAGAAGGGAGACTTCTTTGATGGAACCCAGAACTTCGTTTCCAAAGCCCCCGTCCACACATTTATCCTCGCCGAGGACGCATATAACCATGTATGTATTGAATCAGAGCTAACCCGGTCTAAACCATGATCAGCTTATCAATAAGTTTAATTTATCCTGTGTACTGTATATATGCTAGGTTCTCCACTCCATCATGGCAAATTCTGCGGGTGGGAAGTTTCATACCACCCCTGTTCCGGAAAGGCCAAATCTATCATCATCCTTCTCGAAGCTACTGGATAGCATCCTTGGTGGCACCACGAAGGACGATGACAAGCCTCCTAGTACCATTTCAGGTATATATACATAAGGACATGCAATACGATCTGAGTTTAGGAGTGATCATCAAGAACAATCATACAAGGATGCGTGACCTGAATGACCAATTATCCATACTGGTTTTGCAAGAAGGGAGCCACTCAACGTTGTGATTGTTTCTGCCTTTGACGACACTAACTCGACCCCTGCCTGGTACACGGTGGATAATGAGATCTTTTGGTTGGTGCAAGAGAAGCTCACCCACTTCCCTAACAGCTGCATGGGTCACATCTATGTCATGTCGACCCCAAACACGTGCACATCAGACATGAAAGTAGTTGACCCAGCTGACACAAAGGAAACTGGCTACAGGAAATTTGATTGGCGTAGGTTGACATGCACTAAAAACATGGCATCAGGCCTTGCCGAGGCACATAATATGATCACAATGGCATCATCTTGTTCTTATCAGATGGATTGATGAACAAGGGCGACTTCTTTGATGGAGAACTTCATCTCCAAAGTGCCTGTCCACACATTTATTCTCGGCGGAGATGCATATAACCATGTATTTTTCAAGTAAGAGCTACTACATTGGAAATCATTACATATTTATTGATTTATGTACCCCTATGTCTTGTGTATATTCTAGGGTCTCCAAGCCATTGCGGAAAATTATCTAGGTCGGACATTCAACCCCTTTCCGGTTCCAAGGAAACCACATATATCGGCGCCCTTCTCCAAACTACTGGATAGACTCCTCAGCAGCAACATGAAGGACTGAAATTATCAATAGTATGGGCAAGTTTTGTGAAGTTACCGACATGCACGCACGCAGTGCAATTCCAGCACCTTTATTCATTTCCTATGTTGAGTTGCCATTTCTAATAAGCAAGTGCCACTACTCTATGTGTGCATAACCTGCATTGACGCACTTGTATCTTTTGTTTCTTGTAACCCGACTAAGATTCAACTCAATGTGAATGGTGGTATCTCCTTGGGAAATTTTACGGTGCATCATAATACACCAAATCACGTGTATTATATGGGCGATATAACGGATTAGAATAACTGGGCCTTTTTGAGCCCAAGGGTATTTTCGACCTAAAAATTTGTATACCTTTAGGGATATTCTCGTCCGAAATTTTTCGATTAAATTAATTGCACTAATAAAACACTTCATTATAGAGGTCCAATCATCGTGCGTATTCTTTTGAAATTTGGTTCGAGCAGTTCGTCCTCTCTCCTCCTCTCGAGCCATAACCTCGGCACCCTCGATCGCCGCCGATCGCCTCCGGCGCCCTCGATTGCCGCCGATCGCCCCCGGCTCCCTCGATCAAGCCGATTGCCCCCGGCTCCCTCGATCACCGCCGATCGCACTCGCCGTGTCACTCCTTCCTCCTGCTCCTACTTCCCCCCTCCCCCTCCATCGCAAGTCACCCCACTCGAGTCGCGGCGCCAGATCTTCCGACGAGCCTCCCCTCCTTCCCTGAGCGGACGCCACCTTCCCCGACCCGAGAAGCCACATCATCCTCATCGACGTGCATCAACTTTTTCACACCGGATCTTCGCTGTAAGTGCCTAGCCATCTCAAATCTTTGTTGGTCCCTTATGCTTATAGTACCAATAGGGGACGGATTTGATTAGGGTTTAGGATATGTCATGCGAGGTTTAGGGTTTATGGTTTCAGAAAGTTGTGACGAGATTTCGATTGAAAGGGAGTGTAAGGTGGATTTAGCTAGGAAATGTTGATGTAGTTAGTTAGGGTCTATGGTTTCAGAAAGTTGTGACAAGATTTTGATTCAAAGGAAGTGTAAGTCGGATTTAGCTAGGACATATTAAAACACTTAGTTAGGGTTGTGTGCCATGAGAATTTGTCAGCAGATTTGGATTCAAAGAAAGTTATTTTGGATTTAGTTAGGAGATGCTTTTGAATTGAGTTTCCAGATATTTGGGATTTAGTTAGGAGATAATTATTTTTGTATGGAGTTTGGAGATATTTTTGACTTAGTGAGGAAATAATTTGGATTTAGTTAGGTGATAATTTTGGATTCAGTTAGGACACGATTTTGAATGGAGTTTGCAGATAATTGATCTATCAGGGTGGATCTATCAGGGGACTTGAAAGATTCATGCACTTTGGATTTAGTTAGGAGATCATCAGTTACAACAAGTACAATCAATTAAATATTTCAGGATTTAGTCAGGGAATATTTTATACTTACATACAACTTTTGAAGGCCTGAGTTTGGTACATGAATCTGATATCAAAAATTAAATAAATTATTTAAGCAGAGTATTGGATAATTATTATGTATGCTATCCATCAGTAACATTGACTATCTGTTTTCGTTGGCAGCATAACGACATGGATGATAAAGGCAACGATGGCAAAAACTTGGGGTATACAGGCAAGGATGACAAGGACATGGGTGATAGACGAAACGAAGGCAAAGGAATGCATGGTATGCGCACGGATGATAACGATAATGAGGATGCATGCAAGGATGGCATAGACCTGGATGATGTACACATGCAAGGTAAAGGAATTGATATTAAAGGCATGGCTGGTTCAGATCTGAATGAGTGTATGGAATACATAGAGATTGTGAAGAAGACTTTCAGGACTGAGGAAGAAGCCTACATGTTCTACGTAGGCTATGCGAGAAAAAAAGGGTTTTGTGTTAGAAAGGATGATCTTAAGTATAGGGGTCCGGGTCCGAAACAAAATGCATACAGAAGGACATACAAGTGCTGCAAACAAGGATGGCGGGCCCTTAAGCACTTTAACAGAGCTGATAGAAAAAGAACACCAAGGGGTCTTTCTCGGTGTGGGTGTCCCGCTCTTTTTCAGGTTGAGCTACAAGATAGTAGTGGCCTCTGGTTCGTCGATAATTTTGTGGACAAGCATAACCATCTGTTTGTCCCTGCTGGCCTGACTCCCTCCTTATCGGCTCATCGTAGAATGACTGACATACAAAAAGGCAGATGTCATCAAGTATGTTGTTGGTGGACTTCGAACACATCAGATTATGAATGTAATGGATAAGAATGCCGGAGGTCCCGACAAGCTTGGATTTATAGATCGAGACCTATACAACCAGGTGTCAATTCAGAAGAAGCGCAAGATAGAAGGCAGTGACGCTAGATATTTGCTCACCTATATGATTGCACAGAAAAAAGCAGACCCAGAATTCTTTTTCAAATACACAAAAGACAAAGAAGGCCATTTGAGGAACATATTCTGGGCTAATTCACAATCCCAGATTGACTATGTTGCCTTTGGTGGTGTCGCGGTGTTCGACAGTACATACCGGTCTAACAAGTACAGGCTTCCGTTTGTTCCATTTGTTGGTCTGAACCATCACCGCAGCACAGTTCTTTTTGGGGTCGGTCTAGTGTCAGACGAGATAGTTGCATCATACCAGTGGCTTCTTCATGTATTTTTGGAGGCAATGTCCCAGAGGGCACCCATTTCAGCAATCACCGATGGGGACGGTTCAATGGCTAAAGCAATAGCTACTATCTAGACTGGAACAGATCATCGTTTGTGCACATGGCATATCGAGGAGAATATGGTGATGCACCTCCACAAGAAAAAGCTTGAGGAATTTAGGGAATTCATTTACCGTCGTTGGTATGTTGACGAGTTTGAGAAAAGATGGGAGGCTTATAAGGTTCAGTTCAAAATAAAACCAACGGGGAAGAGGTCATCATGGGTTAACATGATGTACGAGCTGCGACACAAATGGGTTGCCGCGTACACAAAGGGTAGATATTTCCTATGCATGATGAGTAATCAAAGGAGTGAGTCTCTCAACTCAAGGCTTCATGTGCACCTGAACAGGAAGATGCAGCTTGTTGATTTGTTGCAGCATGTTGAGCACTCTGTATCCATAATGCGTAAGAATGAAGCAGCATTAGACGCAGTAGCAACACATACGATACCCTTCACTAAGCTGAATGCACACCTTCTGGAGATTGCTGCCTCTTATATTTATACAACTGTGATGTTTCCAAAGGTAAAGTGTCAGATTGTCGAAGGGACAAATTGGTAGGTCACCGACCGGGTAGCATGTGATGGTTTGGTTGTGTTTGGAGTTTTGCGCAATGCCCCATATGATAAAGTCCCATATGGTAGGTGTCGGTGTCAAAACCAGCGGATCTCGGGTAGGGGGTCCCGAACTGTGCGTCTAGGCGGATGGTAACAGGAGACAAGGGACACGATGTTTTTACCCAGGTTCGGGCCCTCTCGATGGAGGTAATACCCTACTCCTGCTTGATTAATATTGATGATATGGGTAGTACAAGAGTAGATCTACCACGAGATCAAGGAGGCTAAACCCTAGAAGCTAGCCTATGGTATGGTTGTTGTTCGTCCTACGGACTAAAACCCTCCGGTTTATATAGACACCGGATAGGTTAGGGTTACACAGAGTCGGTTACAATGGTAGGATATCTACATATCCGTATCGCCAAGCTTGCCTTCCACGCCAAGGAAAGTCCCATCCGGACACGGGACGAAGTCTTCAATCTCTTATCTTCATAGTCTTGGAGTCCGGCCGTGATGATAGTTCGTCTATCCAGACACCCCCTAGTCCAGGACTCCCTCAGTAGTCCCTGAACTAGGCTTCAATGACGACGAGTCCGGCGCATATTGTCTTAGGCATTGCAAGGCGGGTTCCTCCTCCGAATTCTTCATAGAAGGTTTTGAACACCAGGATAGTGTCCGGCTCAGCAAAACAAGTTCCACATACCACCGTAGAGAGAATAACTTTTGCACAGATCTGCTGACGTATTCCGCGGCGTGACATCACACCACGGCCAGGCCTTTATATGAATTGTTTTTTACCGTTCCACCTTAACGCATTTAGCGAGGCGGTTTGCTTGGCACGTATTATCAAAGCATAGATCGTGCCCCCTTATTCCGGGATTCTCATCAATACGGACGTGGGTAACCCATCTGCGCCATTGATTACGGCGCTTGGGAAATAAGCGAGTTTTACCAGGCTGGTGGGGGACGCATAGCTTCGTCCGTCCATATAAGGGGATAAGGATCCACCTTTTCACCTACGCCTTCTTCCTCCTTTGCTTATCCATTTCCGCGCACTCGAGCTCCAGCGCCCAAGTCCGCACATCCCACCTCAACCTTTCTCCAACCATGTCAGGAGCGGGAGGCAGGTGGATGGCCTCCTCCGTCACGGAGGGGCACATCACAAGACTGTGGGAGGCCGGATACTTGTCCGGCGACATCGCGCACAGGCTGCCCGATGCGGGGCAGCTTATTCCAACCCCCGGGCCCCATGAGAGGGTGGTGTTTCTCCCCCACTTCCTCCACGGACTAGGTTTTCCACTTCACCCATTTGTCCGGGGGCTCATGTTCTACTACGGCCCGGACTTCCACAACCTGGCCCCGAATTTCATCCTCAACATCTCGGCGTTTATCGTCGTGTGCGAGGCCTTCCTCTGCATCCAGCCCCACTTCGGCTTATGTCTGAAGATCTTCAACGTCCGGCCAAAGGTAGTGGGCGGCCGTCAAGCGGAGTGCGGAGGCGCCATGGTTGGCAAGATGGCCAAAGTCCTATGGCTCGAGGGCGTCTTTGTGGAGACAATAAAGGGGTGGCAATCGGGGTGGTTCTACATCACCGAGCCACGCGACCCCGAATGGGTGGCGGCCCATGAATTCATATCTGGCTTCCCCACACGGCTCTCGTCATGGAAAGAGACGGGCCTGACGTGGGGGAATTCGAACTAGCTATCCGGACTTCAAACATGCGTCCGCAACCTGGTGGACAAGAATCTCAAGCTTGTCGACATAATCCAGGTGATGCTCATCCGCCGGATTCTCCCATGCCAACAGCGGACCTTTAATTTGTGGGAGTTCGATCCGGCACAGCACCGAACCTTGAGCCGGCTCTTCAATACTACGTACGAAGATGCCTGGAAGGTGTTGTTCAAGGGTGCCGAAGCCCCCGCATCCGCTAACAAAGATCGCGGGTACAGCTCGCGGCGTCAAGCCGGCGAGGTAAGTTATTTTATCCTTTACGGGATTCTTTTTTCATAGATTGACTCTACGTGGGATCTAAAACTCCCTAATCTTTGACAGGATTGGCTGAAGACGTCCGGACAGATTAACTGTCCGGCTCCTTTGCCGGAAGACCCGAAGGACGCCCGATTGACGAGGCTGCTGGCTCCGGCGCCCCATGTGGTGCCGGAGAAGAAGGCCAAGAAGGAGGCCACGGGAACTCGAAGGAGCTCCCGACGCCAGGTGCTGTCAGATTCTGATGCAGAATCTTCTCCTGAGGACGAGGAGGAAGAAGAAGAAGCTCCTCCTCCAGCGGGGGAGGAGAAGAAAAGGAAGGCAGCCCCAACTGGGGAGGCCGGAGGGTCCAAGAAGGGAAGAACCCTTCCTCCGGACTTCTCCACCAACGTCGAAGACGACAAGGAGGATTGGCCAACAAGGGCCAAGCCGCTGGCGAGATCGTAAGTGTCCGGATACCCATGGGTTTTTCATCATTGCATAGTGTTCTCTAATGCCGAACAATCATGCAGCCCGCCCAAGGGCGAGTTCACCGATTCATCGAGCGGGTCCCTGGGCTCGTCGGAAATGGAGAGTACTTCGCTTCCGACCGCCTCCTCACCCCATGCTGCGGACGACACCGAGGTGGTGCCCCAAGGGGGGCTTGGTCAAGAGGAGGTGGCGCAGGATGAGCCACAAGGCAACCTCCCGGACTCCAGGCGCATGGGGGGCAAGACCCCCAGGGGCTCTAAACCCGACCCTTGTCCGGACTCCATGCCGGAACCATCAGCGGTTCCGAAGTCCGGCCAGTGGATCCTTCGCAAGAAGGGTAAGACGCTGGTGTCCTCAGTCCAACCGGAGGCACCGGATAGCTTACTGGAGGCGCTTAACAGCGCTTCCCTCGAGGAGGAGCGCCGCACTGTTATGAGTGCGGTGATCCGGACAGTTCAGTCCGCCAAGAGCGGACTTCCCGAAGCCTGTACCAGCCTTCTAATAGGCATTGAGGTAAGTTTAGAATATGTAAAAATATTACCGCATAGACAGTAGCCCCTGATGCTTAGTTCGGTGTTCGGAGAGAAAAGCCGGACTAAGGATCTAAAAAAGATATACGCAGGAGTCTAACATAAGTATGTCAATATGGGAATGCAGGCTGCGCTGCTGACCTCTGCCGCACTGACAGCGGAGGTCAATGCATTGAAGCAGAACCTCGAGCGGTCCGAGAACGAGCTCGGACAAGCCAAGAAGCAGCTCGAGGACAAGGAAGGTAAGTAATACCTTATTAAAGAAATACCTTATAGAAAAGGTTTTGGTTGCAAAAAATAACAGGAATAACTTGGATACTATAGGGGCCACGAACGAGGTGGCGACCCTGAAGGAAGCGGTGTCCGTGGCCGAAAACAAAGCGGCTACAGAACGCACCGAACGAGTGAAGGGGGAGGCGCAGCTGGCCAAGGTACGGCAAGAGCTCCAAGCCCTCGTGGAAAAACACGAGAGTTTGGAGCGTGACTCGAAGACTCGAGAGTCCGAGCTTGCCTCGGCTCTTGAGAGTGCCAAAGCTGCTAAGGCCGAGGCCCAAAAAGCCCTCCAAGAAATTGAATCATTAAAGAAGATAGGGGCGGGTAAGGCATTCTTTATGCAAAGCAAGCATGTGAAATTGAATTACCTATTACTTACCCGGATTCGGAGCTCTGCAGGAGCGTTCGCAGATTTTCCCTGTAGTGCGTCTGATACTGCTGCATTCTACCGTGCCAAGGAGGGGAGCTCGACGGAAAAGGTGTTCTGGTCTCAGTATGCTGAGGCCGGACATCCGGTGCCCCTAAGCGACCAGCTGAAGCAGCTGGTCGAGCTCCACAAGGTCGCCGAACAGGCCATGAAGGGCCTTATAGCGTGGCTGTGGCCATTGGAAGCCATTCCTGGGAGCTATTTCGGCTTGGTGCAGCGGCTGGTGGACGCCTGTCCATGGATTGAAGTCATCAAGCGCTCCGTCTGCATCGAAGGTGTCCGTCGGGCCCTTGCCCGTGCTAAAGTGCACTGGGGCAAGCTGGATGCGGAGAAGCTTGTGACGGACGGGCCACCGAAGGGCAAGGAGCATCGCACGCCCGAAATGTATTATGAGGGGCTCCTGAAGGGTGCCCGCCAAATAGCGGATGAGTGCTCCAGAGATGTAATTTTTCAATAGACTCGCATTTGTTATCCTGTACGCTGAAAACTTGCTCATATGTACTAAGCAACGCTTGTTAATTTAAAATATTACCTTCTGTGCGGCCGTTTATCAAATTTGAGAGATGGCAAGTCGTTGGCTTCAGCCCCCATGCCACGAGTGCAGGGGTGTTCGGGATAAACTTGAGCACTCTTGTTCCCATTCTTGGGTCCATCTAGGGAGGCTCTCAACACAACGAACAAGGCAACCGGACTTATAATGCTTGAACACTCTCACTTAGCCATAGAATTCTATAATTTTAAATTTCGGCGAAGCCCCTAGTATTCGGAAGACCGAGTTCGGGGCGCTATCCACGCCTTGGCCGGACAATTCCGGTTCCTCACTCTAAGCGGCATAAGTCTTTAGGGACCCGAAAAAACCTCTCGAACAGCGACCGGCTCTCGCCCTATCATGACGGTCAGTTTTAGCTTTCTCCACTGAGGTGCTCGGCCCAGCTCAACTGGGGCACAATCGCAGTGGTTCTCCCGGTGCTACCTTAGCCGATATAGCAGAACGTAAGGTACCAAAAAACGGGAGCCGGGCAAACCCAACTATTGACCCAAGACATGATTCGGAGCCGATTCATATAATGCTATATGTTCAGGGAGCCGCACTTGTGAAAGTGTTCGGACTTATCGCACCATAATTTTGGAATACTTAAGCCACTGGTGTATTGGACGTACCAAAGTGTACAGTTGCAACATGTCGTGAAATGAACATATATATAGATAAAGAAAAGGGTTCAATAATAGGCAAAAGCTATGCATTGTTTATTCAAAAAGGTACTGCAATTAAGGCAGGACGATACAAATAGTGCGATAAGCAAGGAATGGGACAATCTAACATGTCCCCCTCCAGGGGTAAGCTGCGGGATGATATGTAAAACAGGTATAATGCTCATAATAGAGACCACCTGAACACTTGACGTAGCTTTCTGCTTCCCTGGCTGTTGCATCGTGAGTTCGGCGATTCTAGTGCCGGACAGGACTTCTTTAAGACGGAGTCCTGAAAGTAAAAAAGAAAAAAAAAAGAAAAAAGAATGACATAATCGGGAGCCCCTGGTGCGGTCGAGCCGCATTCTTGGCATGCCGTGGTCGTGCCCCTCCCCATATGCCCATGGTATCTCCAGAGCGTAATTATGTACGCGTAATACTAGCTTCGCAATTTCGCGAGGGCTGGGGTTGGGGCCGGATTGCTACGCATGCTTGAATCGTGCCAGGCGGTCTTGTTGTAGGTTACTCCGGGCGCGCTTGACAGTGTCCGGACGCTTAGTGGCCGGAATCAAGAATTGCTTTGAGAGGCTACTTTGTACCTCCGTCGCGAGGGCCGCCGTGTGCTCCTCCGTTCGGAGAGAGCATTCGGTGTTTCTATTAACCGTGATTACTCCTAGAAGGCCTGGCATGTTGAGCTTGAGGTATGCGTAGTGCGGCACCGCATTGAACTTTGCAAATGCGGTTCGTCCGAGCAGTGCATGATAGCCGCTGCGGAATGGGACGATGTCGAAGATTAACTCTTCGCTTCGGAAGTTATCCGGGGATCCGAAGACCACTTCGAGTGTAACTGAGCCCGTACAATTGGCCTCTACACCCAGTATGACGCCTTTAAAGGTCGTCTTTGTAGGTTTAATCCTTGAGGGGTCTATGCCCATTTTGCGCACTGTATCCTGGTAAAGCAGGTTCAGGCTGCTACCTCCATCCATCAGGACTCTGGTGAGGTGAAATCCGTCAATAATTGGGTCAAGAACCAATGCGGCGAAATCGCCGTGACGGATGCTAGTGGGGTGGTCCCTTCTATCGAAGGTGATTGGGCAAGAAGACCATGGGTTGAACTTTGGGGCGACTGGCTCCATCGCATATACGTCCCTTAGTGCACGCTTCCGCTCCCTTTTGGGTATGTGGGTTGCGTAGATCATGTGCACCGTCCGCACTTGTGTGGGAAAACCATTCTGTCCTCTATTGTTCGGCGGCCAGGGCTCTTCCTCGTCATCGCTATGCAGCCCCTTGTCATTGAGTTCGGCACTTAACTTGCCTGCTTGCTTGAACACCCAACAATCCCTGTTGGTGTGATTGGCTGGTTTTTCGGGGGTGCCATGTATCTGGCACAAGCGATCGAGTATTCGGTCCAAGTTGGACGGGCCCTGGGTATTTCTTTTGAATGGCTTCTTTCGCTGGCCGGGTTTAGAGCCTCTGAATCCGGCATTGATGGCCGTATCTTCAGTATTATCGCCATTACTGTCCTTGGTATCCGAACTATCGGGGTGTTTGGCCAAGTTGTTGCTCCTAGCTAGCCAGCTATCCTCTCCTGCACAAAAGCGGGTCATAAGTGTTGTGAGGGCTGCCATGGATTTCGGCTTTTCCTGTCCTAGGTGCCGGGCAAGCCACTCGCCGCAGATGTTATGTTTGAAGGCTGCAAGGGCCTCTACATCCGGACAGTCAACGATTTGATTTTTCTTTGTGAGGAACCGTGTCCAGAATTGTCTGGCCGACTCTTCTGGCTGCTGAATTATGTGGCTATGGTCATCGGCGTCTGGTGATCGACCATATGTGCCCTGGAAGTTATCAAGGAATGCGGCTTCCATGTCCTCCCACAACCAATCGATTCTGCTGGCAAGCTGTTGAGCCAATGCCGAGCTGGTCCTTTAAGCTTGAGTGGGAGGTATTTGATGGCATGTAGATCATCCCCGCGGGCCATGTGGATATGGAGGAGGTAGTCCTCGATCCAGACCGCAGGATCTGTGGTACCATCGTATGATTCGATGTTTACGGGTTTAAAGCCCTCAGGGATTTGATGATCCATTACTTCATCTGTGAAGCATAGTGGGTGTGCGACGCCTCTGTATTGTGCTATATCACGACGTAGCTCATATGAGCTTTGTCAACTATGTTCGGCCCGGCCGGATTTGCTGTATCCGGCGCGACGGCAGTCATCCCGCGTCGTTGGGCGCCCACGCGATCCGTAGATTGATTTTGTATGTTTTGCCTTATCCTTCAATATATCTCGCAAGTCCTGCACGTTTTCCAGTGCCTTGGTACTTTTTGAGCGGCGTCGGGGTGTGGCTTGAGCGGAGGGCCGAGAAGCTTCTCTGTCGCGGCCACGGGGTGGCCGGTCTGCCATGTCATGCGCTAGTGACTTGGGTGCTTCCTGCTCTGATCGAGGCAACGGCCTGTGTTTGGGGTAGCTTTTGGAGGTGCGTTCGAGTTCATACTCTTCGGATGCAAGGACTTCAGTCCATCTGTTAGCTAGCAGGTCTTGATCAGCTCTAAGCTGTTGCTGCTTTTTCTTGAGGCTGCTTGCCGTGGCTATAAGCCTGCGTTTGAAACGCTCCTGTTCGGCGGGATCCTCAGGCACGAAAAATTCGTCGTCGTTGAGGCTTGCCTCATCTTCGGAGGGAGGCGCATAATTATCGTCCTCGACCTCTCTTTCTGCCGCACTGTCGTGCGGGCTTGCTTCTCCCTCCTCCTGCGCTGAGTCCTGCTGGAGGGGGTTCTCCTCGGCACTGTCCGGCGTGTTATTATCTCCCGTGCCGGAATAACTGTTTTTGCTGTGGCGGGATTTAGAGCGGCGCCGCTGACGTCAGCGCTTCGGTTGCTTCTTGGAGGGGTCATCCTTCGTTGTTCCATCGCTGTTCCCATCTTTTGGGATGTCCACCATGTATATGTCGTATGACGAGGTGGCCTTCCAAAGTGCCTGTAGGCGCTGGTCTTGTAAATCTCCGCATCGTCGTCCATACCGTCGATGTCTTCGGAGTCGAAGTCGAGCATGTCGGTTAAATCATCGACAGTGGCTACAAAGTGGGTGGTGGGTGGGCGTTGAATTTTGTCGTCCGTATCCCAACCTTCCTGTCCGCAATCCGGCCAGGGCTCTCCGGATAAAGAGAGAGACTTTAGTGAATTCAGAATGTCGCCAAGGGCGAGTGCTGAAAGACGTCCGCGGTAGTGACTCCATAACGGGCGCCCAATCGGATTCGATTGGCAAGGGCGCGGAGGGTTCGAAGTCCGGAGAGGAGTCCGGCACCTTGGAGTCGAGGTCTTCGCAAAGGACAGGGATGGTGTTCGGCTTAATCACCGTAGAGATTGTAGCCCCCGAGGCGCTGTCCAACCACTCGTCCTCGATCGGGGAATCCGGCTTCGAATTAAGGGTTGGAGCGGATGCTGGTGTGGCCTCCAAGGCACTGTTCGGCTGCAGAGCTAGATCATGCCCATCGAGACAGTGCGGCACGCTTGGCTGCGGCTCGAATCCGTCGAAGATCAAGTCTCCGCGGATATCGGCCGTATAGTTCAAACTTCCAAATCTAACCTGATGGCCAGGGGCGTAGCTTTCGATCTGCTCCAGATGGCCAAGTGAATTGGCCCGCAGTGCAAAGCCGCCGAATACGAAGATCTGACCGGGGAGAAAAGTCTCACCCTGCACCGCGTCGTTGTTGATGATCGAAGGAGCCATCGGGACTATCGGTGACGACACAGAGGAACTCTCAATGAAAGCACCAATGTCGGTGTCAAAACCGGCGGATCTCGGGTAGGGGGTCCCGAACTGTGCGTCTAGGCGGATGGTAACAGGAGACAAGGGACACGATGTTTTTACCCAGGTTCGGGCCCTCTCGATGGAGGTAATACCCTACTCCTGCTTGATTAATATTGATGATATGGGTAGTACAAGAGTAGATCTACCACGAGATCAAGGAGGCTAAACCCTAGAAGCTAGCCTATGGTATGGTTGTTGTTCGTCCTACGGACTAAAACCCTCCGGTTTATATAGACACCGGATAGGTTAGGGTTACACAGAGTCGGTTACAATGGTAGGAGATCTACGCCAAGGAAAGTCCGATCCGGACACGGGACGAAGTCTTCAATCTTGTATCTTCATAGTCTTGGAGTCCGGCCGTGATGATAGTTCAGCTATCCGGACACCCCCTAGTCCAGGACTCCCTCAGTAGGGATGCTACAGAATTTCAAGGTAAGGAAGGTAAGGATGCTGAGGACTTGCATGCAAAAAACTTGGATGCTGAGGATCCCAATGACATGGAAGGTAAGGATGCTGAGGACTTGCATGCAAAAAACTTGGATGCTGAGGATCCCAATGACTTGGAAGGCAAGGATGGTGTGGACTTGCATGCTTAAAACCTGGATGCTAAGGATCCCAATGACTTGGAAGGTAAGGACAGTGAGGAGTTGGATGCACAAGGCGTGGATGCTAAGCCTGTTTCCCCCCCTTGGCCGCCGCCCCCCCTTCCCCATCTAGATGGGTTATAGAGGGGCAGCCCCCTGTGGGGCCTATAAAGGGGGAGGGAGGGCAGCCGCACCCTTGAACTTGGCGCCTCCCTCCCCCTGCTACACCTCTTCCTCCTCCCAAGTTGCTTGGCGAAGCCCTGGCGGAGTACTGCTGCATCCACCACCACGCCGTCGTGCTGCTAGATCTTCATCAACCTCTCCTTCCCCCTTGCTGGATCAAGACGGAGGAGAAGTCACGCTGACCATACGTGTGTTGAACGCGGAGGTGCCGTCCGTTCGTCGCTAGGATCTCCGGTGATTTGGATCACGACGAGAACGACTCCCTCAACCCCATTCTCTTGAACGCTTCCGCACGCGATCTACAAGGGTATGTAGATGCATCTCTCTCTCGTTGCTATATGAACTCATAGATGGATCTTGGTGAACATAGGAAATTTTTTATTTTATGCAACGTTCTCCAACAGTGGCATCATGAGCTAGGTCTATGCGTAGTTCTCTTTTGCACGAGTAGAACACAATTTGTTGTGGGCGTAGATGTTGTCAACTTTCTTGCCGCTTCTAGTCTTATTTTGCTTCAGCGGTATTGTGGGATGAAGCGGCCCGGACCGACCTTACACGTACGCTTACGTGAGACAGGTTTCACCGACTGGCATGCACTAGTTGCATAAGGTGGCTAGCGGGTGTCTGTCTCTCCCACTTTAGTTGGAGCGGATTCGACGAAAAGGGTCCTTATGAAGGGTAAATAGAAGTTGACAAATCACGTTGTGGTTATTCGTAGGTAAGAAAACGTTCTTGCTAGAACCCAATTGCAGCCACGTAAAAGATGCAACAACAATTAGGGGACTTCTAACTTGTTTTTGCAGCAATTGTCATGTGATGTGATATGGCCAGAAGTTGTCATGAATGATGAATGATATATTGTAATGTATGAGATCATGTTCTTGTAATAGGAATCACGACTTGCATGTCGATGAGTATGACAACCGGCAGGAGCCATAGGAGTTGTCTTAATTATAGTATGACCTGCGTGTCATTGATTCAACGCCATGTAAATTACTTTACTTTATTGCTAAACGTGTTAGCCATAGTAGTAGAAGTAATAGTTGGCGAGCAACTTCATGGAGACACGATGATGGAGATCATGATGATGGAGATCATGGTGTCATGCCGGTGACAAGATGATCATGGAGCCCCGAAGATGAAGATCAAAGGAGCTATATGATATTGGCCATATCATGTCACTACTTTATATAATTGCGTGTGATGTTTATTATGTTTTATGCATCTTGTTTATGGTAGTAAATAAGATGATCCCTTATAATAATTTCAAGAAAGTGTTCCCCCTAACTGTGCACCGTTGCTAAAGTTCGTCGATTCGAAGCACCACGTGATGATCGGGTGTGATAGATCCTTACGTTCACATACAACGGGTGTAAGACAGTTTTACACATGCAAAACACTTAGGGTTAACTTGACGAGCCTAGCATGTACAGACATGGCCTCGAACACAAGAGACCGAAAGGTCGAACATGAGTCGATGGAAGATACGATCAACATGGAGATGTTCACCGACGATGACTAGTCCGTCTCATGTGATGATCGGACACGGCCTAGTCAACTCGGATCATGTAACACTTAGATGACTAGAGGGATGTCAAATCTGAGTGGGAGTTCATTAAATAATTTGATTAGATGAACTTAATTATCATGAACATTAGTCTAAAATCTTTGCAAAATGTCTTGTAGATCAAAGGGCCAACACTCATGTCACCATGAACTTCAACGCGTTCCTAGAGAAAACCAAGCTGAAAGATGATGGCAGCAACTATTCGGACTGGGTCCGGAACCTGAGGATCATCCTCATAGCAGCCAAGAAGCAATATGTCCTAGAAGCACCGCTAGGTGAAGCACCCATCCCAGAGAACCAATACATTATGAACGCTTGGCAGTCTCGTGCTGATGATTACTCTCTCGTTCAGTGCGGCATGCTTTACATCTTAGAACTGGGGCTCCAAAAGCGTTTTGAGCAACACGGAGCATATGAGATGTTCGAGGAGCTCAAAATGGTTTTCCAAGCTCATGCCCGGGTCAAGAGATATGAAGTCTCCGACAAGTTCTATAGTTGTAAGATGGAGGAAAATAGTTCTGTCAGTGAGCACATAATCAAAATGTCTGGGTTGCACAACCGCATGTCCCAGCTGGATATTAACCTCCCGGATGAGGCGGTCATTGATAGAATCCTTCAGTCGCTCCCACCAAGCTACAAGAGCTTTGTGATGAACTGCAATACGCAGGGGATGGTGAGAACTATTCCTAAAGTATTCTCAATGCTGAAGTCAGCAGAGGTTGAAATCAAGAAAGAACATCAAGTGTTGATGGTTAATCAAACCACTAAGTTCAAGAAGGGCAAGGGTAAGAAGAACTTCAAGAAGGACGGCAAAGATGTTGCCGCGCCCGGTAAGCCAGTTGCCGGGAAGAAGTCAAAGAATGGACCCAAGCCTGAGACTGAGTGCTTTTATTGCAAAGGGAAGGCTCACTAGAAGCGGAACTGCCCCAAATACTTAGCAGACAAGAAGGCCGACAACACTAAAGGTATATTTGATATACATGTAATTGATGTGTACCTTACCAGTACTCGTAGTAACTCCTGGGTATTTGATACCGGTGTCGTTGCTCATATATGTAACTCACAGCAGGAGCTGCGGAATAAGCGGTGAATGGTGAAGGACGAGGTGACGATGCGCGTCGGGAATGGTTCCAAGGTCGATGTGATCGCCGTCGGCACGCTACCTCTACATTTGCCTACGGGATTAGTTTTAAACCTCAATAATTGTTATTTAGTGCCAAGTTTGACCATGAACATTGTATCAGGATCTCGTTTAATGTGAGATGGCTACTCATTTAAATCCGAGAATAATGAGTGTTCTATTTTTATGAGAGATATGTTTTATGGTCATGCTCCGATGGTCAATGGTTTATTCTTAATGAATCTCAAACGTAATATTACACATATTCATAGTGTGAATACCAAAAGATGTAAAGTTGATAACGATAGTCCCACATACTTGTGGCACTGCCGCCTTGGTCACATTGGTGTCAAGCGCATGAAGAAGCTCCATTCTGATGGACTTTTAGAGTCTCTCGATTATGAATCATTTGACACATGCGAGCCATGCCTTATGGGCAAATGACCAAGACTCCGTTCTCGGAACAATGGAGCGAGCAACCAACTTATTGGAAATCATGCATACCAAGTATGCGGTCCAATGAGCGTTGAGGCTCATGGAGGATATCGTTATGTTCTCACTCTCACGATGACTTAAGTAGATATGGGTATGTCTACTTGATGAAACATAAGTCTGAGACCTTTGAAAAGTTCAAGGAATTTCAGAATGAGGTAGAGAATCAACGTGACCGAAAATAAAGTTCTTACGATCAGATCGTGGAGGAGAATATTTAAGTCACGAATTTGGTACACACTTAAGGAAATGTGGAATCGTTTCACAACTCACGCCTACCGAACACCTCAGCGTAACAGTGTGTCCGAACGTCGTAATCGCACTCTATTGGATATGGTGCGATCTATGATGTCTCTTACCGATTTACCGCTATCATTTTGGGGATACGCTCTAGAGACAGCTAAATTCACTTTAAATAGGGCACCGTCTAAATCCGTTGAGACGACACCGTATGAATTATGGTTTGGGAAGAAACCTAAGCTGTCGTTTCTAGAAGTTTGGGGATGCGATGCTTATGTCGAGAAACTTCATCCTGAAAATCTCGAACCCAAGTCGGAGAAATGCGTCTTCATAGGATACCCTAAGGAAACCATTGGGTATACCTTCTACCTTAGATACGAAGGCAAGATCTTTGTTGCCAAGAACGGATCCTTTCTTGAAAAAGAGTTTCTCTCGAAAGGAGTAAGTGGGAGGAAAGTAGAACTCTATGAAGTACTACCTCTTGAACGGAAAGTGGTGCAGCTCAGAAAATGTTTCGTGGTGCCTACACCGATCGGAGAGGAAATTAATGATGATGATCAAGGTATTTCGGATCAAGTTGCTACTGAACTTCAGAGGTCCACAAGGACACGCTCCACACCAGAGTGGTATGGCAACCCTGTCACGGAAATCATGTTGTTAGACAACGGTGAACCTTGAACTATGAAGAAGCAATGGCGGCCCAGATTCCAACAAATGGCTTGAAGCCATGCAATCCGAGATAGGATCCATGTATGAAAACAAAGTATGGACTTTGACAGACTTGCCCGATGATCGGCGGCGATAGAAAACAAATGGATCTTTAAGAAGAAGACGGACGCGGATGGTAATGTTACCATCTATAAAGCTCGACTTGTCGCTAAAGGTTATCGGCAAGTTCAAGGGATTGACTACGATGAGACTTTTTCTCCCAGCGAAGCTGAAGTCCGTCCGAATCATGTTAGCAATTGCCGCATACTATGATTATGAGATATGGCAAATGGACGCCAAAACGGCATTCCTTAACGGCTATCTTAAGGAAGAACTGTATATGATGCAGCCGGAAGGTTTTGTCGACCCTAAGAATGCTAACAAGGTATGCAAGCTCCAGCGATCCATTTATGGGCTGGTGCAAGCATCTCGAGTTGGAACATTCACTTTGATGAGATGATCAAAGCGTTTAGTTTATGCAGACTTATGGAGAAGCCTGCGTTTACAAGAAAGTGGGTGGGAGCTCAGAGCATTTCTCATATTATATGTAGATGACATACTTTTGATGGGAAATGATATAGAACTTTTGGACAGCATTAAGGCCTACTTGAATAAGAGTTTTCAATGAAGGACCTTGAGAAGCTGCTTATATATTAGGCATCAAGATCTATAGAGATAGATCGAGACGCCTCATAGGTCTTTCACAAAGCACATACCTTGAAAAGATATTGAAGAAGTTCAAAATGGATCAGTCCAAGAAAGGGTTCTTGCCTGTATTACAAGGTGTGAAATTGAGCTCGGCTCAATGCCCGACCATGGCAGAAGATATAGAAGAGATGAGTGTCATCCCCTATGCATCAGCCATAGGTTCTATTATGTATGCCATGCTGTGTACCAGACCTGATGTAAACCTTGCCGTAAGTTTGGTAGGAAGGTACCAAAGTAATCCCGGCAAGGAACACTGGACAGCGGTCAAGAATATCCTGAAGTACCTGAAAAGGACTAA
The DNA here is from genome assembly GCA_021605205.1 of Aegilops longissima. Lineage (NCBI taxonomy): Eukaryota > Viridiplantae > Streptophyta > Magnoliopsida > Poales > Poaceae > Aegilops > Aegilops longissima. The sequence continues at coordinate 134,315 of JAHIAM010006737.1, forward strand.
GGACATGTTTCTCGTTTATGGAGGTGACGAAGAGCTCGTCGTAAAGGGTTACGTCGACGCTAGCTTCGACACAGATATGTATGACTTTAAGTCACAAACCGGATACGTGTATATGTTGAATGGTGGAGCAGTGAGCTGGTGCAGCTGCAAGCAGAGCGTCGTGGCGGGATCTACGTGTGAAGCGGAGTACATGTCAGCCTCGGAGGCAGCGCATGAAGCAATTTGGGTGAAGGAGTTCATCACCGACCTAGGAGTCCTACCCAATGCATCGGGCCCGATCAAACTTTTCTGTGACAACACTGGAGCTATTGCACTTGCCAAGGAGCCCAGGTTTCACAAGAAGACCAGGCACATCAAGCGTCACTTCAACTCCATTCGTGAAAATGTTCAAGATGGAGACATAGAAATTTGCAAAGTGCATACGGATCTGAATGTCGCAGATCTGTTGACTAAACCTCTTCCGCGAGCAAAACATGATCAACACCAGAACTCTATGGGTGTAAGATTCATCACAATGTAACTAGATTATTGACTCTAGTGCAAGTGGGAGACTGTTGGAAATATGCCCTAGAGGCAATAATAAAAGGATTATTATTATATTTCCTTGTTCGTGATAATTGTCTTTTATTCATGCTATAATTGTATTATCCGGAAATCGTAATACACGTGTGAATACTTAGACCGCAACATGTCCCTAGTGAGCCTCTAGTTGACTAGCTCGTTGATCAACAGATAGTCATGGTTTCCTGACTATGGACATTGGATGTCGTTGATAACGGGATCACATCATTAGGAGAATGATGTGATGGACAAGACCGAATCCAGAGCATAGCACAAGATCGTGTAGTTCGTTTTGCTAGAGCTTTTCCAATGTCAAGTATCTCTTCCTTAGACCATGAGACCGTGTAACTCCCGGATACCGTAGGAGTGCTTTGGGTGTACCAAACGTCACAACGTAATCGGGTGACTATAAAGGTGCACTACAGGTATCTCCAAAAGTGTCTGTTGGGTTGACACGGATCGAGATCTGGATTTGTCACTCCGACACGGAGAGGTATCACTTGGGCCCACTCGGTAGTGCATCATCATAATGAGCTCAAAGTGACCAAGTGTCTGGTCACGGATCATGCATTACGGTACGAGTAAAGTGAATTGCGATGAACGAGATTGAACGAGGTATTGGGATACCGACCATCGAATCTCGGCAAGTAACATACCGTCGACAAAGGGAATTGTATACGGGTTGCTTGAATCTCGACATCGTGGTTCATCCGATGAGATCATCGAGGAGCATGTGGGAGCCAACATGGGTATCCAGATCCGCTGTTGGTTATTGACCGGAGAGCCGCCTCGGTCATGTCTCACGTGTCTCCGAACCCGTAGGGTCTACACACTTAAGGTTCGGTGATGCTAGGGTTGTATGAATATGAGTATGCAGCAAACTGAATGTTGTTCGGAGTCCCGGATGAGGTCCGGGACGTCACGAGGAGTTCCGGAATGGTCCGGAGGTAAAGAATTATATATAGGAAGTGCTTTTCGGCCATCGGGAGATTTCGGGGATTACCGGTATTGTACCGGGACCACCGGAAGGGTCCCGGGGGTCCACCGGGTGGGGCCACCTATCCCGGAGGGCTCCGTGGGCTGAAGTGGGAGGGAACCAGCCCCTGGTGGGCTGGTGCGCCCCCCACTTGGCCCCCCGTTGCGCCTAGGGTTGGAAACCCTAGGGTGGGGGGGCGCCCCACTAGGCTTGGGGGGGAAGCCTACCCCCTTGGCCGCCGCCCCCCCCCCATCAAGATGGGTTCTAGAGGGGCCGGCGCCCCCCCCAGGGGGCCTATATAAAGGGGGGGAGGGAGGGCAGCCGCACCCTTGAACTTGGCGCCTCCCTTCCCCTGCTACACCTCTTCCTCCTCCCCAGTTGCTTGGCGAAGCCCTGCCGGAGTACTGCTGCATCCACCACCACGCCGTCGTGCTGCTGGATCTTCATCAAGCTCTCCTTCCCCCTTGCTGAATCGAGACGGAGGAGATGTCACGCTGACCGTACGTGTGTTGAACGCGGAGGTGCCGTCTGTTCGGCGCTAGGATCTCCGGTGATTTGGATCACGACGAGAACGACTCCCTCAACCCCGTTCTCTTGAACGCTTCCGCATGCGATCTACAAGGGTATGTAGATGCATCTCTCTCTCTCTTTGCTAGATGAACTCATAGATGGATCTTGGTGAACGTAGGAATTTTTTTATTTTATGCAACGTTCTCCAACACTAACATCACGTAACAACGAGATTTGGGGCAAATGAAGGAACGGGCCCCGCACTCCCTTCATGGGACGGACGCATTCCCACTCTGTGGCTTGATCCAGCATGGGATATGGCCCCAGTTGCCCATAGCCTACGTGAGGGCCTATGCATGCCACTCTCGATGTTTTACCACACCCTCTACGGGTCGTATGATTACACTTGCCCTAGGTCCCGTGAATTTTCGGCCCCTTGATAATTTGCATGGATTATAACGCCAGCTGATGAGCATCATAGCCTAGAGAACGGCGTCGAGGCCACCCCTCCCTTGAGGAGTGGAGGGTGAGCCACCCACGCAGTTCAAGTTTATGATTGTTGATTACTGATGCAGTGCATTTGTTGATTATACTGTATGATTTTTGCCTAGTGTTTTTACATGCATAAACCCATTTCTTAAATTCTCATCCTTTGCTTTTCTTCATTTTATTTTGTTTACACAGGTGGTGTGCATAACCTGTCGACAGGACTGCAACAGGCCCGATGCTGATGGGTTGACATTTACCATCAGGCTAGATGGGGACAGTTCAACTGTGTTATAAATAACCATGTCAATTTTTACTTGTATTGTGTTTGTTCCCCTCTACTTTGAAGATTAAAAAAAATTAGGAAATAAATAGCAATTTAATTCTACATCTACAGATTGTGCCATGCTACGCATGGCACCAGTTCAACTCCATCCCAGACAGTTCATTGCTTTTTCAAGCGAGAGGGAGCCGCACGTATGATTTTGGCGTGTATAAAGGGAACTCAAGGGTGATCATCGGTGGTGAAAACTGGTGCAGGTTTGTTGAAGACTTCGACCTGCGAGAAGGCGACCTTGTCTCCTTCGATTCGAATGAAGACATTCCTATGGTGTACTGCTGCAACCTGCCAAGGACATGCGATCAAAACAAAGAGCATAATCGTCTAGAATCAGTTGTCATAACAAAGGGAATTAATCTGATGAAGCAAGAGGAGCACAACCTACATGACCTTTTGGTGATGAAGAAAGGTTATATAGGTGTATTCTTTGTCCACCGCTTCACCAAGTCGAACATAGCAGGAAAGACGATGGTATGTTTTTGGTGTACTAGTATTTTTTATTTTGTATGCAATTTTCTTTATTTTTTCATGGAGAGAAAGATTAATGATCTGCTATTGTAGCTGAAACCAGTGAATACACTGATGTGTGTTTTTGCATATCCTTTAGTTTCCCATAACTGAAGATCCTTATGTAATATATGTAGATGTGGCTGAAGATCCTTTTGTTTACTACTCCTTCACATATATGATAATTTTTCTTCCTATGATGGTGCATACAGAGATTACCGGCGAAAGTTGTCGACGCCCTGAAGACCCCAGGAGATGGGGAGATACCGGGAGATGGGCTTGCTGGCATTCGGCTGTGCAAGGACAGTGTCATGCCGGTCAAGTACCACAAGTGTGATGATGGCCGCATCATCATCGGCAAGGGATGGAGTGATTTTGTTGACAGTGAAGATCTTCAGATCGAGGTGGTTATGAACATGCTGACCGAGGAGCCACAAAAGTAGCACGACAACGCAAGAGTGTCCTTTACACTAGGTATTGTGCGAAAACTATGTTGATAGCAGTTATGCATCTATGGGGTTACGTCTTCATTCTGTCTTCGGTGATGATGACTATGAGGGGAGGACATGTTGCAGTTAGAGTAAATGCTAGGATTGGGTCCTATTCAGGCCTCAAAATAGGGCTTACACAGATGGTTGCTTTATTGGCTGATGTTTCCCTGGCTATAATCATGAATGATGGTAATGCAAATGCAATCTTTAAGGTGGTTTTATTAATAATTTAAATCATGGAGTTAAGATGGTAGAATTGCATATGAGTGTTTGCATTAAACATGCTGGAAGGGCATCATTTGTGTTCTTCACTCTTTGGTAATGCAGGAATAATGTGAGATTACAAAATAAATGGTATAGTGATCTTATGATTCTTGTTTAGCTAATTTGCTTGTTGATCGTGGGATGGTCTATATTGCAGATGAAGGTGATAAACAAAGAGGAGCTGATGGTCTATATGCGCATGCTAAAGCATGTATCAGGTGAATTGTACAGTTCATCGCAAGTGTGGAGTCACAGGGTACTACGGTGTCGCCTGCGCATCTCTCAGCTATATTTTCTGTCCTTTGCCGTAGTCTTGTTTTTTGGACCTTTATATTTAGTCTGGCTGGGTTTGCTACCATGTATGATTTGTGCTGCTAGTTGATGACTTTAGTTTCTAGCTGTAGTTTGTATCAGGGGCTTCAAAGACCATGTGGTTTCTGTTAATGGAAAATCAGGTGAAGCGACCCTTCTTTTGATTAAAAAATATGAAATTTCTCTATGCAATTAAAAAATAAATTTTCTCAATTAAAACCCTGTTGAGAACCGTATTCATTATAAATCTGAAATAATCTTTTGGTAAAAATGGCTATCGCATTCTGTATCATAGCTAGCGAAACCGAAACAAAATAAACGTCTTAAGTATAATATCTCTTGAAAACGGATCAAATTAGGCAAGACAGCTAGAATAAAGGATGATTCAGCTTGCAGGAAATTTGAACTTACGACTTACTAGCAGTATAATAAAGTTTACAGACTGTAAGCTAGATAAATAGAAGAAACATTTTAGTTTGATTCATTCTTCCTTCCAGATTTCCTCGACTGCCTAGATGGTTTGGCGAGATGCTGGCACTGACTCTCGAACCCCTTTTGGAAGTTCACCAGTCGCCTGTATACATCATAGGTGACATACGCGTCCCTGGAAGCATAATATATGTTCTTCAAGGGCAAGGGCGCTTCTGCCCATATATGGTGGTCATCTTCTGTGATAGCATCATTGATCTTGTTGTAGCTGTGGTGGATGATGGAACCAACGTAGTCAGCCAAGCCATACTTCGGCTTAACCAACACTGGATCAGGCACTCTCCACAAATTCTGAATATCCACAAAGTTTCGTACCACCAGACCAACACGCTTGAGTTTTTTCTCGTCATTGTTGATGTCCACCCCAACAAAGGTGTACTCCTCGTCGAGCAGGAAGACGACAAGCAGGCCGCAGTGCTCATCAGCAACGCTTATGTGGTACACGAGGACATAGATGCCAACGCATAACTCGACCACGGCAGCCGTCTGTGTTGGACCACGAGGCCAGGTGAACTCCACATCCAGTGCAACTATCTTCTGGTCGTCGTTCTGCAGCCAGTATTTGAATCTCCGAATGCAGTACTCAACACTACTAGCCTTGTTCGCGTACTTCACAAAAATTACGGTATTTCCATCTGCCCTGATAGAATAATCTTTCACGAACGCCATGCCGAATGACTATAATTGATGGAACCAGTATAAGACATAAATCATGACAATAACATGATAACAATAAGCAGAGATGAAAGATAGTATAGTAATTCTAGCACTATTGAAAGTTTATGTAAACAAGTGCATGAACAATTTAAACTAAACATGTACTCCCTCTATAAATAAATCACTAAAGTAGTGAGACAAAAGTTGTTATATTTCCTTGCAGAGGGAGTATATGCGAATTAACAATCAAAATTTACGCTCTTGAAATATTTATCTAAACAATTGCATCAACAATCAAGAATAAACATGTATCTATGAATTGTTCATCGCCCATGTAGATGAATATGTGTGTACAAACTAAAGAAGCAAGAGAAAAACAATAAATTGATAAGACAACGGACTAGATGTTAAATGCAGATGAATCTGTGTGTAAAATTCTCATAAGGCAATGGACTACATGTTGAAGGCAGTTGAATCTGTGCGCACAAAATAAAGAAGTAGGAGAACAAGAAATTGACAAGAAGAAGTCCATCGTATGTGCTGCTACCGGAGAACTACTAACAAAATTGACAGGAAGGAGAAATCACTGTTCCAGAAGCCAGATTGTTGGGAGATTGGGCGACACAGAGGAAGAGGGAATCGAGAGGACGCAGAGGCAGAGGAACCGTTTTTGGAGACTCGTGGCAGTCCTCCCACATTTGAGGACGAAGTGCCGTCTCGCATGCCCGTCCTAAATAATTGGGACGGGGCTCGTCCCGCCTGTTGGAGTCCTCCCGCCTGTTGGAGTCCTCACTTTCCTTTCTCATGTTCTCATTTAAAATGGGCTCATCCCATTGTAATAGGACCGTATAAGAAAGGACAAGAAGCCCAAACGCTTCACAATTGAGATTAAGTTCATAAAAAAGTTCTAAAAAAAACTTGCTAAAAAACAACAACCGGAAACGCTCTTTCACGAGCGAGCCTGGCAACGCTTGATCCCAACCTCTCTCTCCCCCCACGATTCTAATCTTTCTGCCCCCTGATTTTCAGGTGGACCTAAAGAGATCTCCCCTCTAATCTCAATGCCCCCCTGATTTCAATGTGGGCAGGTAAGATATTCTCTGTAAAATTTCTTCAGTTATAGCTCTCCTTCCTAATTTAAAGGGATTCCTGTTTGGGCGTGGTTACCTAGTAAAGCCTGTCTAGTCGGAAATCGCTCGCCAGAGCGAGCGCGCACGCAATAGCATCGCCAAAAAAACATTACGTGATCTAAAACTACCTCTTTGTGAGATCCCAAATCCCCTATAAATACTCCACCCCACGTCGCCCAAAGTAGCTCCCAGCTCGGTGAAACCGACGGAGCCATCATCTTTGAAGCCTGCGTCAGCGAATCCTGAGATGAAAGAGAAGGGCGTGTCAGAGAAGCCGACGAAAGAGAAGGGCACGTCGGAGAAGCTGGCGAAGCAAAATATGAAAGCGAACGGCAATAGAGCCGGTCAGCATCGAGAGAATCCTCCGGTAACGATCGAGATCCTTGTATTCTGCATACTCCCTCCTTCCCAAGTCTGCATGCAATCCCATAATTTTCCCTATTTTACCGAAGGGAGATGGGTGTGTCTAGAAAGAAAAGAAAAAATGACAAAAAAGGCTTGCACGAATCTTAGCATAAAATCAATGACATTGGACTTAGATGTGCAATAAAATTAGGGTTATCGTCTCTATTATATGCCTTAAAATTTGGAAATTGCTAATTTTTTTGCATAGGCTTTCTAAATGAGTTCTTAATCTCAAGTGATTGAAACTGTTGGTGATTCCCTTTAATTTTGCATGGTCTTTACTAATTGATCTTTTTTAATCCGATCGGAACTATGGAGTACGTGCTCTTGAATGCTTGCAATGGAACTGCTACATTCCTTTTTCGAGATTATCTATAAACTATTGATCTTCTGATCACGTATGCAATTATTTTCGCAAGAGTGACGCCTGAAACTTTATTAGTGTACATAGACCAAAGTTTGCTCTTTCTACTAAAAATAGTACTATTATCAGTCAATTTGCTGACAGAGATAGCTTGTTTTTCTATGTCTGGTGTTCATTATATGGCCCAGAACCTCTATGATTTCATGCAGTACTGTAGAGCACAATTTTGATATTGGCATAGATTAGATATAGTCGGTTCTATGCGTGTTTAAATGAATACCATATAGAACCTAATCACACTATTCGTACATTCAGGGAACTCAGGTTGCTTCTTTGCTGCAATATGAGAAGTTCATAAAAGATTTAAACACACAACAACTTACGTACATCAAGTTGATTGGACTGGGTGAACTTCTCAAGACTCCTGGCATGAGAATGAGACGTCTATTGTGCCAGGCCATCACTTATTCATAAGATACAGAGCAGGATACCTTTATAATTAATGGGAGACCATGTAGGATCACACTAAAAGATGTGGAGCATATAACAGGGCTGCCCTACATGGGGAAGAATCACGTCTCTTCAAATCACAATGATACTTTGGAGTGGTGACTCCCTGCCCTAGCTACCCTTCTCGGCGACCCCAATGGACGGACTCCTCCATTGGGATTTCTCCCCCGGCCTCAAGGTCGAGGGCCAGGTGCGTGCTCACTTTGGATCTACGGTTCACTTCGTCCCCAACCCCAACTCCAAGGAGTTTTCCTTGAAGTTTCTTTCTCCTCGGCCTCTTTTCCTCTCTCTGTGGAATCTGTGGGATTGGCTCTTCGGTCTTGCATTGGTGGTATCAGTGATGGTTTCAAGGTGCTTCGTCTGGGTTATCGACCTTTCCGGTTTTCTGTGGCATCTAATCATGTTGGTCATTTTATTTATGGCCTTCGAGACCGTAATTGGCCGGATTTCATTTGTCATTTCCATCTCCATCGTGGAGCTCGAACTCATGTTCAATCACTTGGATGGAATGTGGATTCTGAGATCAATGACCTAGCCTCTTCACCCGGCTGGGCTATCAAGTCCAAATGGCTAGCATCTAAATCTGCGGTAGTCCCTGTTCCGGTCTCTCTCTCTGTTTTTGAGAAGTTTGGGCTGATTACCACGCTGACGGCAGGACATTCCGGCGACGGTGACTCACCGGACCTCACCTTTGGATGGTTATCTTTTCCGGTTTCTCGGGATACTCAGCATTCTTTTCGTATTGGAGCCTTTAACTTGCCTATACGGCCGGATTCGTCAAATCAGTTACCATCTTTTTAGGGCCAGCGGTTTAAGCAGGGTTTATGGGATTCCATTCCAATTGATAAGCTCCTTCATATTTTGGATGGATGGCAGGCTGGTTATGACAATGATAGTGTGATGTTAATGGTCAATATTCCTTCTGTGCCAACAAAGGATTATATATATAATCGGCTTCAACATTGCACACAGTGTGATCACTTTGGCCATTGGGAATCATTGTGCACGGGTGTTTTCTGCCAGCGATGTGGAGACTCCATAGGGAATTGTGGTTGTTCCGCTCCAAGAGTTGAAATGGTACCGCCTGCCTCTTCACGTCATGTGCCATGCACTTTGGGCCCGTCTACCATGGTTATTTGCTCTGCATGTCTGGCCTCGGGCCACCGGTCTGTGAATTGCCCGGGACTTAGTAGATGTGGTTTTTGTCAATATATTGGTCATACGGCCCGCAAGCCCTCTATGTGTCCTAAACTACCCAAGCTGTGCTAGGCTCCGACCACAACCCACGCGTCCGAATCTAATGAGATCTTACCCAACAGTGCGACCGGATCTTCTATGGTAGATAATCATCTGTTGGTTCATGCAACACGCAGAAAACGGGATACGAAAGCACATTTGGTTTGGATTCGGAAGCACAGAATCCCGCATCCTTCGGACATGTCTCCCTCTCATTGCTCGAAGATACGCCTCCCTTATGCAGGTGTAGTCAAGTCCGCATGCCAAAAACCCTAATCGGGTGTAGAGCCTTCCTCCTCGAGTCTGCCAACCCTGCCGCCCCTGCATCCGCACAATACCACAGTTTGCTCCTTCTCGCCCGCCGCTCCACTTCTAATCTGCAGTTCCTCCCAAACCGCGACTATGGCGAACTTTGCGGTGGCCACTTCGCCTTTGCTCCTGAGGGATCATCTTTCGACCGAGGTCCTGCTCATTGCAGCCAGCGCCAGGTCATCGGGGTCGACGATCCTCCGAGCAACCATGATAGGTATGCCATCATCACCATTGAGCCTCCAGTACCTGATCATCTGAAGGAGTATTGGCTTGCTGAGGTCTGCCAAATCATCATTGTCGATCTTGAGTATGAGCTGCTAGATGATTTTATTTATCCGCTGGGCATTGGATGTGTAGTTTTCTCCGACATGGAAAGTAGGGATAATGCAATTAGGGAAGGTCCTCATGCTCTGACAGATGACTCTTACTTTTCTTTGGTGCCACATGATGAAGGGCCAAACATGCTCATGCCTGTGTTTGAGTATAACGTTTGGATTATGCTGCTTGCCTTTCCTATGGACTATCCGATGGAGCACTATGTGCATAAGGCCATATCCAACTTAGGTAAACTTCTGGTGTGGCCTCGAACCGGTCAAAACAAGGCTAGAGTGCTTGTTAAATGCCACATTAAGGATGTTGCCGAGGTCCCTCATAGTTTGCTTGTTACCAGGGTCGGTTTGCTGCGAGGGTTAGGTCGCTCATGGTCTGTACCTGTGTATGTTCTCAATGGTCGCAATACCATTCCAGGCCTGATGGGCACTGAGGAGCCACCGCCACTACTGAATGCTTCGCCACATCCATATCAGCTTCCTTTCTACACTCTCATGCAGCAGGTTCACCTGGATGATCTGGCTGCCCAACAGGCTCATAATGAGGAGGCCTGGAACGACCCTGCCCCTGCTCCTGAGCAACTTCAGGAAAATGGGTGGAGGGTTTGGCCTGTGGTTCCTCCACCATACACAGGTTTCAGCTTCAGGTCTTTCTTTCAATATGATGGCCCCTCCCTGATGGATGGAGCGGACCCTGAGCTGAATGTGCATGACAATCTATCTGATGTTTGGGCCTCTCACTACTGGAATCAGCTACTTTGCCATCTGCCAGCTCGGCAAAGAAGCTCTTTGCAATCAGCTACCCGAAAGCAGACGACAAAGAACTGGCTGATGGCAAAGAAAGCCTTTGCCATCAGCCAGTTCTTTGCCGTCCGCTAGCTGACGGCAAAGATTCTTTGTCGTCCGCTAGCTAACGGCAAAGAGGGAGGGGGCCCCACTGAGGAGCTGGTTAAAAAATAGTTAATCGGCCCTCTCTTTGCCCTTTGCTAGCGGACGGCAAAGAGCACATTAGCGGACGGCAAAGGTGGCGGACGGCAAAGGTGGCGGACGGCAAAGATTAAACATATCAAACGGCACGCCCGCCACCCCGCCCCTCTCTCTCTGTTTCTCTCCCCTGCTCCCACACGCGCGCCGCCGCCCCCACCACTCGCCGCCGCCCGGTCGCACCACCGCCCCGCCGCCCCACCGCCCCCGCCTGTCGCCCCACCGCCCCGCCCGTCTGTTGGGGGAACGCTGCAGAAAATTAAAATTTTTCCTACGGTTTCACCAAGATCCATCTATAAGTTCTACTAAGCAACGAGTTACGAGAGAGAGTTTGCATCTACATACCACTTGTAGATCGAGTACGGAAGCGCTCGAGAGAGTGGTGATGATGAAGACGCTCCCAACGTGATTCCGATCACCGATGACCAAAGTGCTGAAAGGACAGCACCTCCGTGTTCAACACACGACGGGATTTATGGCGTCTCCTCCGCCTTGATCCAGCAAGAATGAAGGAGAGGTTGAGGAAGACAACTCCAATGGCAGCACGACGGCGTGGTGCAGTTGGTACGGCAGTTCTCCGGCAGGGCTTCGCTAAGCTCGTGGAGAAAGAGAGGTGTTGGGAGGGAGGGCTGCGCCTTCAATGGTGTTAGCAGCCCTCCCCCACCCCTCTATTTATAGGAGGAGAGGGCAAGGGGGCGGCCATCTAGGGAAACCCTAGATGGGGCGGCGGCCCAAGGGGAGGAGGGAGGGTGGCTTGCCCCCAAGCCAGGGGGCGCCTTTAGGTTTCCCTCCCAAACCCTAGCCAAGATGGGCCTAGGTGGGAGGTGCGCCCAGCCCACCAGGGGCTGGCTCCTCTCCCACTTAGCCCATGTGGCCCCCGGAGGGGTGGCCCTCCGTGGACCTCCGAACTCTCCGGTGGCCCCGTGACATTACCGTATACCCTCAAACTTTCCGAGTCCGCTTAACCACTTTCCATATATAAATCTTTACCTCCCGACCATTCCGAACTCCTCGTGACGTCCGGGATCTCATCCGGACTCAACAACATTCGTAATCACATACTTGTCTTCCTATTAACCCTAGCGCCACCGAACCTTATGTGTAGACCCTACGGGTTCGGGAGACATGCAGACATGACCGAGACTACCTCAAGTCAATAACCAACAGCGGGATCTGGATACCCATGTTGGCTCCCACATGCTCCTCGATGTTGTCATCGGATGAACCACGATGTCAAGGGTTCAAGCAACCCCGATTCTATTCCCTTTGTCGACGGTATGTTACTTGCCCGAGACTCGATCGTCGGTATCCCAATACCTCGCTTAGTCTCGTTATCGGCAAGTCACTTTACTCGTACCGCAATGCATGATCCCGTGACCAGACACTTGATCACTTTGAGCTCATTATGATGATGCATTACCGAGTGGGCCCAGTGATACCTCTCCGTAACACGGAGTGACAAATCCCAGTCTCGATCCGTGTCAACCCAATGGTCACTTTCGGAGATACCTGTAGTGCACCTTTATAGTCACCCAGTTACGTTGTGACGTTTGATACACCCAAAGCACTCCTACGGTATCCGGGAATTGCACGATCTCATGGTCTAAGGAAGAGATACTTGACATTGGAAAAGCTCTAGCAAAACGAACTACACGATCTTTGTGCTATGCTTAGGATTGTGTCTTGTCCATCACGTCATTCTCCTAATGACGTGATCCCGTTGTCAATGACATCCGATGTCCATAGTCAGAAACCATGACTATCTGTTGACCAACGAGCTAGTCAACTAGAGGCTTACTAGGACGATTGTAGTCTATGTATTCACACGTGTATTACGATTTCCGGATAATACAGTTATAGCATGAATAAAATACAATTATCATGAACAAGGAAATATAATAATAATGCTTTTATTATTGCCTCTAGGGCATATTTCCAACAGTCTCCCACTTGCACTAGAGTCAATAATCTAGTTTACATTGTGATGAATCGAACACCCATAGAGTTCTGGTGTTGATCATGTTTTGCCCGCGGAAGAGGTTTAGTCAACGGATCTGCGACATTCAGGTCCGTATGCACTTTACAAATTTCTATGTCTCCATCTTGAACATTTTCACGGATGGAGTTGAAGCGACGCTTGATGTGCCTGGTCTTCTTGTGAAACCTGGGCTCCTTGGCAAGGGCAATAGCTCCAGTGTTGTCACAGAAGAGTTTGATCGGCCCCGACGCATTGGATATGACTCCTAGGTCGGTGATGAACTCCTTCACCCAAATTGCTTCATGCGCTGCCTCCGAGGCTGCCATGTACTCCGCTTCACATGTAGATCCCGCCACGACGCTTCGCTTGCAGCTGCACCAGCCATCGCTCCACCATTCAACATATACACGTATCCGGTTTGTGACTTAGAGTCATCCAGATCTGTGTCGAAGCTAGCATCGACGTAACCCTTTACGACGAGCTCTTCGTCACCTCCATAAACGAGAAACATATCCTTTGTCCTTTTCAGGTACTTCAGGATATTCTTGACCGCTGTCCAGTGTTCCTTGCCGGGATTACTTTGGTACCTTCCTACCAAACTTACGGCAAGGTTTACATCAGGTCTGGTACACAGCATGGCATACATAATAGATCCTATGGCTGAGGCATAGGGGATGACACTCATCTCTTCTTTATCTTTTGTCGTGGTCGGGCATTGAGCTGAGCTCAATCTCACACCTTGCAATACAGGCAAGAACCCCTTCTTGGACTGGTCCATTTTGAACTTCTTCAAAATCTTATCAAGGTATGTGCTTTGTGAAAGACCTATGAGGCGTCTCGATCTATCTCTATAGATCTTGATGCCTAATATATAAGCAGCTTCTCCAAGGTCCTTCATTGAAAAACACTTATTCAAGTAGGCCTTTATGCTGTCCAGAATTCTATATCATTTCCCATCGAAGTATGTCATCTACATATAATATGAGAAATGCTACAGAGCTCCCACTCACTTTCTTGTAAACGCAGGCTTCTCCATAAGTCTCAAGATAAATCCAAACGCTTTGATCATCTCATCAAAGCTTAATGTTCCAACTCCGAGATGCTTGCACCAGCCCATAAATGGATCGCTGGAGCTTGCATACTTTGTCAAGATTCTTAGGATCGACAAAACCTTCCGCTGTATCATATACAGCTCTTCCTTAAGATAGCCGTTAATGAACGCTGTTTTGACGTCCATCTGCCATATCTCATAATCATAGTATGCGGCAATTGCTAACATGATTCGGACGGACTTAAGCTTCGCCACGGAGAGAAAGTCTCATCGTAGTCAATCCCTTGAACTTGCCGATAACCCTTAGCGACAAGTCGAGCTTTATAGATGGTGACATTACCATCCGCGTCCGCCTTCTTCTTAAAGATCCATTTGTTTTCTATCGTCGCCGATCATCGGGCAAGTCACCAAAGTCCATACTTTGTTTTCATACATGGATTCTATCTCGGACTTCATGGCTTCTAGCCATTTGTTGGAATCTGGGCCCGCCATTGCTTCTTCATAGTTCAAGGTTCACCGTTGTTCAACAACATGATTTCCGTGACAGGGTTGCCGCATCACTCTGGTGCGGAACGTGTCCTAGTGGACCCACGAAGTTCAGAGCAACTTGATCCAAGTACCTTGATCATCATCATGAATTTCCTCTTCGTTGGTGTAGGCATCACAGAACATTTTCCTGAGCTGCACTACTTTCCTATTCAAGAGGTAGTACTTCATCGAAGTTCTACTTTCCTCCCACTTACTTCTTTCGAGAGAAACTTTTTCCGTAAAGGTTCCGCTCTGGCAACAAAGATCTTGCCTTCGGATCTATAGAAGGTATACCCAAAGGTTTCCTTAGGGTATCCTATGAAGACGATTTTTCCGACTTGGGTTCGAGCTTTTCAGGTTGAAGTTTCTTGACATAAGCATCGCATCCCCAAACTTTTAGAAACGACAGCTTAGGTTTCTTCCCAAACCATAATTCATACGGTGTCGCCTCAACGGATTTAGACGGTGCCCTATTTAAAGTGAATGTAGCTGTCTCTAGAGCGATCCCCAAAATGATAGCGTAAATCGGTAAGAGACATCATAGATCGCACCATATCCAATAGAGTGCGACACGACGCTCGACACACCGTTACGCTTGAGGTGTTCCAGCGGCGTTAGTTGTGAAACGATTCCACATTTTCTTAAGTGTGTACCAAATTCGTGACTTAAATATTCTCCTCCACGATCCGATCGTAAGAATTTTATCTTTCGTCACGTTGATTCTCTACTTCATTCTGAAATTCCTTGAACTTTTCAAAGGTCTCAGACTTGTGTTTCATCAAGTAGACATACCCATATCTACTCAAGTCATCTGTGAGAGTGAGAACATAACGATATCCTCCATGAGCCTCAACGCCATTGGACCGCATACATCGGTATGTATGATTTCCAACAAGTTGGTTGCTCGCCCATTGTTCCAGAGAATGGAGTCTTGGTCATCTTGCCCATGAGGCATGGTTCGCATGTGTCAAATGATTCATAATCAAGAGACTCCAAAAGTCCATCAGCATGGAGCTTCTTCATGCGCTTGACACCAATGTGACCAAGGCGGCAGTGCCACAAGTATGTGGGACTATCGTTATCAACTTTACATCTTTTGGTATTCACGCTATGAACATGTGTAATACTACGCCGAGATTCATTAAGAATAAACCATTGACCATCGGAGCATGACCATAAAACATATCTCTCATATAAATAGAACAACCATTATTCTCGGATTTAAATGAGTAGCCATCTCGCATTAAACGAGATCCAGATACAATATTCATGCTCAAACTTGGCACCAAATAACAATTATTAAGGTTTATAACTAATCCCTGGGTAAATTAAGAGGTAGCGTGTCGACGGCGATCACATCGACTCTGAACCATTCCCGACGCCAAGATCGTCACCTCGCCCTTCGCCAGCCTCCGCTTATTCCGCAGCTCCTGCTGTGAGTTACAAATATGAGCAACGGCACCGTATCAAATACCCAGGAGTTACTACGACATGGTAAGGTACACATCAATTACATGTATATCAAATATACCTTTGGTGTTGCCGCCTTCTTATCCGCTAAGTACTTGGGGCAGTTCCGCTTCCAAAGGACCCTTCCCTTGCAATAAAAGCACTCAGCCTCGTGCTTGGGTCCATTCATTGACTTCTTCCCGCAACTTGCTTACGGGCGCCGCAACCTCCTTGCCGCCCTTCTTGAAGTTCTTCTTGCCCTTGCCCTTCTTAAACTTAGTGGTCTTATTGACCATCAACACTTGATGTTCTTTCTTGATTTCAACCTCGGCTGACTTCAGATAGAGAACACTTCAGAATGGTCTTTACCATCCCCTGCATGTTGTAGTTCATCACAAAGCTCTTGTAGCTTGGTGGGAGCGATCGAGGATTCTGTCAATGACCGCCTCATCGTGGAGGTTAATATTCAGCTGGGTCATACGGTTGTGCAACCTGCACATCTTCGTAATGTGCTCACCGACAGAACTGTTTTCCTCCATCTTACAACTATAGAACTTGTCGGAGATGTCATATCTCTCGACCCGGCGTGAGCTTGAAAACCAGTTTCAGCTCTTCAACATCTCATATGCTCCGTGATGCTCAAAACGCTTTTGGAGCCCCGGTTCTAAGCTGTAAAGCATGCCGCATCGAACGAGGGAGTAATCATCAGACGAGACTGCCAAGCATTCATAATGTCTTGGTTCTCTGGGACGGAGCGCCACCTAGCGGTCCTTCTAGGACGATTGTTTCTGGCAGCTATGAGGATGATCTCGTGTTCCGGACCCAGTCCAGAGATAGTTGCTGCCGCCATCTTTCAGCTTGGTTTTCTAGGAACGCATTGAAGTTCAAGTTGACATGAGCGCTGGCCATTTGATCTACAAGACATATCATGTAAAAGATTTTAGACTATTGTTCATGATAATAAAGTTCATCTAATCAAATTATTAATGAACTCCCACTTAGATTAGACATCCCTCTAGTCATCTAAGTGTTACACGATCCGAGTCGATTAGGCCGTGTCCGATCAACACGTGAGACGGACTAGTCTGCGCCGGTGAACATTCTCATGTTGATCGATCTTCCATACGACTCGTGTTCGACCTTTCGGTCTCCGTGTTCCGAGGCCATGTCTGTACATGCTAGGCTCGCTGTTAACCCTAAGTGTTTCTGCGTGTGTAAATCTTTCTTACACCCATTGTATGTGAACGTAAGAATCCATCACACCCGATTAACACGTGGTGCTTAGAAGCTTATTTAACTGTAGCAACGGTGCACAGTTAGGGGAGAACACTTCTTGAAATTGTTCTAAGGATCATCTTATTTACTACCGTCGTTCTAAGTAAACAAGATGTATAACCATAATAAACATCACATGCAATTATAAAGTAGTGACATGATATGGCCAATATCATATAGCTCCTTTGATCTTCATCTTCGACTCCATGATCATCCTGTCACCGCATGACACCATGATCTCCATCATCATGATCTCCATCATCGTGCCTCCATGAAGTTGTCACGCCAACGACTACTTCTACTTCTATGGCTAACGCGCTTAGCAATAAAGTAAAGTAAATTACATGGCTCTTCAATGACACGCAGGTCATACAAAAATAAAGACAACTCCTATGGTTCCTGCCGTTGTCATACTCATCGACATGCAAGTCGTGATTCCTATTACAAGAACATGATCTCATACATCACAATATATCATCATTCATCACAACTTGGCCATATCACGTCACATGACAATTGCTGCAAAAACAAGTTAGACGCCCTCTAATTGTTCTTGCATCTTTTACGTGGCTGCAATTGGGTTCTAGCAAGAACGCTTTCTTACCTACGAATAACCACAACGTGATCTTGTCAACTTCTATTTACCCTTCATAAGGACCCTGTTCATCGAATCCGCCCAACTAAAGTAGGAGAGCCAGACACCCGCCAGCCACCTTATGCAACTAGTGCATGTTAGTCGGTGGAACCGGTCTCACGAAGAGCACGTAAGGTTGGTCCGGGCCGCTTCATCCCACAATACCGCGGAAGCAAGAAACGACTAGTAACGGCAAGTAAGTTGACAAGATCCACGCCCACAACAAAATTGTGTTCTACTCTGCAAAGAGAACTACGATAGACCTAGCTCATGATGCCACTGTTGGGGAACGCTGCAGAAAATTAAAATTTTTCCTACGGTTTCACCAAGATCCATCTATGAGTTCTACTAAGCAACGAGTTACGAGAGAGAGTTTGCATCTACATACCACTTGTAGATCGAGTACGGAAGCTGCTCGAGAGAGTGGTGATGATGAAGACGCTCCCAACGTGATTCCGATCACCGATGACCAAAGTGCTGAAAGGACAGCACCTCCGTGTTCAACACACGACGGGGACGATGGCGCTCCTCCGTCTTGATCCAGCAAGAATGAAGGAGAGGTTGAGGAAGACAACTCCAATGGCAGCACGACGGCGTGGTGCAGTTGGTACGGCAGTTCTCCGGCAGGGCTTCGCTAAGCTCGCGTGGAGAAAGAGAGGTGTTGGGGAGGGGAGGGGCTGCGCCTTCAATGGTGTTAGCAGCCCTCCCCCCCACCCCTCTATTTATAGGAGGAGAGGGCAAAGGGGGGCCGGCCATCTAGGGGAAACCCTAGATGGGGCGGCGGCCCAAGGGGAGGAGGGAGGTGGCTTGCCCCCAAGCCAGGGGGGCGCCTTTAGGTTTCCCCTCCCAAACCCTAGCCAAGATGGGCCTAGGTGGGAGGTGCGCCCAGCCCACCAGGGGCTGGCTCCTCCCACTTAGACCATGTGGCCCCCGAGGGGTGGCCCCCCGTGGACCTCCGAACTCTCCCGTGGCCCCGGTACATTACCGTATACCTCAAACTTTCCGGAGTCCGCTTAACCACTTTCCATATATAAATCTTTACCTCCGACCATTCCGAACTCCTCGTGACGTCCGGGATCTCATCCGGACTCAACAACATTCGTAATCACATACTTGTCTTCCTATTAACCCTAGCGCCACCGAACCTTATGTGTAGACCCTACGGGTTCGGGAGACATGCGACATGACCGAGACTACTCAAGTCAATAACCAACAGCGGATCTGGATACCCATGTTGGCTCCCACATGCTCCTCGATGTTGTCATCGGATGAACCACGATGTCAAGGGTTCAAGCAACCCCGATTCTATTCCCTTTGTCGACGGTATGTTACTTGCCCGAGACTCGATCGTCGGTATCCCAATACCTCGCTTAGTCTCGTTATCGCAAGTCACTTTACTCAGACCGCAATGCATGATCCCGTGACCAGACACTTGATCACTTTGAGCTCATTATGATGATGCATTACCGAGTGGGCCCAGTGATACCTCTCCGTAACACGGAGTGACAAATCCCAGTCTCGATCCGTGTCAACCCAATGGTCACTTTCGGAGATACCTGTAGTGCACCTTTATAGTCACCCAGTTACGCCAGACGCTTGATACACCCAAAGCACTCCTACGGTATCCGGAATTGCACGATCTCATGGTCTAAGGAAGAGATACTTGACATTGGAAAAGCTCTAGCAAAACGAACTACACGATCTTTGTGCTATGCTTAGGATTGTCTTGTCCATCACGCCATTCTCCTAATGACGTGATCCCATTGTCAATGACATCCGATGTCCATAGTCAGAAACCATGACTATCTGTTGACCAACGAGCTAGTCAACTAGAGGCTTACTA
Source organism: Aegilops longissima (assembly GCA_021605205.1). Lineage (NCBI taxonomy): Eukaryota > Viridiplantae > Streptophyta > Magnoliopsida > Poales > Poaceae > Aegilops > Aegilops longissima. The sequence continues at coordinate 153,936 of JAHIAM010006737.1, forward strand.
GGACGATTGTAGTCTATGTATTCACACGTATTATGATTTCGGATAATACAGTTATAGCATGAATAAAAGACAATTATCATGAACAAGGAAATATAATAATAATGCTTTTATTATTGCCTCTAGGGCATATTTCCAACACCGTCGCCTCGCCCTGCCGTCTCGGCGCCTGCCGCCTGGCCGCCCAGCGCCTCCTCCACCGGCCCCCCCGCGTCGCCATCTGCCGCCTCGGCGCCGCCGCCCCACCGCCCCCGCCCCATCGCCTCGCCTGCCTCTGCCGTCTCGGTGCCCCCCGCCCCCCGCCCCACCGCCGCCAGGGCTCCGGGCCTCGCCTCAAGTCGCCCGCCTCCTCCACCGCCACCTGCTCCACCGCCCAGGTGAGCTCTACCTCTCCTCTGTTTTTCCTTCTTTTCTGTTTTTTAGTTTTAGGTTTATGTTTAGTTTTGATTTAGTTTTAGTTTTAGTTTTAGGTTTAGTTTTATGTTTAGGTTTAGTTTTAGTTTAGTTTTAGGTTTAGATTTAGTGTTTTCCTTTTTTTGTTTTTTAGTTTTAGATTTATGTTTAGTTTAGATTTAGGTTTAGTTTTAGGTTTAGTTCAGTTTTAGGAAAGAAGAAGAAGAAGAAGAAAAAAACAGGAGAGGAGGAGAATAAGAAGAGGAAAAAGGAAAGGAAGAAGAAGAAGAGGAGGAGGAGAAGAAAAAAGAAGAAGAGGAAGAAGAAGAAGAAGAAAAAAGAGGAGAGGAGGAGGAGAAGAAGAGGAAAAAGGAAAGGAGGAAGAAGAATAAGAAGAAGAAGAAGGAAAAAAAGGAAGAAAAGGAAGAAAAGGAAGACGATGAAGAAGAAGAAAAGGAAAAAAGAGGGAAAAACCCCGACCCGTCACGGCACCCCGACCCCGACCCGGCGCCCCGACACGACACCCCGACCCCGACACCCCGACCCCGACCCCGACACCGACACCCCGACCCGACACCCCGACCCCGACAACGACACGCCACCCCGACCCCGACCCCGACACCGACACCCCGACCCCGGCACCGACACGACACCCCGACCCGACCCGACATCCCGACCCCGACCCGACACCGACACCCCACCCAGAGCCTGACCCGACACCCCGACCCCAACACCGACACGGCACCCGACCCGACCCGCACTTAACCCGACACCGACCCCGACACCCCGACCCCGACCCGACACGGCACCCCGACACCGACCGACACCCTAACCCCACACACCTTTAAAAGGTGTTCTTTGGCCTTCCAGAGGCCGACGGGTCATATATTTGTGAATTATTAGTTAGGTCATATATTTTTCGATTTTTTATGAAAACATCATATATAATTGTGTTGATCGGGTAGTTTTAAATGTGCAGTTGTTTCATCGCTGCAAGGTTTGGTGTTCGACGACCTCGCAAGCGCTTGACGAGCTCTGCCTCTTCGTTCGTGGGTGAGGACAAATGACATGTCCTCCTCCCCATTAATTATTTGATCTATTCCGATGAAACTTGATAGCTAGCTATATATGTGTCTTGAATCATCAGATATGCGTAATCAATATGTGTCTCCCGCTCGAAAGCGTCATAGTTATAAATATGCATGCATTTGCATATTTATAACCTTGATTCTTTCGAATTGTCCAACGCTATCCATGGATAGTTTGAGTATGTGTAGATTGGGTTCGTTTTCCCATATGCTTTGTTTCAGATCCGACGCATAAATTTCATCGATTGCCTCCCTGTTGTTCTCCGGTACACATCCTCTCTGCTTATTGCGAGAGACGTATCAGAGAACAGCGGAGGTTCTGCCAAATTTTGCGCCGGATCCGAGCATAGCATGGGAAAATGAACCCAATCTACATACACGGGTGGGATTAGGACCTATCTTTCCTTATTAGAGTGTAGGTTGCATGGACGTAATAAAATTGACAAAGTAGATCAACTGATGAATATATACATGGTGAATTACATATATAATTGTTGTGTGTCCAAGAGCTCTCGAAAGTCAAGATGAGTGATCGTATGCGTGGATGTATACCGTCACACTGGTCGTAACAAATGGAGCGCTGAATTGTTCACAAAACCAAGGGTTTTGCAAGTCGCATTTGCAAATGGCCAGAAGAAAACCTGGTGCCCCTGTTTACGGTGCGGCAATTGGGGAACGAGGACAGAGGCTGAAATGGGCAAACACCTGCAGAAGAATGGTTTTACGCCCGATTATACGGTGTGGACATTTCATGGTGAATCTGCCCAACGTGACCGAGCTGAGGTGGATCATCGTCGCACCGACGAGCATGGTACCGGGATGGAAAACATGGTGCAAGACTATGATGATGCTCGGGATTCGGACGAGGAGATGAAGGAATCTGCAAAGGCCTTCAATGAAATGCTGGAGTCTTCAAAACGTCCGCTCCACGAGCACACTGAGCTTTGTCAGTTGGATGCCATCTCACAAGTAATGGCTCTGAAGGCTCAGTTCAACATGGGCAGAGAATGCTATGACGCAATTATGACAGTATTTGGACGCTTTCTACCCAAAGGCCATGTAATGCCTGCAAACCTGTACCAGTCGGACAAAATCCTCCGCAATCAAGATGCCCTATGAGAAGATACATGCCTGTGAGAAAGGATGTGCCTTATTTAGGCTTGACTATGCGGACTTGAACTATTGTCCCATTCGCAAGTCTTCCAGGTATATTGTGGTAGACAACGGTATGGGTGAGAAGACACAGACCAAAATCCCCGTTAGTGTTCTTCGGTATATGCCAATCGTACCAAGACTTCAACGTCTTTTCATGGTCGAAGAGACGGCCGGACAGATGACATGGCACAAAACAGGCAAAAGAACCGTACTAGATACAGATGGGAATCTGATGATGGTACACACATCGGATGGTGTTGCGTGGAAAAAGTTTGATGAATTACATGCTGACAAAGCGGCAGATCCGAGGCATCCTCGAGTCGGCATCAGCACGGATGGGTTCACTGTGTTTGGTATGACGGCAGCCCAATACAGTTGTTGGCCCGTATTTGTGTTTCCACTCAATCTCCCCCCCCCCCCCCCGGACAGATTATGCAAAGAAAGAACATTTTCCTGACGTTGATAATTCCAGGGCCCAACTATCCGGGGAAAAATATGAATGTGTACATGCAGCCGCTTAAGAACGAATTGCAAGAAGCCTGGGATAATGGGTTCAAGACATACGACGCCTATAGCAAACAGAACTTCATAATGCGTGTCTGGTACATGTACTCGACGCATGACTTGCCGGCGTACGCGCTATTCGTTGGCTGGTGTGTGCATGGAAGGTTCCGTGCCCCACATGCAAGGGAGCTCTTGAGTTTCGTTATTTCAGCCGGTCGCAAGTTTTCTTGCTTCGACATGCATAGATAGTTCCTGGATCCTCGCCATAAGTTCAGGAAAGACAAGAAGAACTTCATCAGAGGTAGAGTTTTCAAAAACTCTGCACCACCTACATTGACAGCCAATGCAGACTCGGATCAGCTTAAACGCTCTTGAGCCAGATCCACAGCGCCCGTGGTACTTCAAGGGGTATAATACTAAGCACGCGTGGACTCACAAAACATGCTTATGGGATCTGCCTTACTTCAAAGACCTCCTTTGCCCACACAACATCGACGTGATGCACACTGAGAAGTGTTGGAAATATGCCCTAGAGGCAATAATAAATTAGTTATTATTATATTTCCTTGTTCATGATAATCGTTTATTATCCATGCTATAATTGTATTGATAGAAAACTCAGATACATGTGTGGGTACATAGACAACACCATGTCCCTAGTAAGTCTCTAGTTGACTAGCTCGTTGATCAATAGATGGTTACAGTTTCCTGACCATGGACATTGGATGTCGTTGATAACGGGATCACATCATTAGCAGAATGATGTGATGGACAAGACCCAATCCTAAGCCTAGCACAAAGATCGTAGTTCAGATGCTAAAGCTTTTCTAATGTCAAGTATCTTTTCCTTAGACCATGAGATTGTGCAACTCCGGATACCGTAGGAATGCTTTGGGTGTACCAAACGTCACAACATAACTGGGTGGCTATAAAGGTTCATTACAGGTATCTCCGAAAGTATCTGTTGGGTTGGTACGAATCGAGCTGGGATTTGTCACTCCGTTGACGGAGAGGTATCTCTGGGCCCACTCGGTAGGACATCATCATAATGTGCACAATGTGACCAAGGGGTTGATCACGGGATGATGTGTTACGGAACGAGTAAAGAGACTTGCCGGTAACGAGATTGAACAAGGTATTGGGATACCGACGGTCGAATCTCGGGCAAGTACTATACCGCTAGACAAAGGGAATTGTATACGGGATCGATTGAGTCCTTGACATCGTGGTTCATCCGATGAGATCATTGTGGAACATGTGGGAGCCAGCATGGGTATCCAGATCCCGCTGTTGGTTATTGACCGGAGAACGTCTCGGTCATGTTCAAGATGGTTCCCGAACCCGTAGGGTCTACACACTTAAGGTTCGATGACGCTAGGGTTATAAAGGAAGTTTGTATGTGGTTACCGAATGTTGTTCGGAGTCCCGGATGAGATCCCGGACGTCACGAGGAGTTCCGGAATGGTCCGGAGGTAAAGATTTATATATGGGAAGTCCTGTTTTGGTCACCGGAAAAGTTTCGGGTTTTTCCGGTAACGTACCGGGACCACCGGGAGGGTCCCGGGGGTCCACCAAGTGGGGCCACCAACCCAGAAGGCTGCGTGGGCCAAGTGTGGGAGGGGACCAGCCCTAGGTGGGCTGGGGCGCCCCCCCACCAAGGCCCATGGCGTGGGAAGAGTGGGGAGGGGCAAACCCTAGGTCCAGATGGGCCTTAAGGCCCACCTAGTGGGCGCCCCCCTCTCTCCCCCTTTGGCCGCCCCCCCTAGATGGGATCTAGGGCTGGCCGCACCCCTTGGGGTGGGAAAACCCTAAAGGGGGCGCAGCCCCCTTTCCCCCTATTTATACTTGAGGTTTTGGGGCTGCCATACACATGAGTTTCTCCCTCTTGGCGCAGCCCTACCTCTCTCCCTTCTCCTCTCTTGCGGTGCTTGGCGAAGCCCTGCTGGATTGCCACGCTCCTCCATCAGCACCACGCCGTTGTGCTGCTGCTGGACGGAGTCTTCCTCAACCTCTCCCTCTCTCCTTGCTGGATCAAGGCGTGGGAGACGCCACCGGCTGTACGTGTGTTGAACGCGGAGGTGCCGTCCGCTCGCATTAGGATCTTGGTGATTTGGATCACGGCGAGTACGACTCCTTCAACCCCGTTCTCTTGAACGCTTCCGCTTAGCGATCTACAAGGGTATGTAGATGCACTCTCCTTCCCTCATTGCTAGTTTCTCCATAGATAGATCTTAGTGACACGAGGAAAATTTTGAATTTCTGCCACGCTCCCCAACAAAGGGCATCATGAGCTAGGTCTATTGCGTAGATTCTTTGCACGAGTAGAACACAAAGTAGTTGTGGGCATTGATCTTGTTCAATATGCTTACCGTTATTAGTCCAATCTTGTTTCGACGGTATTGTGGGATGAAGCGCCCGGACCGATCGACATGGACTTGGTGCATAAGGTGGCTAGCGGTGCCGCCTCCCACTTTAGTCGGAACGGATTCGATGAAAAGGGTCCTTATGAAGGGTAAGTAGCAATTGGCATATGACGTTGTGGTTTTATGAGGTAAGAAACGTTTTGCTAGAAACCCATAGCAGCCACGTAAAACATGCAAACAACAATTAGAGGACGCCTAACTTGTTTTTGCAGGGTATGCTATGTGATGTGATATGGCCAAGAAGAATGTGATGAATGATATGTGATGTATGAGATTGATCATGTTCTTGTAATAGGAATCACGACTTGCATGTCGATGAGTATGACAACCGCAGGAGCCATAGGAGTTGTCTTTATTTATTGTATGACCTGCGTGTCATTGAACAACGCCATGTAATTACTTTACTTTATTGCTAACCGTAGCCATAGTAGTAGAAGTAATATAGTTGGCTAGACAACTTCATGGAGACACGATGATGGAGATCATGATGATGGAGATCATGGTGTCATGCCGGTGACGACGATGATCATGGAGCCTCGAAGATGGAGATCAATGGAGCTATATGATATTGGCCATATCATGTCACTACTATATATAATTGCATGTGATGTTTATTATGTTTATGCATCTTGTTTACTTAGAACGACGGTAGTAAATAAGATGATCCTTACAAAATTTCAAGAAGTGTTCTCCCTAACTGTGCACCGTTGCTAAAGTTCGTCGCTTCTAAGCACCACGTGATGATCGGGTGTGATGGATTCTTACGCTCACATACAACGGTGTAAGACAGATTTACACGCGAAACACTTAGGGTTAACGTGACGAGCCTAGCATGTACAGACATGGCCTCGGAACACAGAGACCGAAAGGTCGAGCATGAGTCGTATAGTAGATACGATCAACATGAAGATGTTCACCGATGATGACTAGTCCGTCTCACGTGATGATCGGACACGGCCTAGTTGACTCGGATCATGTAATCACTTAGATGACCAGAGGGATGTCTATCTGAGTGGGAGTTCATAAGATGAACTTAATTATCCTGAACATAGTCAAAAGATCTTTGCAAATTATGTCGTAAGCTCGTGCTTTAGTTCCACTGTTTAGATATGTTCCTAGAGAAAATATAGTTGAAAGTTGACAGTAGCGATTATGCGGACAGAAGAAAGCTTATGTCCTTAATGCACCGCTCAGTGTGCTCAACCCCAAACGTCGTCTGTGGATGTTGCGAACATCGGACATACACGTTTTGATAACTACGTGATAGTTCAGTTAAACAGTTTAGAGTTGAGGCACCAAAGACGTTTTTCGAAACGTTGCGGAACATATGAGATGTTTCGAGGGCTGAAATTGGGATTTTAGGCTCGTGCCCATGTCAAGAGGTATAAGACCTCCGACGATTTTCTTAGCCTGCAAACTAAGGAAGAAAAGCTCAATCGTTGAGCTTGTGCTCAGATTGTCTGAGTGCAACAATCACTTGAATCGAGTGGGAGTTGATCTTCCAGAGATAGTGATGTTTCTCCAAAGTCATTGCCACCAAGCTGCTAGAGCTTCGTGATGAACTATAACAAATCAGGGATAAATATGATGATCCTTGAGATATTCGCGATGTTTGACACCGCGAAAGTAGAAATCAAGAAGGAGCATCAATTGTTGATGGTTGGTGAAACCACTAGTTTCAAGAAGGGCAAGGGCAAGAAGGGATACTTCATGAAACGGCAAATCAGCTGCTGCTCTAGTGAAGAAACCCAAGGTTGAACCCAAACCCGAGATTAAGTGCTTCTGTAATAAGGGGAACAGCCACTGGAGCAGAATTACCCTAGATACTTGGTAGATGAGAAGGCTGGCAAGGTCGATAGAAGTATATTGGATATACATTATGTTAATGTGTACTTTACTAGTACTCCTAGTAGCACCAGGGTATTAAGATACCGGTTCGGTTGCTAAGTGTTAGTAACTCGAAATAAAAGAGCTACGAAATAAATGGAGACTAGCTAAAGGTGAGCTGACGATATGTGTTGGAAGTGTTTCCAAGTTTGATTTGATCAAACATCGCACGCTCCCTCTACCATCTAAGAATAGTATTGAACCTGAATAATTGTCATTTGGTGATTGCGTTGAGCATAGACATGATTGGATTATGTCTATCGCAATACGGTTATTCATTTAAGGAGAATAACAGTTACTCTATTTATTTGAATAATACCTTCAATGGTCTTGCACCTAAAGGAATGGTTTATTGAATCTCGATCATAGTGATACACATTTTCATGCCAAAAGATATAAGATAGTAATGATAGTACCACTTACTTGTGGCACTTCCATGTAAGTCATATTGGTATAAAACGCATGAAGAGGCTCCATGTTGATGGATCTTTGGACTCACTCATTTTTGAAAAGTTTGAGACATGCGAACCATGTCTATTGGTGTATACGCATGATGAAACTCCATGCAGATGGAACGTTTGGACTCACTTGATTTTCAATCACTTGAGACATGCAAATCATACCACATGGGCAAGATGACTGAAAGCCTCGTTTTCAGTAAAATGGAACAAGAAAGCAACTTGTTGGAAGTAATACATTTTGATGTGTGCAGTCCAATGAGTGCTGAGGCACGCAGTGGATATCGTTATGTTCTTACTTCACGAATGATTTGAGTAGATACTGAGTGTATTTACTTGATGAAAACACAAGTCTTAATTATTGAATGGTTCAAGTAATTTCAGAGTGAAGTTGAAGATCATCGTGACAAGAGGATAAAATGTCTATGATATGATCATAGAGATGAGTATCTGAGTTACGAGCTTTGGCACGCTATTAAGACATAGTGGAAATTGTCTCACAATTAATACCGCCTGGAACAGCATAGTGTGATGGTGTGTCCGAACATCATAGTTGCACCCTATTAGATATGGTGCGTACCATGATGTCTCTTATCGAATTACCACTATCTTTCACTAGTCATCAACCCGTGCGCCTGCACGGGCTAGGAACTATTCTATTTCTGCATTAATAATTAAAAAATCAATTCTCCACGATTTAGAGTATGAATCTGTTGCTCATATATACTTTGGTCACATAATAGAGGAACATAACTGAATAGGCATACCCAAATGTAATTTACGGTTGGGGTTTTACTGACAATCAAGGAATCTATTACTATGAACTCTTGGATTATCACCACGGGCGTGCACACTCTAGCAGCATACGTACTCCATGACGACATCCACTCCTTAGGTCCTGGCTATTGACATCACCAGTGAACTCTCCAAGTGTAGTGTGAACCTTGCCCTCGTGAACGACGCCACACTGTTGAAGACGGCCCAATAGCTGCCCAGTAATTTTGATAAGGTCAACTGCGCTACCCAGAAAGCCCTTTGTATGGTCCCCAGTATAATATTGAGGTATATAGAGAGGACTACTATAGTGCCTGCACACATTTGGTTTCCTCCCGGTCGAAATTTATTTTTCAAAATCCAGTTTGGACTCTCCTATTTTAACGTGAAGCTCAATGCCTTTTTTTTACGTGCATGGATCTTATTTTTTCTGGGACCATGGGATGTGGAGTGTTTTTTTAACTTGGGACTTTTTTTTGGAAAAAAATCTGGGACCTAACTTCCTATTTATACACATCTTTGTTTTCCTTTTCAGGGAAAAAAAGGTACATTTTTTTCTTATAACTTGGGCATGGGCGTTGGGGACTCTTTCTTGTATTTTTGGCCTTAAGCCTATTTATGTACATAGATTAAAAATATCATTTGTATGTACGTGTTGTTTCCTTCTTGCATGAGGGAAGACTCTACTTTTTTAAACGTGAGACTTGAGGTCTCTTTTTTTACGTGGGAGAGTGGGATCTGGACTCTTTAAAAGGCATGTTTTTTCATTGATTTGACGTGGGCAGTGGAACTCTTTTTTTTTTCATGTGTGGCCTTCATCCTATTAATGTATGTGTTGTTTCCTTCCTTTAATGAGGCAGCGTTTTCTAATAGATCTTCATCATTAAATTTTATATCTAACGGTTAAATTAATTTTGCTGATGTGGATTAACGTGGAGGCTTGTATGGTGCCTTCAATTAGTAAATATAAGATGGGTTAGGCATTAGAGACAACCGCACTCACATTAATAGGGCACCACGTAATTCCGTTGAGACGACCCTATTTGAACTATGGTTTGGAGAAACCTAAGTTGTCGTTTCTTAAAAGTTTGGGGTTGCGACGCTTATGTGAAAAAGTTTCAGGTTGATAAGCTCGAACCCAAAGCGGATAAAATGCATCTTCATAGGACACCCAAAACAGTTGGATATACCTCCTAATTCAGATCCGAAAGCAATAGGGATTGTTTCTTGAATCAGGTCCTTTCTCGAGGAAAAGTTTGTCTTGAAAAGTTGAGTGGGAGGATGGTGGAGACTTGATATGGTTATTGAACCGTCACTACAACTAGTGTGTAGCAGGGCACAGGAAGTTGTTCCTATGGCACCTACACCAATTGAAGTAGAAGCTTATGATAGTGATCATGAAACTTCAGATGAAGTCACTACCGTACCTCGTAGGGTGACAAGGATGCGTACTGCCTCAGAGTGGTACAGTAATCCTGTCTTGAAGGTCATGTTGCTAGACAGCAATGAACCTACGAGCTATGGAGAAGCGATGGTGGGCCCATATTCCAACAAATGGTTAGAGGCTATGAAATCCGAGATAGGATCCATGTATCAGAACAAAGCAAGGACTTTGGTGGACTTGCCCGATGATCGGCAAGCTATTGAGATAAATGGACTTTTAAGAAGAAGAGTTTTTCACAAGTTGACTACGATGAGATTTTCTCATCCGTAGCGATGCTTAAGTCCGTCGGAATCATGTTAGAATTAGCTGCATTTATGAAATCTAGCAGATGGATGTCAAAACGAGTTTCCTTACCAGTTTCCGTAAGGAAAGGTTGTATGAGATACAATCAGAAAGGTTTTGTCGATCCTAAGGATGCTGAAAGGTATTCTAGCTCCGGTGATCCTTCCATGGACTGGAGTAAGCATCTCGGAGTTGGAATATACTCTTTGATAAGATGATCAAAGATTTTGGGTTTATACAAAGTTTATGAGAAACTTGTATGTCCAAAGAAGTGAGTGGGGGCACTATAGAATTTTTGATGAGTATATGTTGTTGACATATTGTTGATCAGAAATGATGTAGAATTTCTGGAAAGCATACATGGTTATTTGAAAGGTGTTTTTCAATAGAAAACCTGGATTAAGCTACTTGAACATTGAGCATCAAGATCTATAAGGATAGATCAAAACCGCTTAATGGTACTTTCAAATGAGCATATACCTTGACATGATCTTGAAGGTGTTCAAGATGGATCAGTCAAAGAAGGAGTTCTTGCTTGAGATGTAAGGTATGAAGTTAAGACTTAAAGCTCGACCACGGCAGAACAGAGAGAAAGGACGAAGGTCGTCCCCTATGCCTTAGACGTAGGCTCTACAGTATGCTATGCTGTGTACCGCACCGGAAGTGTGCCTTGCCATGAGTCAGTCAAGGGGTACAAGAATGATCCAGGAATGGATCATTGGATAGCGGTCAAAATTGTCCTTGGAGTAAATAAGGACATGTTTCTCGATTATGGAGGTGATAAAGAGTTCGGCGTAAAGGGTTACGTCGGTGCAAGCTTTAACACCTATCCGAGTGACTCTGAGTAGCAAACCGGATACGTATAGTGGAGCAACCATTTGGAATAGCTCCAAGTGGAGCGTGGAAGCAACGTTTACAATATGACCTAGAAATTTGCAAAGCACACACGGATCTGAAAGGTTCAGACCCATTGACTAAAACCTCTATCACAAGCAAAACATGATCAAACCTCAGAACTCATTGAGTCTTAATCACATGACGATGTGAAATAGTTTACAGACACTAGTAAACTCTTTGGATGTTGGTCACATGGCGATGTGACCTATCAGTGTTAATCACATGACGATGTGAACTAGATTATTGACTCTAGTGCAAGTGGGAGACTGTTGGAAATATGCCCTAGTGGCAATAATAAATTAGTTATTATTATATTTCCTTGCTCATGATAATCGTTTATTATCCATGCTATAATTGTATTGATAGGAAACTCAGATACATGTGTGGGTACATAGACAACACCATGTCCCTAGTAAGCCTCTAGTTGACTAGCTCGTTGATCAATAGATGGTTACAGTTTCCTGACCATGGACATTGGATGTCGTTGATAACGGGATCACATCATTAGCAGAATGATGTGATGGACAAGGCCCAATCCTAAGCCTAGCACAAAGATCGTGTAGTTCGTATGATAAAGCTTTTCTAATGTCAAGTATCTTTTCCTTAGACCATGAGATTGTGCAACTCCCGGATACCGTAGGAATGCTTTGGGTGTGCCAAACATCACAACGTAACTGGGTGGCTATAAAGGTTCATTACAGGTATCTCCGAAAGTATCTGCTGGGTTGGCACGAATCGAGACTGGGATTTGTCACTCCGGTTGACGGAGAGGTATCTCTGGGCCCACTCGGTAGGACATCATCATAATGTGCACAATGTGACCAGGGGGTTGATCACGGGATGATGTGTTACGGAACAAGTAAAGAGACTTGCCGGTAACGAGATTGAACAAGGTATCGGGATACCGACGATCGAATCTCGGGCAAGTACAATACCGCTAGACAAAGGGAATTGTATACGGGATTGATTGAGTCCTTGACATCGTGGTTCATCCGATGAGATCATCGTGGAACATGTAGGAGCCAACATGGGTATCCAGATCCCGCTGTTGGTTATTTACCGGAGAACGTCTCGGTCATGTCAAGCATGGTTCCCAACCCGTAGGGTCTACACTTAAGGTTCGATGGCGCTAGGGTTATAAAGGAAGTTTGTATGTGGTTACCGAATGTTTTTGGAGTCCGGATGAGATCCCGGACGTCACGAGGAGTTCGGAATGGTCCGGAGGTAAAGATTTATATATGGAAGTCCTGTTTTGGTCACCGGAAAAGTTTGGGTTTTTTTCATAGCGTCTGGGACCACGGGAGGGTCCTGGGTCCACCAAGTGGGGCCACCAACCCCAGAAGGCTCGTGGGCCAAGTGTGGGAGGGACCAGCCCTAGGTGGGCTGGGCGCCCACCAAGGCCCAAGGCGTGGGAAGAGTGGGAGGGCAAACCCTAGGTCGAGATGGGCCTTAAGGCCCACCTAGTGGGCGCCCCCCTCTCTCCCCCTTTGGCCGCCCCCCTAGATGGGATCTAGGGCTGGCCGCACCCCTTGGGGTGGGAAAACCCTAAAGGGGGCGGAGCCCCCTTTCCCCCTATATATACTTGAGGTTTTGGGGCTGCCATACACATGAGTTTCTCCCTCTTGGCGCAACCCTACCTCTCTCCCTTCTCCTCTCTCGCGGTGCTTGGCGAAGCCCTGCTGGATTGCCACGCTCCTCCATCAGCACCACGCCGTTGTGCTGCTGCTGGATGGAGTCTTCCTCAACCTCTCCCTCTCTCCTTGCTGGATCAAGGCGTGGGAGACGTCACCGGGCTGTACGTGTGTTGAACGCGGAGGTACCGTCCGTTCGGCATTAGGATCTCCGGTGATTTGGATCACGGCGAGTATGACTCCTTCAACCCCGTTCTCTTGAACGCTTCCGCTTAGCGATCTACAAGGGTATGTAGATGCAGTCTCCTTTCCCTCATTGCTGGTTTCTCCATAGATAGATCTTGGTGACACGTAGGAAAATTTTGAATTTCTGCTACGTTCCCCAACAAGAAGAATTTCGCCGAGGCACTTTTTGGTACATTGTTCGGCATAGATGGGAAGTCAAAGGACAATACTAAGGCTAGAGTCGATCTGGAGGCGCTATGTGACAGGCCGTTACAAAACATGAAAGAACCGAAAGGAAAGCAGAACTGGACGAAGCCAAAGGCATGGTTCAATCTTGGAAGGCCAGCTATGAAGAAAATTATCTTGTGGGTGCAACTGCAGTTGACGTTCCCCGATGGGTATGCAGCGAATCTAAAGAGGGAAGCGAATCTTGATAAATTGAAGATATTTGGTCTCAAGAGTCATGATTGGCACATATGGATTGAGCGGGTAATGCCGATGATGTTGCGTGGCTTCATTCCTGAGGATGAATGGCTAGTACTGGCAGAACTCGGCTATTTCTTCCGTGTTCAGTGTGCGAAAGAATTATCGCCTGGCGTGCTATAGGAAATGGAAGAGTTGGCGCCGGGGTTGATCTGCAAGTTAGAGAAGATCTTTCCACCGGGCTTCTTTAATCCAATGCAGCATTTGATTATGTATCTCCGACGGAGGCAAGATTGGGGGGCTATGCAAAATCGTTGGTGCTACCCAAGCGAGAGGATGCGAAGACGCCGAGAAAAATGTAAAAATAAACGTAGAATTGAAGCATCGATGGCTGAGGCATTCATCACAGAGGAGGCGACAAACTTCGTAACAGCACACTACGAAGCCAAAAATCGTCATTTGCATAATTCGAAGCCTCGTTACAATGCTAACGACCCTAAAAAGGGTGGATCCAACCTCAGCCTATTCAAAGGGAATCTCGCACCAGCTAGTGTTTCACATCCAGTATCTTTGGATAACGAAGAATGGCGGACCATTTCGTTGTATATCTTCAACAACCTGATAGAAGTGCGGCCGTACATCGAGTAAGTTCTCGGTACATTGTTTCGCAACTCCTATTTCTTTGAACTGCTCTTATTCCTGGATATGTCATACAATCGATACGTCGCCATATTCTCGTATGGAGCGGAGATCCAAAAGGATTCCGTCAAGAGTATGAGCTTCTCATAAAGCAAGGAGGCGGCTATCCGGTTTCATCTCTTGGTTCAAACAAACGGTAATTTCTATTAGACAATTTCATTTCATTCGCTAATTTGTGCGTAATGCAACAATCCTTTCATATTAAACTTGTAGGCTAATTCAGAGTCTATGGACGCCGAATTGAGACAAGTCGTTAACGGTTTTGACTATAAGGTCCGTTCATTTGACAAGTACGACATCAACGGGTATCACTTTCGTACCTATGGCAAGGAGTAATCTATGGCCGACCGAAAGTCTACAAATTGTTGTGTATCTGCTATCGGCGAAGGAGGTACCGAGTATTATGGGAGAGTTGAAGCAATTTATGAACTTCTGTTCTATGGTGAAAACCCACCGAATGTTGTAGTCTTCAAATGTTATTGGTTTCAGCCGAAGCAGACTAGAAGGACTCATGAACATATAGGGCTAGCTGAAATCAACCAGAGCACCCATTTAGATGTTCCTGATGTCTATATTACGGCTCAACAGGCGACCCAAGTATTCTATCTACCGTGGGCCTGCCAAACTAATCCAAATCTGAAAGGTTGGGATGTCGTTTATGAAGTGCCGCCACGTGCTAGACTTTCTCCCCTAAAGGAAGAGGATTATGAACCTCACATTAACCCAGACACATATGAAGGAGAATTCTTCCAAGACACACGTCTTTCCAAAAAGCGTTTCAAGAACCGCTATGCTTCACCCCAAAACATTGAAGTAGACAGCGACAGTGAATCCGACATCACCCCAGAGGAGGAACAAGAAGAGCCGGAACAAGAAGACGTTACTGCTGCGGATGACCTGTCAATGCTTGACCGATTACGTCAAGGTGGCCTTGCACATGTTGATGCCAATGAACCCTATGAGCCCATCATTGATTATAGTGATGATGATGATTATGCATTTATTGATGATACTGATCGAGATCATTAGTAGTGTCAGGTATTCAATTTTTTTATGTTGTACTTGATGATGATACACTTAAGTGATATACATATTATTATTCATGTCGGTACATTTTTTTATGTTGTACTAATTTCGTTTATTCTTTGTCATGGCAGGTGTTGAAATATGGTGGGCACTGGTCGGGACCGCGCCGAGGCCCCTTCTTCATCGGCGCGTGGTGCGAGGTCTTCCATTCCACACGCACCTCTCCACCGAGCGTTGCTGGAAAGTATGGCAACACCGCCGGGCCCTTCTTCATCGACCGCGGTGCCCAGCAGGGGACGAGGTAAGAAGAAGAGAGGAGGTGGAGCACGTGGTCGCGGGAGAGGAGGTAGGGTGACTCTTACAGCGCCTTCCTTGCCGCCGCCCCCAGCTGTTTCACCCGAGCACGTGACTGCTAGGGTGGACTCGTCTGAGGAGGAGGCTACACAGACTCCGGTCCACGAGCCTCTGGTCCACAGGTCTTCGGGTTAAGGGTCGCGGCACGGACGGGAGCCGTGTAGCACCATGCTGGTAGACATTGCCCCCCTCCTCCCCCTCCTCCTCAAAATCAGTCGGCTCCCCGCCATCATCAGCATGGCAACTCGGCTCCCCGCCATCATCAGCATGGCCACTCGGCTCCTCAGGCTGACCCGACAAAGTACCCCATCTAGACGTGTGCTCCTCCGGGGTCTCGTGGGCCGAAGGCCCGTCGACCCGAGGCTCGTGGGCCGAAGATCCGTGGACAGGAGGCTCGTGGACCGGAGTCCATGTAGCCTCCTCCTCAGACGAGTCCACCCTAGCAGTCACGTGCTCGGGCAAAATCAACCACCTTGTCATGCTGCAGGGGTTGGGACCACCATGAAAGTGTCCGCTGGCCCAACTCCGTCCTTGGAGTTCTGATTCGGCAAAACTTTCCGGGGTTTGTCACGTTGCCTGGTGAGGGTCGGCTTCCAGAGGTTGGATTGAGTTGGTAGCACTACTTGGCTGCCCCGGCCCCGCCGGGTGAGATTATCGACGGTGTCTTGTGCAAGACGAGGGCAGACGTGCTGATCAGAAAGTTCTGGGTAATTTCTCCTTTACACAATTAAAAATCTTCAACTAGCTAGTTATTAATTGTACTAATCAATATTGTCTCATTTGATTGCAGACATTCTACAGGTGTGAGGAGGCATACGAGGAGGAGGCGGCAGATGTTATCCACAAGGAGTGAAGCGCCTACTTCAGAACTTACGGCATGAGGCCCGGGTGCAGGCTGTTCGAGACTACTATGCCAGGCGTGGTATCAAGAAGCCCAAGCAGGAGTGCCGCGATAAGTTCTTGAGTAAGGAGCAGTACATGAAGGTAATTCTTAAGGCCTTGTACTTAATTCCTTCATTTAGTAGTTCATAGCCGTAGCGCTAAAGTTTCTATTTGCTAACTTAGGCCCCTCCGAGATGGTGTGCAGATCGGATGGATTGTTGGGAGGTGTTGGTCAATGCGTGGTGCTCAAAAGAATGGCGGGCCACCCACAACGAGGCCAAGGACAAACGTGCCCAAATGGAAGGTGTGCCACACCACCAAGGCAGCTCCAACTTATTTCAGTACGGGCGGAACTGGGTATGTGGTTTGCTTCATGATTCATGCAATTCATTCATCATGCTAGCTTTATCCCTTTAATTACTAATTTACTTTGTTTCTCTCTTTCAGGAACGCTACAATAAGGCGGATAAGGTGCCAGAGGTGTACGACCTGTATGCCATGGCCCACACTGGCCCTTACAAGAAAGTCAAGGCATTCTCTGCGTCTGACCTTGATGATGCAAAGAACTTCACCAACATCTCCGCCCACGACAAGCTCGTGCAATATAGAGATCGGGGAAGGCGAGGAAAGGGAGGACTTTAACTTGAGCTGTGGTCCCACCGATACAGAGTTCTTGATGATATCTGGTGGCGGGAGGTCCCATGGCTCCATAGCCATGGGAGATGGACTTATCCGTTGTCCTAGCACTCTCCGGAGATCAAGGCGCCGATCGAGCTCCGCTCCTGAGATAAGGCCTCATGAACGGCCAGTCCAACTCGCCATCAAGGTTAGTTATACGTACTCAGCTATCTTTCTCCATTACATTGTGTGCGCTTCCATCAATGATTACAGATGGTCATGTGAGTGGTGTTGCAGGCTGCTATACAGAGTGAGAGAGATAGGACGGAGAAACTTCTGGCGGAGGCGGCGGAGAGGCAGCGGGAGTTGGAGGAGAGGACGACCAAGATGTTGGAGGAGGAGAGGGCACGGAATGACATGCAGGCAAGGGCCATGTATGAGCTCCTTGTGGTAAGTTTCTTCTGCAGATTACTTGCTAGTCTTAACATTTGAGTCTCATTACTAACTAGTATGACTCTATTGTGAAAACCAAATGTGCGATGCGTGTGTGAGAAGTCGGTTGGACCGCCTGTCGATGCCGTGATTGCTCTGGGAGCACGGTGAGTTTAATTTGAATGGACATTACTTGATAGTCTTAACATTTGACTGTCATAATGCTAACGAGACATTGGAAATGATCTTTGGTGCAGCTTAACTCCAGAAATGCATCGCACGATCCTTCTCCAGCTACCGGCACGAGCCAGCCCGCTACTACACCTCCCTGATCACGGTAAGTTTCTCTAGACTTAGACTTAGCTTTATTTCCTCCAATATGCTTACCATAATGACCTAGAGTTAGCTTACTTATGTCAAAAATTGCATAATTAGCTTAGTTAGTTCATAAACGATCCATTTTACCTAAGTTAGCTCTAAAATGACTCATTTTACCTTAGTTAGCTTACAAGTGATCCAATTTATCCAAGTTAGCTCTAAAATGACCCATTTTACGTAGATTAGCTCCTAAATGATCCATTTTACCTACGTTAGCTTTAAAATGACCCATTTCACCTACGTTAGCTCCTAAATGACCCATTTCACCTAGGTTAGCTCCAAAATGACCCATTTCACCTTAGTTAGCTAAAAACGTGGCATTTCACCTTAGTTAGCTCATAAACGGCCCATTTCAACTAAGTTAGCTCCAAAATGATCCATTTCACCTAGGTTAGCTCATAAATGATGCATTTGACCTAGGTTAGCTCGTAAACGACCCATTTCACCAAGGTTAGCTCATAAACGACCCATTTCACCTAGGTTAGCTCATAAACAACCTATTTCACCTAGGTTAGCTCATGAACGACCCATTTCACCAAGGTTAGCTCATACACGACCCATTTCACCTACGTTAGTTCATAAACGACATATTTCACCTAGGTTAGCTCATAAACGACCCATTTCACCTAGATTAGATCATAAATGATCCATTTCACCTAGGTTAGCTCATAAACGATCCATTTCACCTAACTTAGCTCCAAAATGATGCATTTCACCTAGGTTCGCTCATAAACGACCCATTTCACCTAGGTTAGCTCATAAACGACCCATTTCACCTAGTTTATCTCATCAATGACCTATTTCACCTAGGTTAGCTCATAAACGACCCATTTCACCTAGGTTAGCTCATAAACGATCCATTTCACCTAACTTAGCTCATAAACGATCCATTTCACCTAACTTAGCTCATAAACGATCCATTTCGACTAATTTAGCTCATAAATGATCCAGTTCACCTAAGTTAGCTAATAAATGGCGTATACTTCTTCTTCTAGTTTTCTTCTTCTTCTTCTATTCTTTTTCTAACTTTCTTATTTGTCATTTTGCAGGTTTCATTCACTTCACGGAAGCCAGCATCATATGATGGATTGGTTGTTTTTTCCTTTGATGCACTTCTTGTATTCTGCTCGCTTGCTATTATGAAACTTTACATATTGTAATATGTATGGATTGATGGGACTATGTGTAACCTACTATGTATGTATGGACGGATATATATGTGCTGGATATTTATGTGATGGATATATATGTGTTGTGATATATATATGTGCTGTGATATTTATGTGATGGATATATATGTGCTGTGTGCTGTGATAATTGTTGGATATAAGAAAAACAAAATTAAAAAGAGGCACTGCAGGCTCTTTGCCGTCCGCCACTGATGGCAAAGAGCCATTCGCCGTCCGCCACTGTAGGCAAAGGGGACACGTGGCGCCCACCTGTGCTTCCTGGCACCTGTGCCATTTGGCAAATTTGCCTACCGTGGCGGACGGCAAAGGTTTTGCCGTCAGCTGGCTGACGGCAAAGAAAAGCTGATGGCAAAGACATAACCTTTGCCGTCCGCCGTGGCTGACGGCAAACCACCGTGGGCGTTGACGCACTTCTGACGTCAACTGGCGGACGACAAAGGCCGCCGTTAGCCACCTAACGGACTAACGCTGGCGGACATCAAGTATTTTGCCTTCCCTCCCCTTTGCCGGCCGCCACTGTAGGCAAAGGACTCTTTGCCGTACGCCGTGAAAAGCAGACAGCAAAAGACCTGTTTGCCGACCCTGTCTTTGCCGTCACTCTTTGCCGTCTGCTGCTGACGGCAAAGCTCTTTGCCGTCCACCGTGGCGGACGGCAAAATACGAGATTCCTGTAGTGTCTGAAGATGAAGTTGTTGCAGTAGAAAGTCTGGCTGATGGATTTATCAATGGGAATCCGGTTGCTAGAGACACTTTTGCTCGTGCTGGGGGTGATTCTGTCTATGTCACCATTGCTATGGACCATGAGCTGCTGCTGTGGAGGGGCTCTATGCTGAAACGCATTTACACACGGGCCATCACTAATGGTCCAGTTGGGACTGTGATGTTTCCTATCAATCCTTTCAATCTCATTCAGAAACACCTGGAAATAGCTTGCGCACTTTTGCTGCAGTATTACAAGCCTGAACCTGACTACATGTCCAAATTTTTCAGTGATAGCACCAATTTTGGACAGCTTACGCTTGACCATCTTATGGCTAGCGTCAGGAAATTTGTAAATGGTGGAGCAAATCTGGAGGGCAACCTACCACTGCTACAGGTAATACAATCATTATTAACATACCATACATTTATTTTATGGAAAATTGTCTAAGCTGTTTTTGTTGTAATGCAGACGTGGTACTACGAGAATTGGAGGGTGCACCAATTGGACTCTACCATATCGTATGCATCAAGGTTAAGGCCGTTGATCCAAAACTGGAGTGACGAGAAGGCACAGAAGGTTGACAACATAATCAACAAAAATTATGTAGGGGTTGGAGAGGTAAAGTGTTAGTATTGTGTGCCTGGATTATGTACCATATGTTTTGAATGATACTAACGACACTAACATGCAGTATGTCCATGACCTGCTACGGCCTTTCAATCCGCCACCAGCTGGGACGCCGGTCAAACCAAAGAATGACGGCCAGGTAAATGATGAACATCACTTACAAATATATATTGTAACTTTGCAAGTACAATCAAAGTCATATGGTCCTAACTACTTGTAATTTGCAGGATAAGGCACTCATGGGCCGTGTATTTGCTGATTTGAAAGAAGTTGTCTCCATTGTGCGGGAGGCCAGTGCACAACAATTTGATAGGATGTGCACCCTGGAAAAAAAATGGACGAGTGCCTTAGGCGTACCCTTGTGAACGGCAGACGCACGGACGACCTCATCACAAAATTCAATGTAATTATACCATTATGAGTTTCTATAAATAATTTTACTGTCAATACTCTCCACACTAAGACATTATTTATAGAACCACCGCTATGGAATATTTGATGCTGATCGCCCAGGAGTCGAGGACATACAGCTATCTAACCTGGGAGTACCTGCGAACCCAATGGAGGTCCCAGGAGAGAATACTACTCGCCAGCAAAAACAAAAAGATGACACTGAGGACATTGCCAAAGGCATTTCTGCTAAGGGAATACAAAAAGATTACATGGATGCCCCCAAGAAGAATGTATCTGAAGATTTGCAGCCGGCTCCTAGTTTGCAATCGCGAAAGCATTCAAAAGGCAAGATTAGCCTTGAAGCTTTCATGGTGATACACATTTTACATCTAACTGATTTTGTTTTAAGTTAACGCAGATTCTTAGCTAACATATGATCTTCCACGTTCAGGATGAAGAAGACAGAGTTGTTACTGAAGCTTGCAAGGAGCGTCTCAAGAATGTTTCACAGCTTTATAAAGAGGTGGATGCATCGCAGGGTGCTTCGAGTTTGGATTGGCGAAAGCATTCCAAAGCCACCACAAGCCTTGAAGCTTTCCTGGTGATGCACTTTTTACAGTTAACTGGTTTTGTTTTTTTATTTCGCGCAAATTGCAAGCTAACAAGTGCTTCATTCCGATACACAGGATCCTTTGAATTTGGGGCACAATGAGAATGTGCGAAAGGCTGAAGAAAGAAGAAATCAAGATGATGAAGATCTCAGTATTGAGGTGGGTGCAGAGGCAGGTACCAAAAGCAACCACCGGTTTGCCAAGGCTAAGGGAATAAGGGAGCCGGAAGAGCCCCATGTCTTCCCAATTGATGAGGACAACTATGATGATTCTTTAGCAAAGCAACGACAAGATAGTGGGGTTGATTCCATGCTACCAACTCGTGCAAGCAGCCGGAAAAGAGTGGCATCTTCATTATTGTGCAATGAAGATTTTGTTCTGTACGATAGTGATAAGAAGAGAAAGAAAAACAGGACTCCATCGGAGTCTACCAACGATTCCAAGGACACAAAGAATACAAAGAGGAAAAACCATGCAAGCAATTTACAAGATACAGACACAGGTGCTTCGACGCTGGAGACCAACCTTGAAAAGTATCGACAGAGTTATGTGGCCAAAATTATCAACACCTCAGATCTTGATAAACAATTGGTGGTAATTGATGACATTGTTCTGCAACAGAAGCATTTGCAATGCCTCACCATGACAGATGTAGGCGAAGATGACAAATGGTTGGGGTGACGAAGTAAGATATTTTCCCAAATTAGTTTATCAATTTTCTTTTGCACAGTACAATTAACTTGAATTTTTTTGAATGCTGCAATTAACTTGAATTTTGTTTTAGTTGGTTGATGCTGTGATTCAGATCATGCGTCATGATCATCCTAATGACATAAGGGATGGGCAACTGGTTTACATTGAGAGGGTGGCCGGCGCCGCTATGCTTGAAAGAGATGCTAAGGTAGAGAACTGCCACGAGGCCTCTTTGGGGGGTAGTCATGGAACAACAAAAGGAGACAACTACCTCAGACATGATCTGGTACCACCTCACCATGACATAAACACATTAATTTTTCTAATTATTATGCATGTTGATGTAATCATCTTTGCTGTCCAGGTTTTTCTGCTTACGAACATGGCGAACACCCACTGGTTCCTTGTGGTCGTAAACCCCAGAAGGAGGGAGGTTCCGATTCTTTATTCACTTTTCGACTACCTAGAATGCACACAAGTGGTTCACGTGGTGAGATTTTAAACGTATTTCAATATAACACAGGATTTAGCATCATACCTAGCTGAGGGAGTCCTGGACTAGAGGGTGTTCGGATAGCCGAACTATCATCACGGCCGGACTCCAAGACTATGAAGATACAAGATTGAAGACTTCGTCCCGTGTCCGGATGGGACTTTCCTTGGCGTGGAAGGCAAGCTTGGTGATACGGATATGTAGATCTCCTAACATTGTAACCGACTCTGTGTAACCCTAACCTATCCGGTGTCTATATAAACCGGAGGGTTTTAGTCCATAGGACGAACAACAATCATACCATAGGCTAGCTTCTAGGGTTTAGCCTCTACGATCTCGTGGTAGATCTACTCTTGTACTACCCATATCATCAATATTAATCAAGCAGGAGTAGGGTATTACCTCCATCGAGAGGGCCCGAACCTAGGTAAAAAACATCGTGTCCCTTGTCTCATGTTACCATCCGCCTAGACGCACAGTTCGGGACCCCCTACACGAGATCCGCCGGTTTTGACACCGACATTGGTGCTTTCATTGAGAGTTCCTCTATGTCGTCACCTATAGGCCCGATGGCTCCTTCGATCATCAGTAACGATGCAGTCCAGGGTGAGACTTTTCTCCCCGGACAGATCTTCGTATTCGGCGGCTTTGCACTGCGGGCCAATTCGCTTGGCCATCTGGAGCAGATCGAAAGCTACGCTCCTGGCCATCAGGTCAGATTTGGAAGCTTAAACTATACGGCCGATGTCCGCGGAGACTTGATCTTCGACGGATTCGAGCCACAGCCAAGCGCGCCGCACTGTCTCGATGGGCACGATCTAGCTCTGCCGCCGAACAGTGTCCTGGAGGCCGCACCAGTGCCCGCTCCGACCCTTAATCCGGAGCCGGACTCCCCGATCGAGGACGAGTGGTTGGACACCGCCTCGGGGGCTACTATCTCAATGGCGATTGAGCCGAACTCAATCCCTGTCCTTTGCGAAGACCGTGACTCCAAGGTGCCGGACTCCTCTCCGGACTCCGAACCCTCCGTGCCCCTACCAATCGAATCCGATTGGACGTCGGTCATGGAGTTCACTGCATGGACATCTTTCAGCTTTTCGCCCTTGGCGACATCCTGAATTCACTAAAGTCTCTCTCTTTATCCGGAGAGCCCTGGCCGGACTATGGTCAGGAAGGTTGGGATGCGGACGACGAAGAAATTCAACGCCCACCCACCACCCAATTTGTAGCCACTGTCGATGATTTAACCGACATGCTCGACTTCGACTCCGAAGACATCGATGGCATGGACGACGATACCAGAGACGACCAAGACCCAGCGCCTATAGGGCACTGGAAGGCCACCTCGTCATACGACATATACATGGTGGACATCCCAAAATATGGGAACGACGATGGAACAGCGGAGGATGACCCCTCCAAGAAACAGCCCAAGCGCCGACGTCAGCGGCGCCGCTCTAAATCCCGCCATAGCAAAAACGTTGATTCTGGCACGTGAGATAATAACACACCGGACAGTGCCGAAGACAACCCTCTCTAGCAGGACTCAGCGCAGGAGGAGGGAGAAGCAACTCCGCACGATAGTGCGGCAGAAAGAGAGGTAGAGGACGATAATTATGCGCCTCCCTCCGAAGATGAGGCAAGCCTCGACGACGATGAATTTGTCGTACCTGAGGATCCCGCCGAACAGGAGCGTTTCAAACGCAGGCTTATGGCCACGACAAGCAGCCTCAAGAAAAAGCAGCAACAGCTTAGAGCTGACCAAGACCTGCTAGCTGACAGATGGACTGAAGTCCTCGCAGCCGAAGAGTATGAACTCGAACGCCCCTCCAAAAGATACCCCAAACGCAGGCCGTTGCCTCGATCAGAGGAAGCACCCAAGTCACCAGCGTACGACATGGCAGGCCGGCCACCCCGTGGCCGCGATAGAGATGCCTCTAGACCCTCCGTTCAAACCGTACCCCGACGCCGTTCAAAAACTGCCAAGGCACGGGAAAACGCGCCTGACTTGCGAGATATATTGGAGGATAAGGCAAAACATACAAGATCGATCTACGGATCGCGTGGGCGCCCCACGATACGTGATGATAACCGTCACGCCGGATACAGAAACTCCGGCCGGGACGAATACAATAGACAAAGCTCATTTGAGTTGCGTCTTGATATAGCCCAATACAGAGGCGCTGCACACCCACTATGCTTCACATATGAAGTAATGGATCATCAAATCCCTGAGGGCTTTAAACCCGTAAACATCGAATCATACGAGGGTACCACAGATCCTGCGGTCTGGATCGAGGACTATCTCCTCCATATCCACATGGCACGTGGTGATGATCTACACGCCATCAAATACCTCCCCCTCAAGCTTAAAGGACCAGCTCGGCATTGGCTTAACAGCTTGCCAGCAGAATCAATTGGTTGTTGGGAGGACCTGGAAGCCGCATTCCTCGATAACTTCCAGGGCACATATGTGCGACCACCAGACGTCGATGACCTTAGCCATATAATTCAGCAGCCAGAAGAATCGGCCAGACAATTCTGGACACGGTACCTAACAAAGAAAAATCAAATCGTTGACTATCCGGATGCAGAGGCCCTCGCAGCCTTCAAACATAACATCCGCGACGAGTGGCTTGCCGGATTCAGAGGCTCTAAACCCAGTCAGCGGAAGAAGCCATTCAAAAGAAATACCCAGGGCCCGTCCAACTTGGACTGAATACTCAATCGCTTGTGCCAAATACATGGCACCCCCGAGAAACCAGCCAATCACACCAACAGGGATTGTTGGGTGTTCAAGCAAGCAGGCAAGGTAAGTGCCGAACTGAATGACAAGGGGCTGCATAGCGATGAGGAGGAAGAGCCCCGGCCGCCGAAAAATAGAGGACAGAAGGGTTTTCCCCCACAAGTGCGGACGGTGAAGTCCAATCCGGCGTGCACCGCACAGTCGCTGGCGTCACGAAGTGCTTCGGCTGATACCACGACGCCGGGATACCCATAACTACTCCCGCGTAGATGGTTAGTGCGTATAGGCTCGTAGCCAACTCAGATCAAATACCAAGATCTCGTTAAGCGTGTTAAGTATCTGCGAACGCCGAGCAGGGCCAAGCCCACCTCTCTCCTAGGCGGTCTCAACCTGCCTGTCGCTCCGCCACAAAGATCCACTCATGGTGCTCCACCGGCCGACCCGATCTGTAGTCTCCACATGTATCATGTATAAAGTATAAAGTATATACCGTGATCACCTCACGAGTGATCACGGCCCGATAGTATAGCACGGCAGACGGACAATAATGTAGGGCCACAGATGAAAGTACTAGCATCCTATACTAAGCATATAGGATTGCAGGTAAGGTAACAACAAGAGTAACAAGGACAAAGCTATGCAGCAAAGATAGGATTAAGCTGAAAGCAAGTAACATGCTACACTACTCTAATGCAAGCAGTATAGAGTAGAATAGGCTATATCTGGTGATCAAGGGGGCTTGCGTGGTTGCTCGGACAAGGAGGGGTCGTCGGCGTAGTCGATCACGAGGCGCATCATCGATCTCGGGACTACCGGAGAGAAGGGGAAGAAACAGTAAATACAGAGCAAACAATGCATCACAAGGCATAACTTGGCAATATCTGTGCGGGTGTGACCCAACGATGGCTACACGATAAGGTGAAGGGGGATTCAACCGAATGTTTTCGGTTGCCCGACACGTGTCGAGACGAGATGACCGGAGGGGGAATGTTCAATGTTCAGCATGTTAGGGGCATGTGACAGATGAACGGACCGCGTAATCGGATTCGTTGGATTTTTCTGAGAAACTTTCATATAGAAAACATTTTCATCGGAGTTATGGTTTAATTACTATGATTTTTGCAAGTTTAAACATATTCTGGAATTAAATAAATTAACAAAAAAAGAAAATATGACATCAGCAGAGTGTCAGCATGACATCAGCAGGTCAACAGACCCGCTGACTGGTCAAACTGACCAGTGGGTCCCACCTGTCATGGACAGAGGACCAACAGTGGGTTATTTTAATTAAACATGGCTCATTAGCAGCTGGGCCCCACATGTCAGTGACTCACTAGTTTAGTTAATTACTTTTAATTAAAAAAAATCTTAATTAGGTTAATTATGTGGTGGAGCCCGTGTGTCAGTGGCACTGAGTGCCCAGTCAGCATTGTTGACCACGGTCAACGTGGTCAACTGAGTCCCGGGGCCACAGGCAGCGCGACCAGGCGGGCCCGTCGGTGCAGTCGTCGCCCGCACCGAGCAACGCCGGCGAGGCCATCCGCGGCGGCCGAACGCCGGAGATGGCCGGAATCGCGCTACGGCGCGTCATTTGAGCCTTGGTCGCGCGTTGAATGGTGAGGCTGGGCCGCATCCAACCGTGATGGTGGCGCGGGCCGTAACGGCCGGAACCTTCGCCGGCGGCGAGTGGAGGCGGTGGTGGCGTTCGGGAGGTGGACGGGTTTCACGCACAGGGCGCCGTTTTCAGCGCGGCCGGGCTCGTTCGAACGAGAAGACGACGACGAGGCGATCTGGGGGGGTTGGCAGAGGTTGCCGTGGTCGGGAACGCCGACGGTGAGCGGCTAGGCGGACGCCGGACTTCGGCCGTCGTCGGGATCAGGGCTGGGGGCGTTTGCGGGTAACCCAAGCAGCTAGACGAGGCCTACGCGGTGCGGTGAGCGCGATGGCGGCACGCACGGGACCCTATGGTCGTCGTGGCTACGCCGGCGACGAGGCCAGGCGGTGTAGGTGCGGCCTAACACCGGAGGATGCTACGGCGACTAAAGGGGGTAGGGAAGGCGCTCGGGCGCAGAGAGCTCACCAGCGGGGCGTGGGGTCTATGCAGCGGCTCGGGAGGACCGTGGAGCAGATCGACGGCGGGTCACGCGGTGGTCGAGATGAGGAAGAGGAAGAAAGCGACGACGGTGGCGCTCCGGTTCCGATCCAGTGTAGAGGAAGAAGAGGCGGACCACGACGGAGCTCCCGGACTTGTCGAGCAGCGGATTGGCGACGGTGGCGCGAAGCCACGGTGGCGAGGCCATGGCGGCGCTTCGGTTGCGGCGGGAACGAGGGGGAGCGCGGTGGATCTAAGGGGAGGGCGCAGGAACCAAGGGAGGAAGCGGGACGAGTGGGAGGAGAGACCGAGGAGGCGGAGGCGTGGCGACCTTATCCCCTCGTCGTCGCTGGCGAGAGGGTGCGGCGGGGACGCGCCCATGTTCCGGGTCGGGGGAACAGGGAAGGAGACGCAGCAGGGGAAGGCGGGCCGGTTCGGCCGGATGGGCCAGGTGGGCTGGCCGGCTTGGCCGTTTGGCCCGATTGGCGAGGGTTCCCCCCTTTATTTATTAGGTTTGTTTTTCTTTTCTTATTTTTCCTTTTCCGTTTTAATTCATTTTAAAATATTCAGACACTTTATAAAAATGTGTGCACTCCACCATAATTACCTTTGCAATATTTGGCAACCCCCGAACATTTTAGTTTTAAATTTTTGAAAACTTTTATTGCTATCATAAATTTAAATCTGAATTTCGAAACAGTTTTGAATTAACCCGTGGTTAACTACAGTGATAAAGGTGACGTGGCACCATCAACGTGAGATTACTGTAGCATGATTATCCGGGCGTTACAAATCTCCTCCACTACAAGAAATCTCGTCCCGAGATTTAGGAGGTAGAAGGAAAGAGTGCGGGGTATTCATCACGAAGACGATCCTCGCGTTCCTGTGTGGCCGTCTTGAGTGATTCACCATGGACTTTGAGGAACTTGATCGCCTTCTGGCGTGTGCGGCGTTCAGCTTGGTCGAGAATGCGGACCGGATGCTCTTTATAGGAGAGGTCCTGTTGCAATTCGAGCACTTCATGGTCCACTGCTCGGATTGGGTCCTTGAAGCAGCGTCGGAGTTGTGACACGTGGAACACATCGTGAACCTGAGAAAGGTTCGACGGAAGCTCCAGTTGATATGCCACTTTTCCACGCCTTTCCAGAATAGTGAATGGGCCAATATAGCGAGGAGCTAGCTTGCCCTTGATCCTGAAGCGGTGAGCACCCTTCATTGGTGTAACGCGAAGATAGGCCTTTTCGCCAGGTTGATAGACCATGTCTTTATGATGACGGTCTTGAGATTCTCGCGAATAATGAGGACTTGCTCTTCGGCATGTTGGATAATATCCAGACCGAAGAGTGGACGTTCCCGATTTCGACCAGTTCGAGAGGGTTCGCACTTTCGTCCATATAACACTTCGAAGGGGGCCATCTTCAGACTAGCTTGATAGCTATTATTATAAGAGAACTCAGCATACGGGAGAGATTCCTCCCATTTCTTGCCGAAGGAAATAACACAAGCTCGAAGCATGTCTTCGAGAACTTGGTTGACACGTTCAACTTGCCCTTGTGACTGCGGATGAAACGCAGTACTGAAAGATAAGTGAGTCCCCATAGCTTCTTGGAAACTTGCCCAGAATCTTGAAGTGAATAAGCTGCCACGGTCCGAGCTGATAACCAGTGGAATACCGTGAAGTGAAACAATTCTGGACATATAGAGAGTTGCAAGCTGACTAGCAGTGATCGTTTCTTTGACCGCCAGAAAATGTGCAACTTTAGAAAGCCGGTCAATGACGACAAGAATAGCATCATTACCTTTCTGCGACTTGGGAAATCCAGTGACGAAGTCCATTTCAACATGGTCCCATTTCCATTCAGGAATAGAGATAGGTTGCAGAGTTCCAGCAGGCCTTTGATGTTCTGCTTTGATACGACGGCAAACGTCACATTCAGCAACATAACGAGCAATGTCTTGCTTCATATTAGACCACCAGAATCTCTGACGAATGTCCTGGTACATCTTTGTACTACCAGGATGGATACATAGAGGCGTATCATGAGCTTCTTTCATAACTTTCTGAGTCATATTCAGGTTTTCCTTCTTACACGGCACCACTAGGCGGCCTTTGAAGTACAAGGCGCCATCATCAGCAATAGTGAAGAATGAGGGCTCTCCTTCTTTGAGGTCGCGTTTAATCTTGTAGACTTCAGAGTCATGTCCCTGCATTGTCTTGATGGAGCTCACGAGATCGGGTTCGACAGCCAGGGTATAGAGGGAACCCTGGGAAACAACACGGAGATTAATCTTGCGGAACTCCGGAGGAGGGGGAGCGAGTGCACCCGGAGGAACAATATGGAGGTTCAGCTTTCTGAATTCTTCAACAAGTGAGGGCTGAACCTTGTGAACCTGATGGTGGTTGCAGTAAGACTTGCGGATCAAGGCACCAGCCATTACATTAGCCTTGCCTGGCGTATAGGAAATACCCAAATCAAAATCTGCAACAGTCTCCATCCATCTCTGCTGACGGAGGTTCAGGTCTGGCTGAGTAAACAGATACTTCAGACTTTGGTGGTCAGTGAAGATCTCGCAACGATTACCGAGTAGGTAATGTCGCCACTGTTTTAGCGCATGAATGACAGCAGCAAGTTCGAGGTCGTGAACTGGGTAGTTCTCTTCGTGAGGGCGCAATTGCCAAGAGGCATAAGCAACCACTTTGCGCTCTTGCATTAGGACACAGCCTAATCCTTGACGGGAAGCGTCGCAGTAAATGACGAAGTCCTTCTTAGTATCAGGAGGAGCTAGCACTGGGGTAGAAGTCAACTTGTCTTTGAGTGCCTGGAAACTTTCCTGACATTTATCTGTCCATTGGAACTTGACGCCCTTATGCAACAGGTTAGTCAGAGGCCTGGCAATCTTGGAGAAGTTCTCGACGAATCGACGACAATAGCTGGCGAGACCGAGAAAACTTCTGATTTGCTTAACGTTCTTCGGAGGAGTCCAATCGAGAATAGCCTGAACTCTTTCAGGGTTGACAGCAATACCATCCTTAGAGATGACATGCCCAAGATAGGTTACTTCGGGAAGCCAGAATTCACATTTGGAGAACTTGGCATAAAGTTGATGCTCTCGTAGCTTTTCCAGCACAAGACGAAGATGTTCAACATGCTCTTCTTCATTCTTAGAAAATACCAGGATATCATCCAGATAAACCACGACGAACTTGTCGAGGTAATCCATGAATATATAGTTCATCAGGCGAGAGAAGGTGGCGGGAGCATTGGTTAAGCCGAAGGACATGACGGTGTACTCGTATGAACCATAACGAGTCACGAATGCGGTCTTTGGGATATCCTCTTCGCGAACACGGATCTGGTGGTAACCCAACCTCAAGTCGAGTTTAGAGAACACTGATGAACCAGCCAGTTGATCATACAGATCATTTATCCGAGGAAGAGGATACTAATTCTGAATGGTAGCTTGGTTTATAGGACGATAGTCTTGGACCAATCGGTTTGTCCCATCCTTCTTCTTGACAAAAAGAGAAGGTGCTCCCCAAGGAGAGCAACTTGGGCGTATGAAGCCACTTTGAAGAGATTTGTCGATTTCCTCCTTGAGCTCAAGGAGTTCGTGCGGCGGCATCTTGTAGGGTCGCTTGGCTATAGGAGTGGTGCTTGGTTTCAAGTCGATGACGAATTCGACAGCCCTAGCAGGGGGAATCCCTGGAAGTTCTTCAGGAAAGACGTCCTGGAAATCACGAACGACAGGAATGTTTTCAATGCCCTCGAGGGGTGCGATGTTCAATGCATTCAATGCATAGAGCCTTGCCTCGGCATCCTGAATCAGACGAGCATTGTAGCTTATTATTTCATCAGAAGGGTGTAACAGATGGACGGTCTTAGTGGCGCAAACAATTGAAGCAGTATGCTCTTTCAACCAATCCATCCCCAAAATGAGGTCGATGTTAGACGTCTTCAGGATAATGGGTGAGGCATAGAATTCCAGCCCTTCGATTTCCACGGGGACGTCGACGCCAACCATGGAGGTTTGACATTGTCCCAAGGGGGTTTTTACCACTACCGAAGAGTTCATCTCCTCACACTTAACGTCGTGCTTGTATGCAAAATCTTCTGACATGAATGAATGCGATGCTCCTGAATCGAATAAAACAGATGCAGGTACTGAATTTACGAGGAGTGTACCCATCACAGTAGCAGGCTGGTCTTGAGCTTCGTTCAGATCAACGTGGTTGGCATGAACTCGACCATAAGGCTTGGCATTGTTGTTGCGGGGTTGGTTGCTTCCACGGCCAGTCGCTGGAAGGGCCAGCTGATTCTGGTTCTGGTTGCATTCTCTAGCACGGTGCCCTGGTTGACCACACCTGAAGCACAAGCCATTATTGGGAGTGGGAACAGGAGCTTGGGGCGGTGGAGCTGGAAGCTTTGGCTGTCTAGCTGGAGTAGGCAGACGAGGTGCAGCATAGCTCTGCCTTGGAGCAGGTGCATTTGGCTGGTACATGCTATTGGGAATCCATATCTTACGCTTCTGCGAGGACGGGCCCGAAGATGAGCCCGTGTCACGGTTGCGCCTGTTAGAGCTCTGGTATTCCTGCAAACCAGTTTCGATATTGATAGCTTTGTTCACCAAGGTGGCGAAATCAGCAAAGTCGTGCACTAGAAGTGCGAGCTTGATGTCGCTTGAAGGCCGCCACGGAACTTCTCTTGTCTGCGTGCATCGGTTGCAATATCCTCTTCAAAGATGCAAGCGAGACAAGTCCAGAACTCTCACGATAAGCTTCAACAGTCTTGTTGCTTTGGGTGAGGTTATGAACTCACGCTTCTTCCGTCCATGACTCCTTGAGGGATGAAGCGGCACGGAAAGCAGCTTGGAAGTCTGGCCGGTGATGATTGTTCCAAGCTGGCGAAGTACGCTGTGGCTGTCCCACCATTGAGCTGCGGGTCCCTTCGGAAGAAGGAAGCAAAAGTTACATAGCTGGCGGGGCTACATCAGCAGACTCCATCTCATAGGTGATGTCACGGAGCCACCATCAAGCATCCGTGGGCTGGGTTGAGCTGCGGTACACACTTGGGTTGAGGCGTATGAAATCCTGCAGAGTTGTTGTGTTTGGCTGCTGGTTCATATTGGGGCGAGGAAACTGAGCCATCATGTTCTCCATGAACTGGCGATTCACCTCAAGCCGTTGGATCATACCAGCCATGTACTCAGGCGGTGGTGGGAAGTTGCCACCACGACCATGACCAGCTGGTCTAACCATCCTGCTAATATATAACAGGGGTAGTTCAGCATTTGAGAAATTATGCAAAGGACAAGAATCATTCATGATGAAACATGCATAATGAAAGCAGCATGATAGAAACTACATAGTAGTCGGCATATCTTACAAAAGGGATCCTGCATAGAGTTCGGTACAAAGAGTTCAGTACATAGACTAAGACATCATAGGCGGCACGCAGGCTCGCGGCGAATGCATCTAACACTAACAAACAGGCCTACATCAGTCCCACGCTGCATCATGGAGGTAGCTGTAGCCCTGAAAGCTGGTAGTGTGGCAGCGGATAGTCCTCCACGTCAGTGACCTGGGGGCCGCGGATACTCTAGTGCAGAACCCGACGACCAAGTGGCAGAAGAGGACCAAGTGCGGGAGAGTAGCCTCCCACCTCTGGCCAACCGACACCCTGGGGCATCACGGTCCTGGCTGGGTAGATCACAGAACGCGGCAGCTCTCTGGATCGGACAAAGGGGTGTTGTAGCGTCAGAGCACAGTAAAGGTGCTGACGGGTGATGTACAACTCGTGGCGAAGAGCTCGGTTAGCTCGATCAAGCCCATCAGCATGCAGAACAAAGTTCTGATGGTAGAAGGGCTCTCTGGTGACAGTGGAGTAGGCAGCAGTGTAGTAACCCTCCTCACCAACATCAGAGGCGATAGCAATGTTCCTGAAGGGGAGGTGTCCAACTCCCGATACTCTCCACGAAGACGTGTCAGAGCAGCATAAGCAGCATCGTGGACTGCCATATCGATAGTCACCCCAACACCATGTGCGGTGTGCAGCACAGTAGTGGAGTCATACTCCCGAGAGTAGAGGTGGACGATGGCTCGGTACTGCTCCTGGTTAAAGTCCTGGTACTCCTCAAAGACGGTGTACTCAGGGTGCCAGCGATAACCCAGATAGGTCATCATCTCTGCTAGCACCGCAGGTGATCCCGAGGCACCAATGGCCGTCGTGTGGCGCACGACCTGCCTCGTGGGTTCCATCTGAAAACAAAGATGTTTCAAAGGAGTCAAATGACAGTGTGGAAATTGATCAAAATACAATTCCAAGGAATAACTATGGCTTTATCCAACTTTGGGGTGAATGTGGTCACGGGATCCTAGTGTTAGTCAGTAAATTCGTTTAACCCGAGTAGAAGAGAGTTCAGAGTCCCAGAGTAAAGGTCGAGGAATAAAAGATCATAGTATCACCCGATGGCGACGTGGGCCCGTAAGGCACACAACCAAGTTAGTAAAAGTTTTTGCAATGTCTAGACTCGACTTCGGCCAAGGAGTGTGGAAGGGGGATTCCTACAGGCAGTCGGCTCTGATACCAACTTGTGACGCCCCCGATTCAATCATACACTAATCATGCACGCAAATGTGTACGATCAAGATCACGGACTCACGGGAAGATATCACAACACAACTCTACAAATAAAATAAGTCATACAAGCATCATAATACAATCCAGGGCCCGCGAGGGCTCGAATACAAGTGCTCGATCAATACGAGTCAGCGGAAGCAACAATATCTGAGTACATACATAAGTTAAACAAGTTTGCCTTAAGAAGGCTAGCACAAACTGGGATACAGATCGAAAGAGGCGCAGGCCTCCTGCTCGATCCTCCTAAACTACTCCCCGGTCGTCGTCGCCGGGCTGCACGTAGTAGTAGGCACCTCCGTGTAGTAGTCGCCATCGAGGGTGGCGCCTGCCCCGGCTCCATCGTCTGTTGCAGCAATCGATAGATAGGGGGAAAAGGGGGAAACAATGCAACCGTGAGTACTCATCCAAAGTACCCGCAAGCAAGGAGCTACACTACATATGCATGGATATATGTGTAAAGGGCCATATCAGTGGACTGAACTGCAGAATGCCAGAATAAGAGGGGGATAGCTAGTCTTATCGAAGACTACGCTTCTGGTTACCTGACTTACAACATGTAGAAGAGGGCAGTCTGAAGTCCTCCAAGTAATATCACATAGCAATAATCCAACCCGGCGATCCCCACCTCGTTGCCCTGAGAGAGAGCGACCACCGGTTGTATCTGGCACTTGGTAGGGTGTGTTTTATTAAGTATCCGGTTCTAGTTGTCATAAGGTCAAGGTACAACTCCAAGTCGTCATGTTACCGAAGATCACGGCTATTCAATAGATTAACTTCCTGCAGGGTGCACCAACTTACCCAGCACGCTTGATCCCATTTGGCCGGACACACTTTCCTGGGTCATGCCCGGCCGCGGAAGATCAACACGTCGCAGCCCTACCTAGGCTCAACAGAGAGGCCAGCACGCCGGTCTAAACCTAAGCGCGCAGGGGTCTGGGCCCATCGCCCTGAGCACACCTGCACGTTGCGTACGCGGCCGGAAGCAGACCTAGCCTAGTGGCGTTCCAGTCCAATCCGGCGCGCGCCGCTCAGTCGCTGGCGTCACGAAGTGCTTCGGCTGATACCACGACGCCGGGATACCCATAACTACTCCCGCGTAGATGGTTAGTGCGTATAGGCTCGTAGCCAACTCAGATCAAATACCAAGATCTCGTTAAGCGTGTTAAGTATCCATGAACGCCGAACAGGGCCAGCCCACCTCTCTCCTAGGCGGTCTCAACCTGCCCTGCCGCTCCGCCACAAAGATCCACTCTGGTGCTCCACCAATCGACCCGACTTTAGTCTCCACATGTATCATGTATAAAGTATAGTATATACCGTGATCACCTCCCGAGTGATCACGGCCCGATAGTATAGCACGGCATTTAACAAGAATGTAGGGCCACAGATGAAAGTACTAGCATCCTATACTAAGCATATAGGATTGCAGGTAAGGTAACAACAGTAGTAACAAGGACAGGGTATGCAGTAGTATAGGATTAACTGAAAGCAGTAACATGCTACACTACTCTAATGCAAGCAGCTGTATAGAGTAGAATAGGCGATATCTGGTGATCAAGGGGGGGGGGCTTGCTGGTTGCTCAGACAAGGAGGGGTCGTCGTCGACGTAGTCGATCACAGGGGCAGCATCAGTCTCGGGGTCTACCGGAGAGAAGGGGGGAAGAAACAGTAAATACAGAGCAAACAATGCATCACAAGGCATAACGTGGCAATATGCTGTGCCGGGTGTGACCCAACGTATGGCTACACGATAAGGTGAAGGGGGGGATTCAACCGGGAATGTTTTCCCGGTTCCGGACCTGTGTCAGACAGATGACCGGAGGGGGAATGTTCAATGTTCAGCATGTTAGGGGCATGTGACAGATGAACGGACCGCGTAATCGGATTCGTTGGATTTTTCTGAGAAACTTTCATATAGAAAACATTTTCATCGGAGTTATGGTTTAATTACTATGATTTTTGCAAGTTTAAACATATTCTGGAATTAAATAAATTAACAAAAAAAGAAAATATGACATCAGCAGAGTGTCAGCATGACATCAGCAGGTCAACAGACCCGCTGACTGGTCAAACTGACCAGTGGGTCCCACCTGTCATGGACAGTGGACCAACAGTTGGTTATTTTAATTAAACATGGTTCATTAGCAGCTAGGCCCCACATGTCAGTGACTCACTAGTTTAGTTAATTACTTTTAATTAAAAAATCTTAATTAGGTTAATTATGCGGTGGGGCCCGTGTGTCAGTGGCACTGAGTGCCCAGTCAGCATTGTTGACCACGGTCAACATGGTCAACTGAGTCCAGGGGGGCCACGGGCAGCGACCTGAGGCGGGCCCGTCGGTGTTGTGTCGGCGCCGCAAGACGAGCAACGCCGGCGAGGCCGTCCGCGGCGGCCGAACGCCGGAGATGGCCGGAATCGCGCTACGGCGCGTCATTTGAGCCTTGGTCGGGCGCGTTCGAATGGTGAGGCTGGGCCGCATCCAACCGTGATGGTGGCGCTGGCCGTGAACGGCGGAACCCGCCGGCGAAGTGGAGGCGGTGGTGGCGTTGGGAGGTGGACGGGTTTCACGACTGCGCGCCGCTTCAAATAAGCGGCGGGCTCGTTCGAACGAGAAGACGACGACGAGGCGATCTGGGGGGTTGGCAGAGGTTGCGGTGGTCGGGAACGCCGACGGTGAGCGGCGAGGCGGACGCCGGACTTCGGCCGTCGTCGGGATCGGGGCTGGGGGCGTTTGCGGGCAACCCAAGCAGCTAGACGAGGCCTACGCGGTGCGGTGAGCGCGATGGCGGCACGCACGGGACCCTATGGTCGTCGTGGCTACGCCGGCGACGAGGCCAGGCGGTGTAGGTGCGGCCTAACACCGGAGGATGCTACGGGCGACTAAAGGGGGGTAGGGAAGGGCGCGTTCGGCGCAGGAGCTCACCGCGGGAGCGTGGGGTCTATGCAGCGGGCTCGGGGAGGACCGGTGGAGCAGATCGACGGCGGGGTCACGCGGTGGCCGTAGATGAGGAAGAGGAAGAAAGCGACGACGGTGGCGCTCCCGGTTCCGATCCAGTGTAGAGGAAGAAGAGGCGGACCACGACGGAGCTCCCGGACTTGTCAGAGCAGCGGACGGGCGACGGTGGCCGCGAGCTTCACGGTGGCGAGGCCATGGCGGCGCTCGGTTGCGGCGGGGAACGAGGGGGGGAGCGCGGTGGATCTAAGGGGAGGGCGCAGGAACCAAGGGAGGAAGCGGGACGAGTGGGAGGAGAGACCGAGGAGGCGGAGGCGTGGCGACCTTATCCCCTCGTCGTCGCTGGCGAGAGGGTGCGGCGGGGACGCGCCCATGTTCCTGAAGGAAATATGCCCTAGAGGCAATAATAAAAGTTATTATTTATTTCCTTATATCATGATAAATGTTTATTATTCATGCTAGAATTGTATTAACCGGAAACATAATACATGTGTGAATACATAAACCTACAGAGTGTCACTAGTATGCCTCTACTTGACTAGCTCGTTAATCAAAGATGGTTATGTTTCCTAACCATGAACAAGGAGTTGTTATTTGATTAACGGGATCACATCATTGGTTGAATGATCTGATTGACATGACCCATTCCATTAGCATAGCACCTGATCGTATAGTTTGTTGCTAGTGCTTTTCTTCATGACTTATACATGTTCCTATGACTATGAGATTATGCAACTCCCGTTTGCCCGAGGAACACTTTTGGTGCTACCAAACGTCACAACGTAACTGGGTGATTATAAAGGTACATTACAGGTGTCTCCGAAGGTACATGTTGGGTTGGCATATTTCGAGATTAGGATTTGTCACTCCGATTGTCGGAGAGGTATCTCTGGGCCCTCTCGGTAATGCTCATCACCTAAGCCTTGCAAGCATTGTAACTAATGAGTTAGTTATGAGATGATGTATTACGGAACGAGAAAAGAGACTTGCCAGTAACGAGATTGAACTAGGTATTGGATACCGACGATCGAATCTCGGGCAAGTAACGTACCGATGACAAAGGGAACAACGTATGTTGTTATGCGGATCGACCGATAAAGATCTTCAGAGAATATGTAGGAACCAATATGGGCATCCAGGTCCCGCTATTGGTTATTGACCGAGAGGTGTCTCGGTCATGTCTACATAGTTCTCGAACCCGTAGGGTCCGCACGCTTAACGCTTCGATGACAGTTACTATGAGTTTTATGATGTTGATGTACGAAGGTTGTTGAGTCCCGGATGAGATCACGGACATGACGAGGAGTCTCAAATGGTCGAGACATAAAGATTGATATATTGGAAGCCTATGTTTGGACTCGGAATCACTCCGGGTGAAATTGGGAATTTTACCGAGTACAGGGGTTACGGAACCTCCCGGGGGTCAATGGGCCTTGATGGGCCTTAGTGGGAAAGAGAAAGGGGCCCTATAGCTGGCGCAGCCTTCCCCTTCCCTAGTCCTATTAGGATTAGGAGAAGGGGTGGCGCCTCTCTCCCTCTCCCTTGGTCAAACCCTAGTTGGACTAGGATTTGGGGGAATCCTACTCCTAGTAGGAGTAGGACACCCCGTGCGCCTCCCTCCTGGCGGCCAGCCCTCCCTTCCCTCCTTTATATACAGGGCAGGGGCACCCCATGACACACAAGTTGATCGATTAGATCGTTCCTTAGCCGTGCAGCGGTGCCCCTTCCACCAGATTACACCTCGATCATACCGAAGCGGAGCTTAGGCGAAGCCCTGCATCGGTGGAATCATCATCATCACCACTGCGTCCGTCGTCTTGTGAAACTCTCCTCAACACTCCGCTGGATCGGAGTTCGAGGGACGCCATCGAGCTGAACGTGTGCAGAACTCGGAGGTGCCGTGACGCTCGGTACTTGGATCGGTTGGATCGGGAAGAAATACGACTACATCAACCGCGTTGTTATAACGCTTCCGCTTTCGGTCACGAGGGTACGTGGGACGGATACTCTATCTCTCGTTGCTATGCCATCACCATGGTCTTGCGTGATCGTAGGAAAATTTTTGAAATTACTACGTTCCCCAACAGTGGCATCCGAGCCTGGTTTTATGCGTTGATGTCATATGCACGAGTAGAACACAAGTGAGTTGTGGGCGATACAAGTCATACTACCTACCAGCATGTCATACTTTGGTTCAGCGGTATTGTGAGATGAAGCGGCCGGACCGACATTACGCCAGACGCTTACGCGAGACTGGTTTCACCGCTGTGAGCACTCGTTGCTTAAAGGTGGTGGCGGGTGTCTGTCTCTCTCACTTTAGTTGAACTGAGTGTGGCTACGCCCGTCCTTGAGAAGGTTAAACGGAGTCTATTTGACGAAATATCGTTGTGGTTTTGATGCGAGGTAAGAACGGTTCTTGCTCAGCCCATAGCAGCCACGTAAAACTTGCAACAACAAAGTAGAGGACGTCTAACTTGTTTTTGCAGGGCATGTTGTGATGTGATATGGTCAAGACATGATGCTATATTTTATTGTATGAGATGATCATGTTTTGTAACCGAAGTTATCGGCAACTGGCAGGAGCCATATGGTTGTCGCTTTATTGTATGAGATGCAAACGCCATGTAATTGCTTTACTTTATCACTAAGGAGTAGCGATAGTCGTAGAAGCAATAGTTGGCGAGACGACAACGATGCTACGATGGAGATCAAGGTGTCGCGCCGGTGACGATGGTGATCATGACGGTGCTTCGGAGATGGAGATCACAAGCACAAGATGATGATGGCCATATCATATCACTTATATTGATTGCATGTGATGTTAATCCTTTATGCATCTTATTTTGCTTTGATTGACGGTAGCATTATAAGATGATCCCTTACTAAATTATCAAGAAGTGTTCTCCCTGAGTATGCACCGTTGCGAAAGTTCTTCGTGCTGAGACACCACGTGATGATCGGGTGTGATAGGCTCTACGTTCAAATACAACGGGTGCAAAACAGTTGCACACGCGGAATACTCAGGTTATACTTGACGAGCTATGCATATAAGATATGACCTCGGAACACGGAGACCGAAAGGTCGAGCGTGAATCATATAGTAGATATGATCAACATATTGATGTTCACCATTGAAACTACTCCATCACACGTGATGATCGGTCATGGTGTAGTTGAAATGGATCACGCAATCACTTAGAGAATTGGAGGGATATTTTTCTAAGTGGGAGTTCTTAAGTAATATGATTAATTGAACTTAAATTTATCATGAACTTAGTACCTGATAGTATCTTGCTTGTCTATGATGTGTAGATAGATGGCTCGTCTTTGTTGTTCCGTTGAATTTTAATGCGTTCCTTGAGAAAGCAAAGTTGAAAGATGATGGCAGCAATTACGGACTGGGTCCGTAATTTGAGGATTATCCTTATTGCTGCACGGAAGAATTACGCCCTGGAAGCACCGTTAGGTGCCAGGCCTGGTGCAAGGGCTGCGCCGAAGTTGTGAACGTCCGGCAAAGCAAAGCTGATGACTACTCTATAGTTCAGTGTGCCATGCTTTACGGCTTAGAACCGGGACTTCAACGTCGTTTTGAACACCATGGAGCATATGAGATGTTCCAGGAGTTGAAGTTAATATTCAAGCGAATGCCCGGATTGAGAGATATGAAGTCTCCAATAAGTTCTATAGCTGTAAGATGGAGGAGAATGGTTCTGTCGGTGAGCATATACTCAGAATGTCCGGATATAACAATCACTTGATTCAACTGGGAGTTAATCTTCCGGATGATTGCGTCATTGACAGAATTCTCCAATCACGCCACCAAGCTACAAGAGCTTCGTGATGAACTATAATATGCAAGGGATGACCAAAACTATGCCCGAGCTCTTCGCGATCTGAAAGCAGCGGAGGTAGAAATCAAAAGGAGCATCAAGTGTTGATGGTTAACAAAACCACTAGTTTCAAGAAAAGGGCAAAGGAAAGAAAAGGAAACTTCAAAAGAGCAGCAAGCAAGTTGCTGATCAAGAGAAGAAACCCAAGTCTGGTCCTAAGCACTGAAACTGAGTGCTTCTATTGCAAGCAGGCTGGTCCTTCGAAGCGGAACTGCCCCAAGTATTTGGCGGATAAGAAGGATGGCAAGGTTAACAAAGGTATATGTGATATACTTGTTATTGATGTATACCTTACTAATACCGCAGATAGCACCTGGTATTTGATACTGGTTACATTGCTAATATTTGCAACTCGAAGCAGGGCTACGGATTAGCGAAGATTGGCTAAGGGCGAGGTGACGATCTGGCGTGGGAAATGGTTCCAAAGTCGATGTGATCGCGATCGGCACGCTACCTCTACATCTACCTTGGGATTAGTATTAGACCTAAATAATTGTTATTTAGTACCATCGTTGAGCATGAACATTATATCTGGATCTTGTTTGATGCGAGGCGGTTATTCATTAAATCAGAGAATAATGGTTGTTCTATTTATATGAATAATATCTTTTATGGTCATGCACCATTGAAGAATGGTTTGTTTTACTTAATCTTGATAGTAGTGATACACATATTCATAATGTTGAAACCAAAAGATGCAGAGTTGATAATGATGGTGCAACTTATTTGTGGCACTTGCCGTTTAGGTCATATCGGTGTAAAACGCATGAAGAAACTCCATGCTGATGGACTTTTGGAGTCACTTGATTATGAATCACTTGGCACTTGCGAACCGTGCCTTATGGGCAAGATGACTAAAACACCGTTCTCCGGAACTATGGAGAGAGCAACAGATTTATTGGAAATCATACATCTTGATGTATGTGGTCCAATGAATGTTGAGGCTCGTGGCGGATATCGTTATTTTCTCACCTTCACAGATGATTTGAGCAGATATGGGTATATCTACTTAATGAAACACAAGTCTGAAACATTTGAAAAGTTCAAAGAATTTCAGAGTGAAGTGGAAAATCATCGTAACAAGAAAATAAAGTTTCTACGATCTGATCGTGGAGGAGAATATTTGAGTTACGAGTTTGGCCTACATTTGAAACAATGCGGAATAGTTTCGCAACTTACGCCACCGGAACACCACAACGTAATGGTGTGTCCGAACGTCGAATCGTACTTTATTAGATATGGTGCGATCTATGATGTCTCTTACTGATTTACCGCTATCATTTTGGGGTTATGCTTTAGAGACGGCTACATTCACTTTAAATAGGGCACCATCTAAATCCGTTGAGGCGACGCCTTATGAACTGTGGTTTGGCAAGAAACCAAAGTTGTCGCTTTTGAAAGTTTGGGGCTGCGATGCTTATGTGAAAAAGCTTCAACCTGATAAGCTCGAACCCAAATCGGAGAAATGTGTCTTCATAGGATACCCAAAGGAGACAGTTGGGTACACCTTCTATCACAGATCCGAAGGCAAGATTTTGTTGCTAAATTGGAAACTTTTTGGAGAAAGAGTTTCTCACGAAAGAAGTGAGTGGGAGGAAAGTAGAACTTGATGAGATAACTGTATCTACTCCCTTATTGAGAAGTAGTACATCACGAAAACAGTTTCGTGACACCTACACCAAATAGGGAGGAAGCTAATGATGATGATCATGAAACTTCAGATCAAGTTTCTACAGAACTTCAGAGATCAACAGAACAAGATCCGCACTGAGTGGTACGGTAATCCTGTTTTGGAAGTCATATTCTTGGAACATGATGAACCTACGAACTATGAAGAAGCGATGGTGAGCCCAGATTCCACAAAATGGCTTGAGGCCATGAAATCTGAGATGGGATCCATGTATGAGAACAAAGTGTGGACTTTGGTTGACTTGCCCGATGATCGGCAAGCAATTGAGAATAAATGGATCTTCAAGAAGAAGCGGCGACGCTGATGGTAATGTTATCGTCTATAAAGCTCGACTTGTTGCAAAAGGTTTTCGACAAGTTCAAGGGATTGACTACGATGAGACCTTCTCACCCGAAGCGATGCTTAAGTCCGTCCGAATCATGTTAGCAATTGCCGCATTTTATGATTATGAAATTTGGCAAATGGATGTTAAAACTGCATTCTGAATGGATTTCGGAAGAAGAGTTGTATATGATGCAACCAGAAGGTTTTGTCGATCCAAAGGAGCTAACAAAGTGTGCAAGCTCCAGCGATCCATTTATGGACTGGTGCAAGCCTCTCGGAGTTGGAATAAACGTTTTGATAGTGTGATCAAAGCATTTGGTTTTATCTGACTTTTGGAGAAGCTTGTATTTACAAGAAAGTGAGTGGGAGCTCAGTAGCATTTCGATATTATATGTGGATGACATATTATTGATCGGAAATGATATAGAATTCTGGATAGCATAAAGGGATACTTGAATAAAAGTTTTTCGATGAAAGACCTCGGTGAAGCTGCTTACATATTGGGCATTAAGATCTATAGAGATAGATCAAGGCGCTTAATAGG
Organism: Aegilops longissima; assembly: GCA_021605205.1. NCBI lineage: Eukaryota > Viridiplantae > Streptophyta > Magnoliopsida > Poales > Poaceae > Aegilops > Aegilops longissima. The sequence continues at coordinate 197,493 of JAHIAM010006737.1, forward strand.
ACTTTCACAAAGCACATACCTTGATAAAGTTTTGAAAAAGTTCAAAATGGATCAGGCAAAGAAAGGGTTCTTGCCGGTATTACAAGGTGTGAAGTTGAGTAAGACTCAATGCCCGACCACCGCAGAAGATAGAGAGAAAATGAAAGATGTTCCTATGCTTCAGCCATAGGCTCTATCATGTATGCAATGCTGTGTACCAGACCTGATGTGTGCCTTGCTGTAAGTTTAGCAGGCAGGTACCAAAGTAATCCAGGAGTGGATCACTGGACAGCGGTCAAGAACATCCTTAAGTACTTGAGAAGAACTAAGGATATGTTTCTCATTTATGGCGGTGACAAAGAGCTCGTCGTAAACGGTTACGTCGATGCAAGCTTTGACACTGATCCGGATGATTCTAAATCGCAAACCGGATACGTATTTACATTAAACGGTGGAGCTGTCAGTTGGTGCAGTTCCAAACAAAGCGTCGTTGCGGGATCTACATGTGAAGCTGAGTACATAGCTGCTTCGAAGCAGCTAATGAAGGAGTCTGGATGAAGGAGTTCATAACCGATCTAGGTGTTGTACCTAGTGTATCGGGTCCAATGAAAATCTTTTGTGACAATACTGGTGCAATTGCCTTGGCAAAGGAATCCAGATTTCACAAAAGAACCAAGCACATCAAAAGACGCTTCAACTCCATCCGGGATTTGGTCCAGGTGGGAGACATAGAGATATGCAAGATACATACGGATCTGAATGTTGCAGACCCGTTGACTAAGCCTCTTCCACGAGCAAAACATGATCAGCACCAAGACTCCATGGGTGTGAGAATCATTACTGTGTAATCTAGATTATTGACTCTAGTGCAAGTGGGAGACTGAAGGAAATATGCCCTAGAGGCAATAATAAAAGTTATTATTTATTTCCTTATATCATGATAAATGTTTATTATTCATGCTAGAATTGTATTAACCGGAAACATAATACATGTGTGAATACATAAACCTACAGAGTGTCACTAGTATGCCTCTACTTGACTAGCTCGTTAATCAAAGATGGTTATGTTTCCTAACCATGAACAAGGAGTTGTTATTTGATTAACGGGATCACATCATTGGTTGAATGATCTGATTGACATGACCCATTCCATTAGCATAGCACCTGATCGTATAGTTTGTTGCTAGTGCTTTTCTTCATGACTTATACATGTTCCTATGACTATGAGATTATGCAACTCCCGTTTGCCGAGGAACACTTTGGGTGCTACCAAGCGTCACAACGAATAAGCTGGGTGATTATAAAGGTACATTACAGGTGTCTCCGAAGGTACATGTTGGGTTGGCATATTTCGAGATTAGGATTTGTCACTCCGATTGTCGGAGAGGTATCTCTGGGCCCTCTCGGTAATGCTCATCACCTAAGCCTTGCAAGCATTGTAACTAATGAGTTAGTTATGAGATGATGTATTACGGAACGAGAAAAGAGACTTGCCGATGTGAGATTGAACTAGGTATTGGATACCGACGATCGAATCTCGGGCAAGTAACATACCGATGACAAAGGGAACAACGATGTTGTTATGCGGTCGACCGATAAAGATCTTCGTAGAATATGTAGGAACCAATATGGGCATCCAGGTCCCGCTATTGGTTATTGACCGAGAGGTGTCTCGGTCATGTCTACATAGTTCTCGAACCCGTAGGGTCCGCACGCTTAACGCTTCGATGGCAGTTACTATGAGTTTTATGATGTTGATGTACGAAGGTTGTTCGAGTCCGGATGAGATCACGGACATGACGAGGAGTCTCGAAATGGTCGAGACATAAAGATTGATATATTGGAAGCCTATGTTTGGACTCGGAATCACTCCGGGTGAAATTGGGAATTTTACCGAGTAGGGGGTTACGGAACCTCCCGGGGGTCAATGGGCCTTGATGGGCCTTAGTGGGAAAGAGAAAAGGGGCCCTATAGCTGGCGCAGCCTTCCCCCTTCCCTAGTCCTATTAGGATTAGGAGAAGGGGTGGCACCCCTCTCCCTCTCCCTTGGTCAAACCCTAGTTGGACTAGGATTTGGGGGAATCCTACTCCTAGTAGGAGTAGGACACCCCGGTGCGCCTCCCTCCTGGCCGGCCAGCCCTCCCTTCCCTCCTTTATATACAGGGCAGGGGCACCCCATGACACACAAGTTGATCGATTAGATCGTTCCTTAGCCGTGTCGGTGCCCCTTCCACCAGATTACACCTCGATCATACCGTAGCGGAGCTTAAGCGAAGCCCTGCGTCGGTGGAACATCATCATCGTCACCACGCCGTCAGGTTGTGAAACTCTCCCTCAACACTCCGCTGGATCGGAGTTCGAGGGACGTCATCGAGCTGAGCGTGTGCAGAACTCGGAGGTGCCGACGTTCGGTACTTGGATCGGTTGGATCGGGAAGAAATGCGACTACATCAACCGCGTTGTTATAACGCTTCGCTTTCGGTCTCACGAGGGTGCGTGGACGGATACTCTATACTCTCGTTGCTATGCCATCACCATGGTCTTGCGTGATCGTAGGAAAATTTTTGAAATTACTACGTTCCCCAACAGTTCCTGGTCGGGGGAACAGGGAAGGAGACGCGGCAGGGGAAGGCGGGCCGGTTCGGCCGGATGGGCCAGGTGGGCTGGCCGGCTTGGCCGTTTGGCCCAGTTGGCCAGGGGGTTCCCCCCCCCTTTATTTATTAGGTTTGTTTTTCTTTTCTTATTTTTCCTTTTCCGTTTTAATTCATTTTAAAATATTCAGACACTTTATAAAAATGTGTGCACTCCACCATAATTACCGATGCAATATTTGGCAACCCCCGAAAATTTTAGTTTTAAATTTTTGAAAACTTTTATTGCTATCATAAATTTAAATCTGAATTTCGAAACAGTTTTGAATTAACCCGTGGTTAACTACAGTGACAAAGGTGACGTGGCACCATCAACATGAGATTACTGTAGCATGATTATCCGGGCGTTACAATGATATACGCAACCCATATACCCAAAACGGAGCGGAATTGTGCGCTAAGGGACGTATATGCGATGGAGCCAGTCGCCCCGCAGTTCAACCCATGGTCTTCCTGCCCGATCACCTTTGATCAAAGGGACCACCCCACTAGCATCCGTCACGGCGGTTTCGCCGCATTGGTTCTTGACCCAATCATTGACGGATTTCACCTCACTAGAGTCCTGATGGACGGCGGCAATAGCCTGAACCTGCTTTATCAGGATACAGTGCGCAAAATGGGCATAGACCCCTCAAGGATTAAACCTACAAAGACGACCTTTAAAGGCGTCATACTGGGTGTAGAGGCCAATTGTACGGGATCAGTTACACTCGAAGTGGTCTTCGGATCCCCGGATAACTTCCAAAGTGAAGAGTTAATCTTCGACATAGTCCCGTTCCGAAGTGGCTATCACACACTGCTCGGACGAACCGCATTTGCAAAGTTCAATGCGGTGCCGCACTACGCATACGTCAAGCTCAAGATGCCAGGCCCTCGAGGAGTAATCACGGTCAATGGAAACACCGAACGCTCTCTCCGAACGGAGGAGCACACGGCGGCCCTAAACTTCCGGACACTGTCAAGCGCGCCCCGAGTAACCTATAACAAGACCGCCTGGAACGATTCAAGCACGCGTAGCAATCCGGCCCCAACCCCAGCCCTCGCGAAATTGCGAAGCCAGTATTACGCGTACATAACTACGCTCTGGAGATACCATGGGCATCAGGGGAGGGAAACGACCACGGCACGCCAAGAATGCGGCTCGACCTCACCAGGGGCTCCCGATTGTGTCATTCTTTTTCTTTTTTCTTTTTCTTACTTTCAGGACTCCGTTCTCTGAAGTCTTGTCCGGCACTAGAATTGCCGAACTAACGATGCAACAGCCAGGGAAGCAGAAAGCTACGTCGAGTGTTCAGGTGGTCTCTACTACGAGCATTATACCTGTTTTACATACCATCCCGCAGCTTACCCCTGGAGGGGGACATGTTAAATAGTCCCATCACTTGCTTATCGCACAATTTGTATCATTCTGCTTTTATTTGCAGTTTCTTTTTAATAACCAATATATAGCTCTTGCCTATTATCTATATATGTTCATTTCATGACATGTTGCACGCGTACACTTTGGTACGGCCAATACACCAGGGGCTTAAGTACCCCAAAATTATGGTGTGATAAGTCCGAACACTTTCACAAGTGCGGCACCCCGAACTTATAGCATTATATGAATCGGCTCCGAATCATGTCTTGGGTCAATAGTTGGGTTTGCCCGGCTCCCGTGTTTTGGTACCTTACGTTCCGTTATATCGGCTAAGGTAGCACCGGGAGAACCACTGCGATTGTGCCCCAGTTGAGCAGGGCTGAGCACCTCAGTGGAGAAAGCTAAAACTGACCGTCATGATAGGGCGAGAGCCGGTCGCTGTTCGAGAGGTTTTTTCGGGTCCCTAAAGACTTATGCCGCTTAGAGCGAGGAACCAGAATTGTCCGTCCAAGGCGTGGATAGTGCCCCGAACTCGGTCTTCCGAATACTAGGGTCTTCGCCGAAATTTAAAATTATAGAATTCTATGGCTAAGTGAGAGTGTTCAAGCATTATAAGTCTGGTTGCCTTGTTCGTTGCATTGAGCGCCTGCCTAGATGGACCCAAGAATGGGAACAAGAGTGCTCAAGTTTATCCCGAACACCCCAGCACTCATGGCATGGGGGCTGAAGCCAACGACTTGCCATCTCTCTCAAATTTGATAAACAGCCGCACAGAAGGTAATATTTTAAATTAACAAGCGTTGCTTAGCGCATATGAACAAGTTTTCAGCGTACAGGATAACAAATGCGAGTCTATTCAAAAATTATATCGTTGGAGCACTCATCCGCTATTCGGCGGGCACCCTTCAGGAGGCCCTCATAGTACATTTCGGGCGTGCGATGCTCCTTGCCCTTCGGTGGCCCGTCCGTCACAAGCTTCTCCGCATCCAGCTTGCCACAGTGCACTTTAGCACGGGCAAGGGCCTGACGGGCACCTTCAATGCAGACGGAGCGCTTGATGACTTCAATCCTTGCACAGGCGTCCATCAGCCGCCGCACTAGCCCAAAGTAGCTCCCAGGCATGGCTTCCAATGGCCACAACCGAACTATGAGGCCCTTCATGGCATGTTCGGCGACCTTGTGGAGCTCGACCAGCTGCTTCAGCTGGTCGCTTAGGGGCACCGGATGTCCGGCCTCAGCATACTGAGACCAGAACACCTTTTCCGTCGAGCTCCCCTCCTTGGCACGGTAGAATGCGGCAGCATCAGACACACTACGGGGCAGATCTGCAAATGCTCCCGAAGAGCTCCAAATCCGGGTAAGTAATAGGTAATTCACTTTCACATGCTTGCTTTGCATAAAGAATGCCTTACCCGCCGCTATCTTCTTTATTGACTCAATTTCTTGGAGGGCTTTTTGGGCCTCGGCCTTAGTAGCTTTGGCACTCTCAAGAGCCGAGGCAAGCTGGGACTCTCTGGTCTTCGAGTCATGCTCCAAACCCTCGTGTTTTTTCACGAGAGCCTGGAGCTCTTGCCGCACCTCCGCCAGCTGCGCCTCCCCCTTCTCTCGCTCGGTGCGCTCCGCGGCCGCTTTGTTTTCGGCCACGGACACCGCTTCCTTCAGGGTCGCCACCTTGTTCGTGGCCCCTGCAGTACCCATGTTATTACTGTTTTTTTTTGCAACCGAAACATTTCTATAAGGTATTTCTTTAATAAGGTATTACTTACCTTCCTTGTCCTCGAGCTGCTTCTTGGCAAGGCCGAGCTCGTTCTCGGACCGCTCGAGGCTTTGCTTCAATGCATCGACCTCCGCAGTCAGTGCGGCAGAGGTCAGCAGCGTAGCCTGCATTCCCATATTGACATACTTATGTTAGACTCCTGCATATATCTTTTTAGATCCTTAGTCCGGCTTTTCTTTCCGAACACCGAACTAAGCATCAGGGGCTACTGTCTATGCGGTAATATTTTTACATATTCTAAACTTACCTCAAAGCCTGTTAGAAGGCTGGTACAGGCTTCGGTCAGCCCGCTCTTGGCGGACTGAACTGTCTGGATCTCGGCACTCATAACAGTGCGGTGCTCCTCCTTGATGGAGGCGTCGTTAAGCGCCTCCAGTAAGCTATCCGGTGCCTCCGGTTGGACGGAGGACACCAGCGTCTTACCCTTCTTACAAAGGGACCGCTTGCCGGACTCCGGAACCGCTGAAGGTTCCGGCATGGAGTCCGGACGAGGGTCGGGCTTAGAGCCCCGGGGTCTCGCCCCACGCGCTGAGTCGGGAGGTCGCCTTGCGGCGCCTCCTGCGCCACCTCCTCTTGACCAGGCCCCCTTGGGGACCCACCTCGGCATCATCCGCAGCGTGAGGCGAGGAGGCGGCCGGAAGCGAAGTACTCTCCATTTTTGACGAACCCAGGGACCCGCTCGACGAAGCGGCGAACTCGCCCTTGGGCCGGCTGCATAATTGTTCGGCATTAGAGAACACTATGCAATGAAAAGATTCATGGGTATCCGGACACTTACGGTCTCGCCAGGGGCTTGGCCCTTGTTGGCCAATCCTCCTCGTCGTCGTCGACGTTGGTGGAGAAGTCCGGAGGAAGGGTTCTTCCCTTCTTGGATAGTTAATCTGTCCGGACGTCTTCAGCCAGTCCTGTCAAAGGTTAGGGAGTTTTAGATCCCACATAAAGTCAATCTATGAAAAACAAGAGTCCCATAAAGGGTAAAACAACTTACCTCGCCGGCTTGACGCTGCGAGCTGTATCCGCGATCTTTAGTAGCAGATGAGGGAGCCTCGGCGCCCTTGAACAGCACCTTCTAGGCATCTTCGTACGTAGTGTCGAAGAGCCTTTTTAGAGTTGAGTGTTGTGCCGGATCGAACTCCCACAATTTGAAGGCCTGTTGTTGGCATGGGAGAATCCGGCGGATGAGCATCACCTGGATTACGTTGACAAGCCTAAGATTCTTGTCCACCAGGTTTCGGACGCATGTTTGGAGTGCGGATAGCTTGTCAGAATTCCCCCACGTCAGGCCCGTCTCTTTCCATGATGACAGCCGTGTGGGGAAGCCAGATCTGAATTCGGGGGCCGCCGCCCATTTGGGGTCGCGCGGCTCGGTGATGTAGAACCACCCCGACTGCCACCCTTTTATTGTCTCCATGAAGGAGCCCTCGAGCCATAGGACTTTGGCCATCTTGCCGACCATGGAGCCTCCGCACTCCGCTTGGCGGCCGCCCACTACCTTCGGCCTGACATTGAAGATCTTTAGCCATAAGCCGAAGTGGGGCTGGATGCAGAGGAAAGCCTCGCACACGACGATGAACGCCGAGATGTTGAGGATGAAATTCGGGGCCAGATCGTGGAAGTCCAGGCCGTAGTAGAACATGAGCCCCCGGACAAATGGGTGAAGTGGAAAACCCAGTCTGCGGAGGAAGTGGGGGAGAAACACCACCCTCTCATGGGGCCTGGGGGTTGGAATGAGCTGCCCCTCGTCGGGTAGCCGACACGCGATGTTGCCGGACAAGTATCCGGCCTCCCGCAGTCCTGTGATGTGCCCCTCCGTGACAGAGGAGGCCATCCACCTGCCTCCCGCTCTGGACAAAGTTGGAGAAGGTTGAGGTGGGGTGTGCGGACTTGGGCGCTGGAGGTCGAGTGCGCAGGAATGGATGAGCAAAGGAGAAAGAAGGAGTAAGCGAAAAGGTGGATCCTTTTCCCCTTATATGGACGGACGAAGCTACGCGTCCCCCGCCAGCCTGGTAAAACTCGCTTATCTCCCAAGCGCCGTAATCAATGGCGCAGATGGGTTACCCATGTCCGTATTGATGAGAATCCCGGAATAAGGGGGCATGACCTATGCTTTGATAAGACGTGCCAGGGAAACCGCCTCGCTAAACGCGCTGAGGTGGAGCAGTAAAAACGATTCATATATAGGCCTGGCCGTGGTGTGATGTCATGCCGCGGAATACGTCAGCAGATCAGTGCAAAAGTTATTGTCTCTACGGTGGTATGTGGAACTTGTTTTCCAGAGCCGGACACTATCCTAGTGTTCAAAACCTTCTATGAAGTATTCGGAGGAGGAACCCGCCTTGTAATGCCGAAGACAATATGCATGCCGTACTCGTCGTCATTGTAGCCTGGTTCAGGAGCTACTGAGGGAGTCCTGGACTAGGGGGTGTCCGGATAGCCGAACTATCATCACGGCCGGACTCCAAGACTATGAAGATACAAGATTGAAGACTTCATCCCGTGTCCGGATGGGACTTTCCTTGGCGTGGAAGGCAAGCTTGGCGATACGGATATGTAGATCTCCTACCATTGTAACCGACTCTGTGTAACCCTAACCTATCCGGTGTCTATATAAACCAGAGGGTCTTAGTCCATAGGACGAACAACAATCATAACATAGGCTAGCTTCTAGGGTTTAGCCTCTACGATCTCGTGGTAGATCTACTCTTGTACTACCCATATCATCAATATTAATCAAGCAGGATTAGGGTATTACCTCCATCGAGAGGGCCTGAACCTGGGTAAAAAACATCGTGTCACTTGTCTCCTGTTACCATCCGCCTAGACGCACAGTTCGGGACCCCCTACCCGAGTTCCGCCGGTTTTGACACCGACACTAGCCATGAACCGTGAGCAACTTCTCGTACCATGGACTTTGGCAGATACGTGGGGTGGAAGCACATCAGAGAGCATCGCTGCGAATCAATGGACCACAAAGCCCTGCATGGCAAGACATTAATGTGACCCAATGGACAGTAAAGCATGTGCCTGTGCCAAGACAAGATGACAAGTCAGTCAACAGTATTAGCTTCTAAATATGTTTTTCATTGTTTATACGTGAAATGCTGCTAACAGAATTAATTGTTGTAGTTCTTCTTGTGCACTCTACATGCTGAAGAACATCGAATTCTTTACGGGAGAAGATCTTAGACTGCATTATGACAAAGTACGCAGAGTAACACCTAAAATTCTGTCAATTTTATAAACATATGGAACGATACTAACATATCCTCCCATGACGGCATACATCGACAATTATAGAAGAGAGCTGCCTGTTGTCCTTCTTAATTCGCCCTACAACAAATTGAAGTCCATGAAAAGGTTGATGACATACAATGCTAGCCTATCAGATGCAGCTGCGATTGAAATCATGAAGATGCAAGCATTTAGTCCAGCAGTGGTCCATTCTTAGATATGGAGTTTACATTTGGTTATGAAGCGGTAGAGTAGGGTGTGGTTTGGTTTTAGTCCCGAAGAAGGTTTCCTAGCCATGTTCTTGTTCCAGTGCGGATTAATCAAGTTGTAATACTTCACAGTACTGGTTCCAAATACTATTATTGAAATAAATTTGGTCCGCATGGGAGACGCTGAAACATATATTTGCTTTTTACAAGAATTTGAAGCTTAGGAAGGTTAACTGAATTCTTAAATTTATATTTAAGTTTCGTCGGAGTCTGGACAAGATTCAGAACAATTAGGTCGCTAGTTAGAAGTTTCAGAATTTTTTTAACATCACTAGTTAGAAGTTCCAGAAAAATTTCAGCGAGTGCTGAAATATTTTGGCCGAAAGGCAAATATTGCAGTGAGTGCTGAAATGAATGAAATTCAGTTATTTCATCGAGATCTCACCGAAGTGAAAACCATGGTGTCGTGCCATCTTGAGCAGCACCAGACATGATTCAGTATTATCAAGAAAATTTGGTCTCACATATACAAGGAAAAAAGGTATGAGCACGGATGGGCAATAAAATAGCTTCACAAGAGAGAGGAAAATACTTCACGTGTGAACACTCAATCCTAGTTGACTTTAGAACCAGTTTTCATCCTAAAAGAGGTCCAGTGATTTACTTATAACCAATAATAAAAGCGGTCCAGTTCTTTTGGCTGATTTTCAAAGAAATGGGAATTATATCTTTTTGACGATCGTGATTCTCAGGAGACCTAAGTGTTGTTACACAACTTACCTTAGTTTTTTTACACCATAACTTACCTTTGCTAAACTCTCCACGCCCCCTCTAATATTCAACCAAGTGGGTCCCCTCCCTTGATTTCCTCCAACCGAAGAAATCTATACGTGGATATATGCCCGGGTTATTACGATCCCTATAAATAGGGATCCTTTGAAACCTCATAGATCATATTTCGTCCTTCTACACCGCCCAAAGCAGCAAGACCAAAGGACGGAGCAACCCATGAATCCAACAAGACCGAACGACGGAGCCAAACATGAATCCTCAGGTAACTACCCACGATCTCATGCTGCAGCCGCTCCTATTTTTCGTGCCACGATCTTAATCCCATGATCTCTTGCTGCAACCCCACTCGTTGTTTGCATATTCATGTAACTCAGCATGTTTATAAACAAATTAAGTTGGGGGGCCTTAGGGGAGGGTGCTAGGATTTGTTTCCTACCAGATTGGCAGTTCACTGATTAATTCCAGGCTAAATCTTAGGTTCTGGTCTTGTCGATGCCAATTAGGCCAGCGGGCGCTTGCCTTCTTTTTTCCTTCCGCACGAGTTATGTAAGGCATCGATGGCCCATGTTTTAATTCCATACCACTAACCATGATTAGCGCCTAGAGTTGAGGAGACCACGGTTGGATAGTTTTTTATTTCTGAATCTTGATTTTATTTCAGATTAGCGCCTTGCAATGGAGATTACCTTATATGACCGTTCAAACATACCCAAGCTAAATCTAATGATAGTATTTGCACATTCATGGAACTTAGCTTGCTTGTAAACAAATTACCTCATGAAGTAGCGTAGAGCACAATTTTTATGTTGGTATATGTAAGTTGTATTCGTCTGTATGAGTGTTTAAATTGTATACCATGCTGAATCTAATCACACATGCACATCCATTGAACCCAGGATGCTTCTTTGCCACCATATGAGGAGTTCATAAAGGGATTAAATACGCAGCAAAGGATAAAAGGAGCCTTGGAAAAAAGGCCGATCTTTTTTTATATGTTTTGGCCACGTCCGTTTCCACTCCGAAGAGGAAGGTTTGTCCGCGCTCCTATCCTATTTTTGAAGTCATTTTTGCATTCGAAATTATTTAAAGGAAGTACACTTTTTTGATTCAGCGCTTAATAAATCGTACTTGGACTCTAAGTTTAAAGTAGGAGTAGAGTCTTTAGAGGCTCGCTTAGAAGGAATTTCTTGTATTACCTTGAATTTTTGGTATATTTTGTGAAAAAAAAGAAACTCCATTCAAAAACATTTTTGGTACTTTCTATGAGAATGGATAAATAGAAAATGGTACATTCCTCTTTCTCTTTCCATTTGACAGGATTGGGTGGACTTCTCAAGACACCACTACTAGAAAACGGAGCTTTAAAACTGGTTTGTAAGGGCCTTTAGTGCCGGTTATGGAACCGGCACTAAAGTGTGGGCACTAAATGCCACCCCCCTTTAGTACTGGTTCGGCACGAACCGGCGCTAAAGTGCCACCACGTGGCGTGAGCTCGCGCCCTAGTATGGGGGACCTTTAGTACCGGTTTGTGTTACCAACCGGTACTAAATGTTTTTTTTTTGAATTTTTTCTTTGAAAATTTTGGAAAAAAAATTTGATTTTTTTCGATTTTTTATTTTTCTGAATTATTTGATAATTTAGTCTCTAATCATCTGTCTTAACTGCTCAAGTGTGGATCACTCATTCCAAATTCCAAATCATCTAACTTCCCGACAGGTCACCCATCCCTCTCACTACTCCAGCCCGAGCACGCTTAACTTTCGGGTTCTATTCTCCTTCGTTTCCGAGTCTGCACTTGTTGTTTTCCTGACAATAGTAAGATGTCAGTCCTATTAACCCTCAGGAGTTTAGCTTGAGCACGAAGTCACACATTTCACTGTTTGAGTTTGAAACTATTATTCTAAAAAATAATAATTATTTAGTAACGCTAATATTTCTTGAATAAGTTTGACCATAGTTTGATCAGATTTGACCAAAATTCAAAAAATTGAAACAATTATTTAGTAACACTAATATTCTTGAATAATTATGTAGTAGCATTAATACTTCTTGAATCAGTTGTTTGACCGGTTTGACAAGATTTATCCAAAATTCAAAAAAACATAAATTAGAGCATATCTTTTTTCCTTTTATAATTTTGTCATTTCAAAAATTGTCCTAAACTCTAAACCCGGCACTTAAAACGTCGGAAACTCTATGCTAAACAGTAAAAACTAAGGGTTTAAACCATAAAACCTAACCCTAAACTCTGAAATCTAAACCATAGCACTAAACGCTAAAAACGTCTAAAAAACGTCTAAAACGCCCAAAAACTCTATTTTCCCTTTGGAATTTTTTGATTTTAAAACATTGTCGAAACGGAAAACTTGTTTCAGCGGATCGATCTTTTTGTTCTGCAAATTTTGATATATTATATGTATTTTTCTGAATTAGGATGATTTAGTTATGATTTTTTCAAGTTTGAAAATTGCCCTATAGTCCCAGTTTGTGTCTCCAACCGGGACTATAGGTTAGACCCCTTTAGTGCCGGTTCGTGGCGCGAACCGGTACTAAAGGTTGGCCCTATAGTACCGGTTTGGGCCTCAAACCGGGACTAAAGGGGCTCGTGGGGCCCCGGCCTGACGCCAGCCTGCCACCACCCCTTTAGTACCGGTTCGTGGCACGAACCGGTACTAAAGGTTTAACACGAACCGGCACTAATGCATAGCCATTCAAACCGGTACTAATGATACCATTAGTACCGGGCCAAAATCGAACCGGGACTAATGTGTCTCACATAAGGTCCTTTTTCTACTAGTGCACCTAGCATCAAAATCAGACGTGTACTGTGCATGGCCATCGCTAATTCATATGATGCAGAGCAGGATGCCTTCATCATCAACGGGAGACCATGTAGGATCACACTAGAAGATGTAGCGCATATAACAGGCATGCCCTGCCATGGGAAGAAGCACATCCCTTCAAATCTTGATGATAACATGGAGTTGTGGAAGAAACTGAAAGACCGTAATGACACCAAAATAACTTTCAAAGGATTGCTAGCCAAGATGAAAGGCGACAGCACACCAAATTTTGTCAGGCCATTTGTCTTGTACACCATAGGCAAATATGTATGCCGAACAAAAGAGGAGTATGTGGGTAACAAATATATTGGGATTGTTAGAAACGTTGAGACGATAAAGGGCACAAATCTTTGGACAGCTAACGCTTGACTATCTTATGGATAGCGTGAAGAATTTTGTAAATGGTGAGGCAATTATGGAGGGGACTCTACCACTGCTATAGGTAACTCGTAGTAGTACAATTATCACTTACCTAACATACATTACATAATGCACGAGAATATTTGTAAACTGCTTTTGTTGTCATGCAGACATGGTACTCCGAAAAGTTCAGAGTGCACCAATTGGACTCTAGCATCTCGTATGAATCAAAGTTAAGGCCGTTGAACAAGAACTGGAACGAGGAGAGGGCAAAAAAGGTTGACAATATAATCCAGAATAATTATATGGGAGTTGGAGAGGTAAAATGTCAGCACATTGTCTGGATTATGTAACATGTATATTTTCTAAATCATACTAACGACACTAAACTGCAGTATGTTGAGGACCTGACGAGGCCTTTCATTCCAGCACGAGATGGTACGTTGGCCAAACTGAAGACTGGCGCTCAGGTAAATGAGTTACATCAGGCACCCAATATATATTGTAACATTGGCACTAGTATGAAGTTATATGATTCTAACTGTTTCAAAGTCTCGGATTAAGGTACTCGTTGGACGTGTATTGAATGATTTGCAAGAAGTTGCCTCCCTCGTGCGGGAGGCTGGTGCACAACAAGTTGATAGGATGTGCACCCTTGAAAAGAAAATGGATGAGTGCCTGAGGCTTACCCATACAAATGGCAAGCTCACAGAGGACCTCATCAAAGAATTGAACGTAAGCCTATAATTATGAGATTAGTATATATAATTGGAAATTTACGTGTACAAGGTTTTTTCTAAATTAGTTTACTATGATAACACCCCAGACTAACATTTATTTTTTAAAGACAGAACGCGACGAAATATTTCCAAGACTGGAGGACATACATCTTTCTGAGATCGGGGCACCTTCACACCCAATGGAGGCCTCTGTTGAGAATGCTGAGCAGGCTTCTGACCAGGGGAACAAAATGATGTCACAGAGGTCACTGCTAAGAACCATTGTAAGCAGGGAATAAAAAATGATGACATGGAGCCCCCAATGAAGAACCTTGATGAAGAGTTTTACGTACGCATGTTAACTTAATTATGAAGCAATGATTGTTGTTTCAGAAATAACTTGTGATCTTCCACCTACAGGATGAAGCATTAGAAAGAGCTGAAAGAAAAACAAATAGGATCTCAGTGGTATTCATAAGCTTTTGAAAGAGGTGGATGTTATCCAGGGTGCTCCTAGTTTGTATAAGGAAATGCATTCCAAAGCCACCACAAGCCTTGAAGAATTCCAGGTGATGCACATTTTACCTATAATTGAGCAAGAATCTGCTAAAGGCTAACATGCGGTTTATTTCGTATGACAGATTCTATTAAACAGACGGAGTAAGCAGCACTCTATGAAGGCTACGGGATCGCGAGAGCCTGAAGAGCTCCGTGCCTTCGCAAATGATGAAGGCCATGATGAATCCTTTCGAAAGCAGCAAGAAGTAAGTGTGGTTGAATCGACGCCACCAAATCATGGGGGCGAAAAGAAAAATGTGGTATTGTAATTATTTAAGAATAACGAGTATGCTTCGTACGATACTGAGAAGGAAAAAAAAAGGAAAAACAAGACTCCATCAGAGTCTACAAATATTTCCGAGGACACGAACAATAAAAAGAGGAAAATACGCTCTAGCAACTTAAAAAAGAGGTCAGAAGTTACTGAAACCCAGAGGGTCCAGCTAGATGTGGTTCGACATGATTTCATGGCGTCACTGATCAACAGTACAAATCATGAAAAACAAATGGTCTTAGTTGATGACATTGTGATGCTATCAAAGCATTTGCAATGCCTCACCCAAAAAGATGGATGCCTCTCCCAAAGCATTTGCAATGGTCTTAGTTTCATTTCGTACAGCACAATTAACTTGATTATTGTTGTAGGTGGTTGATGCTGCGATCCAACTCATGCGTCATGATGACCCAATTGACACAAGGGACGGCCAACTGGTTTACATTGAGAGGGCGGCCGGTGTTGCTAATCTCAAAAGAGATGGTAGGATAGAGGAGTGCTACGAGGATGCTTTGGCAGGCATCCCTGGAACAACACAAGGAACCAGCTACCTGAGACATGATATGGTATTTTAACCGGACTTTGAACAGATTTTTTTATTACTATACACGTTGATCTAATTATCTGTTCAATCTAGGTTTTCCTACCTACGAACAGCCAAAACGTCCACCGGTTACTTGTGGTCGTAAACCCCAGAAGGAAGGAGATTCAGGTTCTTGATTCACTTTTCCACTATATGGTACCCAAAGAAGTACATAACATGGTGAGAATTTCAACATATTTAATTATAACAAAGGATTTGACATCGTATGTAAGTATTAGTCGTAGGCAACTTCTCATCCCATTGGGCTTGCAGGTACGTGGGATGGAAGTGTTGGGGAACGTAGCAGAAATTCAAAATTTTCCTACGTGTCACCAAGATCTATCTATGGAGAAACTAGCAACGAGGGAAGGAGAGTGCATCTACATACCCTTGTAGATCGTTAAGCGGAAGCGTTCATGAGAACGGGGTTGAAGGAGTCGTACTCGTCGTGATCCAAATCACCGGAGATCCTAGTGCCAAACGGACGGCACCTCCGCGTTCAACACACATACAGCCCGGTGACGTCTCCCATGCCTTGATCCAGCAAGGAGAGAGGGAGAGGTTGAGGAAGACTCCATCCAGCAGCAGCACAACGGCATGGTGGTGGTGGAGGAGCGTGGCAATCCAGCAGGGCTTCGCCAAGCACCACGGGAGAGGAGGAGGAGGAGAGGCAGGGCTGCACCAATAGAGGTAGAAGTTCTCATGTGTATGGCAGCCCCAAAACCTCAAGTATATATAGGGGGAAAGGGGGATGCGCCTCCTTTAGGGTTTTCCCACCCCAAGGGGTGCGGCCAGCCCTAGATCCCATCTAGGGGGGCGGCCAAGGGGGGGAGGAGTGCCTCCCAAGTCAAGTGGAGGCCTTCCCCTTAGGGTTTCCCCTTCCCTTCCCATGCTAGGGGCCTTGGGGGCTGGTGCCCCTGGCCCATTAAGGCTAGGGCGCCCCTACAGCCCATGCTACTGTATTGGACGTGGTGGAACTATTTCCGGACCTCCGGACCCTCCGAATCCTCCGAACCTTCTCGAAGCTTCTGGTACAATACCGAAAAACCCGAACTTTTTCCGAACCCGAACAACAACTTTCCATATATAAATCTTTACCTCCGGACCAATCCGAACTCCTCGTGACGTCCGGGATCTCATACGGGACTCGAACAACATTCGTAACCACATACAAACTACCTTTATAACCCTAGCGCCATCGAACCTTAAGTGTGTAGACCCTACGGGTTCGGGAATCATGCGACATGACCGAGACGTTATCCGTCAATAACCAACAGCGGATCTGGATACCCATGTTGGCTCCCACATGTTCCACGATGATCTCATCGGATGAACCACGATGTCAAGGACTCAATCAATCCCGTATTCAATTCCCTTTGTCTAGCGGTATTGTACTTGCCCGAGATTCGATCGTCGGTATACCGATACCTTGTTCAATCTCGTTACCGGCAAGTCTCTTTACTCGTTCCGTAACACATCATCCCGTGATCAACCCCTTGGTCACATTGTGCACATTATGATGATGTCCTACCGAGTGGGCCCAGAGATACCTCTCCGTTTACACGGAGTGACAAATCCCAGTCTCGATTCGTGCCAACCCAACAGATATTTTCGGAGATACCTGTAATGAACCTTTATAGCCACCCAGTTACGTTGTGACGTTTGGTACACCCAAAGCATTCCTACGGTATCCGGGAGTTGCACAATCTCATGGTCTAAGGAAATGATACTTGACATTAGAAAAGCTTTAGCATACGAACTACGATCTTTGTGCTAGGCTTAGGATTGGGTCTTGTCCATCACATCATTCTCCTAATGATGTGATCCTGTTATCAATGACTTCCAATGTCCATGATCAGGAAACCGTAACCATCTATTGATTAACGAGCTAGTCAACTAGAGGCTTACTAGGGACTTGGTGTTGTCTATGTATCCACACATGTATCTGAGTTTCCTATCAATACAATTATAGCATGGATAATAAACGATTATCATGAACAAGGAAATATAATAATAACTAATTTATTATTGCCTCTAGGGCATATTTCCAACAGTCTCCCACTTGCACTAGAGTCAATAAATTAACACTGATAGGTCACATCGCCATGTGACCAACACCCAAAGAGTTTACTAGTGTCTGTAAACTAGTTCACATCATCATGTGATTTAGACTCAATGAGTTCTGAGGTTTGATCATGTTTTGCTTGTGAGAGAGGTTTTAGTCAACGAGTCTGAACCTTTCAGATCCGTGTGTGCTTTGCAAATTTCTAGGTCATATTGTAAACGCTGCTTCCACGCTCCACTTGGAGCTATTCCAAATGGTTGCTCCACTATACGTATCCGGTTTGCTACTCAGAGTCACTCGGATAGGTGTTAAAGCTTGCACCGATGTAACCCTTTATGCCGAACTCTTTATCACCTCCATAATCGAGAAACATGTCCTTATTTACTCCAAGGACAATTTTGACCGCTGTCCAATGATCCATTCCTGGATCATTCTTGTACCCCTTGACTGACTCATGGCAAGGCACACTTCCGGTGCGGTACACAGCATAGCATACTGTAGAGCCTACGTCTAAGGCATAGGGGACGACCTTCGTCCTTTCTCTCTTTTCTGCCGTGGTCGAGCTTTAAGTCTTAACTTCATACCTTACATCTCAGGCAAGAACTCCTTCTTTGACTGATCCATCTTGAACACCTTCAAGATCATGTCAAGGTATATGCTCATTTGAAAGTACCATTAAGCGGTTTTGATCTATCCCTATAGATCTTGATGCTCAATGTTCAAGTAGCTTAATACAGGTTTTCACTTGAAAACACTTTTCAAATAACCCTATATGCTTTCCAGAAATTCTACATCATTTCTGATCAACAATATGTCAACAACATATACTCATCAAAAATTCTATAGTGCTCCCACTCACTTCTTTGGAAATACAAGTTTCTCATAAACTTTGTATAAACCTAAAATCTTTGATCATCTCATCAAAGTGCATATTCCAACTCCGAGATGCTTACTCCAGTCCTTAGAAGGATCGCTGGTGCTAGCATACCTTTTAGTATCCTTAGGATCGACAAAACTTTTTGATTGTATCACATACAACCTTTCCTTACGTAAACTGGTAAGGAAACTCGTCTTGACATCCATCTGCCAGATTTCATAAATGCAGCTTATGCTAACATGATTCCGACGGACTTAAGCATCGCTACGGATGAGAAAATCTCATCGTAGTCAACTCCTTGAACTTGTGAAAAACTCTTTGCCACAAGTCGAGCTTCATAGACGGTGACATTACCGTCCACGTCCGTCTTCTTCTTAAAGATCCATTTATTTCAATGGCTTGCCGATCATCGGGCAAGTCCACCAAAGTCCATGCTTTGTTCTGATACATGGATCCTCTCTCGGATTTCATGGCTTCTAACCATTTGTCGGAATTTGGGCCCACCATTGCTTCTCCATAGCTCGTAGGTTCATTGTTGTCTAGCAACATGACCTTCAAGACAGGATTGCGTACCACTCTGAAGTAGTACGCATCCTTGTCACCCTACGAGGTACGTTAGTGACTTGATCCGAAACTTCATGATCACTATCATAAGCTTCTACTTCAATTGGTGTAGGTGCCACAGGAACAACTTCCTATGCCCTGCTACACACTAGTTGAAGTGACGGTTCAATAACCTCATCAAGTCTCCACCATCCTCCCACTCAACTTTCCGAGACAAACTTTTCCTCGAGAAAGGACCCGAATCAAGAAACAATCCCTATTGCTTTCGGATCTGAATTAGGAGGTATACCCAACTGTTTTGGGTGTCCTATGAAGATGCATTTTATCCGCTTTGGGTTCGAGCTTATCAACCTGAAACTTTTTCACATAAGCGTCGCAGCCCCAAACTTTCAAGAAACGACAACTTAGGTTTCTCCAAACGGTGTCGTCTCAACGGAATTACGTGGTGCCCCATTAAAGTGAGTGCGGTTGTCTCTAATGCCTAACCCATGAACGATAGTGGTAATTCGATGAGAGACATCATGGTACGCACCATATCCAATAGGGTGCAACTATGATGTTCGGACACACCATCAAACTATGGTGTTCCAGGCGGTATTAGTTGTGAAACAATTTCCACAATGTCTTAATTGTGTGCCAAAGCTCGTAACTCAGATACTCATCTCTTTGATCATATCATAGGCATTTTATCCTCTTGTCACGATGATCTTCAACTTCACTCTGAAATTACTTGAACCATTCAATAATTCAGACTTGAGTTTCATCAAGTAAATATACTTAACATCTACTCGAATTATCTGTGAAGTAAGAACATAACGATATTCACTGCATGCCTCAGCACTCATTGGACTGCACACATCAAAATGTGTTACTTCCAACAAGTTGCTATCTTGTTCCATCTTACTGAAACGAGCATTTTCCAGTCATCTTGCCCATGTGGTATGATTTGCATATCTCAAGTGATTCAAAATCAAGTGAGTCCAAACGATCCATCTGCATGGAGTTTCTTCAGGTGTATGCACCAATAGACATGGTTCGCATGTCTCAAACTTTTCAAAAACGAGTGAGTCCAAAGATCCATCAACATGGAGCTTCTTCATGCGTTTTATACCAATATGACTTACATGGCAGTGCCACAAGTAAGTGGTACTATCATTACTATCTTATATCTTTTGGCATGAAAATGTGTATCACTACGATCGAGATTCAATAAACCATTCCTTTAGGTGCAAGACCATTGAAGGTGTTATTCAAATAAATAGAGTAACCATTATTCTCCTTAAATGAATAACCTATTGCTATAGACATAATCCAATCATGTCTATGCTCAACGCAAACACCAAATGACAATTATTCAGGTTTAATACTAATCTTGATGGTAGAGGGAGCGTGCGATGTTTGATCACATCAAACTTGGAAACACTTCCAACACATATCATCAGCTCACCTTTAGCTAGTCTCCGTTTATTCCGTAGCTCTTTTATTTCGAGTTACTAACACTTAGCAACCGAACCGGTATCTTAATGCCCTGGTGCTACTAGGAGTACTAGTAAAGTACACATTAACATAATGTATATCCAATATACTTCTATCGACCTTGCCAGCCTTCTTATCTACCAAGTATCTAGGGTAATGCTGCTCCAGTGGCTGTTCCCCTTATTGCAGAAGCACTTAGTCTCGGGTTTGGGTTCAACCTTGGGTTTCTTCACTGGAGCAGCAACTGATTTGCCGTTTCATGAAGTGTCCCTTCTTGCCCTTGCCCTTCTTGAAACTAGTGGTTTCACCAACCATCAACAATTGATGCTCCTACTTGATTTTTACTTTCGCGATGTCAAACAACGCGAATACCTCAAGGATCATCATCTCTATCCTTGATATGTTATAGTTCATCACGAAGCTCTTAGTAGCTTGATGGCAATGTCTTTGGAGAAACATCACTATCTCATCTAGAAGATCAACTCCCACTCGATTCAAGTGATTGTTGTACTCAGACTATCTGAGCACAAGCTCAACGATTGAGCTTTTCTCCCTTAGTTTGTAGGCTAAGAAAATCGTCGGAGGTCTCATACCTCTCGACGTGGGCACGAGCCTGAAATCCTAATTTCAGCCCTCGAAATATCTCATATGTTCCGCGACAATTCGAAAACGTCTTTCGTGCCTCAACTCTAAACCGTTTAACTGAACTATCACGTAGTTATCAGAACGTGTATGTCCGATGTTCGCAACATCCACAGACGACGTTTGGGGTTCAGCACACTGAGCGGTGCATTAAGGACATAAGCTTTCTACTGTCCGCATAATCGCTATTTTCAACTTTCAACTATATTTTCTCTAGGAACATATCTAAACAGTGGAACTAAAGCGCGAGCTTACGACATAATTTGCAAAAGGTCCTTTGACTATGTTCAAGATAATTAAGTTCATCTTATGAACTCCCACTCAGATAGACATCCCTCTGGTCATCTAAGTGATTACATGATCCGAGTCAACTAGGCCGTGTCCGATCATCACGTGAGACGGACTAGTCATCATCGGTGAACATCTTCATGTTGATCGTATCTACTATACGACTCATGCTCGACCTTTCGGTCTTTGTGTTCCGAGGCCATGTCTGTACATGCTAGGCTCGTCAAGTTAACCCTAAGTGTTTCGCGTGTGTAAATCTGTCTTACACCCGTTGTATGTGAACGTAAGAATCCATCACACCCGATCATCACGTGGTGCTTAGAAGCGACGAACTTTAGCAACGGTGCACAGTTAGGGGAGAACACTTCTTGAAATTGTTGTAAGGGATCATCTTATATACTACCGTAGTTCTAAGTAAACAAGATGCATAAACATGATAAACATCACATGCAATCAAATAGTGACATGATATGGCCAATATCATTTTGCTCCTTTTGATCTCCATCTTGGGCTCCATGATCATCATCGTCACCGCATGACACCATGATCTCCATCATCATGATCTCCATCATCGTGTCTCCATGAAGTTGTCTCGCCAACTTATTACTTCTACTACTATGGCTACCGGTTAGCAATAAAGTAAAGTAATTACATGGCGTTGTTCAATGACACGCAGGTCATACAATAAATAAACACAACTCCTATGGCTCCTGCCGGTTGTCATACTCATCGACATGCAAGTCGTGAATCCTATTACAAGAACATGATCAATCTCATACATCACATATCATTCATCACATTCTTCTTGGCCATATCACATCACATAGCATACCCTGCAAAAACAAGTTAGACGTCCTCTAATTGTTGTTTGCATGTTTTTACGTGGATGCTATGGGTTTTTAGCCCAGAGATACCTCTCCGTTTACACGGAGTGACAAATCCCAGTCTCGATTCGTGCCAACCCAACAGATACTTTCGGAGATACCTGTAATGAACCTTTATAGCCACCCAGTTACGTTGTGACATTTGGTACACCCAAAGCATTCCTACGGTATCCGGGAGTTGCACAATCTCATGGTCTAAGGAAATGATACTTGACATTAGAAAAGCTTTAGCATACGAACTACGATCTTTGTGCTAGGCTTAGGATTGGGTCTTGTCCATCACATCATTCTCCTAATGATGTGATCCTGTTATCAATGACATCCAATGTCCATGGTCAGGAAACCGTAACCATCTATTGATTAACGAGCTAGTCAACTAGAGGCTTACTAGGGACTTGGTGTTGTCTATGTATACACACATGTATCTGAGTTTCCTATCAATACAATTATAGCATGGATAATAAACGATTATCATGAACAAGGAATTATAATAATAACTAATTTATTATTGCCTCTAGGGCATATTTCCAACAGGAAGCACATCTGAGAGCACCGAGGAAAGTCAATGGGATAGAAAGCAATGCATGGGAAGACATTAACGTGACGCAATGGCTAGTACGGAACATTAATGTGCCAAAATCTGATGAAACGCCAGTCAAAAATATTAGCTTTTGTTTTTGTTTTAGATTGTTAATATCTGAAATGCTGATCTAACAACATAAAATGTTGCAGTTCTTGTTGTGCACTGTACATGCTGAAGAACGTCGATTTATTTACGGGACTGAAACTGAGTAAGGAATATTTCGAAGTACGTAGAGTAGCACCTAAAATTATGTCATTTTCTGAAACTTATGGAACGATACTAACATATCGTTGCATGCAGGCCTACATCGAGAAATTCAGAAAAGAGCTACCTGTTGTGCTTGTCGATTCACCCTACAACAAAATGAAATACAAGAATAGGTTCAAGCAGTACCATGCTAGGCTATCGAAAACAGATGCGGTTGAAGTCGACGAAGATGCAAGCAGTTAGTCCAGCAGTGTGGAGTGTTCACTTGGCCATACTGCGATAGAGTAGGGTGTGGTTGGGTTTTAGTCCCGAAGAAGGTTTCCTAGCCGTGTTCTTAGTCCATTGCACATGAGTCAAGTTGTAAAACTTCAATAATATTGGTTACTAAATTTTGCTTGAAATAAATTTGGTCTCTATGGGATCTCGTAGAAATCTATATTTGCATTTTACTACCATGTGACAGTAATGGTGCCTGGGGCAACCCTAGAAGAATAATGGATTATGATATGTCTATTATCATACGAGAGAAAAAGGTACGAGCATGAGCATAGCCTCACAACAGAAGTAAAAAAATACTGCCTGATTCAACACGCAATCCCAGCTATGTCTCGTAGGCAGGCCGCAAAGCAAAAAAAATAGAGCATAGGATAACAAGAGTAAAGCACGTACCATAGGGGGCCTCTGCAAGTGCTGCAACGCTGAATTGAAGCGATCACCTTCAAGAGCATAGTGGTGTGCCCATGGTACATCCATCCTGCCTCAGGGAATCACATAGCATGTTCTGTCATAGCCCTGGAAAACAGAGGAAAAATTACTACTTGTACTAACTTTGTCAAGTGTGTGCATGTAACAAATGTTGGACATAACTAAACACGGAAGAATGAAATGCAACATATGGAAGAATTAAATGCTCATTCCTTACTCTTTGCTTTTTGCGAGGACCATTACTCTCCCTTTAACAAGGCTAAAACATCATAATAAGAATTAACAGCAATCTTGGAAAGGTGAATATCCCATGTGAATCTAATTTTTCATATAAAGCACATGCCAAGTCTATTGATCCCAATCCAGCAATTGCACAAGAAGAAGCGAGCATCATAAATATTGAGCAACATAAGCTATGAATTGTTTATAGTACATTCCAAAATTAATAGCTTATCATCTCTATTGATCTCCAAATCTCACCTATGAGCAAAATTGAAAGAAGGGACATTTGCATCTGTGCCCCTAACTCGAACCCACTACTCATATTTGCCCCTAATTTTGAAGCATGCTCAATTTTTCCCCTCGCTGTTAAGTCACTACTTAGAAATGCCCTTCAAATGCAGATCTTGTAGCACTTTCCGTCCAACACTGTAGCACTTTCCGTCTGCTACAGTACACATGGGCCTTTGATGGTCAAAGGCCTTTGATTGGACGGAAGGGCATTTCTGAGTAGTGACTTAACAACAAAGGGGCAAATTTAAGCATGCTTTCAAATTAGGGGCAAATCTGAGTAGGTGGTTCGAGTTAGGGGTAGAAATGCAAATAGCCCTTGAAAGAATACATGTTGAATGCAAGGATTGAACCTCTCTCGATCATGTAGTTGGGGCTGGACGAATGGGGCTAGCCGTCGAGGCCGGCGGCCGGCTTCATCTAGTCGCGTAGAACATGATCCATACCCAACCACCTGTCAGGACCGGTTTTTCAATAAAAATACTTATTGAGAAACCGATCTTATTATTCCCAGCACAGGAGAATCCTCCTTACTGGCAGACAAATTCTTGGTACAGAAATCCAGAAGTACTAAATATATTACAGGATTGAGCTGAGGTTTCTCAACAATTTTATTACAAGCACGCCAATAATATACATAAAGGCGGATATGGCACAGGGGTGTGGTGGCATACTACTGACTCGTATTTAAACGTGGTGGTGGATATGTCACAGTGAAGTGGGTGACATTGACTCCTACTTTTGCAGCTCATCGAGCGTCGAAGTGAGGCTCGATGATTTATTCGGGTAGCGGAAGCGGATATGGTACAAGTGATAAATTCCAGGATCACACGGAACTGACTGGGACTCCTCTAGGCGTCGGACTCGCTATCGAACTCTTCATCCATAAGATCGCCTTCGTCAACATCTGGCCAAATCAACAAGCCAGGTGAGTACTTTGAATGTACTCGCAAGATAGTTCGGACATAAGATATAACAAATGTAAGCATGATGCAACATGAGCAATTTGCAATGCACACTCAAATGATAAACTTGCACGACATGAACAATAAAAGGAAGTCGGGCGTTAGTTCTCCCGAAATCCCAACAGAAATAACTGAAAACCGATTGACTGTCTGAAACGACGCCTCGAATGGTGAACAAATAAATTAATATGCCGCAGTGGGGCGTCTAAGCGACACCACATAAAGGGCTTATATTGAAAAGTAAATGACAATGCGTGCCACAGTCGGACGTCAAAGCAACATCACATAAAGGTCTTATATCGAAAGTAAACAACATAAATGCCACAGTCGGACGTCTGAGCGACATCACATAAAGGGCTTATATTGAAAATAAACAACATAAATGCCACAGTAGGACGTCTGAGCGACATCACATAAAGGGCTTATATTGACAATAAACAACATAAATGCCACAGTCGGACGTCTGGGCGACATCACATAAAGGGCTTATATCAAAAGTAGATAACAAGAGTGCCACAGTCGGACGTCTGAGCGACATCACATAAAGGGCTTATATCGAATGTAAATAACAAGAGTGCCACAGTCGGATGTCTGAGCGACATCACATAAAGGGCTTATATTTCATTGTCATATTCAAGCAGTATAGACCATTCCAAGGAAAATACTCAGCACATATTCATAATAAACGGGTTAGTCCATCCACAGGAGTAACCATATAGTCGAGTTTTCCACACATGGTTGTTCACCGGAGATCGTCAAGGATACTGACACTGAGATTGACAAGGACAAGTTGAACACCGACCTTGACCATAGATACGATTACTTGGATGAGTTTGACTTTGCAGAGTTTGTACTATTAAACCACAACCAACGGATTTCAGTAGTCGCAAGGGACTAGTTCCGTTTACGGTATTTTAGAAGGAACACATCTAACCAGTACAAACCCAATTCCACATCCTGCTGCCAGGAATCACCCTAGGCAACGTTCAAGGAAAACTCTAAGACAGGGAGGTCACAACCTCGAATAGCATGGGATCAAATTTATCTCGCGCGCTCTAAGGGGTGCCCCCCTCTCGGTCCTAACCGGAAACACCCATGCTCCCTGACCGGATGACGGGCTTTAATCCAGGGCCATGGAACCCTCATCCCGGCCCCTCTGTTTGGTGTGTACTAGGAAAGAGGTTTGCAACATACTAAACCATATTCCACAAAGAAAACATGTGGTAGTACAAGGAGAAGAACGGATGATAAAGTGACTTGA
The DNA here is from genome assembly GCA_021605205.1 of Aegilops longissima. Classification (NCBI taxonomy): domain Eukaryota; kingdom Viridiplantae; phylum Streptophyta; class Magnoliopsida; order Poales; family Poaceae; genus Aegilops; species Aegilops longissima. The sequence goes on from JAHIAM010006737.1 coordinate 223,855, forward strand.
TTCACGTTGATACTGGAGTTAAGTTGTTTGGCATAAGATTGGCATGCTACCACAATACCATCTTACCACCCATCATGTCACCACATGATCCTGTAAACTCACATCGAATCACACATCGAGTTTCGAAGCTCACTTGCAATGGTTTTGCATGTAATATAACTCTTACCGATATGCATATAATCATGCCATGAATTGACCACTCAATGCAAACATGCAAAACACTAATCATATCAAAGATTCAAACATGCTTGCCTGGTTCGGAGTAGTCGGAGTCTAGCTCGGTGAAGTTCGCGGTCCCGTCACCTCTTCCGGTATCTACGGTACAAGAAAAGATACGTACTAACGTAAATACCGTGTGCGCACAAAAATTGTTCCTTTTTTTTTCAAATAAATATCATAAAAAACTAGATAGAAAAATAAAGGTGACAGAAAAAGAATCATCCAAAAATCATTTCCTGTTTAAAAGTTATAAAGGTTTTAGTCCAGGGACTTGTCTGTAATGAAACAGAAAGTTCCCAGGGGCTAGCTTATAAAAACAGAAAACGGTTCGATTAAAAACCCGCCAACTCCAAAGGGAAACGTATCCTGCCCGAAGGCGTTTTCAGAAAACGTTTCGAAAAGAATAAAAAGCTGACGGGGGGTCCCACTTGTCGGGTTTAAACTCTGAAACAGAGTCACCGGTGCCCGAAAGCCGTGGTGGTCGCCGGCGGCGATCCACGGCGAGTTAGGAGGAGTGGTTGGTACCTACGGGTCCCTTGGGTCCTTCCGCACCTGTGGGTGGTGGAGTTGGTCGACGGCGAGCACCACGTCGACGGCGGCCTCAACTCCGGCGGGCGGTGGTTCGGGCGTTGGTGGATCTCGGCGGGGAGGGCTACACTGGTTGAATCGAGGTTCGGGTTAGAACATTGGGTGCACCAGAGGGCTGCTGACGAGGTTATGGAGTCGGGGGTGGCCTCACCTGAGTGGATCAATCCGGAGTCGGGGAAGGAGAGCTCCTCGGGGTCCTCCTGGTGGCTTGGCTGGGCTCTGGTGAGGTGGAGTGGAGGTGCGGGGTCTAGAACGTGCTCGGGACCTCCTTTTATAGATGATCCGAGGCGGTGGCCGTGAACGGGAAATCTCCGGCGACGATTACGGTGGTGCAACGGTTGGTCAGGCGGTTTAGGGGGCAAGGAATCACCGTGGAGGTTTACTGGTTTGGTTTAGGAGCTAAACTTGGCCTGCCTTGGCTGCTATTCCAAGCCCCGAACAGAACGGCGCACGAAGCACGTCGGCGGCAGGGAGCGCGCTCTGCGCTGCTCAGGCCACGGCGACAGCGGCGCAGCACGCGCAAGCAAGCAGACGGCCACACGGAGGCCTCGGGTGGATCGGGCGGTGCTGGACGGCGCCGAAAGTTGGGCTGATCCCCGCTGGCCGCCTCGGTTGGCTCTGCCACCGCAGAAGTTGCCGGCGTCGGCGGGACACGTCACCACCGACTGTGGCGTCCGTCCAAAGGACCGTGCGACGCTCTGGATAATAGGAAGGAGCAGTGCGCAAGGATCCAGAGAGTGCACTGGTGAGATCGACGCCGCGACCCTGAAGAAAACGACACTGACGGTCGACTGAACACTGAACTCTGAAAAATGAACAGCAACAGTGCCTGTTAGGTGTTCGATGAAATGATTTTGGCATGTGGGGATTTTATCTGGAGCTGATCTTTGGTGGGGTGGCCTCTCAATGCACCTGGGGGCTGCCTGAATTTTGGTAGAATTTTTGGAGAAGGAAAAATATGAATTTCACCAAATTTGCCAAATCTAGTCCAAACTTGCAGTGTGTGAAATTTGAAAATTTTGAACTGAGGAAGAGTGGATCTTGATGGATCTAGGTTGGGGGTGCTAGGGACTAGCCAGAGGAGTTGGTTTGAGGTCAAAACTCAAAGGAAATCAGACACTTCCTTTGTAAATCACCTAGGCCCAAAATAAAAGACAGAATTACTTTTGGGGATAAAATAAATGAAATAAAATTCAAAAATGGGTTGATCTTGTTGGAATAGAATATTTGGCTTGGCCCAAAGTGGAGGGAGGGGTTTTGGGAGAAATTTTGACATGAGGCATGGTAAAAAAAAAGAGGGTTGCAAACAAAAGAGTAGCCCCAAAACCCATATGGTCTCTTTTTAATAGAAATTTAATTTTCAATAATTTATTGAGATGAATTAAAATCAGAAGGAAGGTTTTTAAAACCAAACACCAAGGTTGAGGGAGATACAAAAATAAAATACTTGTCATAGGAGAAATATTTTTGAGAAGGAGGGGCTTTTGGAAAGATTTTAAATGGCCTCCTTCAAATCAAATAAAAGGGTTTTGTCAAAAACCAAGTAAAATTTTTTTTGGAGTGTCACACCACCTTGCCATCGGACGAGTTGCATGGCCAGATCAAAGCTGCAGCCATGGCTGAGACATGATATGTAGAGGACGCAAACAACCAAATGGTTGTGTGGGAAAGAGGTTGCCTATAACCATGTGGCTATAGGCACCCGCATGGAGGACTAGGAGCTGGGATGGCGCAGACTCTTCGCAGGCGGCCGCCGCGGGGAGGGCAGTGGGCCTTCTCTTGTGTTCGTTGAAAAGGTGGTGTGAGCTCGCGAGGGAATTGGGGTGGAGGAAGGGAGGGGCCGCGACGTGCGGCTAGATCTTGTCGGCGAAGAGGGAGGGAGGGGCCGCGACGAGCGGCTAGATTCTGCCGGCGAGGATTAAAACCATAGCGGCGGCGAGGAATAAACCCTACCAAACGGGATAAAAATGAAACCGAAAATAGCCCTGAAATTCGTACCGAGAATACCCTCGAAATATTTGGGAGGGAAAATCAGATCAGTTCGAAATATTTTTTTCTCCCGAAAATGCCCCTTGGGGTCTGATATAATACACGTGACATCAGCGTATTGCATCGGATCAGGACCGTCGAATTCGCTCCGACGGACGGTCCATATTGTTCGGATGAACTATAAAATAACTCATCTCCTTTTGAATTTCAACTGAAACTGAGAGGAGAGCCATGCCAGAGTTGACATGGATTGCATGCAGTGTACTGCTATGTCAATGCATCTAGTTACTTTCTGGTATAATTATAAAGTTGGTGGTTTACTAGACCTATTCCTTTGAAGTACATTTTTTTGCAAGAAAGTCTTCATGGCTAGCTTTATTAATATATAACACTTCCATCGTCTGCTAAAAATTTGAAAATAAAATCAGGAGGTGCCTCCACCCATAAATGAGTGTTTGCAGTTCTCCAACTAGCTAGCTCATGAGCGACTACATTTGATTCTCAATTACAATGCTCAATAGTAATCTTTCTGAACTCTTGAATCGATAATCTGCATTCATTCAGAACCGGGACTCCCACCATACCATAACCTTCATTTAAACGGAGAGCGTCCACCAGAACAATGTTATCCATTCTCACCATGATGTTGTTGCACCCCTAAGCATTGGAGTAGCTTGAGACCTTCAAGAAGAGAAGAAGCTTCTGCCGAGACGATGTCTGCTACTTGCACCAGATTCGCCGTGGACGCCCCGATGAAGTTTCCACGGTTGTCCCTCACTATTGCTCCACACCCTCCTGAGTGATCATCTACATGAAATGATGCGTCAACATTGAGAACTTGCTGAGAAGAGAGGACCACCGGCCAAGAGTTCACCCGAGGTCCCTCCTTTGGTTTACCAGCCGCACGAACAAAGTTCAGACTCAAAGCATGAATCGCCATTGTTGTTCATTCCAGCGAGGGAACTGTTTCTCCGCCCGCAAACTGACTACGCTGGCACCAAATGTACCAGCAATTAGCTACAAAAATTTCCGGCAGTTCAATTCGGTTTGAAAACATGCGCTGATGGTAGCTGTCACAAAGAAGGAAGCCAATGACCCCAGCACCAGAATGGTCCATCACCATTGCGTCTAGGATTAGCGTGCGCAAGCACAAGGCAGCCCAGACCGCTCGAGCGTGCGAACATGAGAACAGTGCATGGCGTATATCCTCTGGTCCCAACTTGCAAATAGGACATTGTGAAACGCTGCCAATGTGATTGTTTGCCAACACGCAGAAACATGATATCGCATTGTGTAAGCATCCGGACTGGTAGCTCCTTGCTAGTCCCTTCTGACTGTATGTGTCTTCCTGATGCTTGTAATACGTTGAGCGTACTGAAAATATAGCATTTTTATTTAAGTGCCAAGCCACATAATCCTCCGTATAATGTCGATATAAAGGGATTTGCAGAATGTCCCTTATCAATGTTCCGCGTCTTTGTTCCAAAAATTGTCCCTTATCAATTGTTCATCCCATTTGCCAGAAGATGGGTCAATAAGATTGCTAACCTTTGAGAACAATTGATTCCTGCGAACAGTGGTCACCTTCCTTGACACACTACAAGGAATCCAAAAAATCATTCCAGATATCTATCTTTCACCATCTCCAACTCTCCAGTACACCCCTTTTTGAATATTTGAACTCCTGCCCAGATACTCTGCCAAACAAAAGATGACCCTTACTTTAACTCACAATTTAGAATGTCTCCAGTAGGGTAATATCTGGATCTTAGCACATTGGCACATAAGAATCATGATTCTTAATCAGCCTCGAGCATTGTTTAGACAATATGGCCACATTTAAGGTATGAATATCTCGAAATCTCACTCCTCCTCTTTCTTTTGGCACACACGTCTTCTACCATGCAAACCAATGTACTTTGGGGGGGGGGGGGGAATTTAAGGACACTCATCGCATATGTTGGGATGGCTGGGGCCACCGCTTTTAATAACGCTTATTTTCCGCCAAAAGGAAGTGTTCTTTCCTTCTATCCATTCACCATCATTTTAATTCTCTCTATTGGGTGTTTCATACAGGTTACTTGTCCACCACAGTCATAGATTGGAGACCCAAATATTTTTCTAAAATTGACTCCACCCCAAACATTGATGGAATTGTATTTTTTGTTTCCTGTAACCTGACTAAGATTCAACTCAATTTAAACAGTAGTATCTCCTTTGGAATTTCTACTAAAACCGAGAGGGGAGCCATGCCGGAGTTGTCATGGATTTACTTGGCGATTTGCCTGCAGCGTACTGCTATGCATCTAGTTACTTTTTGGTATAATTATAAAGTTGGTGGTTTAGTACACCTATGTCTTTTTAAGTACCTACATTTTACAGATGTTAATTATTTGTGATAATACCAGAATCTTGTAGTGCAAACTATGTCCATGTGCCATGGTGTGTAAACGAGTGTATTAAAGCTCACAACTTTTTAGTTCAAAGCCATATGTTAGCCTCACCGTCATTTCTTGTTTCAAACCTGCCCCGGTTTCTACTTCGACTGTGCCTCATGCCGGATCCATCTGCCATTTGGGCGGGCACATTGGATTCCCACCGGATTGAGTCCAACCACACGGACGTATGAGGGAGGTCTGAGGAGCCCGGCTATAGATGCTCGTAGATTGGAAAAAAGAAGGGCGATTGTTGCTCTGTTTTCCTATCTTCTGGTTGCCCACTTGCCCCGTATGTACATCTTCCCCTCCTCTGGACAGGAGGCGAAGATGGTCGCATGTGTGTATAGCAGTGGGAGTATAGTACTATTAGTGCAGGGTACACACAGTATATCGTACATCTGTAACAACTAGAATAACATATATTTCAAAAAGGCAGTTAAGCGGATGTTCTGGCATTGTCATTTTAGATTCACCGACACACAACCTTTCCAGTAACTCACAGTTAGTATTAAGAAATTTAGAATGCAATGCCTAAGAAAAGATGGTCTTTATGGACTGAACTGTCTTTATCGCCAAATGGTCGCTGATGTTCTTGTAAAGTGCTTGGGTGAAGACCAAGCAAGAGTTGCTATGGGAGAGCTACATCAATTTTTGGTACTCATCAGTTGGGTCCCAAAATGAAGTGGCTATTATGACATGCTAGATTTTATTGGCCGACTATGAGTAATGCTTGCTTCAGTTAGTATAAAGGGTGTGCATCTTGTCAAAAGTTTGGTGATATTCAATTGGCTCATGCTGCCATGTTACATCCTATTAGCAAACTGTGCCTTTTGGATAATGGGTGTCGGTGTCAAAACCAGCAGATCTCGGGTAGGGGGGGTGTCGGTGTCAAAACCGGCGGATCTTGGGTAGGGGGTCCCGAACTGTGCGTCTAGGCGGATGGTAATAGGAGACAAGGGACACGATGTTTTTATCCAGGTTCGGGCCTTTCGATGGAGGTAAAACCCTACTCCTGCTTGATTAATATTGATGATATGGGTAGTACAAGAGTAGATCTACCGTGAGATCAGAGAGGCCAAACCCTAGAATCTAGCCTATGGTATGATTGTTGTTCGTCCTACGGACTAAAACCCTCCGTTTTATATATATAGACACCGGATAGGGTTAGGGTTACACAGAGTCGGTTACAATGGTAGGAGATCTACATATCCGTATCGCCAAGCTTGCCTTCCACGCCAAGGGAAGTCCCATCCGGACACGGGCCAACGGTGATAGTTCGGCTATCCGGACACCCCCTAACCCAGGACTCCCTCAGGGGGCCAAGCTGTGCGTCTAAGGATTGATGGTAACAATGGACAAAGGACACAGTGTTTACCTAGGTTCGGGCCCTCTTAATGGAGGTAAAACCCACTCCTGCTTGATTATATTCGTAGGGTACAGGGGTTACAAGAGTTGATCTACCACGAGATCGTACTAGCTAACGCTAACTTGGCTAGCTTCGCAATGTTATGATCGTGCCTTCGATCTAACTCTCCGCTTTATATAGATACCAGAGGGGCCTAGGGTTACACAAAGTCAGTTTAACAGAAAGGAAATAGCATATCCAGACACCTAAACTTTCCATCCGCGTATACAGGAGTTCCTGCCGGACATGAGAGGTGATCTTCTGTCTTGTATCTTGACGACCCATCAGTCCGGCCAATATCAAATAGACCGGACGCCCGAGGACCCCTTAGTCCAGGACTCCCTCAATGGGGATTGGACTTCATTGGAGAAATTCATCCATCTTTCTCAAAGGGGCATCGGTTCATATTTGTGGCAACCGATTATTTCACTAAATGTCTGAAGCGGTACCTCTCAGGGACATGAAGCATACAAAGGTAATTCAATTCATAACCGAGTACATTATTCATAGATTTGAAATTCTTCAAACATTAACTATAGATCAAGGTTCATCTTTCATGTCACATCAATTTAGAGAATTTGCCGAATCTTATAACATAAAGATGCTCAATTCCCCTCCTCATTATGCCCAAGCTAATGGACAAGCTAAGTCTAGCAATAAAATATTAGTCATGCTCATCAAGAAAAAGATTGAAGATAATCCATGGAATGTCATGAGTTGTTGTCCGAAGCTTTTGTGGGCACATAGAATCTCTAGGCATGGCGCCACAATGGTGACTCTGTATGAGCTAGTATATGGTCAATAGCCCGTTCTACCAGTGGAAGTAAATTTGAATGTATTAAGAATAGCCTAACAAAATGATTTATCGATGGTAGACTTTTATAACTTGATGATGGACAATATTATGAAGTTGCCGATAAATGATTGGCTGCTTTAAACGACATAGTCAGGGACAAGCTGAGAGTGGCAAGAGCTTATAATAAAAGGTCAACTCAAAGAATTTCCAGGTTGGTGATCTCGTGTGGAAAGTGTTCCTGCCGATTGGTTCATGAGATAGAAAATTCAGGAGGTGGTCTCCAAGCTGGGAAATCTACCACGGGCGCCGCTGTCAATGGTAGCCTCCTCTGGATTTGAGGTTTCCCCTGGAAACAATGGAGCGAGGGATGCCCCACCATCGCCTCCAACAAGAAAAACGACACGCACGGGCGCCGCCAATGATGGTGGCATCCTCACCCTCTTCAGCAGCTAGGTCACCATTCTTCGTTATACATGATTGCTGCCCAGATATTCTATGTAGGGATCTCACTCCAAATGGTTAATGTAATTCCAAATCTTCTTATAAGTTGTGTTTGTAGGATCTTCAAAGACGGCCAACAAATCTTCCCACGCAGATCTCTACTTAGGTTAAAGATATTCTTAAGAACGTTTGGAAGAACAAGTTGACGGCCCCACGAGTCCAAACTTTCGCTTGGAAATTGCTTCAAAAAGCTCTTCCCACGGGATTGAGAACTTGTGTTTTTTCTGTCCACATTTCAAAACAATGTTGTCGCTGTGATCGAAATGAAAATGAATTGCACCTCTTTTTTTTCTGCGTGACTTTGGTAGCAGCTTGGTTTCGCCATCCTTACTACATTAAAACTAATATCTTAGCCCATAATCATCTTTCTATGCAAAGTATTATTCATGGCTTGCTTAATATGCATCACCCATATGCATCCATATGCACCATTTCAATTTTATGTGGTGCATATGGAGATTGAAAAATGATTGTCTTTTTGCCAAAAAAATGATCTCTTCCTCATCAAGTTCATATTTTTGCTCCTGCCTTGCTTGATGAAAATATTTAATTGGCAAAGTCTTCTGATCTTGCTCATGTTAATGATCAAAATCAGATTCATAGGACCAAAAATGTGATGCCGCTTCAAGTTTGCACTCTTAGGACTGGTTTACTTGTCACACGAGCTAAAATATACTCTGATGCCTCCTATAAATGTTCAAAAATTCCTGGTTTAGTGCAGGGTACACCAGCCACGGGCATTGGAGGTTTTCTAAACTTTTTGCAAAGTCAAAAGGACGTTCAAGTGCAGATTCAAGCTTCTGCTCCGATCACACAATCTTCTCTTCAAGATAAAGCCCTTGCTGTTCTTCTTGCAGCCAAAAAGGCTCATATTTTGCAGGTGGATCAACCAACCTTTCTCACTGATTGCCTATCTTTCGCGAAGGCGACTGCGACCAGAAGTATTTTAGATGATTGTATTCTGTCGACAATGATAACTACACTTGTTGATTTCTTCAGAACAATGAACGATCTTTAATCGCAGGTCTACCACATATCTAGGGAGATCAATGGGATTGCGCTTAATGTTTCTCATCAGGTTCTCACTTGTGCATCGGAACCTGTCTTTAGTTGCTTTGGTTCGGCTCATAGGAGCATGTCCTACCCTGTAATCTCTCTTCTTTCTAACCTAAATCTACAGGGTTTTGTACTACACGTGTACGCTGTTATTGAGCTGTGGGCGCCTTTCCTTGTTAAAGAAAAGGTAAATCAGACTCATTTTGAAAGCATAACACACAACCAACAGCCAAAAGTAACGCCTAAATTGTATAAGCGCAAAGAAGACTTTACAAGGATAACGGTAGGACATGCCAAGACAATTTTTTTTCTTCTTTCATCATCATCATCATCATTACCAACATCATGATGTCCACTACGCAACCTTCTTCTTGTAGACTCGTGTTGGGCCTCCAAGCGCAGTGTTTTGTAGGACAATAGTAAATTTTCCTGAAGTGGATGACGTAAGGTTTATCAATCCGTGGGAGGCGTAGGATGAAGATGGTCTCTCTCAAACAACCCTGCAACGAAATAACAAAGAGTATCTTGTGTCCCAAACACACCCAATATAATGGTAAATTGTATAGATGCACTAGTTCAGCGAAGAGATGGTGATACAAGTGCAATATGGATGGTAGATATATGTTTTTGTAATCTGAAATTATAAAAACAACAAGGTAGCAAGTAACAAAAGTCAGCGAAAACGGTATTGCAAGGCTTCGAAACAAGGCCTAGGGTTCATACTTTCACTAGTGCAAGTTCTCTCAACAATTATAACATAATTAGATCATATAACATTCTCTCAACCTGCAACAAAAAGTCACTCCAAAGTCAATAATAGCAGAGAACAAACGAAGAGACTATTGTAGAGTATGAAATCACCTCAAAGTTATTCTTTCCGATCAATCCATTGGGATATTCCTATAAGTGTCACAAACAACCCCAGAGATCATAGTAAAATAACACATTAAGACACACATCAACCAAAACCCTAATGTCACCTAGGTGCTCCAATGTCACCACAAAAGTATCCATGGGTTTGATTATACCATATGCATCACACAATCTCAGATTCATCTATTCAAACCAACACAAAGAATTTCAAAGAGTGCCCTAAAGTTTCTACTAAATAGTGAAGGCGAAAACGTGTGCCAACCCCTATGCATAAGTTCACAAGGTCACTGAACCCGCAAGTTGATCACCAAAATATACATCAAGTAGACCACGTGAATATCCCACTGTCACCACAGATAAGCACATGCAAGACATACATCAAGTGTTCTCAAATCCTTAAAGACTCAATATGATAAGATAACTCCAAAGGAAAAACTCAATCCATTACAAGAAGGTAGATGTTGGATTCTACGGTAGGGTGCGTCCACTGCAAATTAAAATTTCCTATGCGCAGAACAACCAGGAACATGCTACGGGAATGGATTCCAGATCGTTACCACTAGACGCGCAGTGTCGTGCAGCAGAAGAAGAGTTAGGGCAGCGCATCCGCGTTGATCGTCTCCTCCTCGTCCTATCTCCCTCGAACAGCCAGTCGTCCGATCCCACGTACAAGTTCGCCGGAGCGGCGCAAGTGCACCGCCTCTAACATCCGCGCGTGCAGGAGGAACGTCGTGCGGCGGACTGCTAAGTCTGATCACACAATCGGCGGCGAGTGGAGGTGGCTATTCGCAATACATGCGAACCCTAGTGACAGCGCCGAAGCGATCAATCGCAAGAGTGTGCCGCACCTCCTCTTTATATAGGTGTCCGTCGCGGGCTCAACACTTGGGCCTCGCACGAACCCTAAAGCCCACAAGTCTACTCAGCCACAATCCGAATACAGCTCAGATCACATCCGACCACTGTCCTCGGATCGGACCTGGTAGGTTCCTTCCCATAAGCGCGCGACCCCTTAGGTTCAAGTCGGCTTGGTCGTAGTTCGAATCACCTCCGAACTGCACAGTTGGTAGCGGACTCTAGCAAGGCATGCCGAACACCAAGCAGACTATGAAGCTGGTTAGGCGAACTTGTACAACATGTCAAACTTTTATTCCCTTTGCCACACGATATATGTTGCCGGGCTCAAGGCGATATTGTCATCCTTGTGCTAGGCCGACCTCTTTCTCGTTCCAGTGATACCGACCATAAACCGGATTATCTCATAATCCTTATTGCATGCCCATGCTTATCCTGGTCGGATCACATGAGGGGCCCAGAGTATATCTCTCCTGGTCGGAGGGGAAAATCCCATCTTGCTCGACCATGTCTCGCGGCATGGGACTGGAAAAACCCGAAACCTACCTTTGTAACTACCCAGTCACGGAGTAGCGTTTGGTCGGCCCAAAGCAAGTCTGTCACCATCCCGAGTACATGCTTCAACTCAGGTCTTAGGACATAGAACGTATGTTGTACTAGAGACTCGCAGATGACATATCGCTGCGTCTCATAGTTGGGTATGTCCGACTCGGACCTTATCTCGAAGATTTGACTACGTCGAATCCAACCAGATCTTACTGAGTACATATTATCCGGTTAGTATCCAATGCTCCATGGCTAGTGAGACCAAGCCATCCACCGTGTCATATGCTAGTCTAGTCTGACGTATGCCCACACGTCACTTGCGACTAGGGACAATTTAGGATGTATCATACAACACAAGATCTCATAGACAAGTCACGTACTTGCCAACAAGTATAATTGATAACATCCAAGGACTATCTTATTCATAAAGACATAGGAAATATCACCATACATGATTGCCTCTAGGGCATATCTCCAACAGTAGAGGGTTGAAACATCATATGATCCAACTATAACAGAAAAGCTCGCGATACATCAAGATCGTGCCAAATCAAAAATACAAGAGAGAGAGAGATCAAACACATAGCTACTAGTACATACCCTCATCCCTGAGGGTGAACTACTCCCTCCTCATCAGGGAGAGCGCCGGGATGATGAAGATGGCCACCGGTATTGGATCCCCCCTCTGGCAGGGTGCCGGAATTGGGTCCCGATTGGTTTTTCGTGGCTATAGAGGCTTGCAGCGGCGGAACTCCCGATCGTGGTTCTGTTCTGGAAGTTTGGGGATATATAAGAGGTGTTGGTGTCGGGAACAAGTTAGGGGGGTCCACGAGGCAGCCACGAGGTAGGGGACGCGCCCTCCACCCTCGTGGTGGCCTCGAGACTCTTTTGGTCCATCTCTGATGCTTCGTGGGCTTCTTCTGGTCCAAAAATAATCTCCGTAAATGTTCAGGTCAATTGGACTCCTTTGATATTCCTTTTCCGCGATACTCAAAAACAAGGAAAAAATAGAAACTGGCTCTGGGCTCTAGGTCAATAGATTAGTCCCAAAAATCATATAAAATAGCATATAAAACATCCAAGATGGACAATATAATAGCACGGAACAATCAAAAATTATAGATACGTTGGAGACGTATCACATCATCATTGTCGTCATCGCCTTTATTTTCTGGTACCAAGATTTGGTAAGGAATTTGTATCAAGTATCCAATAAGATACATAGTGGGAGAACCCCGGCCTCCTCAGAGTTTAGAGCTTCCTGGCCATCGGATTTGGTTCTTGATACGTTCTAGGCCGTTTGATCAAGCTCCTTGAAGATGCGGACCATTGGATCGAAGTGTGACACTTTAGATCGAGACAGCGTCAAAACTTCGTGCCATCGCCTGTAATTATCAGATCTCACTGAGGACAAAGGTGGGATTTCGCATAAGCTGGCGTAACGTGCCCTTTTTCCAATAAGTGACACACTAGGGTTCGATCAGTCTCTCCTCACTTCTCTCGCCCCCACATCTCTCTCGCTCGAGCCACCGCCAGCCATCCTCCCCATCCTGCCTCTTCTCCTCCCCATTAGCCATCACCGCCGATCTAACAGCTCGTTCAGAAGCGTGATACCGACATCTCCCATCTCTTGACAGTAGGTGGGACTCAGTTGAAGTTTGTCCGAGGTACCAGCTGATGTGTCCTCGGCAGCTTCGTCGGTCAGATCTGGATCCTGCTCCGCTTGGACAATGTTCATCTCCGAGCTCAAAGCTACATCTGAGGTGTGGTGGCCTCCGAGGTCCTACTCCAAGATCGAGTTTGGCGCTAGGACAGCAGCATCAGTGTGGTCTTTAGTCTGGTCTGACACCCGGCCCGAAAATGCAAGTTTGCGACGAGAGTCCATGACATACTCCAGATTTCAAAACCCTATTGCCTAGTACCGGGCGAGATTCTGGACCTGGAGGTGGTCGGTCGAGTTGGCAAGCAGCAACATGCTGCCGAAGGCAAAAATCAGTGCGGTGAAGAAAGTCTTCCCACAGCCAATGTTGTCATCGAGTCGAAGATGAGCCATTGATCCTTCTTGACCACTCAGCGGGACTTGTATAGGCCATCAATGTCTGAGCTAAATCTGGCAGATCTCTGGTAGGGGTTTTCGAGCTGATGATCTCATCTAGATGGTAACAGGAATTAAAGCGACACGGTGTTTACCAGGTTCGGGGCCTCTTGAAGAGGCAAAAATCAAATGTCCTGCTTTTGTTATATAATCTGTATTGTTGGAAAGGTGTCTAGATGGGTGGGTTCGTGCCTGCTTCGTGGAGGATAAAAAGGAATCATTAGCATCACGACGATTACAACTCTAACCATATTCTAATACGAGTATGATTGGCTTTATACGGAGCAGACGAAAGCTAGGTTATCTTCAAAAAGAAATTGTGTGTAGAGTAGAGAATATGCGGCCAGAGAGAGCACAAACAGGCAAGACAGCGGAAGGGTCAACATCCACGCTGTTTCCTTTGTTAACTACGACGCTAATCAAGTGGTTATATATCGAGTGGAGAGCTTCGTGGTCTCACGCGGTAGTCGTTTGTACTAGTTTGTACAAAATACACTACATTGGAGTAGGCGAGTAGGGCGTGCCTGCGTGCGAGTCTACGAGCGTCTTGCGTCTATCCAATGTAGAAGAAATATAGAGTATATAAAAAGAAAAGTTCAGCCGACATGCAGCTTTCATTGGGCGTTGTCAGGTCAAACCGTGAAAGCGAGCTCGCAGTTTCTCGGAGTGCGAGCAGCTATCCTGATGTCACACTAATTTCATTTTTTATTTTTCCATTCTTACTTTTTATTTTGGTTGTCTCGTTTCCACTTTCTAATAAATTACTGTAGCACTTGTTCGCACACGAACACGTCATTGTGTACCCTCAATGTTGGAGGTGATTCACCGCTGCTAACGTGAAAGGAGACCCGTCCAAAAGCACGGTACGCAAGCAATCCGGCATGCGCTTTTATAGGCCCGAAACCCACATGCCCAGGAGGGATGCCATCGGGGCGCGCGGCGGCTAGGGGGTGCCCTAGGTCGACCTGATCGCTCCTAGGGCCTCGTGGATCGCTTGCCTCCGAGACGAAGAACGAACCAAAAACGAGGAGGAAGAAGAACAAGGGAGAGAGATAAAGGTAAAGGTAAAAAGTGATATACCGATTGTTTGATTGTGTGTTGTTCAATCGGCCGTCACCCCTTACATATATATGAGGCGGCTGGCCTTCACATACAAGAAAAGACTCAAATCATGTTCAAATTTAAATCATCTAAAGTTACCTACGGCTACTGCTCAGCAGGTTCTATAAAACTAATTCAACAGTAATTGAAGCAAATTTTCAAATTTGATCCCCTGGCATATCATCACATTGCACAACAGTTATTCAACTCTGAGCATCAGCTACCGAGAAGGCACCATCCATCCACTCATATCCATTTTTGCAGAATAGTTTATTTGCCGTTCCGTATCGACTCATTCAACCGTGAAGGAAGACTTTAGATTCTAATCAAATCACCAACCCTGGAGTGCTGCTACCCCTCTTCATAAGGGAAGAGAACAGCCCCTTTCCGCCACCGTGCCTCTCCGCTGGTGCTCCAAATATATGAGCACATAGTCTTCATCCTTGAGGTGAGTTCAACTGCTCCAACTCCTGCATACCAATTCCTTCTACTTCTTCATATTTCTTTTTCAAAAATAAGCGTCTTCAATATTCTCTCTGATGATCCTGTCATCAATTCTAGTTAGGAATTTAGATTTGTTTTTACTTACCGTTTTTTGCATACAACAAGTGAATAGCTCTTCCTCTCCATTTTCTCTGATGATCCTGTCATCAGTTCTAGTCAGGAATTTAGATTTGTTTTTACTCACCGTTTTTTGCATACAGCAAGTCAACAGCTCTTCCTCTCCACTTGTTAGTTCCCACGCACTCCAGAACTTCAGCTGTTTGGGATGATAGCCCTCTTGGTTTTACTTCATATTTGATTATAAACAATATTGCTATTATATCAAGAATAAAATCATCTTCCCGTCAAGTTTTTTTTCAACACACTTCCATTATTTATTTGTTTTGTGGAATCTATCTAATTTTGAAGGTCTTTTATCCTGTGTAATGCATCGAAAAGTGTTATCCGCAGCAGCATAACTGATTTTTTTTTGTTCTATTGTCATCTCATTGACAATACATTGTCGTTCTTTTTGTAGTTTCAAACTAATCTAGTTAATATTTTATAGTCAATCCGTTGGTTTTTAGGCTATGTATTGGAGGCACATGTAATCTTTGTTTTCTCTTTCTTTCTTTTAAGATTAAAACTAAGGCCTAGGTTTGGCTAATATTGGAAGCCACAGAAGACCTAACACTGATTTGTAGACAAGAATAAAATAAGTTTGGCTGATTAACAACAACTCGGCAACCATCAACTATTTTTTCTTTCTTTTTTCTCTTTTGCAGGCATGAACTAGCAACTCCATAGAACTAAGAAAATTACCATAAGTATTATTTAAACTTTAGGACACAACTGCTTTTTAAACTTGCGGCCCTCTCTTACTCTAGGCTGTCCTTAGGCACAATACCGACCTAGAAGATAAACACTCCTAGTTGGTGATCATGTCTTCGGAAGAGGTAACAGGTATCAAACTGAATTTGCTAGAAAAAATTACAAACCAATTTTCCGGGGAGCTCAAAATTGGAAGTGGCGGCTTTGGGGAAGTGTACAGGGTATGCTTATGAATTTTCTGTCGATTTCAAACGGTCACCTGCTACGTACTGCCTACTGCTAACAATGCATGCGTGTTGCGTATTTTTTTACAGGGTGTGCTTAATGGGTGTGAAATTGCTGTGAAGAAGCTTTATCTCACCAATAGATCAATAGATGATAAGAGTTTTACAAATGAATTTCGCCAACTTATGAAGGTCCAACATGAAAACGTTATACGGCTGATTGGCTACTGCTATGAGATAAGACATATGCATACTAAAGACAACGGGCAACTTGTCTTTTCTCAAGTTATAGATCGAGCTCTCTGTTTCGAATACATGCCGGAAGGAAGTCTTGCCAAGCATATTTCTGGTATTGATGTTGGTCTACCCTTAATTCAGCTATACTATTTATGTCTAGTGAATACCATAATATTTTCCTTTGGGCAGATGAATCTTGCAAACATGACTGATCCACAACATTCAAAATAATTAAAGGGACCTGCGAGGGCCTACACTACCTTCATAGAGGAACAGGAGATGGCAAACATATTTATCATTTGGACTTAAAACCGGACAACATATTGTTGGATAAAGATATGGTCCCCAAAATCGCAGACTTTGGTTTGTCCAGACTCTTTGGTGAATCAAAGACCCACAAAACAAACACCCGTATGGAGGGAACATTGTAAGCTGACGGTCTAGCATACATTTAGTTCCTAAGTACACATAAGTTCTAGCTAGTACTTCTATTGCTAACTACTTGTCCAATGCTTATTGATGTCATAAAGAGGATTCATGGCACCAGAATATATACATGAGTGTGCGATATCACCAAAGAATGATGTGTTCAGTCTCGGCGTTATAATTTTCTACCTACTGGCCGGACAGAAGGGCTACAACGATTATTGTGAGTCGCGGTCCTCTCCAGGGCAACAATTCATTGACAGAGTAAGTTCTGGTTCTTGTTCTTTCACATATATTTTCTCTTATAATATTAAAGCATAAACATCATATGTATTTGAGCTTACCTACATTGCAATTTTGCAGGTACAAGAATACTGGAGAAAAAGGATGCGTGCATCGGTGGGCTACACATGGGAAAAAATCGATCTCCTGGCGGTGAAGATGTGCACTGAAATTGCAATGAGCTGTGTGGAGAAAGAGCGAAGGGACAGGCCTTCTACAAACAAGATTATTGATGAACTCCACCAACTAGATGCTCAAATGCAGATGTCAAAGAAAGATTCCGAGTCAGTTACAGGCCTGGTACGTACTCATCTCATGATTGAGGTTTATAGAATAACTGAACACTCTATCTATCATCCGTGGACATATATAAACCCCTTTTCACCTACAGGGAAAATCCGACGTAAGATATATTGCGCTTGATCCATCATTGGAGCTGCGCTTCCCGTTCAAACCAAATATGGACATGCCATGCTGCTTGCAGCTAACCAACATGACAGAAAATTCCATTGCCTTCAATGTGAAGACAAACAAAAGGAAGTATAGCCCACAACCAAGCAAAGGAATCATACCACCATGTTCCAAGTCTTACATTATTGTAACGTTGCGAGCACAGGAAGAGGCACCACCGAACATGCAGTGCCTCGACACGTTAATTGTGCAGAGCACAAGGGTGAGCGAGGATTTCACATCCCAAAAGATCACACAACACTTCCTTGAGGAAGTAGAGGTGGATGAGGTGATATTGCCGATTGCTTATGTTGCATTGGAAAAATCTGACCTCGATGTATCTAAATAGGTAGTTACAGCAAAGAACTTCTATCTCCGGAGTGTAATTCATTTTGAGCGTTATTTTCGATGGCAGGATATGTATGAAAATTTCTATTTTATAAGTCTATTTATATTTAATAAATATTTTACATGTATACAATAATCAAATATTTTACCGTAGCTTCTAGAACCTTCTTCAAAATATTCTCCTTTCTCATGAAATACTCCTTAATTTTCTAGAAGCTTCTTGAAGTGTTCTACATATTTCTAGAACCTTCCATTTATGCACTGCATTTCTCAAACAGAAGAAAGAAAAAGGAAAACCGTGAAAAACCTGAAAAACAGAAAAGAATAAAGAAAAACAACTTGCACAAACTGTAAATCCAAAGAAAACCATTGCAAAAACAGTGAAAACAAATTAAAACCGAAGAGAACAATTACAAAACAGAAGGCAGCACCAATCCATGGACGCACGGCATGGGACATCATCTTTGAGCGTGAAGAGTTAGCCACTCGGGCCCATGCGGCAGTCGGATACCACGTCTACTTGGGAGGCATGTCAACGCAGATCCACGGGTGCACGACAAAAGAGAACTAATAATCAAAGCACAATCAAGACTACATACAGATGGATGTTTACCAGAGATTTGGACATATATATCGTGGAACAGGAGCAAAGCAAGAGAGCAAACCCTTGCAAGTCCCTCTTATTTATATATCGTGGAACATGAATGGCTTAAAGAGACGAAAGCACGTGCTAGAAAAAAATACATGGATTGTTACAACCCTTGCGAGTCCCTCTTATTTATTTCTTACATTTTAGAAGTGTGACGAAGTCTACCGACCGTCAGCACGTTCCACAGCCAATATATAGATTATTTTGACAATAATTGAAAGTTCCAACACGGAATGCTCTCATAACTGGAATCAATCTATCTATCTATACGTATAAAAGTTATGGACCCTCTAGAAAATCACATGTCAAGCAGTAATTGGGAGCCGTTAATTTGGTGGGACCGAGTTAGAACGGCGCAAATTAACCCATGTAATCCTCCTTTAAACCATTAGACCTTTGACATTATAGTTGAATAATTATCCACCAATGCCATTAAGTTATTTGCATGAATATTGATGTAGAAAAATTTATTTGCACGAATCATATCTATACTCATTATAATTATATTTAGTTATTTTCCTTTGACTTATCGGTGTCTCTCTCCTCAAGTAGCGTCTATACTCATAATAAACATACAGCGGTCAGTCTGCGGCGCTGGCAGCACCGCCCTCCCCAGGGGCTATTGCCTAGCACATGACCTAGATAACAGCCGCCGCAGGCTGCAAATGACCTGTACTGTGTGAGCCTGTGGCACGAATCTCTCAGGGTACCGACGGACCGGATAACGTGTGTGGGTGCACTCGAGCGTAGTGGCACCTTTCCGTAAACATATGCACGTCTCCTGCTTAGAGACTGCCTGTACCTGTATCTTCGCTGGAAAGCTATCGTTGAAGACTGCCTGTACCTGTATCTTCGCGGCGAAAATTATACTGGTAGATCTTTATGATAGTTATGTTATACATTTAGTGTACATTAGCACAAAAAAATGATAGATAAGAACATACTTCCACTATTCAATTTTCTTATTTGTTTCTTATTTTACATACAACTAAATCAACAAAATAGCGAACCAACCTGTGGTTGGATGGTTAGAGGGACTGTCGTATCCCAGCCCATCAGGGTTCAAGTCTTGGTGCTCGCATTTATTCTAGTATTTATTTCAGGATTTCCGGTGATACGTATTCAGTGGGAGGAGACGTTCCCGTCAAGGACGAGGTGCCTACGGTGACGTCGTAAATTTCAAGATGATAAGCTGGCTTAGTCTTTCAGGGGTGCTTATAGGGGTAGGGTGTGCGTGTGTGCGTTCATAGGGGTGAGTGTATGCGCGTGTATATGAGCGCTTGCGTCTGTACTGTGTTAAAAAGAAACTAAATCAACAAAATGCATTATAAACATAACTTTGCTGCAAGTGTGTGAAATGTTTATGAAGGTATGTGATTCATCATATTATCATCTATTTCAAGAGATGCCTTTACATGGTACTCTCTCCCGATCCATATTAAGTGTAGCAATTTTGAACTAAGGTTGAGCTAGCCTTAGTTAAAAACTGCGACAGTTATTTTGGATCGGAGGGTGTGATACTTTACGATATGTGTGTTGTGTGCCATCAACAATATCTGAATACATCTGTGCTGACATATGTGTGTTTTGTGCCATCAATAACACTCCTGCATTTCTAGCATAAGAAACAAAGGGTGATTTTAAATTTACAATCAAGAAAAAATATACAAAATGTCCGTGACCTATTGATTTTTTTCTCAGTTTTTTTATGTTTCTACCATGTCATCCATAGAACATATGCTCAATGCCTCAGTTGATTAACCAGTTCTTTTCGTTTGTGGGGTAAATTAGGGTTTTGTTGTTGCACTCTATAATAGAAACATTTGTATCCTCAGCATAATGTTGCCGTTCCCCAGAAATTTATTTAATTCTTTTATGTCTTCATGTTGTTAGCTGAAGTTTACATTCTTCATATAGAATTTAATGAGCTTGGTTGATGAGATTTCAGCTATTCTAAATTACTTAAGTGCACCCTCTCAACAACATTTTCTAAGCTATGAAGGAAACCCATATGATCCCGCCGCCCACATTGGTTGCTTGCTGTCGTAGAAAAACAGTTCGGTATTCTGGTCACAGTGATCACCCAGTTCAAAACTTACTTATATATAGGATATAGTGGAGTGAATCACCAACAAATTCTCATCAACTCACATCAACATGGTTCCACCCACATTTTGTAGCCTTACATATTACTATAACCTGGAGTAAAATTCATTAGAAATTGTTACCTTGACGCAAGCATCACCGTAGGCGAGGGTGCACGGTACACATAAAGTTAGTAACTTAGCAAGTAGTATGTTGTCTGTAATCTCTACATGCATACCTTGGAGTTGTGCCACGGACAGCTTTAAAACAGCACACTACATCCATTCCATTCAATAATTCTTTTCCACATCTTCTCATACCTATGAACATTCACCTAAAAAATAATATTTCTAAACTTTCAGGGTGTACGTAGATTCAAATAAGTTTTCGATCGTAATATAAATAATAATAATAATACCATAATTGTCATTGTGTTTAATTGAAACATAAAGTAGCTAGCCCGTGCATCTGCACGGATTGACGACTTGTATGATCACAGTTTATGAAAACTAGCGGAAGACTTTGTATTCCAACCAAGTCATCCCTTACACACAGTAGTTGCTATTTCAACATCCAAACCTTATAAAAGTCCTCCCCTTGTCCTCTCTAACATACATGCCACACGTAAGAAACATATAGTACTTCCGTCCAGGAGTGGATATTATTTTAGATATAGAAATTTTCTTTTCAACGCGGGAGACGTCGGTTTGCAACCGGGTAGGTTTGGCAACCAAAATGATGAGAAGTACCAAAATATACTTCTGGTGTACCGGTATAAATTACATAGTTCCACCGGAACAAAATTACATGTGGCCATGGCAGTGGGTAGCGTGATCGGACGGTTGAAATGACGAAATCACTAAGACGCCCGGTGTTGATCACGGCCGTCAGTGGCACAACGCCTGGGGTCTAGGCCATGCACCAAGCGGGTAGGACAGCACAGACGTGACAATTGGTGATCACTGGAGGTCTTTTCGAATAGGCATGCCTCATCTCACACATAGATATAGTTGTTCAAATGTACTCTCTTTGTTCCATTCTCTCCATTCCATAATAGTTGTCGTCGAAATGAATGTATCATCTGTTTGAGCATCAAGTAATATGGGACGGAGGGAGTAGCCACTTAATTAGGGTAAATGATCCTTTTCCTCTGCCAGCTGGCAGGCTAAGTTATGCCGGCCGGTCACGGGAGAGGAGAACACACATCCTTATGTCTTTCTCCCCCACGAGTCTTATCTCTTTCTCTTTATTTCATGTCCATCTGTTTTTCTCTCCATACTTATATCCATAGCCAGACCTAGGCCGCACGGGTGACAACCCCACATCTGGCCTCCCTCACCTTCTGTTCTCCCTTGCCGCCGCTGGAGGCCACGACCGGGCGAAGCCCGGGCGTTTATGGCAGCAACGGGGAATTTCTCTCTTTGCTCTGGTGGCGATACGATGGATGGCGGCTTCCCATGGGTTGGCTGATGACGCGCATCAGATCCTCGGATGGTGTTGCAAGTCGGCGAGCTCATCCATCACAGATCGGGGTCAAGTAGGAATGTTTGCTGCCCGTCCAATGCGAGATCCATGAACAAGGAGGGGTTCCTTTGATCCACCTGATCCACATAGTTCGACCAACAATCGACCAAGCCACCTCGCCGCGGTGGTCAACTACTGTAGTTGTTGGTGACGGACTGCATCCAGTGGCGGTATCTCCATGATGAGTTGGTACTTCGATCGGCATTGACAATGAAGGCCTTGTTCCTTTTCCAATCTCGGTGTTGGTGGCTGGTTGTTAGATAATAACGAGATAAACGAGACACAAGAGCACACAGAGTTCTACATGGAAACTCTTGTAGGAGAAAACCACATACGCACAAAGGCGCAATCACTATAAGGAGGAGTATTACAAGCACGAGATGACACGCCGTCTTAGATACGACTACATGGGGTATATATGAGAGCAACACATAAGAGTCCTTGGAGGACAACTAAACAAGTTGTACTCGTACGCGTCGACGTCAACACAAAGGCCCACACCGTATGTACTACGTCTAGTTCAATACGGTATAATTTGGATCACAATTTAACAATCTCCACCTTGAGCCAAATTCCCTCCAGTAGTCGAAGAAAGTGAGTAACTCCATCCAAATCAGCAGAAACACCTTGTGTATCAAAGTCCATAGGACTAGTGTAAAATACCAACTAAGCCTGAGCAAAGCTCAAACTTATTGGTAGGAACTGGCTTTATCATCATATCAGTTGTATTATCATGAGTGCTTATCTTGCATACCTTCAAATCACCTTCAGCAACAACATCTCAAATATAGTGATATCTGACATCAATGTGCTTTGTTCTCACATTGGATTCTTTGTAAGATATATAGCACTTTGACTATCACTAATTATGGTAGGGTAAGATATATAGCACTTTGACTATCACAAAGCTCGTTGTACAAACCTCTCAACCAAATAGCTTCTTTGCATGCCTCAGAAATAGCCATATACTCGGCATCAGTGGTGAGACAAGCCACAATAGACTGCAAAGTTGCTCTCCATCTCACAGCACAACCACCAATGGTGAAAACATAACCTGTGAGTGATCTTCTCTTATCCAAATCACCAGCAAAATCAGAATCAACAAACCAACAAGTCCATCTCTAGTTTTCCCAAACTATAAATAAGCATTAGAAGTACCTCGCAGGTATCTTAAAATCCACTGAACTGCTTTTCAATACTCTTTACCAGGATTAGCCATGTATCTACTGACAACACTCAATGCATATGATAAATCCGGACGAGAAGAAACCATGGCATACATAAGTGAACCAACTGCACTCGAATAGGGAACTCTAGACATGTACTCAATATCTGCATCTGACTTAGGACATAAAGCCGACGATAATTTGAAGTGTGCATCTAACGGAGTACTCACCGACTTGGCATTATGCATATTAAAACGACGAAGAACTTTATCAATATATCCCTTCTGACTTAGATATACTTTTCCAGACGGTCTACCTCTGGATATTTCCATGCCAAGTATTTTTTTTGCTGCACCCAAATCGTTCATCTCAAATTCAGTACTCAATTGTTTCTTTAGTTCATTAATCTCTGACATACTCTTGCAGCAATTAGCATATCATCAACATAAAGGAGCAAATAAATAGTTGAACAATTTACAATTTTCAAATAAGCACAACTATCATAATTAGACCTTTTGAAACCTTGAGAGAGCATAAAAGTGTCAAATATCTTGTACCACTGTCTATGGGATTGCTTCAATCCATAAAGAGATTTCTTTAACTTGCAGACAAGCTTTTTTTTTTCAGGAATAACAAAACCTTCAGGTTGTTCCGTATAAATATCCTATTCTATTTCTCCATGTAAGAATGCAGTTTTAACATCCAATTGTTCAAGCTCAAGATGCATGGCAACAATATTGAGTAAAGTGCAAATAGAGCTATGCTTCACGACAGGAGAAAATACTTCGTTATAGTCAATACCTGGAATCTGACTGTGACCTTTAGCAACTGACCTTGCTTTATATCTTGTCTCATCATTAGGAGAAACACCTTCTTTTCTATTGAAAACCCACTTGCAAAGAATAGGTTTCTTATTTCTAGGCAATTTTACTAAATCGTAAGTGCCATTCTTTTAAAGTGATTCCATCTCATCATGCATAGCAGTCATTCACTTATTACTATCAACAGAAATAATAGCCTTGGAATATGAAGAAGGCTCAGCATTACCTTCAATTTCTTCTGCAACAGATAAAGCAAAAGAAACAATGTTGCACTCTCCAATTAACCTCTTAGGTTTAGGGCGTGATATCACCAAAGAATGATGCTTTCAGTCTCGGGTTATAATTTTCTACCTACTATCAGGACGGAAGGCTACTACGATTATTGTGAGGCACGGTCCTCTGATCGGCATGAATTCACCGAGAGAGAAAGTTCTGTTCTTGTTCTTTCACAGATATTTTGTCTTATAATATTGAAGCATAAACATTATATGCTTTTGAGCTTACCTTACATTACAACTTTCTATGTACAGGAATACAGGAAAAAAAGGATGTGTGCATCGGTGGGCTACAAATGGGAGAAAATTGACCTCTTGGCGGTGGAGATGTGCACTGAAATTGCAATGAGCTGCGTGGAGAAAGAGCGTAAGGACAGGCCTTCTACAAACAAGATTATTGATAAACTCCACGAAGTGGGTGCTCAATTGGTTATGTCAAAGAAAGATACCGAGTCACTTACAGGCCTGGTACGTACTCACCTCATGAGCGAGTACTCACCTCATGAGCGAGTTTTATGGAATAAATGAACACTCTATCCATCATTCTTGGACATATATAAATCCCTCTTCCCCTGTAGGGAAACTTAGAGATCAGATATATTGCGCTTGATCCGTCACTGGAGATGTGCTTCCCGTTCAAGCCAAATATGGACATGCCATGCTGCCTGCAGCTAATCAACAAGGCGGACAATACCATTGCCTTCACTATAAAGACCAACTAAAGGAAGTATAGGCCACAACCAACCAAAGGAATGATGCCACCATGCTCCAAGTCGTGCATCATTGTAACGTTGCGAGCACAGGAAGAGGCACCACCGAACATGCAGTGCCTCAACACGTTTATTGTGCAGATCATAAGGGTGAGTGAGGATTTCACATCCCAAGATATCACTCAAGTTTTCATCGAAGAAGTAGAGGTGGATGAGGTGATACTGTTGATTTCTTATCTTCCATTAGAACAATCTGACCTCGACGTATCGAAATAGGTAGTTAATGTCAAGAACTTGTAACTCCTGAGTGTACTTCATTGAACGTTATTTTCTGTAGCTGGATATGTGTTGGTGCGATGTTTTTCCCCTTTGTGTTTTGGAGATTGTTGTAAGAAACAGGCATGGACTGATTTGTTTGCTAGTGCACACAGAGAAAAGTAGTCCATCCAAGCCTGAAGGGAATGTTATATTCGGTGTGAAGTTCGAGGAACTTTGCCGAAGACTTTTTGTGTTGAAGAGAAGGACGAGCTACTTTTTCAAGAAGATATGTTTGCCAAAAGATTGTGGTGAAGAAGTTGAACCCTCAAAAACCATTGATATCATGAAGCAATATTTGTTCAGAGTGTTTGAAGGAAAATGGTTGTTGCTGCGAAGCATGAAGGTGCAGTGAAGACGTATTATTCATTTCATTGTTCTACATTCCTTTCGTTGAGCCACATGACCTCCATGTTCAGGAAGCTTAGATTCGCTGTGATGCTTAGCCGAAACCTATGAAAGGCCGAGAAAAATCTGTTTATGCTTCGAATGATTACCTCTCAGCAGAAGGCCTTGTTCTTAGGTGATGTAGGACATATCTTTTGGACAAAGAGTTAGCATTTCTTGCTCTGCAATAAATGTTGCCGTTGCGCTCAATTTTGAAACGTTGGAATTGCGTTGTTTGGCCATTGGCTGTTTTGCATGTCCAGTTTGGACATTTCGCATCAGGGAAGGTCACGGGTATAAATAGTCACGCTGCTCTAGCGTTGTCCGTTGGCTGCTCCACTAAAGATTTCTAAGAAGATTGATTGAGTATGCCCTCTTCGATAGATTTAAGTTTAAATCCACCGAGAGAAAACCAAGAGCCGAAAATTAGAGAGTTGTTGAGCATCACAGTACATCTGAGTCAGGGTTCTTGTACCTATTACTCTTGAGAGCAGCGCACTCTCTAGATGGATAGGTGTCGCCTTGTGTGACGAAGAGTAATTGTCTTCACCAAGCAAAGTCTTCAGCAAACAAGAGTAGTTATAGTTCGCGAAGAAGTCCATCAATGGTTTGGAGATCGCTGACAAGTATCTACCATGAGAGAAATCAACTAGAGTCTGATCAGCTCCTAGTTGAAGGATAATATGACGGAGAGAGGTTTGCTTGTGTTCAATCACATGTCCCTCCAACCAGACGCAGTCCTCTGGCAGAAGGGCAAACTGGTCTACCAAATCCGTTTATCGCCATCGAGCACCACTGGTTCACTTTACTTATTGCTTTTCCCTCAGCGGATTACTTTCATGCTCTATGTTGATAGATTTATCTGATCTAGTAATACAATTCATTTTTTCTACTCGTTCTCTGGTTCGTTTCATTTCAGCTCGTACTTAGTTTGTTTGTCCACTTGTTCATCTTCGTTGTGCTAGTTATTATCCTCTCAGCTTTTTTATCATTTAATGCCATTCCTATTTACCTAGTTAATATTCCTTTCGTTACTGTTGTCGCACATCCTCCATGCTACTTTGTCTGCTAGCCTACTCCATTATCATTGTAAAAATCAAGCCTGTGATCTACTATGCTCGAACAATTATCACATCTTTCCTCGAAAGATTTGTCCCCCTTGTAATGTGCTTGGTTAGCCTTCAATCTACCTAACTTATTCCGCTGCTGGGATATGGTTCAATTCCAACATTGGGAAGAATTTTTTAATATCGCATTCATCCCCCATCTGGTCGATATACTCTTTGTCCTAAGAATTGGTATCAGAGTGGATTCTCCCTATAACCTCTTATTAAAGGTCTAACAACCTTGGAGTTCAGAGTATGTCGCATGCAGGTAGATCCTTGCCCTCTTAATGGTTTCTCATCTTTGATGGAAATGACCATGTTTACTGGCAAGGAAGAATTCAAGCAATCAGTGCAGAGCTATGGTAGATTGTGGAGAATGGATACACTGTCTAGCACCAAGGGACTCTTATCTTGAAGATGAAGCAAACATGCGGCTGAATGCTCAAGTGAAAGGTATCATCCGTGATAGCATCTCTAGAGATATTTTTATTCAGTTCTGAAACCTTGATATAGCCAAGAAAACCCGGGATGCCATTAGAACTGTTCATGAAGGAATCATAATCATAATAGAAGCACACACATATATACTTTGAGCCATGTTTTCTCACTTCCGATATCTTGAAAAGGAAAGTGTCATGGAACTCACTGATCGCTTAACAAACATTGTTGACAAACTACATCAATGAGGAGTGAAACATATCACCGATAGGGATGTAGTCTACAAGTTACTCAATACTCTTGATGCAACCTTTCATCCAATTGTAGCTGAAAATCAAACAAAGACTTGGCTATAAAGAACTCCATTATGTAGAGGTCATGACGTTGTTCGTGATCCATGAAGAAAAGGTAGAATTAGAGAATGAACAACCCAAATATTCCTCAAAAAGCGAAGGAGAAATTCTTTCACATTATGGTAGTTGATTGCCTGTAGTTTGTGTTGGTGTTTCCCCGAAGAGGAGAGGATGATGCACCACAGTAACAGTAAGTATTTACCTCAATTATGAAACAAAGGTTATCAATCCAGTGGGGGAACCAAGCAACACTATGTAAACAACACCTGCGCACAAACAAAAAATCCTTGCAACCCAACGCTACAAGGGGTTGTCAATCCCTCGAAGGTCACGTGCGAGATTAAAAAGGTATGGTGGTAGATAAAATATAGATCAGTAGATGCAAAATAAAGATAAAATATTTTTGGGTTTTGGATGTATAGATCTGATGCAAAAAAGTAATCTAGATTGAAAAAGCAAATGGAAAGATAGATTTGAAAGCAATATGATAAAAGTAGACCCGAGGGCCATAGTTTTCACTAGAGGCTTCTCTCTCGAAGAAGTGGGTAAACAAATCACTGTTGGGTAAATGATAGAAAAGAATATAATCATGACGATCTACCATGGAAATGATCATGTATATAGGCATCACGTCCAAGATTAGTAGACCGACTCCTGCATGCATCTACTACTATTACTCCACACATCAACCGCTATCTTGCACGCATCTAGTGTGTTGAGTTCACGAGGAATGGAGTAATGCCTTAAGAACGATGACATGATGTAGACAAGATAAACACACGTCTGAGAAAACCCCATTTTGTTACCCTTAACAGCAATAATACATGCGTGTCATGTCTCTTTCTGTCACCGAGATTGAGCACCGCAAGATCGAACTCATCACAAAGCAACCCTTCCCATTGCAAGATAAATCAATGTAGTTGGCCAAACTAAACTAACAAATCGGACAAGGAATACGAAGCTATAACAATCATGCATAAAAGAGATCAAAGAAACTCAAATAATTTCTTGAATAGATCTGATCATAAACTCGCAATTCATCGGATCCCAACAAACACATCGCAAAAAGTCATTACATCTCCAAAAATATCCAGGAGAACATTGTATTGAAGATCAAAGAGAGAGAAGAAGCCTCTAGCTACTTGCTATGGACCCGTATGTGTGTGGTAAACTACTCACGCATCATCAGAGGGGCAGCAAGGATGATGAAGAACCCCTCCGTGATCTTTTCCCCCGCCGACGGAGTGCCGGGAAAGGCCTCTAGATTGGATCTCTTGGTTCTGGAACTTGCGGCGGCTGGAAAAGTGTTTCGTTGACTCCCCTAGGGTTTTTGGGACTTTTGAGTATTTATAGAGCTGATAGTAGGTGGAAAAGCCTCCTGTGGGACGCACTATCCACCAGGGCGCGCCGGGGGCCTCTGGCGCGCCCTAGTGCCTAGTTCGCCCCACTAGTGCAGAATTGCCCATTATTCCCGGTTCACGAAATCATTGGGCGCTATGTAATGCTTTACTTTATCGCTAAGTGGTAGCAATAGTAGTAGAATTGTGGTTGGCGTGACAACCCCGATGGCGACACGATAATGGAGATCATGATGATGGAGATCATTGTGTCATGCCGGTGATGATGGAGATCATGCCGCTGCTTTGGAGATGGAGATCATGCTGGTGCTTTGGAGATGGAGATCAAAAGCAAAAGTTGATGGCCATATCATGTCACTTATGATTTGCATGTGACGTTAATCCTTTTATGAATCTTATTTTGCTTAGGACGACGGTAGCATTACAAGGTGGCTCCTAACTAAAATTTCAAGATAAAATTGTGTTCTCCCCAAGTGTGCACCGTTGCGAAAGTTCATCGTTTCGAAACACCACGTGATGATTAGGTGTGATAGACTCTACGTTCACATACAATGGGTGCAAGCCAGTGTTGCACATGCGGAACACTTGGGTTAAACTTGACGAGCCTAGCATGTCCAAACATGGCCTCGGAACACAAGAGACCAAAAAGTTGAACACTAGTGATATAGCAGATATGATCAACATGGAGGTGTTCACCATTGAAATCACCATCTCACGAGATGACCGGACTTGGATTCCTGAATTTGGATCGTGTTACACTCGGACAACCGGAGGGATGTAGATTTGAGTGGGAGTTCTTAGGTAATATGATTAATTGAACTCTTTATCATGAACAATAGTCTAAAGTTGCCTTTGCAAATTTATGTTGTAGATCAATGGCTCGCGCTGTAGCTCCCCTGAATTTCAATGCGTTCATAGAGAAAACTAAGCTGAAACATGATGGAAATAACTTTGTGGACTGGGCCCATAATCTGAGGATTATCCTCACGGCTTCCCATAAGTCTTATGTCCTTGATGCACCACTTCGTGCGCCACCACCTCCAGTGGCTGTGGACGTTGTGAACGCCTAGCAGTCGCGTGTTGATGACTACTCAATAGTTCAGTGCGCCATGCTGTATGGCTTAGAGCCGGGACTTCAAAGGTGTTTTGAACATCATGGAGCATATGAGATGTTCCAAGAGTTGAAGCTTATCTTTGAGTAGAATGCCCAGATCGAGAGGTATGAGACCTCCAATAAGTTCTATGCTTGCAAGATGGAGGAGAACGGGTTTGTCAGTGAGCACATACTCAGAATGTCCGGGTACTACAACCGTCTAGCTGAATTGGGAATTGAGCTCCCGCCAGAGGCTGTCACTGACAGAGTTCTCAAATCACTACCACCTAGCAACAAGAGCTTTGTGTTGAACTATAACATGCAAGGGATGAACAAGTCAGTCTCCGAGCTGTTCGCGATGCTAAAAGTTGCTGAGTCAGACATCCAGAAGGAGCATCAAGTGTTGATGGTCAATAAAACCACTAGTTTCAAGGAGAGCAAGGGAAAGAAGGGAAACTTCAAGAAGGGTGGCAAAACAGTTGCTTCTCCCATGAAGAAACCCAAGGCTGGACCCAAGCCAAAAAGAAGGGGGCCAACGTCAACAAAGGTATATATGATATACATGTTATTGATGTGTACCTTACCAACTCTCATTGTTGTGCCTGGGTATTTGATACCGGTATGGTTGCTCACATTTGCAACTCAAAGCAGGAACTATGGAATAGACGGAGGCTGGCAAAGGACGAAGTGACAATGTGCGTGGGAAGTGGTTCCAAGGTTGATGTGATCGCCATCGGCACGCTCGCTCTGCGATTACCATCGGGATTAGTAATGAACCTGAATAATTGTTATTTACTGCCTGCATTGAGCATGAACACTATATCTGGATCTTGTTTAATGCGAGACAATTACTTATTTAAATCATAGAATAATGGTTGTTCTATTTATATGGGTAATATCATTTATGGTCATGCACCAATTGTAATGGCTTTATACTTATTGAATCTCGATAGTGATGATGCACATGTTCATAACATTGATGCCAAAAGATATGTAGAGTTAATAATGATAATAGCACTTCCTTGTGGCACTGCCGCTTAGGTCATACTGCTGTAAAGCGCATGAAGAAACTCCATGCTGATGGACTTTTGGAGTAACTTGATTTTGAATCACATGACACATGCGGACCATGCCTCATGGGTAAGATGACTAATACCCCATTTTCCTGAACAATGGAACGGGCAAGTGACTTGTTGGAAATCATACATACTGATGTGTGCGGTCCAATGAGCGTTGACGCGCACGGTGGATATCATTGCTTTCTCACCTTCACCGATGACTTGAGTAGATATAGGTATTGAGGGAGTCCTGGATTAGGGGGTGTCCGGATAGCCGAACTATAGCCTTTGGCCGGACTCCTGGACTATGAAGATACAAGATTGAAGACTTCGTCCCGTGTCCGGATGGGACTTTCCTTGGCGTGGAAGGCAAGCTTGGCGATACGGATATGTAGATCTCCTACCATTGTAACCGACTCTGTGTAACCCTAACCCTATTCGGTGTCTATATAAACCGGAGGGTTTTAGTCCGTAGGACGAACAACAATCATACCATAGGCTAGCTTCTAGGGTTTAGCCTCTCTGATCTCGTGGTAGATCTACTCTTGTACTACCCATATCATCAATATTAATCAAGCAGGAGTAGGGTTTTACCTCCATCGAGAGGGCCCGAACCTGGGTAAAAACATCGTGTCCCTTGTCTCCTGTTACCATCCGCCTAGACGCACAGTTCGGGACCCCCTACACGAGATCCGCCGGTTTTGACACCGACATTGGTGCTTTTATTGAGAATTCCTCTGTGTCGTCATCTTTAGGCCCGATGGCTCCTCCGATCATGAACAACGATGTGCTCCAGGGTGAGATTTTTCTCTCCGGACAGATCTTCGTATTCGGGGGCTTTGCACTGCGGGCCAATTCGCTTGGCCATCTGGAGTAGATTGAAAGCTACGCCCCTGGCCATCAGGTCAGATTTGGAAGTTTGAACTACACGGCTGACATCCGCGGAGACTTGATCTTCGCCGGGTTCGAGCCATAGCCAAGTGCACCGCACTGTCACGAGGGCATTATCTAGCTCTGCCGCCGAACAGTGTCCTGGAGGCCGCACCAGAGTCCACTCCGACCTTTAGCTCGGAGCCGACCGCGCCGATTGAGGACGGGTGGCTGGACACCGCCTCGGGGGCTGCAATCTCTACGGCGATTGAGCCGTACACCTACCCCGTCCTTTGCGAAGCTCGTAACTCCAAGGTGCCGGACTCCTCTCCGGACTCCGAGCCTTCCGCGCCCCTGCCAATCGAATTCGATTGGGCGCCGATCATGGAATTCACTGCCGCGGACATCTTTCAGCACTCGCCCTATGGCGACATTCTGCATTTACTAAAGTCTCTCTCTTTATCAGGAGAGCCCTGGCCGGATTATGGTCAGGAAGGTTGGGATGCGGATGACGAAGAAAATCACAGCCCACCCACCACCCACTTTGTAGCCACTGTCGATGATTTAACCGACATGCTCGACTTTGACTCCGAAGACATTGACGGTATGGACGATGATGCAGGAGACGACCAAGAACCAGCGCCCACAGGGCACTGTAAGGCCACCTCGTCATATGACATATACATGGTGGACATCCCAAAAGATGGGAACGGTGATGGAACAGCGGAGGATGAACCCTCCAAGAAACAGCCTAAGCGCTGGCGTCAGCGGCGCCGCTCTAAATCCCGTCACAGCAAAAACGGTGATTCCGGCACGGGAGACAATAACACCCCAGATAGTGCCGAAGACAACCCCCTCCAGCAGGATTCAGCGCAGGAGGATGGAGAAGCCAGCCCTCATGAGAGAGCGGCAGAAAAAGAGGTAGAGGACGATAATTACATGCCTCCCTCCGAAGATGAGGCAAGCCTCGACGATGACGAATTCGTCGTGCCCGATGATCCCGTCGAACAAGAGCGTTTCAAACACAGGCTCATGGCCACAGCAAGCAGCCTCAAGAAAAAGCAGCAACAGCTTAGAGCTGACCAAGATTTGCTAGCTGACAGATGGACTGAAGTCCTTGCGGCCGAAGAGTATGAACTCGAGCGCCCCTCCAAGAGCTACCCAAGACACAGGCTGCTACCCTGATCAGAGAAGGAAGCACCCAAACCTACATCACCAGTGCATGATATGGCTGACCGGCCACCTCGTGGCTGCGACAGAGAGGCCTCTCGGCCCTCAAATCAAGCCGCACCACGACGCCGCTCAAAAAATACAAAGGCGCGGGGAAATGCACCAGACCTGCGAGATATATTGGAGGATAAGGCAAGGCAGACAAGATCGATCTACGGATCGCGTGGGCGCCCCACGACACGTGACGATAACCGTCACGCCGGATATGGTAACTCCGGCAGGGCCGAACATAGTAGACAAAGCTCATTTGAGATGCGTCGAGATATAGCCCAAGACAGAGGCGCCGCACACCCACTATGCTTCACAGATGAAGTGATGGATCATCAAATCCCTGAGGGTTTCAAACCCGTAAACATTGAATCATACGATGGCACAACAGATCCTACGGTTTGGATCGAGGACTATCTCCTTCACATCCACATGGCCCGCGGTGATGGTCTACACGCCATCAAATACCTCCCACTCAAGCTTAAAGGACATTGGCTTAACAGTTTGTCAGCAGAGTCAATTGGTTGTTGGGAAGACCTGGAAGCCGCATTCCTCGACAATTTCCAGGGCACATAAGTGCGACCACCAGACGCCGATGACCTAAGCCGCATAATTCAGCAGCCAGAGGAATCAGCCTGACAATTCTGGACACGGTTCCTAACCAAGAAAAATCAAATCGTCGATTTTCCGAATGCCGAGGCCCTTGCAGCCTTCAAACACAACATCCACGACGAGTGGCTTGCCCGACACCTAGGACAGGAAAAGCCGAAATCCATGGCAGCCCTCACAACACTCATGACCCGCTTTTGCGCGGGAGAGGACAGCTGGCTAGCTCGTAGTAACAACATGACCAAGAGCCCTGGTAATTCGGATACCAAGGACAGCAATGGCAGGTCGCGTCGCAACAAGCACAAGCGCCGCATTAACGGCGATAATGCTGAGGATACGGCAGTCAATGCCGGATTCAGAGGCTCTAAACCCGGTCAGCGGAAAAAGCCATTTAAAAGAAATACTCCGGGCCCGTCCAATTTGGACCGAATACTCGATCGCTCGTGCCAGATACATGGCACCCTCGAAAAGCCAGACAATCACACCAACAGGGATTGTTGGGTGTTCAAGCAGGCAGGCAAGTTAAATGTCGAACTCAATGACAAGGGGCTGCACAGCGATGACGAGGAGGAGCCCCG
Source organism: Aegilops longissima (assembly GCA_021605205.1). NCBI lineage: Eukaryota > Viridiplantae > Streptophyta > Magnoliopsida > Poales > Poaceae > Aegilops > Aegilops longissima. The sequence continues at coordinate 258,211 of JAHIAM010006737.1, forward strand.
GCCGCCAAACAATAGAGGACAGAAGGGCTTCCCCCCGCAAGTGCGGACGGTGAACATGATATACGCAACCCACATACCCAAAAGGGAGCGGAAGCGTGCACTAAGGGACGTATATGCGATGGAGCCAGTCGCCCCAAAGTTCAACCCGTGGTCTTCCTGCCCGATCACTTTTGATCGAAGGGACCACCCCACTAGCATCCGCCATGGCGGCTTCGCCGCATTGGTTCTAGACCCAATCATTAACGGATTTCACCTCACTAGAGTCCTAATGGACGGCGGCAGCAGCCTGAACCTGCTTCATCAGGATACAGTGCGCAAAATGGGCATAGACCCATCAAGGATTAAACCCATAAAGACGACCTTTAAAGGCGTCATACCAGGTGTAGAGGCCAACTGTACAGGCTCAGTTACACTTGAAGTGGTCTTCGGATCCCCGGATAACTTCCGAAGTGAGGAGTTAATCTTCGACATAGTCCCGTTCCGCAGCGGCTAGCACGCACTACTCGGATGAACCGCATTTGCAAAGTTCAATGCGGTGCCGCATTACGCATATCTCAAGCTCAAGATGCCAGGCCCTCGAGGAGTCATTACGGTCAATGGAAACACCGAACGCTCTCTCCGGACGGAGGAGCATACGGCGGCCCTCGCGGCGGAAGTACAAAGCAGCCTCTTAAGGCAATTCTCGAGTCCGGCTATTAAACGTCCGGACACCGTCAAGCGCGCCCGTAGTAACCTACAACAAGACCGCCTGGCACGTTCTGACCACGCATAGCAATGCGACCCAAGCCCCAGCCCTCGAGAAATTGCGAAACCAGTACTACGCGTACATAATTACGCTCTGGAAATACCATGGGCATAGGGGAAGGGGCACGACCACGGCATGCCCAGAATGCGGCTCAACCGCACCAGGGGCTCCCGATCGTGTCATTCTTTTCTTCTTTCTTTTTACTTTCAGGACTCCGTTCTCACGAAGCCCTGTCCGGCAGTAGAATCGCCGAACACACGATGCAACAGCCAGGGAAGCAGAAAGCTACGTCGAGTGTCCAGGTGGTCTCTATTACGAGCAGTATACCTATTTTACATACCATCCCGCAGCTTACCCCTGGAGGGGGACATGTTAAAAAGTCCCGTCCCTTGCTTATCGCACTATTTGTATCGTTCTGCTCTTACTGCAGCCCTTTTGAATAAACAATACATAGCTTCTGCCTATTATTGAATTCCTTTTTCTATATATATATGTTCATTTATGACATTGTGCAACCGTACACTTTGGTACGGGCAATACACCAGGGGCTTAAGTACCCCAAAATATGGTGTGATAAGTCTGAACACTTTCACAAGTGCGGCACCCCGAACTTATAGCATTATATGCATCGGCTCCGAATCATGTCTTGGGTCAATAGTTGGGTTTGTGCGGCTCCCATGTTTTAGTACCTTACGTTCCGTTATATCGGCTAAGGTAGCGCTGGGAGAACCACTGCGATTGTGCCCCGGTTGAGCTGGGTTAAGCACCTCAGTGGAGAAAGCTAAAACTGACCGTCATGATAGGGCGAGAGCCGGTCGCTGTTCGAGAGGTTTTCGAGTCCCTAAAGACTTATGCCGCTTAGAGCGAGGAGTCGGCATTGTCCGGCCTAGGCGTGGATAGCGCCCCGAACTCGGTCTTCCGAATACTAGGGGCTTCGCCGAAATTTAAAATTATAGAATTCTATGGCTAAGTGAGAGTGTTCAAGCATTATAGTCCGGTTGCCTTGTTCGTTGCGTTGAGCGCCTCCCTCGAAGGACCCAAGAATGGGAACAAGAGCGCTCAAGTTCATCCCGAACACCCCAGCACTCGTGGCATGGGGGCTGAAGCCGACGACTCGCCATCTCTCAAATTTAATACATAGCCGCACAGAAGGTAATATTTTAAATTCAAAAGTGTTGCTTAGTGCATATGAACAAGTTTTCAGCGTACAGGATAACAAATGCGAGTCTACTCAAAAATTATATCTTTGGAGCATTCATCCGCTATAAGGCAGGCACCCTTCAGGACGCCCTTATAATACATTTCAGGCTTGCGATGCTCCTTCTTCGGTGGTGGTCCGTCCGTCACTAGCTTCTCAGCGTCCATCTTGCCCCAGTGCACCTTCGCAAGGGCAAGGGCCCTACGGGCACCTTCGATGCAGACGGAGCGCTTGATGACTTCAACCCATGGACAGGCATCCACCAGCCGCCTCATCAGCCCGAAGTAGCTCCCAGGCATGGCTTCCTTAGGCCACAGCCGAACTATGAGGCCTTTCATGGCCTGTTCGGCCACTTTATGGAGCTCGACCAGCTGCTTCAATGGGTCTCTTGAGGGCACTGGGTGTCCGGCCTCAGCATACTGAGACCAGAACACCTTCTCCGTCGAGCTTCCCTCCTCGGCTCGGTAGAATGCGGCAGCATCAGCCACACTGCGGGGTAGATCCGTGAATGCTCCTGGAGAGCTCCGGGTTTGGGTAAGTAACAGATAATTCACTTTCACATGATTGATTTGCATATATAATGCCTTACCTGCCGCAATCTTCCTCATCGCCTCAATCTCCTGGAGGGCTTTTTGGGCTTCGGCCTTAGCGGCCTTGGCGCTCTCAAGGGCCGAGGCGAGCTCGGACTCTCGAGTCTTTGATTCACGCTCCAAACTCTCGTGTTTTTCCACGAGAGCCTGGAGCTCTTGCCGCGCCTCCGCCACCCGCGCCTCCTGCTTCTCTCGCTCGGTGCGCTCCGCGGCCGCATTGCTTTCGGCCTTGGACACCGCTTCCTTCAGGGTCGCCACCTCGTTCATGAAGGAAATATGCCCTAGAGGCAATAATAAAGTTATTATTTATTTCCTTATATCATGATAAATGTTTATTATTCATGCTAGAATTGTATTAACCGGAAACATAATACATGTGTGAATATATAGACAAACAGTATGTCACTAGTATGCCTCTACTTGACTAGCTTGTTAATCAAAGATGGTTATGTTTCCTAACCATGAACAAGGAGTTGTTATTTGATTAACAAGGTCACATCATTAGTTGAATGATCTGATTGACATGACCCATTCCGTTAGCTTAGCACTCGATCGCTTAGTATGTTGCTATTGCTTCCTTCATGACTTATACATGTTCCTATGACTATGAGATTATGCAACTCCCGTTTACCGGAGGAACACTTTGGGTACTACCAAACGTCACAACGTAACTGGGTGATTATAAAGGAGTACTACAGGTGTCTCCAAAGGCAGATGTTGGGTTGGCGATTTCGAGATTAGGATTTGTCACTCCGAATGTCGGAGAGGTATCTCTGGGCCCTCTCGGTAATGCACATCACTTAAGCCTTGCAAGCATTGCAACTAATGAGTTAGTTGCGAGATGATGTATTACGGAACGAGTAAAGAGACTTGCCAGTAACGAGATTGAACTAGGTATTGGATACCGACGATCGAATCTCGGGCAAGTAACATACCGATGACAAAGGGAACAACGTATGTTGTTATGCGGTCTGACCGATAAAGATCTTCGTAGAATATGTAGGAGCCAATATGGGCATCCAGGTCCCGCTATTGGTTATTGACCGAGAATGGTTCTAGGTCATGTCTACATAGTTCTCGAACCCGTAGGGTCCGCACGCTTAAGGTTTCGATGACAGTTTTATTATGAGTTTATGAGTTTTGATGTACCGAAGGAGTTCGGAGTCCCGGATGAGATCGGGGACATGACGAGGAGTCTCGAAATGGTCGAGACGTAAAAATCGATATATTGGACGACTATATTCGGAGTTCGGAAAGGTTCCAGTGATTCGGTATTTTTCGAGTACCGGGTAGTTACGGAGAAGTAATGGGCCTTGATGGGCTTTAGTGGGAAGAGGAAAAGGCTGCTGCGCCCCCTCCCTCTAGTCCGAATTGGACTAGGGAAAGGGGCCGCCACCTTCCTACTCCTCCACTTCCTTCTCCCTTCCTCCCCCTACATGGAAGGATTCCTAGTTGGACTAGGAAAGGGGGAATCCTACTCCCGGTGGGAGTAGGACTCCCCTTGGCGCACCAAACATAGGGACGGCCTCCTCCCTCCCTTGCTCCTTTATATACGGGGGCAGGGGGCACCCCATAGACACACAAGTTGATCTACGGATCTTGCCTTAGCCGTGTGCGGTGCCCCCTTCCACCATATTCCACTTCGGTCATATCGTCGCGGAGCTTAGGAGAAGCCCTGCGCCGGAGAAGTCATATCGTCGCGGAGCTTAGGCGAAGCCCTGCGTCGGTGGAGCATCAACATCGTCACCACGCCGTCGTGCTGACGGAACTCATCCCCGACACTTTGCTGGATCGGAGTCCGGGGATCGTCATCGAGCTGAACGTGTGCAGAACTCGGAGGTGCCGTACGTTCGGTGCTTGGATCGGTCGGATCGTGAAGACGTACGACTACATCAACCGCGTTAATATAACGCTTCCGCTTTCGGTCTACGAGGGTACGTGGACGGACACTCTCCCCTCTCGTTGCTATGCCATCACCATGGTCTTGCGTGATCGTAGGAAATTTTTTGAAATTACTACGTTCCCCAACAGTGGCATCCGAGCCTGGTTTTATGCGTTGATGTCATGTGCACGAGTAGAACACAAGTGAGTTGTGGACGATACAAGTCATACTGCCTACCAGCATGTCATACTTTGGTTCAGCGGTATTGTGAGATGAAGCGGCCCGGACCGACATTACGCCAGACGCTTACGCGAGACTGGTTTCACCGCCCGAGCACTCGTTGCTTAAAGGTGACGGCGGTGTCTGTCTCTCTCACTTTAGTTGAATCGAGTGTGGCTACGCCCGGTCCTTGAGAAGGTTAAACGGAGTCTATTTGACGAAGTATCGCTGTGGTTTTGATGCGAGGTAAGAACGGTTCTTGCTCAGCCCGTAGCAGCCACGTAAAATTTGCAACAACAATGTAGAAGACGTCTAACTTGTTTTTGCAGGGCATGTTGTGATGTGATATGGTCAAGACGTGATGCTATACTTTATTGTATGAGATGATCATGTTTTGTAACCGGGTTATCGGCAACTGGCAGGAGCCATATGGTTGTCGCTTTATTGTATGAAATGCAATCGCCCTGTAATGCTTTACTTTATCACTAAGCGGCTGCGATAGTCGTAGAAGCATAAGATTGGCGAGACGACAACGATGCTACGATGGAGATCAAGGTGTCGCGCCGGTGACGATGGTGATCATGACGGTGCTTCGGAGATGGAGATCACAAGCACAAGATGATGATGGCCATATCATATCACTTATATTGATTGCATGTGATGTTAATCCTTTATGCATCTTATTTTGCTTTGATTGACGGTAGCATTATAAGATGATCCCTTACTAAATTATCAAGAAGTGTTCTCCCTGAGTATGCACCGTTGCGAAAGTTCTTCGTGCTGAGACACCACGTGATGATCGGGTGTGATAGGCTCTACGTTCAAATACAACGGGTGCAAAACAGTTGCACACGCAGAATACTCAGGTTATACTTGACGAGCTATGCATATAAGATATGACCTCGAACACGGAGACCGAAAGGTCGAGCGTGAATCATATAGTAGATATGATCAACATATTGATGTTCACCATTGAAACTACTCCATCACACGTGATGATCGGTCATGGTGTAGTTGATATGGATCACGTAATCACTTAGAGAATTGGAGGGATATTTATCTAAGTGGGAGTTCTTAAGTAATATGATTAATTGAACTTAAATTTATCATGAACTTAGTCCTGGTAGTATTTTGCAAATTATGTTGTAGATCAATAGCTCGCGTTGTTGCTTCCCTATGTTTTTATATGTGTTCCTAGAGAAAATTGTATTGAAAGATGTTAGTAGCAATGATGCGGATTGGATCCATGATCTGAGGTTTATCCTCATTGCTGCGCAGAAGAATTATGTTCTTAATGCACCGCTAGGTGACAGACCTATTGCAGGAGCAGATGCAGACGTTATGAACGTTTGGCTAGCTCAATATGAGCAGATACAGACGTTATGAACGTTTGGCCAGCTCAATATGATGACTACTTGATAGTTTAGTGCACCATGCTTAAACGGCTTAGAATCGGGACTTCAAAGACGTTTTGAACGTCATGGACCATATGAGATGTTCCTGGAATTGAAGTTAATATTTCAAGCAAATACCCGAGTTGAGAGATATGAAGTCTCCAACAAGTTCTATAGCTAAAAGATGGAGGAGAATCGCTCAACTAGTGAGCATGTGCTCAGATTGTCTGAGTACTTCAATCGCTTGAATCAAGTGGGAGTTAATCTTCCAGATAAGATAGTGATTGACAGAATTCTCTAGTCACCATCACTAAGTTAGTAGAACTTCGTGATGAACTATAGTATGCAAGGGATGACGAAAAAGATTCTCGAGCTCTTCGCGATGCTAAAATCGGCGAAGGTAGAAATCAAGAAAAACATCAAGTGTTGATGGTTGACAAGACCACTAGTCTCAAGGAAAATGGCAAAGGGAAGAAGGGAACTTCAAAAGGAACGGCAAGCAAGTTGCTGCTCGAGTGAAGAAGCCCAAGTCTAGACCTAAGCCCGAGACTGAGTACTTTTGCTGCAATGGAACTGGTCACCGAAGCGAACTACCCCTGAATATTTGGTGGATAAGAAGGATGGCAAAGTGAACAAGGTTATATTTGATATACAGGTTATTGATGTGTGCCTTACTAGTGTTTATAGTAGCCCTGAGTATTTGATACTGTTCGGTTGCTAAGATTAGTAACTCAAACAGGAGTTACAGAATAAACAGAGACTAGTTGAAGGGAAGTGACGATGAGTGTTGGAAGTAGTTCCAAGATTGATATGATCATCATCGCACACTCCCTATACTTTCGGGATTAGTGTGGAACCTAAATAAGTGTTATTTGGTGTTGAGCATAAATATGATTTGATCATGTTTATTGCAATACGGTTATTCATTTAAGTAAGAGAATAAATTGTTGTTCTGTTTACATGAATAAAACCTTATATGGTTACACACCCAATGAAAATGGTTCATTGGATCTCGATCATAGTGATACACATATTCATAATATTGAAACCAAAAGATGCAAAGTTAATAATGATAGTGCAACTTATTTGTGGCACTGCCGCTTAGGTCATATTGGTGTAAAGCGCATGAAGAAAACTCCATGCTGATGGACTTTTGGAATCACTTGATTATGAATCATTTGATGCTTGCGAACCGTGCCTTTTGGGCAAGATGACTAAAACTCCGTTCTCGGAACAATGGAACAAGCTACTGACTTATTGGGAATAATACATACCGATGTATGCGATCCAATGAGTGTTGATGCTCGTGGCAAGTATCGTTATTTTCTGACCTTCACAAGATGATTTGAGCAGATATGGGTATATCTACTTGATGAAACATGAGTCTGAAATAGTTGAAAGGTTCAAAGAATTTCAGAGTGAAGTGGAAAATCATCGTAACAAGAAAATAAAGTTTCTGCGATCTGATCGTGGAGATGAATATTTGAGTTACGAGTTTGGTCTTCAATGAAAACAATGTGGAATAGTTTCACAGCTCACGCCACCGGAACACCACAACATTATGGTGTGTCCGAACGTCAGAATCGTACTTTATTTTGATATGGTGCGATCTATGATGTATCTTACCGATTTACCACTATCGTTTTGGGGTTATGCATTAGAGACAGCTGCATTCACGTTTAATAGGGCAACCATCTAAATCCGTTGAGATGACACCGTATGAACTATGGTTTAGCAGTAAACCTAAGCTGTCGTTTCTTAAAGTTTGGAGTTGTGATGCTTATGTGAAAAGGTTTTCACCTGATAAGCTCGAACCCAAATCGGAGAAATGCGTCTTCATAGAATACCCAAAGGTAACTATTGGGTACACCTTCTATCACAGATCCGAAGGCAAGTTTTTCGTTGCTAAGATGGATCCTTTCTAGAGAAGAAGTTTCTCTCGAAAGAAGTGAGTGGGAGGAAAGTAGAACTTGATGAGGTAATTGTACCTTCTCCCTTATTGGAAAGTAGTTCATCACAGAAATCAGTTTCAGTGATTCCTACACCAATTAGTGAGGAAGTTAATGATGATGATCATGAAACTTCAGATCAAGTTGCTACCAAACCTCGTAGGTCTTCCAGAGTATGATCCGCACCAGAGTGGTACGGTAATCATGTTCTGGAAGTCATGTTACTAGACCATGATGAACCTACGAACTATGAGGAAGCGATGATGAGCCCAGATTCCGCGAAATGGTTTGAGACCATGAAATCTGAGATGGGATCCATATATGAGAACAAAGTGTGGACTTTGATGGAGTTGCCCGATGATCGGCAAAGCCATATTATATAAATGGATCTTCAAGAGGAAGACAGATGCTGATAGTAGCATTACTATCTACAAAGCTCGACTTGTCGCAAAAAGGTTTTTGACAAGTTCAAGGTGTTGACTACAGTGAGATTTTCTCAACTGTAGCGATGCTTAAGTCTGTCCGAATCATGTTAGCAATTGCCACATTGTATGAAATCTGGCAAATGGATGTCAAAACTACATTCTTTAATGGATTTATTAAAGAAGAGTTGTATATGATGCAACCAGAAGGTTTTGTCAATCCTAAAGGAGCTAACAAAATGTGCAAGCTCCAGCGATCCATCTATGGACTGGTGCAAGCATCTCAGAGTTGGAATATATGCTTGATGATTTGATCAAAGCATATGGTTTTATACAGACTTTTGGAGAAGCCTGTATTTACAAGAAAGTGAGTGGGAGCACTACAGCATTTCTGATAAGTATATGTGAATGACATATTGTTGATCGGAAATAATGTAGAATTATTCTGCAAAGCATAAAGGAGTATTTGAAAGGAGTTTTTTAAAGAAAGACCTCGGTGAAGCTGCTTACATATTGAGCATCAAGATCTATAGAGATAGATCAAGACGCTTGATAAGTTTTCAATGAATACATACCTTGACAAGATTTTGAAGTAGTTCAAAATGGAACAGTCAAAGAAAGAGTTCTTGCCTGTGTTACAAGGTGTGAGATTGAGTAAGACTCAAAACCCGACCACGGCAGAAGATAGAAAGAGAATGAAAGTCATTCCCTATGCATCAGCCATAGGTTCTATAAAGTATGTCATGCTGTGTACCAGATCTATTGCATACCCTACCACTAAGTTTGGCAAGGGAGTGCAATAGTGATCTAGGAGTAGATCAATGGACAGCGGTCAAAATTATCCTTAGTGGAATAAGGATATGTTTCTCGATTATGGAAGTGAAAGAAGGTTCGTCGTAAAGGGTTACGTCGATGCAAGTTTTGACACCGATCTGGATGACTTTAAGTCTCGATCTAGATACATATTGATAGTGGGAGCAATTAGCTAGAGTAGCTCCGTGCAGAGCATTGTTGACATAGAGATTTGCAAAATACATACGGATCTGAATGTGGCAGACCCATTGACTAAGATTCTCTCACAAAGCAAAACATGATCACACCTTAGTACCCTTTGGGTCTTGGTCACATGGCGATGTGAATTATGGGTGTTAATCACATGATGATGTGAACTATCGATGTTAATCACATGGTGATGTGATCTAGATTATTGACTCTAGTGCAAGTGGGAGACTGAAGGAAATATGCCCTAGAGGCAATAATAAAGTTATTATTTATTTCCTTATATCATGATAAATGTTTATTATTCATGCTAGAATTGTATTAACCGGAAACATAATACATGTGTGAATATATAGACAAACAGTATGTCACTAGTATGCCTCTACTTGACTAGCTTGTTAATCAAAGATGGTTATGTTTCCTAACCATGAACAAGGAGTTGTTATTTGATTAACAAGGTCACATCATTAGTTGAATGATCTGATTGACATGACCCATTCCGTTAGCTTAGCACTCGATCGCTTAGTATGTTGCTATTGCTTCCTTCATGACTTATACATGTTCCTATGACTATGAGATTATGCAACTCCTGTTTACGGAGGAACACTTTGGTACTACCAAACGTCACAACGAATCGGGTGATTATAAAGGAGTACTACAGGTGTCTCCAAAGGCAGATGTTGGGTTGGCGATTTGAGATTAGGATTTGTCACTCCGAATGTCGGAGAGGTATCTCTGGGCCCTCTCGGTAATGCACATCACTTAAGCCTTGCAAGCATTGCAACTAATGAGTTAGTTGTGAGATGATGTATTACGGAACGAGTAAAGAGACTTGCCAAGATGCGAGATTGAACTAGGTATTGGATACCGACGATCGAATCTCGGGCAAGTAACATACCGATGACAAAGGGAACAACGTATGTTGTTATGCGGTCTGACCGATAAAGATCTTCGTAGAATATGTAGGAGCCAATATGGGCATCCAGGTCCCGCTATTGGTTATTGACCGAGAATGGTTCTAGGTCATGTCTACATAGTTCTCGAACCCGTAGGGTCCGCACGCTTAAGGTTTCGATGACAGTTTTATTATGAGTTTATGAGTTTTGATGTACCGAAGGAGTTCGGAGTCCCGGATGAGATCGGGGACATGACGAGGAGTCTCGAAATGGTCGAGACGTAAAAATCGATATATTGGACGACTATATTCGGAGTTCGGAAAGGTTCCGAGTGATTCGGGTATTTTTCGAGTACCGGTAGTTACGGGAGAAGTAATGGGCCTTGATGGGCTTTAGTGGGAAGAGGAAAAGGCTGCTGCGCCCCCTCCCTCTAGTCCGAATTGGACTAGGGAAAGGGGCCGCCACCTTCCTACTCCTCCACTTCCTTCTCCTTCCTCCCCTACATGGAAGGATTCCTAGTTGGACTAGGAAAGGGGAATCCTACTCCCGGTGGGAGTAGGACTCCCTTGGCGCACCAAACATAGGGACGGCCTCCTCCTCCCTTGCTCCTTTATATACGGGGCAGGGGCACCCCATAGACACACAAGTTGATCTACGGATCTTGCCTTAGCCGTGCAGCGGTGCCCCTTCCACCATATTCCACTTCGGTCATATCGTCGCGGAGCTTAGGAGAAGCCCTGCGCCGGAGAAGTCATATCGTCGCGGAGCTTAGGCGAAGCCCCGCGCCGGTGGAGCATCAACATCGCCACCACGCCGTCGTGTTGACGGAACTCATCCCCGACACTTTGCTGGATCGGAGTCCGGGATCGCCATCGAGCTGAACGTGTGCAGAACTCGGAGGTGCCGTACGTTCGGTGCTTGGATCGGTCGGATCGTGAAGACGTACGACTACATCAACCGCGTTAATATAACGCTTCCGCTTTCGGTCTACGAGGGTACGTGGACGGACACTCTCCCCTCTCGTTGCTATGCCATCACCATGGTCTTGCGTGATCGTAGGAAATTTTTTGAAATTACTACGTTCCCCAACAGTTCATGGCCCCTGCAATATTCACGTTATTCTTGTCATTTTTTGCAAACACATCTTTTAAATACTCCCATAATTAAGGTATTACTTATCTTACTTGTCCTCGAGCTGCTTTTTGGCAAGTCCGAGCTCATTCTCGGACCGCTAGAGGCTCTGCTTTAATGCATCAACCTCCGCAGTCAGTGTGGCAGAGGTCAGCAGCGCAGCCTGCATTCCCATATTGACATACTTATGTTAGAATCCTGCGTATATCTTTTTCGATCCTCAGTTAGGCTATTTCTTCCCGAACACCAAACTGAGCATCAGGGGCTACTGTCTATGCGGTAATATTTTTACATATCTTAAATACATACCTCAAAGCCTGTTAGAAGGCTGGCACAGGCTTCAGTCAGCCCGCTCTTGGCGGACTGAACTTTCTGGATCACCGCACTCATAACAGTGCGGTGCTCCTCGTCGATGGAAGCGCCGCTAAGCACCTCCATCAAATCATCCGGTGCCTCTGGTTAGACGGAGGTCACCGGCATCGCAGTCTTGCCCTTCTTACGAAGGGGTCGCCTGTCGGACTCCGGAACCCTCGAAGGTTCGATGACGAGTCCGCACAGGGTCGACATGAAGCCCTTCGGGGTTTTATCCCCTTTGAGCCCGGATTCCGGGAGGTCGCCTTGCGGCGCCTCCATAGCCACCTCCTCCTGGCTGGGCCCCTTTTGGGACTCCACCCCGGCGTCATCCGCGGCGGGAGGAGACGAGGCGGTTGGAAGTGAGGTGCTATTCACCTCCGACGAATCCAGAGCCGCTCGACGAATCGTCGAGCCCATCCTTGGGTGAGATGCATGGTTATATTCGGCGTTATAAGATGTTGTGTGAAAAATGGAATTCCATGAGTTATTCTGGTGCCCGGACACTTACGATTTCGCCAGAGGCTTGGTCCTTGGAGCCCACCCCTCTTCGCCAACGTCGGCATTGGCTATGTAGTCCGAAGGAAGGGTCCTTCCCTTCTTGGACCCTTCGGCCTCCCCAGTTGGGGCAGCCTTCCTTTTCTTCTCTCCCCCCGCTGGGGGAGAGGCCTCTTTTTCCTCCTCCTCGTCTTCGCGGGAGGAGTCCGCCTCGGTGTCATCGGACGATGAGTCCGACAGCACCTGGTGTCGGGAACTCCTTCGAGTTCCCGTGGCCTTCTTCTTTGCCTTCTTTTCCGGCACCACGTGAGGTGCCGGAACCAGCAGCCCCGTCAATCGGGCGTCCGCTAGGTCTTCTGGCAAGGGAGCCGGACAGTCGATCTGTCCGGACGTCTTCAGCCAGTCCTGTCAAAGGTGAGGGAGTTTTAGATCCCGCATAGAGTCAAACTATGAAAAAATAGTCCCGTAAAGGGTAAAATAACTTACCTTGCTGGCTTGATGCTGCGAGCTGAATCCGCGATCTTCGGTAGCGGATGCGGGATCTTCGGCACCCTTGAACAGCACCTTCCAGGCATCTTCATACGTAGTGTGAAAGAGCCGGCTCAAGGTTTGGTGTTGTGCTGGATCAAACTCCCACAAGTTGAAGGCCCGTTGCTGGCATGGGATAATCCGGTGGATGAGCATAACGTGGATTACGTTGACAAGCTTGAGATTCTTGTCCACCAGGTTTCGGACGCAGGTTTGAATTCCGGTCAGCTCTTCCGAATTACCCCACATCAGGCCTGTCTCTTTCCATGAGGTGAGCCGTGTTGGGAAGCCAGATCGGAATTCGGGGGCCACCTCCCATTGAGAGTCGCGCCGCTCAGTGATGTAGAACCACCCCGATTGCCACCCCTTTATGGTCTCCACAAAGGAGCCCTTGAGCCATAGGACGTTGGCCATGCATCCTGCCCACCATGGCACCTCCGCACTCCTCTTGGCGGCCGCCCACTACCTTCGGCTTGACATTCAAGGTCTTCAGCCATAAGCCGAAGTGGGGCTGGATGCAGAGGAAGGCCTCACACACGGCGATAAACGCCGAGATGTTGAGGATGAAATTCGGGGCCAGATCATGGAAATCTAGGCCGTAGTAGAACATGAGCCCCCGGACGAACGGGTGAAGTGGAAACCCTAGTCCGCGGAGGAAGTGGGGGAGGAACACCACCCTCTCATGGGGCTTGGGGGTGGGGTTGAGCTGCCCCTTGTTGGGGAGCCTATGCGCGATGTCGTCAGATAGTTATCCAGCCTTCCGCAGCTTTTTGATGTGCCCCTCCGTGACGGAGGAGGCCATCCACTTGCCTCCCGCTCCGGACATAGTTGGAGAAGGTTGAGATGGGATGTGCGGACTTGGGCGCTAGAGCTCGAGTGCGCGGAAATGGATAAGCAAAGGAGGAAGAAGGCGTGTGTGAAAAAGTGGATCTTTATCCCCTTATATGGACGGACAAAGCTATGCGTCCCCACCGCCCGATAAAACTCGCTTATCTCCCAAGCGCCGTAATCAATGGCGCGGTTGGGTTACCCACGCCCGTATTGATGAGAATTCCGGAATAAGGGACACGATCTCTTCTTCGACAAGACGTGCCAAGGAAACCACCTCGCTAAATGCGCTGAGGTGGGACAGTGAAAACGATTCGAATGAAGGCTTGGCCGTGGTGTGATGTCACGCTGCGGAATACATCAGCAGATTGAACTTGTGTGAATATTATTCTCTTTACGGTGGTATGTGGAACTTATTTTGCAGAGCTTGACACTATCCTTGTGTTCAAAATCTTCTATGAAGTATTCGGAGGATGAAGCCGCCTTGCAATGCCGAAAACAATATGTGTGCCGGACTCGTCGTCATTGAAGCCTGGTTCAGGGGCTACTGAGGGAGTCCTGGATTAGGGGGTGTTCGGATAGCCGGACTATAGCCTTTGGCCGGACTCCTGGACTATGAAGATACAAGATTGAAGACTTCGTCCCGTGTCCGGATGGGACTTTCCTTGGCGTGGAAGGCAAGCTTGGCGATACGGATAAGTAGATCTCCTACCATTGTAATCGACTCTGTGTAGGACGAACAACAATCATACCATAGGCTAGCTTCTAGTGTTTAGCCTCTATGATCTCATGGTAGATCTACTCTTGTACTACCCATATCATCAATAATAATCAAGCAGGAGTAGGGTTTGACCTCAATCGAGAGGGCCCGAACCTAGGTAAAAACATCGTGTCCCTTGTCTCCTCTTACCATCCGCCTAGACGCACAGTTCGGGACCCCCTACCCGAGATCCGCCGGTTTTGACACCGACAGGTATATTGACTTAATGAAGCATAAGTCTGAAATGTTTACAAAGTTCAAGCAATTTTAAAGTGAAGTTGAGATTCATCGTAACAAGAAGATTAAATTCCTACGATCCGATCGATGGGGGAATATCTGAGTTATGAGTCTGGCAATCACTTAAGAGAATGTGGAATCGTTTCATAGTTTATGCCACCTGGAACACCAGAGCATAATGGTGTGTCTGAACATCGTAATCGTACCTTATTGGATATGGTGCGTTCTATGTCTCTTGCTAATATGCCACTATTGTTTTAGATTATGCGTTAGAGAAAACTACATTTACTTTAAATAGGGCAACATCTATGTCCGTGGAGACGAAACTGTATGAACTGTTGTCGGTGTCAAAACCGGCGGATCTCGAGTAGGGGTCCCGAACTGTGCGTCTAGGCGGATGGTAACATGACACAAGGGACACGATGTTTTTACCCAGGTTCGGGCCCTCTCGATGGAGGTAAAACCCTACTCCTGCTTGATTAATATTGATGATATAGGTAGTACAAGAGTAGATCTACCACGACATCAGAGAGGCTAAACCATAGAAGCTAGCCTATGGTATGATTGTTCTTCGTCCTACGGACTAAAACCCTCCAGTTTATATAAGCACCGAATAGGGTTAGGGTTACACAGAGTCGGTTACAATGGTAGGAGATCTACATATCCGTATCGCTAAGCTTGCCTTCCACGCCAAGGAAAGTCCCATCTGGACATGGGACGAAGTCTTCAATCTTGTATCTTCAAAGTCCAGGAGTCCGGCCGAAGGCTATAGTCCGGCTATCCGGACACCCCCTAATCCAAGACTCCCTCAGTAGCCCCTGAACCAGTCTTCAATGACGACGAGTCCGGCGTGCATATTATCTTCGGCATTGCAAGGCGGGTTCCTCCTCCGAATACTTCGTAGAAGATTTTGAACACAAGGATAGTGTCCGGCTCTGCAAAATAAGTTCCACATACCACCGTAGAGAGAATAACATTTGCACAAGTTCAATCTGTTGACGCATTCCACGGCGTGACATCACACCATGGCCAAGCCTTTATTCAAATTGTTTTTACTGTCCCACCTCAGCGCATTTAGCGAGGCGGTTTCCTTGGCACGTCTTGTCAAAGCAGAGATCGTGTCCCCTTATTCCGGGATTCTCATCAATACGGGCGTGGATAACCAAATCGTGCCCGTTGGCACGCCTCCTCTACCGAAGGCGAGTCCCGAACGGTCACGGGGAGGGCTCTTGGTATTCAACCTCCTTACAAAGAGACCAAGGCCCCATTCCTTTTTCTCAATCTCCATCGAATCCGCCCCTCGCCTTGAGTTCCAACACCCAAAGCTCCAGATTCAGGCGCTTCAGATGCACGTACCCCAAAGTTCCAACATCCCTGTTTTATCTCTGAAGATGACCGAAATTTTACCTTGTAGTTCGGATCTCGGCCCTTCTCAGCAAAGCTCGTCTTCGTGGGATCTTCGTCCGGAGATGATGGAGAGCAAAACGCATCCCCCTGCCATACCGCCTAGCGAGGCGGACGATCCCGAGGTGTCGTCACGGAGGGTTTCCCCGAATCCGGCAGGGGAGGAGGGCGGTCGTAGCCCCCCCCAGAGCCCTCCGTGTCCGGCCTTCGAAAAGGGCCATCAGACGAGTCCGGCACATCCTGGTGTGCGGTCGGAGGAGTTGAAGGGTCTGCTCGGCCGAGTGTCTATCTCAGAGGATCACCGTGCATTGATGGGTACGGTGATTGAAAAGATTTTGTCCGCGAAAAGCAGGTTGTACGAGGCCGCCAGAAGTTCACTGACGGTTTTGAGGTACGTGCAATGATGTACCTTTTGACGGTTCCGCATATATAAGATGCGTCCTGTGTAGATAGTAGCCCCTGAGACTCGGTGCG
Source organism: Aegilops longissima (assembly GCA_021605205.1). Lineage (NCBI taxonomy): Eukaryota > Viridiplantae > Streptophyta > Magnoliopsida > Poales > Poaceae > Aegilops > Aegilops longissima. The sequence continues at coordinate 274,716 of JAHIAM010006737.1, forward strand.
TTTGTCAAATATGACAACGTGCTGAGGATCATAATCCCAGGTTATAATATGCCGCCCTTCATATGTAGGTGGCGGAGCGTCCGGTGGCTAGCCGGACTGATGATTTTGCCGAACTAAAGCGGCAACTTGACGCGGTGAATGCCGACATCGCGCTTGTCAATAAGCGGCTTGACGAGTCACAAGGTATGCGGTTTCTCCGCGGAAACCTGGTAAGGGAGCTTGATGCGCGTGCGTTACAGCATGTATGCTTGATGCAGATGGTGCCACTGCCATGGAGAACCTTCGGGCGGAGCTTGCCCGAGCCAAGGAGCAGGCCAGAAAAAGTGACACGGCTGCCTTAAAGGCGGCCGAAGAGCTAAAAGCCTAACAGGCTGCTCACTGCCGAAGCAAAAAGGAAATGGCCGAAATGGCCGTGAAGTTGAAGAATGCTACCGGCCGCTGCGAGCTTCTTGAAAAAGAAGGTCGACCGGAGCAAGAGGACCTGAAGAAGGCCACCACCGAGGCCAAGGATGCTCGCTCTGCGATGAGAGCTATGAAGGAGGAGCTACGTCAGGCCAGAGATATCGCGGCTGGAAAGCCTTTTCTGCTGGGAAGGAAGTTCATGGATCCTAAATATGCTCAGTTGGACTGGCTGTGGAGTAGTGAGGATGCCTATCTGGACTTGGCGGCGAGTGCCGCGGACGCAGCCGAACACTTCGGAGATCAAAAGGATCACGAGATGGAAGACTTTTTTGGTCGCAGTTCCGTAGTCCAGAGCGTCCACTTCCATTAACCGATCGTTTGGCCGAATGGGCGGAGCTGAATAGATTGTCCGGAATTGCCATGAAGAATGTCGTGATTCATTTGTGGCTGAAAAGGCCCGATCCGAAGAGTTATTTTTGCTCGGTGCATCAGTTCCTTGGTGCGGTGCCGCATATAAAAGCAATGAGGCGGTCAGCATGCATAGAGGGTGCGCGGATGGCTCTTGCCCGTGTCAAGACATACTGGGCGGAGATGAAGGCCACCGATGTTGCATCCCAAGATTCGGACGGAAGCCGAGTACCTGTCGAGCACTATTTTCAGGAAGTTCTGCAGGGCGCTCGTTTAATAGAGACGCAGTGCTCGAAGGATATTATGTTCGAATAACATGTATTATTGTGAAACAATGTTTCGATGGAATATAAAAGCTTTTTATACTTGTGCCTTCAAAAATTAAAAATACCTCCTGTGCGGCCGTTAATGTATATGTGTATATAACCTTAAGATGGCAGTCTTTGGCTTCAGCCCCCACGCATACGATGCGGGGGTGTTTGCAGAAAACGCATTTTCACACTTGATCCAACGTCTTGGTCCTACAAAGGAGGTGATAGCGCAGCAAACTAGGCAACCGGACTATAATGCTTTATCACTTTCACTTAGCCATAGGAGTTCGAAAGTGGGGCTACTATATAGCCCCTAGGGGCACCGCGCTCACCCGAATTCGGGGCGCGTATGTGCCTGGCCGGGAAACAGCCCTTCGTCAATGCGGAGGAATTCTAAAGATTCCAGCAGGTCATCGAGTGGTTGACCAGTCTCACGCTATATCATGACAACCAGTTTTCGGCTTTCTCTACTGAGGTGCTCGCCTGGCCGAACCGGGGCACAATCACAGTAGTTCTCCTAGTGCCGCGTTAGCCGATAGAGTGGAACATAAGGCAGCAAAACACAGGAGCCGGTCAAACCCAACATTTGACCAAAGACATGATTCGGAGTTGATGCATATAAGGCCTAACTCGAGACGCCGAATACTCCCTAAGGTATTCGATCTTTATGAAAACGGGTCGAACAATCGCCCTTGGTAAAAAGCCCCTGGACTCCAGGTACGCGCGAAATTCTGACGTGGCCTATGCCAAAACGCTAGCCTCCTCCTCGGTTATAGCAAGAAACCGGGGGATGTGTATCAACAAGAGACAGTGAAAAAGGTTTATGCAGGGTCTTAATCTGAAAAGAATCCTTGCAACGGGTCCCTACTGCACGTCTGTGTCTGTGTCTCTGTTGTGCCGTATCCTGGACGGGTGTAGCACGGTGTTCATCTGTAAAAGAGAGGAACTTAGTTGAAAAAGATCGTGCGAAAATGTACGTTATATAAAATAAACAAAGTACAATTCAAAGAATGAACAAAATTGAGCTTTATTGTCTCTTATTGTGGATGCGCGGAGCCCCTTGTACGGGGTTATGCGTGTAGCGAGCCCTTGTATGTTTAAGCCGGACTCGTCCAGCTGTGTCCGGGGTCTGGACGACCTGTCTAAGTGCTTGTATTGGTGAAGCCGGTTTATTGTGGGGCTGTCAAGGCATCCGCACAATTTTCGGGACTCGAGGAACCCTCGATGTTTCCCTTTAATGAGATGATGCCGCGTGGACCGGGCATTTTAAGTGTAAGAGATGCATAATGCGGTATTGCGTTAAAGCGGCCGAAAGCTTCGCGTCCCAATAGTGCTTGATCGCTACTTGTAAATGGGGCGAGGTGGAAGGTTAACTTTTCGCGGCGGAAGTTGTCGGGTGAGCCGAACACAACTTCTAGTAGCAGAGAGCCCGTACAATGGGCATACGAGCCTGGCATTACCCCTTGAAAGGAAGTGTTGCTATGACGAATTTTGGTTGGGTCTATCCCCATTTTGCGGATTGTGTCCTGGTATAGCAGGTTTAGATCACTGCCGCTGTCCATTAAGACTTGTGAAAATTGGAGTCCGCCAATTATCGAATCTAATATCAAGGCAGTCCAACCTGCGTTCCATATACTTCTAGAGTAATCCCGATGGTCGAAGGTGATTGGTTTTAACAACCAGTGGCGGGACTCCTCCGGGATAGGCCGTATGGCGCGTACCTCTATGGGTGCCGCTCTATTTTTCCCTTTTGTCACGTGAAGTGAGTTCACTGTTTTGATTTCTTGTGGGAAATTCTTTTGTTTTCCGGTGCTCTGCTTTTGGGGTTCGTCATCATCATCGCTTGGTGTGTCGAGCCCCTTGTGTTTGGCGTTGAGTTTGCCGGACTGCTTGAAGACCCAACAATCTCTGTGGGTGTTGTTTGCAGGCTTCCCGGGAGTACTATGGATTTCGCATATCTTGTCCAGGATTTTGTTAAAGTTAGATAGCTCGTCCCTGTTATCCTTAAGGGGCAGCTTTTAATGATTCTGGCGAGAGCTTTTGAATCCAGCGTTGACTGTCGTGCTCTTCGGGTTGTTTCCCTTGGTCCGACGCTGGCCCTTGATGCGTCGTGGATTCTCGTTTCCATCCCTGACTTCGGATGTACTTGGGTCGCTGGTGCTGCATCTTGCTAGCCAGCTATCCTCTCCCACGCAAAAGCGGGTCATGAGTCTTGTTAATGCGGCCATTGTTCTTGGCTTTTCTTGGCCGAGGTGTCTGGCGAGCCATTCGTTTCAGACGTTGTGTTTGAAAGCTGCTAAGGCTTCGGCGTCCGGACAGTCGACTATTTGGTTCTTTTTAGTAAGGAATTTGTTCCAAAATTTCCAGGCTGACTCTCCGGGTTGTTGAGATATGTGACTTAAATCGTCGGCATCCGGAGGTCGGACATAGGTTCCTTGAAAATTTGCCCGAAAGGCATCCTCGAGCTCCTCCCAACTTCCAATGGTGTTTTCGGGAAGGCTTTTAAGCCAATGCCAGGCTGGCCCTTTGAGCTTGAGGGGTAAGTATTTTATGGCGTGGAGATCATCTCCTCTAGCCATGTGTATATGGAGGATATAATCCTTAATCCAGACTCCAGGGTCTGTTGTTCCGTCATATGCCTCTATGTTTACGGGTGTCGGTGTTAAAACCGGCGGATCTCGGGTAGGGGGTCCCGAACTGTGCGTCTAGGCGGATGGTAACAGGAGACAAGGGACACGATGTTTTTACCCAGGTTCGGGCCCTCTCGATGGAGGTAATACCCTACTCCTGCTTGATTAATATTGATGATATGGGTAGTACAAGATTAGATCTACCACGAGATCAAGGAGGCTAAACCCTAGAAACTAGCCTATGGTATGATTGTTGTTCGTCCTACGGACTAAAACCCTCCGGTTTATATAGACACCGGATAGGTTAGGGTTACACAGAGTCGGTTAGAATGGTAGGAGATCTACATATCCGTATCGCCAAGCTTGCCTTCGACGCCAAGGAAAGTCCCATCCGGACATGGGACGAAGTCTTCAATCTGTATCTTCATAGTCTTGGAGTCCGGCCAACGGTAAGAGTTCGGCTATCTGGACACCCCCTAATCCGGGACTCCCTCAGTAGCCCCCAAACCAGGCTTCAATGACGATGAGTCCGGCGTGTTGATTGTCTTCGGCATTGCGAGGCGGGTTCTTCTCCAAATTCCATATACTTGTTGAATAGTGTCCGACTTCTGATAAATGTTGCGCTCCTCGACTTCTGCGCCCAATAATGGCCATCTTCCACGTGTTTGAATGAATGCGAAAAGCCAGGGTATTTTTACAATTACCCCCTAGCCACGCAAATGAGCCGCTTATAAAAGGGGCAAGGATCTAGATCTGAGTCACACCATCCCCCCTTTGCGAGCTTTCATCGGAGCGCCTCTGACCAAAGCCCATTCCATCATGGACAGTCGACGCGGCTCCTCCTCTCGCGCTCCCAGCCCCCAGCCAGGAAATTGGGAGAGATGCTCAGTCCCGCATAGCGAGCTAGTTATACTCCAAGCCAAGGGATTTCTCCCTCCGGCCTTCATGGTTCCGGTTCGAGCCGAACTTGCCACCTACAAGGGCGGAAAGCAAGCGGAGAGCGTCCTCGATCCCTGTAAAGGAGAGCGGGTGTGCTTCATCTCTTATCTAGTAAGAGGACTCGGATTTCCAATCCATCCGTTTCTCCGAGGGCTCTTGGAGTTCTACGGCCTCCAAATGCACCGTCTTACTCCAGCCTCCATCTTGCACATCACGGGCTTCGTGGCCCTTTGCAAACTATTCTTGGGTGTCGAGGCTCATTTCGGACTGTGGAAGAGAATATTCTGCCTAGTACCCCGTTCTCATGAGGGGTCAATATATCAAGTGGGCGGAGCCGAGCTATGGCGCATCGCCGGGACCGGATACCTATCCGGAACCCCAAATAAGGCGTCTGAAGACTGGCCTTCGGAATGGTTTTATATGTAGGACGTCCTGCTGCCGGATCCTGTTCGGATTGGCCTTCCGGAGTTCAGCAATGCTCCTCTGAAGAAGCGCCTAAGCTGGCGCCCTCGGAGCCCCCGGAGAGAAGATGACCGGGACGTCCGTTATTTGATGAGCCGAATAAGGTTACTGGCTCATGCCGGATTGACCATGACAGGAGTCATGGAAATCTGCATTATGAGGGGAGTGCAGCCGCTCCAATACAGGGGCCACCCCATGTGGGACTTCAACGGGGAGGACGATGCCACCCATCATGGCCGCAAAGGGCCAGGATCGGTCACCGAACTGGTGAAGATCTTGTCTGCCATGTACAAAGGAGAGGAGGAGGATTTCCTCCGTGTCAACCCACTGAAGGAGTTTTCTTCGAATAATCCTTGAAGCTGGGTAAACAAACATCTTTGTGACCTGTCCGATCCATGTTCCCGTAGTTAAATATCTCATTTCATGGTTTTTGCGCAGGAACTGCGCCGGACTGTGGAGAAGATACACAGCCCGCCCCCACAACCCGAGGATCCGGATCGGTCCCTCGATCCGACCTCTGAAGAGGATCCGGATATAACGGTGGATTTGATCGACGGGGTGTTCTACCAACTTAGCATCGACAACGCTTTGGTAGCCATTACGGCCGATTACCCCGGAATACTTCGAGCCCCACAGGTAATCTGAGACCAAGATCCCAAAACCCTGATAATGACCCATCCGTGCTTATTTTTGATCACCGTATACCAATGGTGTTTCGCAGGGGGTTCCTTCGAGGCGGGAAGCCGAGCCTGCGGCGGCTGGCCAACAAGGGGCAGCGCGGCCCCGCAGGTTAAAAAGAAGTGCGGTCCGCATCGAAACTCCGCCGACGGTATTGCGCGTCACCATACTCCCCGGATTGATTCCTGGAAGGCGTACTAACGCTGATGCTGTTTTCAGGAAAAAGAGCGCTCGCCGGACTGAGTCCGGAGAGATTGCCAATCGAACCTTCACCGGCCAAGCTTCAAAGCCGGGTCCGGAGGATGAGGCGAGCACGAGACGTGTGTCGGATGCTCCTCCGACAGAGGATGCCGACAGGTTGTCCGCCACCAACTCCGAGGTAGAGAGCGCCTTGAATCACAGGCGTCGCCGGACAGTTCTTCGTGACGCATGTTTCTCCCAAGAGGCCTTGAATGCCTTTGATTCGGGAGATGCGCACCTCAGTGCCGCTCAAGATGGTCTAGCCAGAGCCACGGAGTAGTATGTAAAGGACATACGGGTAAGAAAATCTGACATTTATATATGCCAGTAGCCCCCGAGACTTACAATAGTTAGAATAACTGATTTAAGGATCATTTGTTATGCAGGATCTTACAGAAAAGAATACCCGACTGTCCCAGGAGCTTGAAGAGTGCAAGGCTCAACTTGAGGCCGCACTAGCCGCTCTGAGGGGAGCTCTGAGGCCCCTCGGTAATATATGCTTTTAAAAAATAAATAGTTTATAAAGTGCGGCGGGTGTGTAAATCTGACCGAAACATTGCAGATGGCGCCGGACTAGATCCGGACAAGCAACAACTCTTATGTCAGTTAAAGGCCGGCGAGAGCGTGCTTACGAGGGTGCGGCAGGAGAAGAATAACCTCTAAGACGCCAACACCAAGCTGGGTGAGGAACTAAAGGACGTTCGTGCCCATTTGTCTGACTCCGTAAAGGAGAATCGACGGCTTCGCCGCGACATTTTCAGTAAGTGCTTGAGCAAACTTTGAAAAGAGTTTGGCGAGGAAGGCCACTAACATAAACATGTATGTAGGTTTGCTCACAGGTCGTCCTGAGGAGGAGATGCCCAGTTCTTCGGGTGATCTTCTTCCCGAATTGCGTCAGCTGCACGAACGAGTCCGGCAGGTGATGAAAGGCATCGGCCAAGCCTTGTGGCCATCTATCTCCCTGCCTGAAGGCATTGGGGAGCTGGCGGAGCGGCTTCAAGGAGCACGGCGGCGCTTCCGGCTATGGAAGATATCAGCCTACCGTCAAGGCGCCAGGGAGGCCTGGGCCATGGTGAAGACGCGGTACACGAAGGCTGACCCAAACCACATGGCCGAGGTCGGACCTGTGGGGCCGGATTGGATGGACATCCCTGTAAGCTTAGTGTACGGCCAAGTAGAATTGGCCGCCAAGTATTCCCAGCAAGATTGTAAATTAGATAGCCTATTAGATGGCATTGAGGGGGAATACAATGAGTCAAATTGAATATGTAAAAATATGACATGAAAAAATGTCTTCTAGCCAGATTGTAGATCGTTTGTCGTAGCGGACCTTTTCGCTTCGACCTCCGGACCCAATAGTCCGGAGTGTGTCCGAATACCTTCGTGGTTATATAAGAACCGTGGTATGCATGGAGACAAGGCGTAGGGGTCATTGTTTCTGTATTACACAAGTGCCCAACTAGTTATGTTATATTACAAGGGTAGTAAGAAACATCTACCAGGGAGGATAGTTACGTTAAGGGTTCCCTTCTCTAGGATGCATGCCCTAAAGTGCATGTCGAAGCTGCTATGAAAGCAGAAAATCATCTCGGGGCAGATGGGTAAATAGTTAAAAATCATCTTTCAGTTCACCGACCGAATATTCCCTTAACAACGCTAGCTTTCGGCTTCACCCAGTCTGAGGTACACATCCGGCTGACCCAGCAGTAGCAATCGCAGAGGTGCTCCCTTTACCACCTAGCCGAACAATCGGGAACGTAGGGGTAAGCACAGGAGCCAGGCAACCCAGATTGGCCAAAACTTAAGTCATATCGATGCATATAATGGTGAATAAAAGGTACATGCGGAAGTTTAACACATATGCTGGGCATGAGGCCCGTATAAATAAGCTTCTGTTAAAGAAGCCCCCAGGTATAATGAGCGCGGGTAGCGCGTCAAGTGTGTGCGGAAAAAGTGCAAACGAGCCTCTAGAGGCTACAAGAAGAAGTGGGAAGGAGAGAAATAAAAGACAACAAAAAGAAAAAATAAAGAATGCGGACGGAGGAAGGAGATGAACTTGGAGTCCGACACTTAGGCGTAGAATCTTCGTAGACGGGCTGCGTTCCATGGGTTCAGCTCGAGTCGGTTATCCGATGCGTTTCGCAGACGGTATGCTCCGCCGATCAGGACCTGGTCGATGATGAAGGGACCTTCCCATTTGGGCTTGAGTTTGTCCTTTTTCTTGTCCCGCAGGCGTAGAACTAGTTCGCCAACGTTATAAGCTTTGGCCCGTACTTCCCTGCTTTGATATCTTCGAGCCTGCTGTTGATAGAATGCAGAACGAGCCTTTGCCACGTCGTGCTCCTCCTCCAATGCGTCCAAACTGTCCTGCCGATCGAGCTCGGCTTCTCTTTCTTCATACATGCGTACGCGAGGTGAGTCATGTATTATGTCGTAGGGCAAGACTGCCTCTGCGCCGTACACCATGAAGAACGGTGTGAATCCGGTAGTACGATTCGGCGTGGTCCGCAGCCCCCAGAGTACGGAGTTGAGCTCCTCGACCCAGTGCGTGTTGGATTCCTTGAGGGACCGCGCTAGTCTGGGTTTAATGCCGCTCATGATTAGTCCGTTTTCCCGTTCGACTTGGCCGTTGGTTTGAGGGTGATAGACTGAGGCGTAATTGAGCTTGATGCCCATGTTTTTGCACCATGATTTGACCTCATCGGCCGTGAAGTTGGTGCCTTTGTTAGTGATGATACTGTGGGGGACACCGTAACGGTGCACTACCCCTGATATGAAGTCTATCACTGGTCCTTATTCGGCCGTTTTAACTGGTTTGGCCTCTATCCATTTGGTGAATTTGTCCACCATGACCAATAGGTATTTTTGCTTGTGGGTTCCTCCCTTGAGGGGTCCAACCATATCAAGCCCCCAGACCGCGAACGGCCAGGTGATGGGTATAGTTTTAAGGGCGGTGGGTGGCATGTGGCTTTGGTTAGCAAAAAGCTGGCAACCGACGCATCGTTGGACTAAGTCCTGCGCATCTACCCGGGACGTCGGCCAATAAAATCCTGTACGAAAGGGCTTACCTACAAGGGCCCGGGCTGCGGCGTGGTGCCCACCTAGTCCGGCATGAATTTCAGCCAGGAGGTTTCGCCCTTCCTCTTCGGAGATACACCTTTGAAGGACTCCGGTAGTGCTTTTCTTATAAAGCTCTCCCTCATGGACTTTATAGGCTTTAGAGTGCACTATGCAGCGAGCGTCATTTTGATCTTCGGGGAGTTCCTGCCTAGTTAGGTAGGCTAGGAATGGTTCCGTCCACGGGGCGATAACCGCCATTATTTCGTGAGCAGAGGGTGTTATCTCGGGGGCGGAGCCTCCGGTTGTGTCAGAGTGTTCGGCATCAGGCGGTGCTGTTGGGTCCGGATTGTTATTGCCGGACTCCCTTCCCATAGTACGGATGGCTTAAACAGCCGTTCCAGAAAGATATTGGGTGGGACGGCATCGCGTTTTGCACCGATGCGTGCCAATATATCCGCCGCCTGGTTGTTATCCCAGGCTATATGATGAAATTCGAGCCCTTCAAACCGTGCTGACATTTTTAGGACCGCATTGCGGTATGCTACCATTTTCGGATCTTTGTCATCAAAGTCTCCGTTTATTTGAGATATTGCAAGATTCGAATCCCCGCGCACCTCTAGGCGTTGAATGCCCATGGAGATTGCCATCCGGAGGCCGTGCAGAAGGGCGTCGTATTCGGCTGTGTTGTTGGAGTACGTAAACATTATCTGAAGGACGTATTGGAGTGTGTCCCCGGTTGGGGACGTCAGGACGACGCCAGCCCCCAGGCCAGCCAACATTTTGGAGCCGTCAAAGTGCATGATCCAATTGGAGTATGCGTCGTACTCTTTAGTGAGTTCGTCTTCGGTCCATTCGTCCACGAAGTCGGCCAAAACCTGCGACTTAATAGCTCGTTGTGGCTTATAAGTTATATCGAATGGAAGGAGCTCGATGGCCCATTTAGCAATCCGGCCCGTCGCGTCGCGGTTGTTTATAATATCGTTAAGAGGTACTTCGGAGGCTACCGTTATCGAACACTCTTGAAAGTAGTGTCGCAGCTTCCGGGATGCCATGAACACCGCATATGCTATCTTTTGATAATGTGGGTACCGGGACTTGCATGGAGTTAGGACAGTGGACACATAATAAACCGGTTTTTGAACAGGGAACCGGTGTCCGTCCGTTTCTCGTTCGACAACGAGCACCGCGCTGACAACTTGATGTGTTGCGGCGATATATAATAGCATTGGTTCGCCCATGTTGGGCGCGGCCAGGACCGGATTTGTTGCCAAAATGGCCTTTATTTCTTCGAGTCCGGCCGTGGCGGCATCCGTCCACTCGAAGTGTTCGGTGCGGCGGAGGAGGCGGTAAAGAGGTAATGCATTTTCTCCGAAATGGGAGATAAAGCGGCTTAGAGCCGCTACGCATCCCGTCAATTTTTGTATTTGTTTGAGGTCTTTTGGAATATCCAATTGTGACAGAGCTTGATTCTTGGCTGGGTTTGCTTCAATTCCTCTACCGGACACAATGAAGCCCAGGAGCTTTCCGGCTGGAACGCCGAAGACGCATTTTTCCGGATTGAGCTTGATGTCATATTTTCGAAGATTGAAAAATGTGAGCCTCAAGTCGTCTACTAGAGTTTCGACGTGCTTGGTTTTGACAACCACGTCATCTACATATGCTTCCACTGTTTTGCCGATCTTGTTTGCCAGACATGTCAGGATCATGCGCTGATATGTTGCGCCGGTGTTTTTGAGCCCAAATGGCATTGTGTTGAAGCAGAACGGGCCGTATGGAGTGATGAATGTTGTTGCAGCTTGGTCTGGCTCCACCATCTTGATTTGGTGGTAGCCAGAGTACGTGTCGAGGAAGCACAATGAGTCGTGTCCTGCTGTAGCGTCAATGATTTGATCAATTCGAGGGAGAGGGAAGGGATCCTTTGGGCAAGCCTTATTAAGGTCCTTGAAATCAACACATAGGCGCCAGGATTTATCCTTCTTTGGTACCATCACCAGGTTTGCTAGCCAGTACGGATGTTTTATATCTCTGATGAATCCGGCTTCCAAAAGTTTGGCTAGCTCCTCTCCCATGGCCTGTCTCTTGGGTTCAGAAAAGCGCCGAAGAGCCTGTATGACTGGCTTGAATCCTTTTAGGATATTTAAGCTATGCTCGGCCAGCTGACGTGGGATTCCTGGCATGTCTGAAGGGTGCCAGGCAAAGATATCCCAGTTTTCTTGTAGAAATTCTCGTAGTGCGGCGTCTACATCAGGGTTTAATTGTGCCCCAATGGAGGCCGTCTTTGCAGGGTCCGTTGGGTGGACTTGGAATTTGACTATTTCATCCGCTGGTTTAAAAGAGGTGGACTCGGATCTTTTATCAAGTATCACGTCGTCCCTGTTCACCGTGGAGCGCATCGCGGTGAGTTCCTCGGCCGCTAGGGCTTCGGATAGTGCCTCGAGGGCTAGTGCGGCTGTCTTGTTTTCGGTAGCGGAGTGCTATGTTCGGATCACTAGAGAGTGATGATTCCGTTAGGTCCGGGCATTTTAAGCTTCATGTACCCATAATGGGGTATAGCTTGAAAAATTGTGAATGCCTCTCGTCCTAATAAAGCATGATATCCGCTGTTGAACGGGGCCACTTGAAATGTGACCTCCTCGGACCTGTAATTGTCCGCGAGCGAACACTCGTCCAGCGTGATTTTTCCTGTGCAGCATGCTTCCCGGCTGGGGATTATTCCTCTAAAGGTTGTGCTGCTTCGCTCAATGCGGTTCCAGTCTATTTCCATTTTTGGAGGGTTTCCTCATAGATGAGGTTTAGTCCGCTGCCGCCATCCATGAGTACCTTAGTAAGGCGAAAGCCGTCCACTATCGGGCTGAGGACCAATGCGGCTGGTGCCCGGGCAGTTCAGAATTTAGGTTCGTCACTGGCATTAAAGGTAATAGCCATGTCACTCCATGGATTTATTGTTGCTACTTGGTAGACTTCGGCAAGGTTGCGGAGTGTTCGTTTTCACATGTTGTTTGATGCGAAAGTCTCGAAGACTGTTAACACCGTACTGGTGTTGCTGGGCTGGGATTCCGAAGCTAGAAGCTCTTCGCCACTTTTGGCCACCTGCCGTAGTATCCAACATGCTCGAAGGCTATGAGTTGGAGTGGCGCCCTCTGTGCTATGAATTTTGCAGGGTCCGTTTAGCCAACCCTCCAGTACGGTTCCGTACCCTTTAGGGGGTTTTGGTTTTTCGGTATTCAACCAAGGTGCTTGATAATGATGCACCCTTTTGTTCCGGACTAGGGATATATTCGAGGCCGGATTATCCCAAAATTTACTTTCGGTTTTCCAGGCGCTCTCCATCGCACAGTACTTTTGTACTATGGTCGCCAAGTCAGCAAAGTGTGTAATTTCGCGACGAATTATGGCATTTAGAATTCCCTTGTCCGTGCAATTATTGCAAAAAATTGGGATTGCGTCCTCATCTCGGCAGTCCTTTATCCTGTTCATAACCAGGAGGAATCTGGCCCAGTAATGATGTACTGTTTCGGCGGGCTCTTGCCGAATTCGAGAGAGATCGCTAATGTTTGGGTGGGCGGGTGGCACTAAATCCGAACCCGTCAATTTAGGACTCAAGGGCCGAGAAGTTTCCGAACTCGGAAGTTTGGATTTTTGAGTGCTATCCAACGAGTCCGACCCGCCGCCTGACTTTAAGTTCAGGGCTTGATCGACATCCGTCCCTCCGCAGGAATCCGGCATGGAGGGATCGGAAATCCGGACGTAGCTAGTCCATAAGATTGAAGAAGAATCACCGCATTGCTCCTTTATCACAGCAACATGATGGGTAGCCTGGGGAGAGTTGATCTCTCTCAGATCGGTTTTAGGCCCGATCCGGTCGTAATCTGTGGCGACTCCCAGGGCGGCGATGCAATCCAAGAGCTCGTTTATGGAGGAGATCTCGATCGGATCTAACTGTTAGGCAAGTTCCGAACTAACATGGAGATTGGTTTCGATGACTCGAGAGGTCATCGTCGGCGCGGCGGCCGAACTAGCGGTCATTAGTAAACCGCCTAGCCGGAGAGTCTGACCAGTGGCCAAGGCTTCTTTGGTGATGGTATCGTGTTTAAATACGAGATGAGGCATCCTACCTGATGGCGACGGCACAGAGGAACTCTCAATGAAAGCACCAATGTCGGTGTCATGACCGACGGATCTCGGGTAGGGGGTCCCGAACCGTCTAGGCGGATGGTAACAGGAGACAAGGGACACGATGTTTTTACCCAGGTTCGGGCCCTTTCGATGGAGGTAATACCCTACTCCTGCTTGATTAATATTGATGATATGGGTAGTACAAGAGTAGATCTACCACGAGATCAAGGAGGCTAAACCCTAGAAGCTAGCCTATGGTATGATTGTTGTTCGTCCTACGGACTAAAACCCTCCGGTTTATATAGACACCGGATAGGTTAGGGTTACACAGAGTCGGTTACAATGGTTGGAGATCTACATATCCTTATCGCCAAGCTTGCCTTCCACGCCAAGGAAAGTCCCATCCGGACACGGGACGAAGTCTTCAATCTTGTATCTTCATAGTCTTGGAGTCCGGCCAACGGTAAGAGTTCGGCTATCCGGACACCCCCTAATCCGGGACTCCTCAACGGGCTTGAATCCCGCTGGAAATTCATGATCCAGCACCTCATCGGTGAAACATAGGGGGTGTGTGGCACCCCTATATCTAGGTGTACCGTGATGTTCGGATACTTGATGTGTTGCATTGCTTACTGGAGCTTGCTTTCTTGGCCCATAGATAGATCTAGCTGGGCCATCTTTTTGATGCGAATCCTTGCGCGGATCACGAGCCGGCTTTTGTGCGGCGCCGTTTGACGCTCTCTGTTTGCCATGGGGTCGTCCATCCGACCGGGTGGCCTCTTTGTTTTTTGATTGCGGGGGCTCTACGGCCTCCTCATCAAATTCAGGTAGCAGTTTTCGCTTGGGGTAGCTCTTCGTTCGGCGACTGTCGCCGTATTTGTCTGCGGTGTTGAGTACTTTGCTCCATCTGATTATAAGTGCATCTTCCGCTGTTTTGAATTTCCGCTTCTGCTTTTACAGGCTTCACGCATTGGCGACGAGCCTTTTGTGGAGGTTCTTCTGCTCCAGCAACTTATCCGGCGTGAGATCGTCTGGACTGTTGTCTTTGCCGAGGACGGGTTGTTTATCCAGATTGTCCTGATCGGACGGTTGCTCGATAGCATGTTCGTCATCCACCGGTTCGCCCTGCTCTATGGCTGGGTCTGTATGGCCATTGTCTTTGTCGAGGCGGGACTTTGAGCGGCGCTTACGTCGCCGTTTTAACTTCTCTTCAAGGGAATGATCCTTCGTAGCGTCCCATTGTTCCTCATCATCGCTTCCTTTAGGTGTGTCCACCATGTATACATCATGAGATGAGGTGGTTCTCCAGTGCCCTGCAGGCACTGGTTAATGTTCCTCCCCTACATCGTCGTCCATACCGTCGATGTCTTTGGAGTCGAAGTCGAGCATGTCGGTTAAATGATCGACAGTGGCTACGAAGTGGGTGGTGGGTGGGCTTTGAATTTCTTTGGCGTCCGCATCCCAACCTTCCTGACCATAATCCGGCCAGGGCTCTCCTGATAAAGAGCGAGACTTTAGTGAATTCAGGATGTCGCCGAAGCGAGAGTGCTGAAAGATGTCCGCGGCAGTGAATTCCATGATCGGCGCCCAATCGGATTCGATTGGCGGAGGCGCGGAAGGCTCGGAGTCCGGAGAGGAGTCCGGCGCCTTGGAGTCACGAGCTTCGCAACGGACGGGGTAGGAGTACGGCTCAATCGCCGTAGAGATCGCAGCCCCCGAGGCGGTGTCTAGCCACCTGTCCTCGATCGGCGCGGTCGGCTCCGAGCTAAAGGTCGGAGCGGACTCTGGTGCGGCCTCCAGGACACTGTTCGACGGCAGAGCTAGATCATGCCCCTCGTGGCAGTGCAACGCGCTTGGCTGTGGCTCGAACCCGTCGAAGATCAAGTCTTCGCGGACGTCAACCGTGTAGTTCAAATTTCCAAATCTGACCTGATGGCCAGAGGCGTAGCTTTCAATCTGCTCCAGATGGCCAAGCGAATTGGCCCGCAGTGCATAGCCGCCGGATGCGAAGATCTGTCCGGGGAGAAAAGTCTCACCCTGGAGCGCATCGTTTTTGATGATCGGAGGAGCCATCGGGCCTAAAGATGACGACACAGAGGAACTCTCAATGAAATCACCAATGTCGGTGTCAAAACCG
The DNA here is from genome assembly GCA_021605205.1 of Aegilops longissima. Lineage (NCBI taxonomy): Eukaryota > Viridiplantae > Streptophyta > Magnoliopsida > Poales > Poaceae > Aegilops > Aegilops longissima. Next base: position 290,099 of record JAHIAM010006737.1, read on the forward strand.
GCGGATCTCGGGTAGGGGGTCCCGAACTGTGCGTCTAGGCGGATGGTAACAGGAGACAAGGGACACGATGTTTTTACCCAGGTTCGGGCCCTGTCGATGGAGTCAAATCCCTACTCCTGCTTGATTAATATTGATGATATGGGTAGTACAAGAGTAGATCTACCACGAGATCAGAGAGGCTAAACCCTAGAAGCTAGCCTATGGTATGATTGTTCTTCGTCCTATGGACTGAAACCCTCCGGTTTATATAAGCACCGAATAGGGTTAGGGTTACACAGAGTCGGTTACAATGGTAGGAGATCTATATATCCGTATCGCCAAGCTTGCCTACCACGCCAAGGAAAGTCCCATCTGGACACGGCACGAAGTCTTCAATCTTGTATCTTCAAAGTCCAGGAGTCCGGCCGAAGGCTATAGTCCGGCTATCCGGACACCCCCTAATCCAGGACTCCCTCAACTATGGTTTGGCAAGAAACCTAAGTTGTCGTTTCTTAAGGTTTGGGGCTGCGATGCTTATGTCAAAAGGCTTCAGCCAGAAAATCTCGAATCCAAAGCGGACAAATGCGTCTTCATAGGGTACCGAAAAGAGACTGGTGGGTATAGCTTATATCTCAGTTCCAGAGGCAAAGTGTTTGTCGCTAAGAATGGGTCCTTTCTCGAGAGAGAGTTTCTCTCGAAATAATTGAGTTGGAGGAAAATAGAACTTGATGAGGTTGTTGAACCTTTACTTCAACCAGTGAGTAGTGCAGCGCATAAAGATGTTTCTGTGACACCTACGTCAGTTGAAGAGGAAGCTAATCATGGTGATCATGAACTTTCGGATCAAGTTACTATTGAACCTCATAGGTCGACAAGGATACATACTGCTCCCGAGTGGTACGGTAACCCTGACTTGGAGGTCATGTTGTTGGACAGCAACAACAATGAACCTACGAGCTATGGAGAAGCGATGGTGGGCCTGGATTCCAACAAATGGTTAGAGGCCATGAAATCCGAGATGGGATCCATGTATGAAAGCAAAGTATGGACTTTGGAAGTATTACCTGAAGGGTGAAAGGCCATTCAGAATATATGGATCTTCAAGAAGAAGACGGGTGCGGACAGTAATGTCACCGTCTATAAAGCTCGACTTGTGGCAAAGGGTTTTTCACAAGTTCAAGGAGTTGACTACGATGATACTTTCTCACCCGTAGCTGCTTTCATATTAGGCATCAAGATCTATAGATATAGATCGAGACGCTTGATAGGACTTTCACAAAGCACATACCTTGATAAGATTTTGAAGAAGTTCAAAATGGATCAGTCCAAGAAGGGGTTCTTGCCGGTTCTGCAAGGTGCGAAGTTGAGTCAGACTCAATGCCCGGCGACTACAGAGGATAGAGAAAAGATGAGTGTCATCTCCTATGCCTCTGCCGTAGGTTTGATGTCCACTACACAACCTTCTTCTTGTAGACGTTGTTGGGCCTCCAAGTGCAGAGGTTTGTAGGACAGTAGCAAATTTCCCTCAATGGATGACCTAAGGTTTATCAATCCGTGGGAGGCATAGGATGAAGATGGTCTCTCTCAAACAACCCTGCAACCAAATAACAAAGAGTCTCTTGTGTCCCCAACACACCCAATACAATGTCAAATTGTATAGGTACACTAGTTCGCCAAAGAGATGGTGATACAAGTGCAATATGCATGGTAGATATAGGTTTTTGTAGTCTGAAAATATAGAAACAGCAAGGTAGCTAATGATAAAAGTGAGCACAAACGGTATTGCAATACTAGGAAACAAGGCCTTGGGTTCATACTTTCACTAGTGCAAGTTCTATCAACAATAATAACATAATTGGATCATATAAATATCCCTCAACATGCAACAAAGATTCACTCCAAAGCCACTATTAGCGGAGAACAAACGAAGAGATTATGGTAGGGTACAAAACCACCTCAAAGCTATCCTTTCTGCTCTATCTATTCAAGAGTCCGTAGTAAAATAACATGAAGCTATTCTTTCCGTTAATTCTACAATAGAGTTCATACTAGAATAACACCTTAAGACATAAATCAACCAAAACCCTAATGTCACCTAGATACTCCATTGTCACCTCAAGTATCCGTGGGCATGATTATATGATATGCATCACACAATCTCAGATTCATCTATTCAACCAACACAAAGTACTTCAAAGGGTGCCCCAAAGTTTCTACCGGAGAGTCAAGACGAAAACGTGTGCCAACCCCTATGCATAGGTTCATGGGCGGAACCCGCAAGTTGATCACCAAAACATACATCAAGTGGATCACGTGATATTCCATCGTCGCCACAGATAAGCACGGAAAGACATACATCAAGTGTTCTCAAATCCTTAAAGACTCAATCCGAAAAGATAACTTCAAAGGGAAAACTCAATCCATTACAAGAGAGTAGAGGGGGAGAAACATCATAAGATCCAACTATAATAGCAAAGCTCGCGATACATCAAGATCGTACCACCTCAAGAACACGAGAGAGAGAGAGAGAGAGAGAGAGAGAGAGAGATCAAACACATAGCTACTGGTACATACTCTCAGCCCCGAGGGTGAACTACTCCCTCCTCGTCATGGAGAGCGCCAGGATGATGAAGATGGCCACCAGTGAGGGATCCCCCCTCCGGCAGGGTGCCGGAACGGGCTCCCGAGAGGTTTTTGGTGGCTACACAGGCTTGCGGCGGTGGAACTCCCGATCTATCTCGTTCTCGGTGTTTTTAGGGTATACGGGAACATATAGGCGAAAGAAGTCGGTCAGTGGATCCACGAGGGGCCCACGAGGCTGGAGGGCGCACCCAGGGGGTGGGCGCGCCCCCCTGCCTCGTGGCCTCCTCGAAGCTTCCCTGACTTGCACTCCAAGTCCCGTGGATAGCTTCCGTTCCAAAAATAACGCTCCCGAAGGTTTCATTCCGTTTGGACTTCGTTTGATATTCCTTTTCTTCGAAACACTGAAATAGGCAAGAAAACAACAATATGGGCTGGGCCTCTGGTTAATAGGTTAGTCCTAAAAATAATATAAAGAATGTATAATAAAGCCCATAAACATCCAAAACAGATAATATAATAGCATGAATGCTTCATAAATTATAGATACGTTGGAGAATTATCAGCATCCCCGAGCTTAATTCCTGCTCGTCCTCCAGTAGGTAAATAATAAAAGAAAGAATTTATGAAGTGTGAATGCTAGCACACGCACAAGTTTGATCGATCATAATTTCAATCACCTTTTCTAGCATGATTATATGTCATAACAGTAGTTCATCTCATAAAACTTCTTAAGATTAAGTCACAAGATATTCACACGTTAAAGCATAGACCATAAACTTTCTTGAAAACTAGCAAACTTCATTCTCAGTCATCAAACAATTACAATTCATCTTATTTTCAGGAAGGGTCTATGTCAGAGCTTTGATTTAGCAAACTCCACATACTCAACTATCATATAGTCTTCTACAATTGCTAACACTCACGCAATACTTATGGTTATGGAGTTTTAATCGGACACTGAGAAAGATAGGGGCTTATAATTTCGCCTCCCAACGTATTCACCTTTGGGTGATGTCAACAATAATAGTTCATCAAATGATAAAATGAAAAAGGGAAAGGTGAAGATCACCTTGACTCTTGCATAAAGTAAAAGAAAAAAGTTAAAAGATAGGCCCTTCGCAGAGGGAAGCAGAGGTTGTCATGTGCTTTTAGGGTTGGATGCACAAAATCTTAAGGAAAAAGAACGTCACTTTATATTGCCACTTGTGATATGAACCTTTATTATGCAGTCCGTCGCTTTTATTACTTCCATATCACACGATCGTATAAAGATTATTTTCTCTGCACTAATACGTCAGACATATTTAGAGAGCAATTTTTATTGCTTGCAACATGACAACTTACTTGAAGGATCTTACTCAATCCATAGGTAGGTATTGTGGACTCTCATGGCAAAAATTAGGTTTAAGGATATTTGGAAGCACAAGTAGTATATCTACTCGGTGCAAGGAATTTTGTCTAGCATGAGGGGGAAAGGCAAGCTCAAGATGTTGGACGATCCATGACAATATACTTTAACTGACATGTGAGAAAACATAACTCATTACGTTGTCTTCCTTGTCCAACATCAACTCTTTAGCAATTATAAAAGATGTTCAAGATAGTATATTTATATGTGAAATTTCTATTCCTTCAATATTCTTTCATGAATTGTTCAAATGACCAATACAATGCTTGCTAACCTTCAATAAATTTACAACCTCTACTTCTTAGATGTGAAGTCATTACTCCCCATGCGATAAGCAAATGAAACATATATAATTTCAGATTTATGACATTCAACTCATTCAACCATTTACTCATAGGATATAAGTGAAGCTCACGAGTAAATGACAAACTACTCCAAAAAAGATATAAGTGAAGATCAATGAGTAGTTAAATAATTATGTAACTATGTGAAGACTCTCTCTCATTTAAGAATTTCATATCTTGGTATCTTATTCAAACATCAAGCAAAACAAAGTAAAATGACATTGCAAGGATAGCACAACTCATGTGAAGAAGCAAAAACTTTGGCTTAACCGATACTAACCGATAGTTGTTGAAGAAGAAAGGTGGGATGCCTAACGGGGCATCCCCAAGCTTAGATGCTTGAGACTTCTTGAAATATTATCCTGCGATGCCTTGGGCATCCCCGAGCTTGAGCTTTTTTGTCTCCTTAATTCCTTTGATATCTCGGTTTCCTAAATCTCGAAAGCTTCATCCACACCAAACTCAACAAGAACTTGTGAGATAAGTTAGTATAAACCAATGCAAAAACCCTATCATTTTCTACTGTAACAAATCACTAAAATTATTATTCAACATTTCATACTAAATGCCTCTGCATATTTAATACTCCTATCCTCAAATAGAATCATTAAACAAGCAAACATATGCAAACAATGCAACCATAACAGCAATCTGCCAAAACAGTATAGTCTGTAAAGAATGCAAGAGTATCAATACTTCCCTAACTCCAAAAATTATGATAAAAATACCACACTGTAGAATATTTATCAGACCTTAATATGCAAAAAGTTTCAACATTATACCATTCTCTGACTTTTCTACGGAATTTTTGCAACAGCGGTAAATTTTCTGTTTTCAAACAGCAACATGTATACTAGCAAAATAAGCATGGTAAAGGCTATCCTTGACATTTTCATTGAAAATATAGATGCAAAACATTATTCTAAATAACAGCAAGAAAATACTAACAAAAGAAAATGACGAGGGTGGAGGGCGCGTCCACGGGGGTGGGCGCGCCCCCGTGCCTCGCGGCCTCCTCGAAGCTTCCCTGACTTGCACTCCAAGTCCCCTCGATTGCTTCCATTCCAAAAATAATGCTCCGGAAGGTTTCATTCCGTTTGGACTCCGTTTGATATTCCTTTTCTTCGAAACACTGAAATAGGCAAGAAAACAGCAATATGGGTTGGGCCTCCGGTTAATAGGTTAGTCACAAAAATAATATAAAAGTGTATAATAAAGCCCATAAACATCCAAAACAGATAATATAAAAGCATGAACGCTTCATAAATTATAGATACGTTGGAGACGTATCAAGGCTCTATCATGTATGCAATGTAGTGCACAAGACCGGAGGTCAGCCTTGCCATAAGTATGGCCGGAAGGTTTCAAACTAATCCAGGAGTGGATCACTGGACAACGGTGAAGAATATCCCGAAGTACCTGAAAAGGACTAAGGAAATGTTTCTCGTTTATGGAGGTGATCAAGAGCTCGTCGTAAAGGGTTATGTATGCAAGCTTTGACACTGATCCGGATGACTCTAAGTCTCAAACCGGATACATATATATTCTAAATGGGGGAGCGGTATGTTGGTGCAGTTCCAAGCAAAGCGTGGTAGCTGATTCTACATACAAAGCGGAGTACATAGCTGCCTCGGAGGTAGCAAAGGATGGTGTCTAGATGAAGCAGTTCATGACAGATCTTGGAGTTGTGCCCAGTACACTGGACCCGATGACTCTATTCTGCGACAACATTGGTGCCATTGCTCTGGCCAAGGAACCAAGGTTTCAGAAGAGGACCAGACACATAAAGCGACGCTTCAATTCCATCCACGATTACATCAAGGAGGAAGACATAAACATTTGCAAAGTGCATACGGACCTGAATGTTGCAGATCCATTGACTAAACCTCTTCCTGTTGGGGAACGTAGTAATTTCAAAAAATTTCATACGCACACGGAAGAATGGTGATGCATAGCAACGAGAGGGGAGAGTGTTGTCCACGTACCCTCGTAGACCGAAAGCGGAAGCGTTAGCACAACGCGGTTGATGTAGTCGTACGTCTTCACGGCCCGACCGATCAAGCACCGAAACTACGGCACCTCCGAGTTCTAGCACACGTTCAGCTCAATGATGTCCCTCGAACTCTGATCCAGCCGAGTGTCAAGGGAGAGTTCCGTCAGCACGTCGCGTGGTGATGATCTTGATGTTCTACCGTCGCAGGGCTTCGCCTAAGCACCGCTACAATATTATCGAGGACTATGGTGGAGGGGGGCACCGCACACGGCTAAGAGATCCAAGGGATCAACTGTTGTGTCTTTGGTGCTAGCGCTGCCCCTCTATTTGTATGTTGAACCCCGGGGTCGAAACTTGGAGCAAAAGCCTCCTCAAAGTCGGTTTTGTCCGAAAGGAAAGAGTCCCACTCGGACTCCAGGACCAAACGCCACAATCCTTGGCGTCTGGCCCAGACGCCATGGGCCTCGGCGTCTGGCCCAGGGCCAGACGCCAGGTTCTCCGTTGTTTGGCCCCCTGGCCTCTGCAAAACTCCTTTTGCACCGACCTAAAGCCTCGTGGGCTTGACCCCTTGGCCTAACCATATCATCCAATATATGAATATTTATGTCTCGACCATTTCGAGACTCCTCGTCATGTCCCCGATCTCATCCCGGACTCCGAACTCCTTCGGTACATCAAAACATATAAACTCATAATATATATAACTGTCATCGAAACCTTAAGCGTGCGGACCCTACGGGTTCGAGAACAATGTAGACATGACCGAAACATGTTTCAGGTCAATAACCAATAGCAGAACCTGGATGCTCATATTGGCTCCCACATATTCTACGCAGATCTTTATCGGTCAAACCGCATAACAACATACGTTGTTCCCTTTGTCATCGGTATGTTACTTGCCCGAGATTCGATCGTCGGTATCTCAATACCTGGTTCAATCTCGTTACAGGCAAGTCTCTTTACTCATTCCGTAATACATCATCCCGCAACTAACTCATTAGTTACAATGCTTGCAAGGCTTATAGTGATGTGCATTACTGAGTGGGCCTAGAGATACCTCTCCGACAATCGGAGTGACAAATCCTAATCTCGAAATACGCCAACCCAACAAGTACCTTTGGAGACACCTTTAGAGCACCTTTATAATCACTCAGTTACGTTGTGATGTTTGGTAGCACACAAAGTGTTCCTCCGGTAAACGGGAGTTGCATTATCTCATAGTCATAGGAACATGTATAAGTCATGAAGAAAGCAATAGCAATATACTAAACGATCGTGTGCTAAGCTAACACAATGGGTGATGTCAATCACGTCATTCTCCTAATGATGTGATCCCGTTAATCAAATGACAACTCATGTCTATGGCTAGGAAACATAACCATCTTTGATTCAACAAGCTAGTCAAGTAGAGGCATACTAGTGACACTATGTTTGTCTATGTATTCACATATGTATTATGTTTCCGGTTAATACAATTCTAGCATGAATAATAAACATTTATCATGAAATAAGGAAATAAATAATAACTTTATTATTGCCTCTAGGGCATATTTCCTTCAGTCTCCCACTTGCACTAGAGTCAATAATCTAGTTCACATCGCCATGTGATTTAACACCAATATTCACATCTGTATGTGATTAATACCCATAGTTCACATCGTCATGTGATCAACACCCAAAGGGTTTACTAGAGTCAATAACCTAGTTCACATTGCTATGTGATTAACACCCAAAGAGTACTAAGGTATGATCATGTTTTGCTCGTGAGAGAAGTTTAGTCAACGGGTCTGTCATATTTATAGCCGTATGTATTTTGCAAATATTCTATGTATACAATGCTTTGCACGGAGCTACTCTAGCTAATTGCTCCCACTTTCAATATGTATCCAGATTGAGACTTAGAGCCATCTGGATCGGTGTAAAAGCTTGCATTGATGTAACTCTTTACGACGAACTGTTTTATCACCTCCATAATCGAGAAACATCTCCTAAGTCCTCACTAAGGATATTCTTGACCGCTGTCCAGTGATCTACTCTTAGATCAAAATTGTACTCCTTGGCCAAACTCAGAGCAAGGTATACAATAGGTCCAGTACACAGCATAGCATACTTTATAGAACCGATGACTGAGGCATAGGGAATGACTTTTCATTCTCTTTCTATTTTCTGCCATGGTCAGGTTTTGAGTCTTACTCAAATTCATACATTTGCATCAAAGGCAAGAACTCTTTCTTTGACTGTTCCATTTTGAACTACTTCAAAATCTTGTCAAGGTATGTACTCATTGAAAAATCTTATCAAGCGTCTTGATCTATCTCTATAGATCTTGATGCTCAATGTGTAAGCAGCTTCATCGAGGTCTTTCTTTGAACAACTCCTTTCAAACACTTCTTTATGCTTTCCAGAAAATTCTACATCATTTCCGATCAACAATATGTCATTCACATATACTTATCAGAAAGGCTGTAGTGCTCTCACTCACTTTCTTGTAAATACAGGCCTTTCCAAAAGTCTGTATAAAACCACATGCTTTGATCAACTCATCAACGCGTATATTCCAACTCCGAGATGCTTGCACCAGTCCATTGATGGATCGCTGGAGCTTGCACATTTTGTTAGCACCTTTAGGATTAACAAAACCTTCTGGTTGCATCATATATAACTCTTCTTTAAAAAATTCATTAAGGAATGCAGTTTTGACATCCATTTGCCAGATTTCATAAAATGTGGCAATTGCTAGCATCGATACGAGTGAGAAAATCTCATTGTATTCAACACCTTCATCTTGTCGAAAAACCTTTTTGCGACAAATCGAGCTTTGTAGATAGTAACACTACTATCAGTGTCTGTCTTCCTCTTGAAGATCCATTTATTTAACATGGCTTGCTGATCATCGAGCAAGTCAATCAAAGTTCATACTTTGTTCTCATACATGGATCATATCTCAGATTTTATGGCCTCAAGCCATTTCACGTAATCTGGGCTCATCATCGCTTCCTCATAGTTCGTAGTTTCATCATGGTCTAGTAACATGACTTCCAGAACATGATTACTGTACCACTCTGGTGCGGATATTACTCTGGAAGACCTACGAGGTTCTGTAGTAACTTGTTCTGAAGTTTCATGATCATCATCATTAGCTTCCTCACTAATTGGTGTAGGAATCACTGGAACTGATTTCAGTGATGAACTATTTTCCAATTTAGGAGAAGGTACTTTTACCTTACCAAGTTCTACTTTCTCCCACTCACTTCTTTCGAGAGAAACTCCTTCTCTAGAAAGGATCCATCTTAGCAACAAATATCTTGCTTTCGGATCTGTGATAGAAGGTGTACCCAGTAGTTTCCTTTGGGTATTCTATGAAGATGCACTTCTCCGATTTGGGTTCGAGCTTATCAGGTTGAAACTTTTCCACATAAGCATCGCAGTCCCAAACTTTAAGAAACGACAACTTTGGTTTCTTGCCAAACCACAGTTCATAAGGCGTCGCCTCAACGGATTTTGATGTTGCCCTCTTTAACGTGAATGCAGTTGTCTCTAATGCATAACCCCAAAACGATAGTGGTAAACTGATAAGAGAGATCATAGATTGCACAATATCCAATAAAAGTGCGGTTACGACGTTTGGACACACCATAACGCTATAGTGTTCCAGGTGGTGTGAACTGTGAAACTATTCCACATTGTTTTATATGAAGGCCAAACTCGTAACTAATATTCTTCTCCACGATCAGATCGTAGAAACTTTATTTTCTTCTTACGATGATTCTTCACTTCACTCTGAATTTCTTTGAACATTTCAAATGTTTCAGACTTGTGTTTCATTAAGTAGATATACCCATATCTGCTCAAATCATCTATGAAGGTTAGAAAATAACGATACTTGTCACGAGCGTCAACACTTATTGGATCGCATACATCGGTATGTATTATTTTCAATCAGTCAGTAGCTCGTTCCATTGTTCCGGAGAACGGATTTTCAGTCATCTTGCCCAAAAGGCACGGTTCGCAAGCATCAAATGATTCATAATCAAGTGATTCCAAAATCCCATCAGCATGGAGTTTCTTCACACGCTTTACACCGATATGACCCGAACGGCAGTGCCACAAATAAGTTGCACTATCATTATCAACTTTGCATCTTTTGGCATCAATATTATGATTATGTGTATCACTATGATCGAGATCCAATAAACTATTTTCATTGTGTGTATGACCATCGAAGGTTTTATTCATGTAAACAGAACAACAATTATTCTCTGACTTTAAATGAATAACCGTATTGCAATAAACATGATCAAATCATATTCATGCTCAACGCAAACGCCAAATAACATTTATTTAAGTTTAACACTAATCCTGAAAGTATAGGGAGTGTGCGATGATGATCATATCAATCTTGGAACCACTTCCAACACACATCATCACTTCACCCTCAACTAGTTTCTGTTTATTCTGTAACTCCTGTTTCGAGTTACTAATCTTAGCAACCAAATAAGTATCAAATACTCAGGAGCTACTATAAACACTAGTAAGGTACACATCAATAACCTGTAAATCAAATATACCCTTGTTCACTTTGCCATCCTTCTTATCCACCAAATATTCAGGGCATTTCCGCTTCCAGTGACCATTTCCTTTGCAGTAGAAGCACTTAGTTTCAAGCTTTGGTCCAGCTTTGGGCTTCTTCACTGGAGTGACAACTTGCTTGCCATTATGCTTGAAGTTCCCTTTCTTTCCCTTCGCCCTTTTCTTGAAACTAATGATCTTGTCAATCATCAATACTTGATGCTCTTTTCTTGATTTCTACCTTCGTCGATTTCAGCATCACGAAGAGCTCGGGAATCATTTTCATCATCCCTTGCATTATAGTTCATCACCAAGTTCCGGTAACTTGGTGATGGTGACTAGAGAACACTGCCAATCACTATCTTATCTGGAAGATTAACTCCCACTTGATTCAAGCGATTGTTAGTACTTAGACAATCTAAGCACTTGCTCACTAGTTGAGCAATTCTCCTCCATCTTTTAGGCGAAGTATTTGTCAAAGGTCTCATACCTCTTGACACGGGCATGAGTCTGAAATACCAATTTCATCTCTTGAAACATCTTATATGTTTCATGACGTTTCAAAAACGTTTTTGTAGTCCCGGTTCTAAGCCATAAAGCATGGTGCACAAAACTATCAAGTAGTCATGATATTGAGCTAGCCAAACGTTCATAACGTCTGCATCTGCTCCTGCAATAGGTTTGTCACCTAGCGGTGCATCAAGGACATAATTTTTCTATGCAGCAACAAGGATAATCCTCAGACCACGGATCGAATCCGCATCATTGCTACTAACATCTTTCAACATAGTTTTTCTCTAGGAACATATCAAAATAAACATATGAAAGCAACAACGCGAGTTATTGATCTACAACATAATTTCCAAAATACTACCAGGACTAAGTTCATGATAAATTAAAGCTCAGTTAATCATATTACTTAAGAACTCCCACTTTGATAGACATCCCTCTAATCTTCTAAGTGATCACGTGATCCAAATCAACTAAATCATGTCTGATCATCACGTGAGATGGAGTAGTTTCAATGTCGAACATCACTATGTTGATCATATCTATTATATGAATCACGCTCGACCTTTCGGTCTCCGTGTTCCGAGGCCATATCTGTTATATGCTAGGCTCGTCAAGATTAACCTGAGTATTCTGCGTGTGCGACAGTTTTGCACCCGTTGTATTTGAACGTAGAGCCTATCACACCCAATCATCACGTGGTGTCTCAACACAAAGAACTTTCGCAGCGGTGCATACTCAGGGAGAACACTTTTACTATGATAATTTAGTGAGGCATCATCTTATAATGCTACCGTCAATCAAAGCAAGATAAGATGCATAAAAGATAAACATCACATGCAATCAATATAAGTGATATGATATGGCCATCATCATCTTGTGCTTGTGATCTCCATCTTCGAAGCACCGTCATGATCACCATTGTCACCGGCGCGACACCTTGATCTCCATCGTAGCATCGTTGTCGTCTCGCCAATCTTATGCTTCTACGACTATCGCTACCGCTTAGTGATACAGTAAAGCATTACAGGGTGATTGTATTGCATACAATAAAGCGACAACCATATGGCTCCTGCCAGTTGCCGATAACTTGGTTACAAAACATGATCATCTCATACAATAAAATTTAGCATCATGCCTTGACCATATCACATCACAACATGCCCTCCAGAAACAAGTTAGACGTCCTCTACTTCGTTGTTGCAAATTTTACGTGGCTGCTACGGGCTGAGCAAGAACCGTTTTTACCTACGCATCAAAACCACAATGATAGTTTGTCAAGTTGGTGTTGTTTTAACCTTCGCAAGGACCGGGCGTAGCCACACTCGGTTCAACTAAAGTGAGAGAGACAGACACCCGTCGGTCACCTTTAAGCAACTAGTGCTCGTGGTGGTGAAACCAGTCTCGCGTAAGCGTACGCGTAATGTCGGTCCGGGCCGCTTCATCTCACAATACCGCTGAACGAAAGTCTGACATGCTGGTAAACAGTATGACTTATATCACCCACAACTCACTTGTGTTCTACTCGTGCATACAACATCTACGCATAAAACCTGGCTCGGATACCACTGTTGGAGAACGTAGTAATTTCAAAAAAAATCGTACGCACACGCAAGATCATGGTGATGCATAGCAACGAGAGGGGAGAGTGTTGTCCACGTACCCTCGTAGACCGAAAGCGGAAGCGTTAGCACAACACGGTTGATGTAGTCATACGTCTTCACGGCCCGACCGATCAAGCACCGAAACTACGGCACCTCCGAGTTCTAGCACACGTTCAGCTCGATGACGTCCCTCGAACTCCGTTCCGGCCGAGTGTCGAGGGAGAGTTCCGTCAGCACGACGGCGTGGTGACGATCTTGATGTTCTACCGTCGCAGGGCTTCGCCTAAGCATCCTTACAATATTATCAAGGAGGACTATGGTGGAGGGGGCCATCGCACACGGCTAAGAGATCCAAGGGATCAATTGTTGTGTCTTTGGTGCTAGCCCGGCCCCTCTATTTATATGTTGAGCCCCGGGGTCGAAACTTGGAGCAAAAGCCTCCTGAAAGTCGGTTTTGCCCGAAAGGCATGAGTCCCACTCGGACTCCAGGACCAAACGCCAAAATCCTTGGCGTCTGGCCCAGATGCCATGGGCCTTGGCGTCTGGTCCAGGGCCAGACGCCAGGGTCTCCGGCGTTTGGCCCCCTGGCCTCCGCAAAACTCCTTTTGCACCAACCTAAAGCTTCGTGGGCTTGACCCCTTGGCCTAACCATATCATCCAATATATGAATCGTTATGTCTCGACCATTTCAAGACTACTCGTCATGTCCCCGATCTCATCCGGGACTCCGAACTCCTTCTGTAAATCAAAACATATAAACTCATAATATATATAACTGTCATTGAAACCTTAAGCGTTTGGACCCTACGGGTTCGAGAACAATGTAGACATGACTGAGACATGTTTCCGGTCAATAACCAATAGCGGAACCTGGATGCTCATATCGGCTCCCACATATTCTACGACGATCTTTATCAGCCAAACCGCATAACACCATACGTTGTTCCCTTTGTCATCGGTATGTTACTTGGCCGAGATTCGATCGTCGGTATCTCAATACCTAGTTCAATCTCATTACAGGCAAGTCTCTTTACTCGTTCCGTAATACATCATCCGCAACTAACTCATTAGTTACAATGCTTGCAAGGCTTATAGTGATGTGCATTACTGAGTGGGTCTAGAGATACCTATCCGACAATCGGAGTGACAAATCCTAATCTTGAAATACGCCAACCTGACAAGTACCTTTGGAGACACCTGTAGAGCACCTTTATAATCACCTAGTTACGTTGTGATGCTTGGTAGCACACAAAGTGTTCCTCCGGTAAACGGGAGTTGCATAATCTCATAGTCATAGGAACATGTATAAGTCATTAAGAAAGCAATAGCAATATACTAAACGATCGTGTGCTAAGCTAACGCAATGGGTCATGTCAATCACATCATTCTCATAATGATGTGATCCCGTTAATCAAATGACAACTCATGTCTATGGCTAGGAAACGTAACCATGTTTGATTCAACAAGCTAGTCAAGTAGAGGCATACTAGTGACACTATGTTTGTCTATGTATTCACACGTGTATTATGTTTCCTGTTAATACAATTCTAGCATGAATAATAAACATTTATCATGAAATAAGGAAATAAATAATAACTTTATTATTGCCTCTAGGTCATATTTCCTTCACTTCCATGGGCAAAGAACGATCAACTCCAGAACTGTATGGGTGTTAGATTCATTACCATGTATTGCTAGATTATTGACTCTAGTGCAAGTGGGAGACTATTGGAAATAAGCCCTAGAGGCAATTATAAAGTGGTTATTCTTACATTTCCCTTGTTCATGATAATCGTTTATTATCCATGCTATAATTGTACTAGTCATCAACCCGTGCATCAGCACGGGCTAGAGATTTGTCTATCTTAAAGTTATTATGCAATTTCATATAATTCTTAACATGCATTTTGTAAACACAATCGATGATATGTACAAATAAACAATATAAAGTATTATGGTAGAATGTACTGCACATGTTAAGTTTTATACTCAAATATTTATTATATTAGTCTGGAACTGATACGAAGTGTGTCAGGCCCTATATATTTGAAATGATGTCCAATTTGGACCCAAACATTACAAATATGTAGATGTATATTTCAGTATCGTGATAACTTTTAGATTAAAAATCTGAAATAGAAGATTCTCTTGCAATGAAATTGCCAACTACAATGGAATCTTGACAAATAATACCAACATTCATGGACACATGTTGTGTGCATGGAAATCCTAATATATTTCTATTGATCGAACCTTTCTTTCCAAGTCCACCTTTAGATCAGTATCAATATTAGGCACGTTTCTGTGACATAGTATTATAATGGTACTCAGCCATTTCCTTGAATTTCCCCTTTTTCTTTTCACATAAACTTAAATTGTCAGAAGTGGTGATTAGTGTTTTGAAATATTATTCTACAGACTATTGTTTGCTGGATATGTTTTACATTTGGTGGTACATTACTTTGCGTAAGCATGTCTCAGTGAGTCTCAGTCGGTGTACATTTGTACCGTCACTACAATGCTATTTTTCTCCTCTACATAATCTGCATCCTTCTTAGTGCATTGGACAGTAGTCCTTCTTTAACTTTATTATTATGTACAATCTTATACTTCATTCAGAATTTATCTATCATGTATCAAACTAAATCGTGGAGTATATCATAATAGTGAAAAAATTGTTTTACCTAGTAAGAGTGAAATTCTAATGGATGTGGTTGCGGAATATCCCAATTTACAATACCTACAAAAGTTACAGGTTATGTTAAAAAATGATTTACCTCACTGTGACAATTTATATATTTTTTCTTAGTTACATTACAATTCGGTGATTTCACATATAAATTAATCTATAGTCTAGGTCTATGTTTCGTAAGGTAGGATTGAATTTATTTTTCAATCAAAAATTGAGTATTTTTTGTGAGGGGCGAGTCTCTCTTTCTATAAAGTCATCCTTGGGAAGTATTTATTTGTATGTGTCCTTTTTCATTTTTGAAGGGAGCGGGAACGTATTCTTTTGTATGTGGTAATAACTGGGACGTGGACACCTTGTCTTTTTTGGATTAGACTCATTTCTAACGTGGGGCTCTTTTTTAATTGTAAATGTAGGTGTTGAGGAATCTCTGTTCTATTTTTTTCCCATCCCAATGGATGGTAGGTGGATTTTGTGTAGGTTGAAAGTTTAACGTGGTTGTTGAGGACTCTTCCATACGTGTTGTTTTTTTTCTTTTTTGCGACTAATGTACGTGTTGGTTTAATCTGTTTTATGTACTTGCTGGCTCTTCTATTTAAAATATTATAAGGTTTTCGAATAGATCCTGACAATTAAATCATTGTACGTATTTTTTCATCACAAAGGGAGAAGGCACGTGTACATGGATTTTGTATAAGTTGAAACTGAATCGTGGGTATTTTTTTATAGGGAAACGTAGGTACCGAGGATTCATTGGTGTAGGTAATTTTTTTTCCACCACAAAGGAAGATACATGTACGTGATGGCTTAATCCTTTTGGTGCACATGCTATTTTTTTTTAATTTTGTACGGTCTTCAAATATATCTTGACCATCAATTTTTAAATCTAATGGCTATATTAATCTTGCTGATGTGGATTAACGTGAAGACTCGTATGATGCCTCCAATTAGTAAATATAAGATTGACCGGAAACTCAAATACATGTGTGGATACATAGAAAACAACATGTCCCTGGTAAGCCTCTACAAGACTAGCTCGTTGATCAACGATGGCTATGGTTTCCTAGCCATGGACATGAGTTGTCATTTGATAACGGGATCACATCATTAGGAGAATGATTTGTTGAACAAGACCCAAACTATGAACGTAGCATATGATTGTATCAAGTTTATCGGTATTGTTTTTCTGCATGTCAAGTATATGTTCCTATAACCATGAGATCGTGCAACTCACTGACACTGGAGGAGTGCCTTGTGTGTACCAAACGTCGCAACATAACTGAGTGACTATAAAGGTGCTCTACAGGTATCTTCGACGGTGTCTGCTGAGTTGGCATGGATCAAGTCTGGGATTTGTCACTCCATATGACGGAGGGGTATCTTAGGGCCCACTCGGTGATACAACATCTCAATAAGCTTGCAAGCAATGTAATCAATGAGTTAGTCACGGTATCTTGTATTACAGAACGAGTAAAGAGACTTGCCGATAACGAGATTAAACTAGATATTGAGATACCAATGATCGAATCTCGGGCAAGTAATATACCATAAACAAAGGGAAGTGCATATGGGATTAGCTGAATCCTTGACATCGAGGTTTGACCAATAAGATGTTCATAGAATATGCAGGAACCAATATGGGCATCCAGGCCCCGCTATTGGTTTTTGACCGTAGAGGTGTCTTAGTCATGTCTAAATAGTTCTCGAACCCGCAGGGTCTACACACTTAATGTTTGGTGATCGTATAAGTATAGTTGATTCATTATGTTGGTTACCGAAGGTTGTTCGGCGTCCCGGATGAGATCCCGGATGTGACGAGGAACTCCGTAATGGTCCGAAGGTGAAGATTGATATATTGGACGAAGGGAATTTGAGTCCAGAATTGTTCCGGGGGTACCGGGTGATGACCAGCATCACCGAAAGGGCTTTCGGGGTCCGGCAAGTGTTGGGGGGGCATCGGCCAGGGAGGGGCAAATCCACTAAGGGACCGAGCGCCCCCCACATCCCATCTCACATAACCATGAGGGTTGGGCGGCAAGTCACACTAGGGGAGATCCCATATGTCCTGGCCGCCCCCCCCCCTAAGGGAAACCCTAGGTGTGCCGCCCCCTCCTCCCTTGCCCTATATATAGAGAGGTAGAGAGAGGGCAGACGCACCCCAGAGCACATCTCCACGCCACGGCGCTGCCTCTCCTCTCCCTCGCATCCCTCTTCCTCTCTGTAGTGCTTAGCGAGAAACTCTGCTATGATTCCACCACTACCACCGCCACCACGCCATCGTGCTGCCGGAGGACTCGAGCTACTACATCACCATTGCTCGCTGGATCGTGGAGGTGAAAGCCTCATCAAGCTGTACGTGTGTTGAACGCGGAGGTGCCGTCCGTTCGACACTTGGATCGGAGTTCGCGGGGCAGATCGTGATTGGATCGCGAAGACGTTCGACTACATTAACCGCATTCTTAACGCTTCCGCTTAGCAATCTACAAGGTTATGTAGATGCAATATCTCCTCTCGTAGATGTTCATCTCCTAGATTGATCTTGGTGAGCGTAGTAAATTTTTTGTTTCCCATTCAATGTTCCCCAACAGTTCTTCATAGAGAGAGTCTCCTATGTTGTCACTTTCATATACTAGTGGGAATTTTTCATTATAGAACTTGGCTTGTATATTCCGGTGATGGCTTCCTCAAATGCCCGAGGTCTTCATGAGCAAGCAAGTTGGATGCACACCCACTTAGTTTTCAGTTTGAGATTTCATACACTTATAGCTCTAGTGCATCCGTTGCATGGCAATCCCTAATCACCTGCATCGGTATCGATTGATGGGAATCTCCATAGCCCATCAATATGCCTAGTTGATGTGAGACTTTCTCCCTATTTTGTCTTCTGCACAACCACCATATTCTATTGCACCTATACTGGTGTGTCCATGGCTCACGCTCATGTATTGCGTGAAAGTTGAAAAAGTTTGAGAATACTAAAGTATGAAGCAATTGCTTGGCTAAATCGGGGTTGTGCATGATTTAAATACTTTGTGTGGTGAAGATGGAGCATAGCCAGACGATATGATTTTGTAGGGATAACTTTATTTGGCCATGTTATTTTGAAAGGACATGATTGCTTTATTAGTATGCTTGAAGTATTATTGTCTTAATGTCAAATGATAGACTATTGCTTTGAATCATTTGTGTCTTAATATTCATGCCATTATTAGATTATATGATCAAGATTATGCTAGGTAGCATTCCACATCAATTTTTTTATTTACCTACTCAAGGACGAGCAGGAATTAAGCTTGGGGACGCTGATACGTCTCTGTCGTATGTATATTTTTTGATTGTTCCATGCCAATATTCTACAACTTCTACATACTTTTGGCAACTTTTTATACTATTTTGGGACTAACATATTGGTCCAGTGCCCAGTGCCAGTTCCTATTTGTTGCATGTTTTTTGTTTCGCAGAAAATCCATATCAAACTTAGTCCAAACGCGATAAAAACTTATGGGGATTTTTTGGAATATATGTGATTTTGGTGAAAAAGAATCAACGCGAACGATGCCCAAGGAGTCCACGAGACAGGGGGGTGCGCCCATGACCCTCATTGCTACTCCGTAAGGCAGTTGGGGCCATTCTTTCACCGCAACAAAGCTAATATCTGGATTGAAATATTGTTAAAGTTTCAGCCTAATCGGAGTTACAGATCTCCGGGAATTTAAGAAATGGTAAAAAAGCCAGCATCGGGGATCGCAGAAACAGAAGGAAAGAGAGAGAGAGAGAGAGAGAGAGAGAGAGAGAGAGAGAGAGAGAGAGAGAGAGATCAATCTCGAGAGGCTACCGCCCTTCGGCCGCCATGGAGGCCATGGACCAGAGGGAAAACCCTTCTCCCATCTAGGAGGAAGGTCCAGAAAGAAGAAGAAGAAGGAGGGGGGCTCTCTCCCTCTCTCTCCCGGTGGAACCGGAACGCCGCCGGGGCCATCATCGTGACGGAGATCTACACCAACAACTTCGCCACTGTCATCACCAACTATCCCCCCCCTCTATGCAGCGGTGTAACATCTCTTCTCCCCGCTCTCATCTCTACTTGAACATGCTGCTCAACACTATATATTGTTTCCCAATGATGTATGGCTATCCTATGATGTTTGAGTAGATCCGTTTTGTCATATGGGTTGATTGATGATTGTGATTGGTTTGAGTTGCATGTTTTATTATTGGTGTTGTCCTATGCTGCTCTCCGTGTCGCGCAAGCGTGAGGGATCCCCACTGTAGGGTTTTAAATATGTTCATGATTTTCTTATCTTGGATGGCGTGAGTGACAGAAGAACATACCCGAGTAAGTAGGTTGTTTGCGTATGGGAATAAAGAGGACTTGATACTTTAATGCTATGGTTGGGTTTTACCTTAATGGTCTTTAGTAGTTACGGATGTTTGCTATAGTTCCAATCATAAGTGCATATGATCCAAGAAGAGAAAGTATGTTAGCTTATTCCTCTCCTTCATATAAAACTGCAATAGTGATTACCGGTCTAGTTATCGATAGCCTAGGGACAAATAACTTTCTCGTGACAAAAAGCTCTCTAATAAAACTAACATAGTTGTGTCTTTATCTAAACGGACCCTACTTTTTATTTACGTGCTCTTTATTATCTTGCAAACTTATCCTATCACACCTACGAAGTACTTCTAGTTTCATACTTGTTCTATGTGAAGCAAACCTTAAGTGCGCGTAGAGGTGTATCAGTGGTCAATAGAACTTGAAGGGAATACAAATCCTACCTTTAGCTCCTTGGGTTTCACACTCTTATTTATCGAGAAAGGCTACAACTGATCGCCTATACTTGTGGGTTATCATATACCTACCCAGATGGGATGATGTACGTGTTGCTCTGCTTGTTGATCAGTTCAACAAGAAGAGCAACACCTACACCAACTAGATTCGTATATGTGTAATATAATGTAATAATAAACCGTTGTAATCTTATATGTGTATTTAAACAACTATAAACAGGAGTCTCCATAAACATTGTGGTACTAAATTACATGTACCAAACCTAATGTGTGTGCCAGACAAAAAAATGCCCACCCAACTTTCCGCGCCGCAGCAATCTTACTCACTCTAGCCCAATCAGGCCAGCGGGTGAAAGGGCTGGCCTTTCGGCCACGGTACGGCCCATCGGCGGGTCACACAGTGGGCACAGGAAGGAAAGAGGATTTGATTTGAGCTTGCGTGGTTGCACCGACGCAGCTGTTTTATGCCGGTCTGGAGCTCCTTCGACGGGCGAGGTGCGACTAAACAAGCTTCGTGCCCATCCCCCCACCACCCCCTCCGCCATGCAACGTTTTGGGGCCGGCGCACGCGCACAGTTATTGGGCCGGCTTGCGCGTTCTGTCCACCACATGCATGCGCAGCGTTACTGGGCCGGCCCACCATGTGCCAGTGGGCATGCCCAACGTACGCCCCCAAGCAAGATTGGAACGAATTCAGACACCAAACACACGTTGTGTCATGATTAGGCAGTGTTTTATGGATACCAAACCTTAGGAAATACGTACGGTGTTGAAATCTGATAAAAATTTGCATGCATGATGCTGTGCTGACTCGGGTGTGTGAAAAAGAGTTGGGGTCATTTGGCGGACTCGGGGAAAAACGCACTTCACACTTGCCCTCCTTCAGATCCGAACAGTGTTGGTTGCACAGCTGGTACAAGGTGTCATGCATGAAATGACACCCAATTTTGCCAGTCAGTGGGCATGCCCAAAGTAGGCCCCAGGTGAGATTGGAACGAACTCGGGCACCAAACACACGTCACGTCACTACCGGGCAGTGTTTTAGGGTATTTCCGCCGAGAAAACCCTAGGAAATGCGTACGAAGTCGAAATCAGATAAAAATTTCAACGGATGATGCCCGTTGTGATGCGGGTGTGTCAAAAAATTTGGGGTTATTTGGCGGAGTCTGGGAAAAAACGCACTTCACACTTGCCCTCCATTAGATCTGAGCAGTGTTGGTTGCACAGGTGGTACAAGATGGCATGCATGAAATGACACCCAATTTTGCCAGCCAGTGGTCATGTCCAACGTAGGCCCCCAGGCAAGATTGAAACAAATTCAGACACCAAACACACCTCGCATCACGACCGGGTAGTGTTTTAGGGTTTTATGACCAAGAACCCTATGAAATGCGTATGATGTTGAAATCTGATAAAAATTTGCAGGCATGATCCCTGTGGTGATGCGGGTGTTTGGAAAAAAAAAGTGGGGTCATTTGGCAGAGTCGGGGAAAAACGTACTTTGCACATGCCCTCCTTCAAATCCTAACAGTGTTGTTTATACATGTGGTACAAGGTGGCATGCATGAAATGACACCCAATTTTGCCAGCCAGTGGGCATACCCAACATAGGCCCCCAGGAAAGATTGGAACAAATTAGGACACCAAACACACGTCGCGTCACGACCAGGCAGTGTTTTAGGATTTTTTCGCCGAGAAAACCATAGGAAATAAGTACAGTGTCGGAATCTGATAAAAATTTGCACGCAAAATGCCGGTGGTGATATTACAGGTGAATAATCATATAGATGGTTTTTTTTCATTGTTAGAAAAAAATTGGACGTTATTAGTCATAAAAAAACTATAAGAATAAAATGATGGATTTTTTCCTTCGTTAAAAAACATGGGTGATTATTGCTCTCTTTTTGAATAATATGCAAGATCCTTATGAACGAGAAGGAGAAGACTCATATCGATCCTGCATATCCTTCAAATAGAGTCAAACAAACAAAGACGTTTGTTCACATTCAAAGAGAAAATTATATAAAGGAGTCAACAGAGAGCCCGCTGAGCGATGTGGTACTAAACTACATGCGACGGGATTTAAAACAAGCTTTGTGGTCCGTCAGGCGCATGTTGTACGGGACGGGCCCACGGAGCCCATGGTAACGTGATCACATGTACAACATCGTACGTGCCTACATGGGCATGGGAAATTACACCACCATTACCGCCCCACGGCCACCTAACCCTGCCACCTCCACGCATGCCCTCCCCCCATGCCACTATCGTACCACCATCACCGTCGCAACTCCCATCGGTGGCAGCCTCGACATCAACGCGTGCGGCCTGGTTCTCCAACCGCACCTGGCTGCATCCGCAGACACGCCCGCACCCAGAACCCTAGGGCGGGCCGTCGGCGACCGCGGTGGTGTCGGTAGAGGGCAACTGCCACGACTCTCACCCACTGTCATTGACATAGCTGTTGGGGATATAACTATTAGGTATGACCCGCCCAGGAGGGGCCGGGTTATACCTATGGCGACTCAAGACATGAAGCCCAAGACGACACTTGAAGATGGTGGTTCAGTTAAGGGTCCAAAGCCCAAAGGCGACTTAAGGCCCGTAGAGATAAACCGCCATATGTATGTAACTTGTATTGTAAGGCAGAAATAGAGAGAGACCGAGCCGGACACTGTTTATGAGCCGTCCGGGACTCTTTGAGCCGCTGGGCGTCGACCTATGTATATAAAGGGACGACCCGGCGGCGGTTTAGGGCAAGTAAGATCAGATCGAGAACTAGGTCAAGCGGAATCGCTCCCTGGTAATCGATACATAAGCAATCCCACTCAAAACTGGATCATAGGATTTTACCTTCACCGTAAGGGGCCGAACCAGTATAAACCTCGTGTCCTTTGTCCTGATTAACCCCTTTAAGCTTCCTAGTTGCGATGGTTCCACGACTAAGTCCTTTCACTAGGACATCGGACGTGACAATTCCATGACAGTTGGCGCCCACCGTGGGGCCAGCGCCTAGTGGATTTGAGTTCTTGAAGGGCAGTTCCGAAGGGCTCAAAGAATATGCTATGGGCCGGATGACCAAGAGTCATCGCGGCAAGCTCTACATCGATGACGCAGGCTGGGGTCCCGACGCCGGCTCAATTGAGTACGGGTACCGGGTCCCTTTCGGTGGAATCCACGTCTTCATCGGCAAGATCGGCGAGCCCTGAGCCGGACATCTGCACCGACATCGTCGAGACGGCTCAGCGTGTGAGACCTGCCCGGGCTCAGCCTACCATGAAGCATGCCTTCATGGGATGCATCCACGGAGGAGGTCTTTCGGAAGGATCTGTATCTGGCGGTGAGACGACCATCTACTCTGATGGTGAGGCGTCCACGGGTGGGTTCTTCATGGCTGGCACGCAACCCGTTCGGAACTCTACGGTTGCGGCAGCGACAACCTCCGGGTCAGCGGCAGCCGGGGCAGGACGCCCCGTAAGCCCGCCGGCTCAGGTGCTGGTGGATCTCATGGATAAGATGACAGCTCTGTTAACTGTTGTGGTCAACCCGGCGGACCAAGCTCAACATGATGCGGAGGTGGCGCAGTTAAAGCATGACATAGTGCAGGCTAAGGAAGACCTGGTGGCGGAAGACGTCAGGATGACTGCAGTGCGGACGGCTCTAGACGCTCAAGCTCAGCGGATTCAGTCGCAGGCTTTCCAGCTCACGATGGATCAGAATGCGTCAAACGAGGTCATGAGGAGAAGGTACCAGAAGACTCAGTCTCGTCTGCCTCCGGTTTATGATCCTTGAAACCTCTTCGGTACACCCGGCGCAGGGCCCAGTAACCCGCCGGAGGTAAACCGGGTTGCAACGCTCGGAGCTGGGACGCCGGCTCAGCCGCGTATGACGGAACCCCCTCGTCGAAATACTATTCCACCTCACTATGTACCAACACCACCGGATCATTATTCTAACCCTCTGGAGAACATGATCTCTGCGGCAGCACGATTGGTGGCTCTCCCGATGGAGGGCGACTCTCCGGCGGTGGTTGAAACACGAAGGGTCAGAGAACTTCTTCAGATGGCTCTAGCGCAGCAGGACGCATATTCTTATAGTCGAGACAGGATTCACTCGACCCCTCGTCCAAGCCGGAGCCCGAGTTATAGCAGGCACATGGACTCAGCAGCCGTTTCTAGCAACACCTGGCGCCGTGACCAGCCGTGCGAGCATGACCCGGCACGTGATGGAGCTCTTAACTTGGTTGATCAGGACAAGATACGTGAACAGGCTAAGCGGGCGGCTCAGCAGGCGGCTAAGCGGGCGGCTTACCAGTCTTTCCCGGTTTATCCGACGACTTCTATTGAACCAGGCATGACCACTAGGACCGGAGGTATCCCTTGTTTGGTGCCGGCTTTGCATAACGAGCGTTTGCCCAAGGATTTCAAGGGTCCATGAAAGGTGCCTAATTATAAGGCCGACTTACAGCCTGGGGCATGGATTGAAAGCTATGCGATGGCCATGGAGCTACTGGAAGTCAGTGACGCTGCGGTGGCGAAGTACTTCACCATGATGTTGGATGGAACAGCCCGCACTTGGTTGAAGGGGCTGCCACCTAATTCCATCGGTTAATTGGCAGAGTTAAAGGCCCTGTTTATTCTAAACTTCAAAGATAAATGCAAGCAGCCCATGTCAATTGTGGATTTGACTAATTGCAAGAAAGAGGAGGGTGATTCCACGAACCATTGGGTACGCCGGTTCAAGTCCATAATACATTCGTCTGGTAAGATGGATGCCGGCTCTGCAGTCTTAATGTTGGAGAAAAATTGCCGTTTTACGCCCCTGGAAATGAAGCTGGGGCGGCTCAAGCGCGATTGTAATGACATGGGCCAGCTAATGGCGGCTCTAGTCAAATACGCCGACTCTGATAGTACCAAGGATCCCGAGTCTAACGATGAGAGGACAGGGAAGGGAAAAAAGAACGGCAATGCCAAGGGTCCTCAGCATAACCCGGCAAATCAAGGAGGCAATAATAAACGTAAGGCTGATGGTAGCTCAGAGTTTGTGGCTAACACCAATGCGCAGGGCAACAACAAACGACGTAAGGGGAGGCCGCCTCCTCGGTTCGGCAGGTCAAGTCCTACTCTTCAGCAGTTTCTAAATGAGACCTGTCCAAGGCACGGTACTCCATAGAAACCAGCCACTCACCTTTGGAAGGACTGTACAATCATGAAGGCTTTCAAGAACTCTAACATGTTTGACAGCAATCATGGGCCGGGCAGCGGCTCAGGTGGCGGTGGCTTTCTTGGACCGGGCGGCGGTTCAAATTCCAATTTTCAAGGCTCTCACGGTAATCAAGGTGGTTATAATCAACAATCTGGCCAGGGAGGTCAGCAGCAGCAGCAATCTGGACATTAGAGTAATCCGAAGCAGCTTAATAGTGGCCAGTATCATGTGTTTACCACTAGTTTGTGCAAATGGGACCAGAAGCTTCATAAGAGTGTTGTGAATGTTGTCAAGCCAGTAGTTCCTTGTTATTTGAGATGGTCTGAGAAGCCTATTCTATGGAGTAGGGAAGATCACCCTCCCCGGGTTGACAACCCTGGTCACTTGGCTTTGGTGGTGGCACCTAAGGTTGGTGGATATAAATTCACTAAGGTGCTCATGGATGGAGGCAGTAGCATCAATATCCTCTATTATGAGACTTTTCGTCGCATGGGGTTGACTCATAAAAATCTCAAGACTTCCAACACTGTTTTTCATGGAGTGGTCCCTGGTAAGTCGGCGTACCCGGTGGGTAAGCTTGAACTGGAAGTGGCCTTCTGAGATGAGCATGATTCTAGGGCTGAGAAGTTAACATTTGAGGTGGTCAAAATCAAGAGCCTGTATCACGCCGTGTTTGGATGGCCGGCTTATGCCAAGTTCATGGCACGACTGTGTTATGTTTATCTACAGCTCAAGCTGCCGGGTCATAAGGGCACCATCACAGTGCATGGGAGTCGGAAGATAGCCTTGGAATGTGAGGAAGGCGATGCTTCTTACGCTGAATCTGTTTGTGCAACAGAGGAGTTGAAGTACTACAAAGACAATGTTGACCCGGTGGACATGACGTCTTTGAAGAAGCCAACCACAGAACATGAGCCGGTGATGAAGTTTAAGTCGGCCGATGACACCAAGCTTGTTGACTTTGTTCCAGGCGATTCATCTAAGTAATTCAGTAGCAGTGCTAATTTGGATCCCAAATAGGAAAGCGCGCTCATCGAGTTCATCCGTGAGAACCGGGACATCTTTGCATGGAAACCTTCTGACATGCCCGGTGTATCGAGAGAACTCGCTGAGCACACTCTCAATATTGATCCAAAATTTAAGCCGGTCAAGCAGTTTCTTCGGTGGTTCAATGAGGAGAGGCGTAAGGCCATTGGTGAGGAAGTGGCCCGGTTCTTAGCGGCCGGGTTAATTGTTGAAGTTTTTCATCCAGAGTGGTTGGCTAACCCGGTGCCTGTGCTTAAGAAGAAATACACTTGGCGTATGTGTGTGGATTACACGGATTTAAACAAGGATTGTCCGGCAGATCCTTTCACTCTCCCGCATATTGATCAGATCATTGATGTTACGGCGGGTTGTGAGTGTTTGAGCTTCTTGGATGCTTATTCTGGTTATCATCAGATTAAGATGGCAGTTAAGGACCAGGATACTCCATTTGGAGCCTTCTGCTATGTGTCTATGCCTTTTGGGCTTAAGAGTGCCCAGGCGAGTTATCAGCAATGTGTGCAGAACTGTCTTCACAATCAGATTGGGCGCAATGTTCATTCTTATGTGGATTATATTGTGTTGAAGTCCGGAGAGAAGGAAACCTTGATAGATGATCTGAAGGAAACCTTTAATAATCTCCGGGTCTACAAGATGATGCTTAACCCTGCCAAGTGTGTTTTTGGTGTGCCAGCAGCCAAGCTTTGGGGCTTTCTGGTTTCTAACAGAGGCATTGAGTCCAACCCGGAGAAGATCAAGGCAATCACGTCTTTGTCTAAGCCGGCATGTATCAACGATGTTCAGAGTTTGGCGGGTCGTATTGCTGCTTTAAGCCGGTTCATACACTACTAGGGAAAACCTTATACGGAGAATCTTACCAGTAGCGATCTTCAAAATACGACGATACTGCTATTTAGCAGCAGCGCACTCCAGGAAAACGCGCTACTGAAACAAAAGTAGAAGTAGCGCATTCCCACAAAACCGCGCTACTGCTCTAATTGCCATGACCTGGCCATCCAGCTAGTTATAGCAGTAGCGCCCTATAGTGGACCGTGCTACTGCTACAGAAGTTAGCAGCAGCGCACTTCTTTGAAACTCGCTACTACTAAGTTCAGCCCACAAGTTTAGTCCCACCTTGTTCCGCGAACAGGGTGTTTACCACCTTAAATATGTTACTCCTCAAACTATCACAACCACTTGGTCTTCACTAAACTCTATGTGTAGAATTTGTGGCCGCAATATGAGTCTTCTCCAGTTCCTACCGGAGAGGACTCATATTGACAATTTAGATTGTACACAAAAAGATCATTGATGGCCAATGTATTTTTGCATTGAGAGACAACTTAGCAGTAGCACTTTTAGTAGCAAAGCCCTACTGCTAGTCGAACTTAGCAGTAGCATTCATCCCAGCGCATCGCTACTGCTATTATCTTTAGCTGCAGCGCGTTTTGCTACCCGCGCTACTGCTAACCCTACCTTATCCCCATGCGCGCGGCTGACCCCTCTCGCTCACTCACACTCCCCCCCTCACTCTTTCCCTCGCCGATAACCGCCATCGTCCGTCGCCGCCGCCACCGTCGTCCGTCCGCCACCGAGGTACTCCCTCCTCCTCCCACCGCTCCCTCCTCCCTCCGCCTGCGGCCGCCCCTCCTCCCTCCTCCGCCGGCAGCCCCTCCCTCCTCCTCCTCCCATTGCCCCTCCTCCTCCTCCTCCGGCCGGCCCCTCCCCTCCTCCTCCGGCCGCCCCTCCCCTCTCTCTCCTCCCACCCTCCCTTGTCTTTGTTCTTGCAAATCGTAGGTGTTTTGAACAAAATAGAAGTAAGAAAATTTAGGGTAGAACTACGGTAGTAGAATTTTTGGCAAGTGTTTAATAGAAAATAGTTTATTTATTAAGTGATTAATATAACTATTTTATTAATATTAGGTACTTAATAGAACTAGTTTATTTGGTAAGTGCTTAATAGAACTAGTTTATTTATATTAAGTGCTTTCATAGAACTA
Organism: Aegilops longissima; assembly: GCA_021605205.1. Classification (NCBI taxonomy): domain Eukaryota; kingdom Viridiplantae; phylum Streptophyta; class Magnoliopsida; order Poales; family Poaceae; genus Aegilops; species Aegilops longissima. The sequence continues at coordinate 318,794 of JAHIAM010006737.1, forward strand.
GTTTATTTAGTAAGTAGTTAATAAAACTAGTTTATTTAGTGTTAGGATTATATATAAGATATTTTCAAATGTTTTTTTTTCATATTTTGAACCATTGAAATGCAATGACCATCGATAAGTGGCCTATGTTTTGCCGGAGTGTTGATTAATGTCTGTTATGGCAAATTTCAGGCGCTCGATATGTCATTTTTAGCAAAGGTCATGCCGGATTTTTTGGGTTTTGCCGTCGAGTTATAATATTTGAATTTTGAACACAGGAGATGTCTGATGACGATGGGATCCCGGAGTGCGGGTACCGCTACGATGACCGTGATGTGTGCGACAGGTTTCCTCACCTGCAAAATGATAGGTTTTTCACCGTGAAGCTGGAAGAGACCTTTGATGTTTGTACGGTATGCAACGACAAGCATTTCATCGTAATAAATATCATCACTTGTGCTTCTTTTGTTCAACGTGTAATTTATGGATTTTTTTTCAATTCGACTTGTACATCCCGTGCCATGCTAGACCATATGTATTGGAGAAGCTTGGTTTTGGTTTAGATGACTTTGAGAATGTGGAGACGAGGAGGGCTCACTTAAGAACTAAACATGGTTATGAGTTTCTGGTTAAGTTCTACAATGCGGTGGATGGCTCCCATTTCGGTTGCTCTAATTGGGAAGATCTCTGCAAGGCATATGGATTTGAGGAGGGAATGCGAATAAGATTTGATATTCGTCCCGAAGATTATGATGATGATGATAATATCGACATCCGGGTGGATGTGGATATGCCTCCAGTTTTACCTAGATGTGAGTTTGTCAAACTAATTTGTTAAGTTCAGTAATTTATGTTGTTAATTTAAAAATATTTGGTGTTCGTCCGTACTAAACTTATTTATTTCTAATTGTCAGATTATTTCTTATCTTCAAGAAATACCCAGAAGGTAGTAGACATCACATACTACATCTATGATTCCAAGCTTAATTGTGATGAGAAAGGTTATCTTGTCTCATTCATAGAAGATGTTGAGGCCTTCAAAACCAGTCACTCTATCAGCCCAAATTATACTAGATACGTGCCACTAGTCCATAAATTGCTTGATGGTAACTTCATTGCCAAAAGCTTGGTAAAATTTTGTTAATGATGGTAACTTTATTGCATACATTATTCTTAGGTAAACTACATTGCTAACTATATATGTTATGAATTCGGTTTTGAATAGAGGCTCCCGAAGCAGGTTGTGCCTGACATGCTATGTACCGAAGGTGATACACATATGGTTAGCTTATGACCAACTCCTTCGGAGGTTTACCATACTACATACTCGATTTCTTCAAATGATGGAAGGCTCAAAATCAAAGAATAGAGCAAAGTGATGAATGTGCACACGCAAATAATTGGGGACAAAATGAATGTCCGCAAGCCACAAGTTGGAGATAGGTTTATGTCCATTTTCCATTATGGTGAAGGACCGCTTTATCTGTTTTATGGTATTTTAGCTAGGAGAGAGGAGTAGGTCCTAAGTATTAAGAACAATTAGTTAGTGTTGATTATATATGACTACAATGTCTTAGACTTGATGGTGATGCTGAGTAGGAGTAGTGATTATGAGTACTATGATGATGATGAGGAGGAGTTGTTATTATAACTAGTGACGAAGTTGTTATATGATGTGTCATCATGGACGAAAATGATGATTATGAGGAGTTATATGGCAATGATATATTATGATGATAAGTTGTTAATGATATTATGATGATGATGATAAGTTATTATGTCATTGGGTGAAAGAACCGCGGATTAGTTTCAAATGGATGGATCCAAAGTGACCATTGGTTACTTTGGATTCATGCACTTGAAACTAATCCAAAGTTCTTTCACCTAGTGATTTAATAACTCATTATGATGTTAAAACAATCTCTAAATTGCTATTGTATGAAAAATTGTATACAGGTGTATGAATACGACCTAAAATAAAAAATAAATAGAACAAGGAATAATAGTAGTAGCGATTATTATCGAAAGCGCTACTAGTTATAAGCAGTAGCGCTTGCCTGGGAAAGCGCTACTACTAAGTAGATATAGCAGTAGCGCGTGCCAGCAGGCGCTAGTGCTAAGCTTTAGTTGTAGCGCCTTATCAGTAGAGTGCTTTTCCGCGCTACTGATAGGCCAAAAACCAGCGCTACTGCTAAGCTTTTCCCTAGTAGTGATAAGCTGGTTAGGTGAGAAGGCCATATAACTGTATCAGATGAAGAAGAAGACAGACGATTTCATCTAGAGTGATGCTGCTAATGCTGCCTTTGAAGATTTGAAGAGACAGCTAGCTGAGTTGTCGGTCCTTGCTGCTCCCATTGATAAGGAGCCCTTATTGTTATATGTGGCTGCTAACATACATGCTGACAGTGTGGCCATTGTGGTGGAGCGCAAGGAGGCTGGCAACGAACATCCGATTCAATGGACGGTTTACTACATCAGTGAGGTACTTATTGAGTCCAAGCAAAGGTATCCACATTGGCAGAAGCTCGTTTATGGGGTATTCATGGAAAATTGGAAACTTAAGCAATATTTCCTGGGTCATCCCATCACTGTGGTCAGTTCTTCTCCTTTAGGAGATATCATTCAAAACAGAGAAGCTACAGGAAGAGTCGCCAAGTGGGCCATTGAACTTGGGCCTCATGGTTTAAAGTATGTGCCACGCATTGCTATCAAGTCTCAAGCACTGGTGGACTTCATCAACGATTGGACAGAGCTGCAGATGCCTGAAGAGAAGCCGGGCAACAAATATTGGACTATTCACTTTGATGGATCTAGGCAATTGAAGGGCTCGAGGGCTTGAGTTGTTTTAGCTTCCCTTCGAGGTGAAAAAATTTGTTATGTGATATGGTTGATGTTTCCCTGTACTAACAATGCAGCTGAGTATGAGGCCTTGCTCCATGGTCTTTGGATGGCTAAGGAGATGAGCTTAGGCTGAGTAAGGTGCTTTGGCGACTAAGATTTGGTGGCTCAACAAGTATCAGACAAGTGGGATTCCAAGGATCTTCTCATGGCGGCTTATCGCCGTGAGGTTGATGCCATTGCTGGACACTTCAAGGTTTACCAAGTGGAGCACATTGATCACAGAAAGAATGAGGCGGCTGATGCTTTAAGAAGGCTGGGGTCTCAACGTAAACTGGTGCCGCCTAATACTTTCATGGATATTCTGCATAACCCTTATATCAATTTGCCTAAAGAGGAAGACTTGGTTGTTCCTGACCCGAAAGCACAATTGGTGGCGGCTCTTCACGTCATCCTAGATTGGACAGTGCCATAATTGGCTTACATGACCCGGGGCGAGTTGCCTGAGGATGAAACCCTGGCCTGGCAGAAAACCCGGGCGAGTTACATCATCACAGTGTCACTTGGGCATTTCAGTGTTGTGTTTTGAGGAAGGTCAAGAAATTCTTCGTGATATTCATGAAGGAGATTGTGGCCATCATGCCGGTTCAAAGTCCCTTGTGGCCAAGGCTTTTCATCATGGATTTTATTGGCTGACGGCTCACGCTGATGCGGAGGATCTGGTCAGTAAATGTGATGGTTGTCAGAAGTTCTCGAGACGTGCTCACGTGCCGGCTCAAGAGTTGAGGATGATTCCAATTACTTGGCCATTTGCAGTATGGGGGCTCGACATGGTTGGGCCTTTTAAAAGGTCCAAAGATAAAAATACCCACCTCTTGGTGGCGGTTGACAAATTCACAAAGTGGGTTGAGGCAGAGCCAATTAGTAAGTGTGATGCAGCCTCGACGGTTCAATTAATGAAAAAGGTTATCTTTCGTTTTGGCTTTCCACACAACATTACAACTGACAATGGTACTAATATGTCCAAAGGCGCCATGGAGGAGTTTTGTCAACATGAGCATATTCGGCTTTATGTTTCATCACTAGCTCACCCCCAATCCAATGGTCAAGCTGAAAGAGCCAATATGGAAATCTTGAAAGGCATCAAGCCCCGGCTTTTGGTTCCTTTGCAACGAATGTCGGGTTGTTGGGTCGAGGAGTTACCCTCTGTGATATGGAGCATCAATACCACTCCCAACAGGTCTATGGGTTATACGCCTTTCTTCATGGTTTATGGAGCCGAGGCGGTTCTCCTAGTGACATCCGTCATGACTCGCCCCGCATGGCGGCTTATGTTGAGGTTGATAATAAACAAGAGCGTCAGGATGCACTTGACCTGTTAGATGAAAAGCGTGATTTGGCAGCAGCCTGCTCGGCGATTTACAAACAGGACCTGCGCCGTTATCACAGCCACCAGGTTAAGTCTAGAACATTTCAGGAAGGTGATTTGGTGCTCTGGCTCATCCAGGATCAAACTAATGCACACAAGTTATCCCCACCTTGGGAAGGGCCCTTTGTGGTCAGCAAGAACTTGAACAACGGGTCATACTACCTTATCGATGTTCGTGAGCACAAAGACTCACGTAAGTCGGAGGAAGAGACCCGCCGGCCGTGGAATATCGCTCATCTTCGGCCTTAATACACTTTGAGACACCGGCTCTCATGATGTACATATTTTGATGATGTATATATTATGATAAGTAATAAAGCAGGACCTCTGTCCTTTTCATCCTCAATGATCATATGTCTTCATCTTCATCATTTCAAACGACCAACTGGGGCTGATCCTATTTGAATCTAGCCGTGAAACCTCATGATCACTAGGGGGCTTCCTGTTCAAACATAGGTCGTATTAGAACCAAAGAGAACATAGATGTCGGTACCCTCTTGATCGTCACACTGCCAAACTCACTACGGGGCTTCTTGATCGTATTCGAATCATAGCTTAACCCCTTTTGGGTCCGACTTTGATCGGATTTGAATCAGAGTCGTTAAAAAACTCTCAAGGTCATTTGGGGGCTTCCTGTTCAAACATAGGTCGTATTCGAACCAAAGAGAACATAGCTCTCGGTACCCTCTTGATGGGCGCAATGCCATAGCCACTGGGGGCTACATGATCGTATTCGAATCCTAGCTTAACCACTTTGGAACGGTTTACTGATCGTATTCGAATTAGAAGCCCTGATTTTTTCATTCTATTTGGCTTAAGTCTTGTTTAAGTGTGGTTTAAATTTAACCTGGCTTGATTTTCGACGATAAGTCGCCAACATATGACAATCATCATATATTTGGAAGTGTTGGTTTCCAAAGATTGGGATATCACCCTTACTGTTCGGGTCACATAAACCGGCAGTACAAGTTCAAAAATCACTGGTATGATATTATAGTTGTGTCTCAAAGTTATATTTCACAACAGAATTATCTATGACTCTTTGTTACATATTAGAGGTTATATGTAAAGATATTATGACCCGCCCTACTGTAAGCTGCCAAGGGTTTCTCGTGGTCTATTTCTGTCTGCAGGGCAGGTCAAAGACTTTCTTAAGCATATGGAAAACAGATGATATGTATAAAAAGGGGCGAATATAATATGGCGGCTTAACAGTTTGACCATCAAAACGTGCACGACGGCACGACAAAGCAAAGTCATTTCTACCCTATTACATGACTCCCCAAGTCCAAATGATTAAGTTGTTTTTCAACAGGCTACAAATATGAGCCGCCCGGCGGATCAATTCTCTTGTTGACCTGAAGCTTCCGGGTCAGCCCTCTCCGCTTCTACGCCCTATTCCCTGTCCTGCAAGGTTGATGATGACTAGTCAATGCCATTCAAAGCTTCAAATTCAGCTTCATCATCAATTAGTCCGGCCGGGTCAACGTCATGGGCGAAGGTATGCTTACAGATTGGTGGGATCAGGCTGGTCACTTCATAATGTGGCGTTGGAATCCTCCAGTTCTCCACGTCATAACCCGGCTAGTACCTGGTGAGATCCGGCTCATCAGCAATCAGTGTGACCACATGGCATATTTCCTTCACACAAGCGGCGAAGTCCTCCTATTCAAATGGCGTGCCATCCTCCTTAAGGCTTAGATACCCAATGGCGATGTCGGCCGGGTCTAATTCTAGAAGCCAAGCTTTGGCCCGGCTTAAGGCGGCAGGGCTCTGGCTCTTGTAGACGACCGCCTTAATTCATTGAAACGCTGAGGCAGCATAGAAAGCTTCCTTAGCACATCCACCAGGAGTGTGGGAACTTCATTTGACAGGTCCATTGTGGCTAAGGCATGCTGAGATCCGGTGTAGAGTTGTTCCACTAGCGTCTAAACCGCCTTAAGCTTTATCAACATGTCTTGATTAATATTTGAACTCCTGGGGCCTGCATAACAATGTCAGGTGAGTTAATGACAATATGATCTCTAGAAAGATTCCATATTTGACACTTGCAGGGCGACTTACCAAAGATTGCTGAGACAATCTGAGATACGTGGCATTTTTAGCCGGATAATTCGGCTATCACCTCTTCAAGACCCGCCTCTGCTTTCTCAGCCCGATTGGTCAAGGCGATTTTCTCTTTAGCCCAGGCCTTTTTCTCCGCTTCAAAGTCTTTTTTCAGATGCTCTTGTTCAGCACTGAATTCAAATTTGGAGTTGGCTCTTTGGGTTTCTGTCTCCTGTGCTTCCAGGCGGTTCTTCAGGTCAGACACTTTTGATTGGAGTTGAGTGGTGGTAGCCAGTACAAATACCGGGTCAAAATCACGACTTTTAGCATACAATGTTAAGTCCCAAGCCTTTTGCAAGCAACAACACTTGGCTCTTGGGGGCTAATGTCTACCAAAGAATTTCATCTTGGTGGCGGTTCATGATAGTATGTCCCAAGAACATTGCAAGCAAGAGTACTTGGCACTTGGGGGCTAATGCATATTGCTGTTCAATCTACACAAGTACTATATTCTATACCAGCAAGCGAAGGACTGGTTTATTCATGTTGATTAAACCGGCCCTTGGGGACTACAGATTAAGTTGGATTCTTACAGTTTTGACCAAAGGATTTTACTAATGCTTACATGTATGTTCTAAGTCTACAACATGTTCATCAAAAGCAATAGACTTGGGGGCTAGCCTAGTAAGGATAATTCAATGAAGGGAAGAGATTATACCTCAAACTTCTGGTGCATTTGCTTCACCATATCAATTTTGATGTCACGACTGCTGTGTACTTGGCTAAGATAGCCAGAAAAAACTTCCCCAATACTCATGTGAGTATAATAAGCAACATCAAACCTGACCTTGCGGCGTTCCAGGTGCTCCTCCTTGGCAGAACATTTTGCCAGCACAGTAGGTCTCCCTGGCTCAGTGTAGCCGCTCTTGGTAATCTCAACATCAGTGTCTTGGGGATCGTCTGTCTTGGCCGGGCTAGAGCCTTCCAGGTTTTCTGAGCCATCGACGGCTTCCTCGGCAGGTGGATTAGCGGTTGGCGTCGGCATGTCATGAGCTGGTTCAGGTGGCGGCTCATGAACAGAGGCCTCAGGCGGTGCCGTCCCAATTTCCGGCTCTTTGAAGATCGGTTCTTCGGCGGGCTTGTTTTTCTTCGACTTTTTGCGGGTCTTTTCTTTTCTGCTGCATAAGATCAAAAGATCAATACAAAGATAAAGAATTAAAATGAATATAGGATAAGTAAGTCATCATTACCCTGGAGCGATCTTGAAAGCCGGCAAGTTGGACTGGATTGAGTCACCGGAGGAAGGTGATGTTTCCTGATAATTCGAGTTAGAAGAGATGAGTGGTTGACGAGTGAGACCTGCCAAAGGATAAAAGAGAGGTGACCTCGTTCCGGCGCTTCTTTGTTGTATTTGGTAAGCCGGAGGAGAGTACCGCGTTTTTGCTGGTCCGGGTCTGCCTTTGTGTCTCATGAATCAGTCGCTTCAAAAGAAATTAAGGATCTTGATAAGCTAAGGGATGTGAAAATCTTACTTTCCGGGTTACTCTTCGCATTTTTTGCCTTGGCAAAGGCTCTGAGTCGGAGGAAGTAATAGTTACCTCTTCATCTACCCCATGACTCATTCTCGTGTCATCCTGATTATAATCGGTATCAATAAGGTGAACAAAAAATGAGACAAGAGAGTCAAGGGCTACCTCTAACTCAGAAGAGTCCTCCAATTGAAACAGCTCAGAAGTGCTAGACTTCTTTCCTCTTTTCTTCGCGGCCTCTTTCCTAGCGGCTCTCTTGTCTTTCCTTGCTCTCTTCGCAGCCTCATGATCATACTTAGCCTTCCAGCATTTATCATCAGCCTGCGGAAATCAGCAAAAGTTTGAGTACAGACAAAACATCAAATGATGAAAGTAATTTATTCAGATTGGCGGCTTACCACTGCAGCCGGTTTAGCTTCGCAGAAGGGGCTTAAACCCACCTTACCGCAATCTGCTAGGCTTTCATTCAGGTGTGACTTTGTCATGTCATCAATGACGTGGTCAGTTAAATCATCAGAGCTGTGCCGCAGAGGGTCATTCTCCTTGCCCGTGTAGGTGCACATCAGATCGGGGCGGCGGCTCAATGGAATGATCCGCCAGGCAAGCCAAACCCGGACTAAGTCGATACCATTTAGCCCATTCCCCAAAAGAGCCTTGATTTTAGCCATGGTGGGGGCGAGCGTCTGGCGTTCGGCGGCTGTCACCTTATCAGGAAGCGGATGATTGGAATCAAGACGCAGAGCACGAAAACCGGGCAGAGGGTTCTCATCAGCCGGCAAAGTGTCTTGGCAATAGAACCATGTCTAGTTCCAGTCTTTGGGGTGACTTGGTGGATTCGCATACGGAAAAATGACATCTCTTCGTCGTTGAATTGAGACCCCGCCAAGTTCCAAGCTAGGTCCATTGGCACATTCATTCTGGCGGTTCAAATAAAATAACTCTTTGAAGAGTAATAAGCTGGGATCATCTCCAAGATACACCTCAGTAAACACTTGAAAGTTGCAAATAGTGGACACGGAGTTGGGTCCAATGTCTTGAGGATGGAGGTCAAAAAAGGACAGGACACCTCTGAAGAACTTTGAGCTGGGTGTTGAAAAACCCCGGTTCATATGGTCGGTGAAGATGATGACCTCCCCCTCTTTGGGCTGAGGCTTTTCCTCTGTTGGGTTAGGAGCATGATATGACATAACTTCCTTCTTTGGAAGATAGCCAGTCTTCACAAAGTCATCAAGCGTACTATCTGTGACGATGGAAGCCTATGAAACAGTAAAATTTCCGGTTCAAATTTAAGCCGGAGAGAAACATTATAGTGCATATTCAAGATGGCAGCTTATAAAGGGGCCTAATGGTATATGGCCAATTATGTCAAGTTATTTAAGCCGCCATGAGCTCCATGAGCAGTAAAGTTATCTAAACCGCCATGAGTGGTTGAGATTATTAATTGAGCATTACAATTTTAAGCCGGTGATAAGAGTCGGCATGGCTAGGTGGATCTAACAAAGTACATTTTTTGCCTGAGTGTTAAACAAACAAGTTTCACAGGTTGTAGCTATTATTTTGGATCAATGGCTGTTCAGGTAAGTTCATGAGTTCTAATGAGGCCTCTTTACAGAAAAAAGGGATCCACTAGTATCAAAAATGGCCGCAAAACAACTACCGCATGAGTTCTATATTACTCTTGGATCAAAAGAGGATGTGGTGGAGGGACCACGAAGAAACGGTGAAGAACATGAGGAACAGGCAGAAACCCTAATGCGGATCTAAGGTACAGGAAGACAGGAACTTACAGCTGCAGGTCTACTTCAAAGGGTCGCCGCCGTTCTCTGGACCGACTCGAGTTGATGAAGCGGCCGAGGTTGAGGAAGACGAGGTGCTCTTCAGCGGCGGTGGAGCTCGAGCGGCAGAAGGGTTGCGAGAGGAGGAAGAAACTGGAAAGGGGGAGAATGAGGAAAGACCGGTCGTGCCTATTTATAAGGAAAACTGATAAGTGGGCGCGAAAAACGAGGAGGCCGAAAATATGGTTATCCGGCTACTAGGATGCCTCGATTCTTGGGATGGTCATTAAGATAAGGATTCGTTGAGATATATTGGACAAAGTGTGAATTTAAAGATAGATGACATCATGGCGGGTTACCACAGATCCAGAGGATGATGTCATGGCGGGTTACAAATTCTTGCGTAATGAAGGACAGAAAATTTTTATAAGGGTAGAAGATTGACATGAACCAGTTCAAATGAATCTGGGGCCTAATGTTGGGGATATAACTACTAGGTATGACCCGCCCAGGAGGGGCCGGTTTATACCTATGCCGACTCAAGACATGAAGCCCAAGGCGACACTTGAAGATGGCGGTTCAGTTAATGGCCCAAATCCCAAAGGCGACTTAAGGCCCATAGAGATAAACCGCCATATGTATGTAACTTGTATTGTAAGGCAGAAATAGAGAGAGACCGAGTCGGACACTATTTATGAGCCAGCCGGGACTCTGTGAGCCGCTGGGCGTCGACCTCTGTATATAAAGGGATGACCCGGCGGCGGTTCGGGGCAAGTAAGATCAGATCAAGAACTAGGTCAAGCGGAATCGCTCCCTGGTAATCGAGGCATAAGCAATACCACTCAAAACTGGATTGTAGGCTTTTACCTTCACCATAAGGGGCTGAACCAGTATAAACCTCGTGTCCCTTGTCCCGATTAACCCCTTTAAGCTTCCTAGTTGCGATGGTTCCTCGGCTAAGTCCTTTCATTAGGACATCTGACGTGACAATTCCACGACAATAGCCAACGGAGGTTGCCAGTGCACGTCGCGTCTCTGGAAGGTATACTCGTAGCTTACTTGTATTTGATTCAAGTCTTGTAGCTAGTCTAAAATCAATCCTTTTAATTAGAATGGAAGACTACGAATATTTGTACTGTTCAGTTGAGAAGTGGTGTGAGTTGGTGGGAAAATTCAATCCTAGACAGCGCATGAGGCACACCTGGCACCAATTTGGACAACATGTTGAGAATTCCTCCGGTGGCAATGAGGAAACATTTATTGCACTTTAGGATAACAATGTTCGATGCTAGCACAAAGCGATTTATTGTTCGGCCCAAGAGTGATGGCATCGTTGTGCTTCATGAAGATGTTTATCACATATTCGGCCTACGTAACGAGGGTGATGATGTGATAAGTCCATTGTGCATCATGTTTTCCTACTGTTATTTATGTTGTTTTATTGTATAATAATTCTTTTTGGAGTAATTCTAATGCCTTTTCTCTCATAATATGCAAGGTATGCACCAAGGGGGAGAATTCTGGCAGCTGGAAATCTGGACCTGAAAAAGCTACGTCAAGCTACCTATTCTACACAACTCGAAATGAGCTGAAACTCCCCGAGGATTTCTTTATGGAATATTAAGGAATATTGGAGCAAATAAGTACCAGAGGAGCGCCACCAGGTGGGCACAACCCACCAGGTCGCGCCAGGAGGCCAAGGCGCGCCCTGGTGTGTGCTGCCCTCCTTGGCCCACCTCCGGTGCCCATCTTCTGGTATATAAGTCATTTTGACCTAGAAAAAAAATTAAGGAGAGGACATTCCTGATGAAGCGCCACCGCCTCGAGGCGAAACTTGGACAGGAGCACTTTTTCCCTGTGGCGGATCGATTCCGCCAGGGGAACTTCCCTCCCGGAGGGGGAAATCATCATCATCATCATTACCAACAACTCTCCCATCTTGGGGAGGGATATCTTTGTTAACATCTTCACAGCACCAACTCTTCTCAAACCCTAGTTATTTCTTGCGTTCAAATTTGTATCAAAAGTTCGGTGCCCGTGGGTGACTAGTACTGTTGATTACATCCAGTAGTTGATTACTCATGGTTTATTTGGTGGAAGATTATATATTCATATCCATTATGCTACTCAATACCCCTCTAATATTGAGCATGTTTATCATTTGTGAGTAGTTACTTTCATTGTTGAGGTCACGGGAGAAATCATGTTGCAAGTAATTATGTGAACTTGATATGTGCTCTATTTATTGATGGTATGTATGTTGCCATTCTCTTAGTGGTGTCATGTGAATGTCGACTACATGACACCTCACCATATTTGGGCTAAGGGAATGCATTGTGGAGTAGTTATTAGATGGTGGGTTGCGAGAGTGATGATGACCCACAAGTATAGGGGAACTATCGTAGTCCTTTCGATAAGTAAGAGTGTTGAACCCAACGAGGAGCAGAAGGAAATGACAAGTGGTTTTCAGTAAGGTATTCTGTGCAAGCACTGAAATTGTACGTAACAGATAGTTTTGTGATAAGATAATTTGTAACAGGTAACAAGCAAGGAAAGTAAATAAGATGCAGCAAGGAGGCCCAATCCTTTTGTAGCAAAGGACAAGCCTAGAAAAATTCTTACAATGAGAAAAGTGATCCCGAGGACACATGGAAATTGTCGTCAAGCTAATTTTCATCACACTCATATGATTCACATTCGTTACTTTGTTAATTTGATATGTGGGTGGACCGGTGCTTGGGTACAGCCCTTTCTTAGACAAGCATCCCACTTATGATTAACCCCTATTGCAAGCATCCACAACTAAAAAATAAGTATTAAGGTAAACCTAACCATAGCATTAAACTAGTGGATCCAAATCAGCCCCTTACGAAGCAACGCATAAACTAATGTTTAAGCTTCTGTCACTCTAGCAACCCATCATCTACTAATTACATCCCAATGCCTTCCTCTAGGCCCAAACAATGGTGAAGTGTCATGTAGTCGACATTCACATAACACCAATAGAGGAAAGACAACATACATCTCATCAAAATATCGAACGAATACCAAATTCACATGACTATTAATAGTAAGACTTCACCCATGTCCTCAGGAACAAACATAACTACGCGCAAAGCATATTCATGTTCATGATCAGAGGATTATTAATATGCATTAAGGATCTGAACAAATGATCTTCCACCGAATAAACCAACTAGCATCAACTACAATGAGTAATCAACACTACTAGCAACCCACAGGTACCAATCTGAGGTTTTGGTACAAAGATTGGATACAAGAGATGAACTAGGGTTTGAGAGGAGATGCTGCTGGTGAACATGTTGATGGAGATTGACCCCCTCCCGATGAGAGGATCGTTGGTGATGATTTCCCCCTCCCAGAGGGAAGTTCCCCCGGCAAAATAGCTCCGCCGTAGCCCTAGATTGGTTCCGCCTTGTGGCGGCGGAGTTTCGTCCCGTGAGCTTGCTTATGATTGTTTCCAGGGTAAAAGACTTCATATAGCAGAAGATGAGCACCGGAGGGCCACCAGGGGGCCCACGAGGCAGGGGGGCGTGCCCAGTAGGGGTGGGCGCGCCCCCCACCCTCGTGGCCAGGGTGTGGGCTCCCTCTAGTACTTCTTTCACGCAATAATTCTAATTAATTCCAAAAGTGACTTTCGTGGAGTTTTAGGACTTTTGGAGTTGTGCAGAATTGGTTTCCAATATTTGCTCCTTTTCCAGCCCAGAATCCAGCTACCGGCATTCTCCCTCTTCATGTAAAACCTTTTAAAATAAGAGATAATAGCCAAAAGTATTGTGACATAACGTGTAATAACAGCCCATAATGCAATAAATATCGATATAAAAGCATGATGCAAAATGGATGTATCAACTCCCCCAAGCTTAGCCTCGCTTGTCCTCAAGCGGAAGCTGATATCAAAATATATGTCCACATGTTTAGATATAGAGGTGTCGATAAAAATAAAATACGTACATGAGGGCATCATGATCATTCTTATGACAACATATATATGTATGGTTCAGAAACTTCATTGAGAACTAACAAACTATAATCTTAGTCATTGAAGCAATTGCAATTTATCATAACATCGGAAAGAGTCAAGAATAGAGCCTTTCAGCAAGTCCACATACTCAACTATCATTTAGTCTTCCACAATTGTTAACACTCACGCAATACTTATGGTTATGAAGATTTAATCAGACACAGAGAAAGATAGGGGCTTATTGTGTTGCCTCCAACCTTTTACCTCCAGGGTAAGGTCAATAATAATAGTTCATGCTAACTTACATCCAATTGGATATATCAGGATCTTTCCAACACGAGGTGGTTGCCAAAGGATAAAATAAAAAGGGAAAGGTGAAGATCACCTTGACTCTTGCATAATGTAAAAGATAGGCCCTTCACAGAGGGAAGCAGAGGTTGTCATGTGATTTTATGGTTGGATGCATAAAATCTTAATGCAAAAGAACGTCACTTTGTATTGCCACTTGTGATATGAACCTTCATTATCCAGTCTGTCGCTTTTATTACTTCCATATCACACGATCATATAAAGCTTATTTTCTCCGCACTAATAAGTCATACATATTTAGAGAGAAATTTTTATTGCTTGCAACATGGCAACTTACTTGAAGGATCTTACTCAATCCATAGGTAGGTATGGTGGACTCTCATGGCAAAACTGGGTTTAAGGATGTTTGGAAGCACAAGTAGTATCTCTACTTGGTGCAAGGAATTTGGCTAGCATGAGGGGGAAAGGAAAGCTCAACATGTTGGACGATCCATGACAATATACTTTAACTAAGATGTGAGAAAACATAACCCATTAAGTTGTCTTCCTTGTCCAACATCAACTCTTTAGCATGTCATACTTTAATGGGTGCTCACAATCATAAAAGATGTCCAAGATAGTATATTTATATGTGAAGACCTCTCTTTCTTTATTACTTCCTATTAATTGCAACACTGACCAAAACTACGTTTACCAACTCTCAACAACTTTTAAGCCTCATACTCTTTATGTGTGAAGTTATTACTATCCATAAGATCAATATGAACTCTTTTATTCTTTTTATTCTTTCTATTTTGTCAATATCATAGTAAGATAGCAAAGCCATTGACTCAACACTAATGTTTATTATATGTAGCTCATGGACTCGATTACATAGGGGGATCATAAAGTAAAACTCAAAACTAATTCATACCAAAGCTTTATTCTACTAGATCAAGATATTTCTAAAAGGATCGAACTAAGTAAAACGGTAAATATAGGGGTGTGATGCTGATACGATACCCGGGCACCTCCCCCAAGCTTGGCAATTACCAAGGGGACTTCCCATACCCATGTGATTATGTCCTCGGAGGTGGTGAAGAAGGGGTTGTTGATGATGTAGGCTTCTTCCTTAATTTGCGCTTGAGAATGGAATTTTGCTCCCTTAGATCATCGATCTCTCGCTCAAGGCTTAATATCCTTTTGCATAGTTCCTGTTTGTTTTCCTGCAAGAGACGAAAAGGAATAAACTTGATCTTGCACTTCTTTGCCCTATCAGGGAGGCTTGACTTTTTAAACTCCACATGCATGTCCCCAGGTTGAGGTAACGAGATTTCATCTTCATCTGAGCTCATCTCCTCCTTTCTCTTAGGCTGATAGTCTTCTTCTTCCTCAGTGGTCCAGCCACAATGCTCCAAGTCCCCGTAGACCTTAGGGTCTGCAAGGTAATCAGCTACATAGCTTCCTCCCTCCGAATCCTGGGACGACATATTGCTCTAATCTGCGGCAGAAACAGCTCAAAACAAAGACAGAGGATTTTTGCATGATATGGTGCTCAAAACCTTCAGGAGATTATATAATGAATTTTTACCAACCAAAAGAAGTATCATGCAAGAAAATGGAATCCGGTGAGCACACGAGGTGCACACGAGGCAGGGGGGCACGCCCTGTAATGGTGGGCGCGCCCTCCACCCACATGGCCGCCTGTGTCCTTCCAGACTACTTCTTATTTTCCTATTTTCTTAAATATTCCAAACAGAAAAAATTGCTATTAGAATTGTTTTGGAGTCGGTTTACTTACCGTACCACATACCTATTCCTTTTCGGAGTCTGAAACAGTCTGGAAAGTGTCTCTTATGTATTCCTCCGGGGACACGGTTTCAATAATGTTAGTTTCAACATTTATAGGATTACCTGAGATATAATGTTTGATTCTTTGACCATTCACCACCTTCGGATTTGTGCCTTCGAAGTTGTTGATTTTTGCCCCAGAACAATAGACCTCCTCGATAACGTAAGGACCTTCCCATTTAGAGAGAAGTTTTCCTGCAAAAAATCTTAAACAAGAGTTGAATAGCAACACATAATCACCTACGTTAAACTCACGCTTTCGTATCCTCTTATCATGCCATCTTTTAACTTTTCTTTTAAACAGCTTGGCATTCTCGTAGGCCTGGGTTCTCCATACATCAAGTGAGCTAATGTCAAATAACCTCTTATCACCGGCAAGTTTGAAATCATAGTTGAGCTCTTTAATGACCCAACATGCCTTATGTTCAAGTTCGAGAGGTAAGTGACAAGCTTTCCCATAAACCATTTTATATGGAGACATACCCATAGGAATTTTGTAAGCAGTTCTATAGGCCCATAATTGTCGGTGTACTAGAGTAAGGGTACCCTAGTATCCCGAACTCGTGCACGGACAGTGGCAGCGCCCCGCGGCGGGACTGGCCTGGTGACCGCCAAGATCCTTAGAGGCACCTTTGGAGCCGCTCAAGAACAAAGCAATCAAGACCCCGGCAAGAGGAGCTTGCCGGGAAGGCCACCCAAGGCACGAAGGAAATAAGACCCCGGCAAGAGGAGCTTGCCGAGAAGGCTTGGTGAGCGACAAGCTCCCGAGTGCGACAAGAACCTTGCCGCGGCAAGGTGCTCGCCACGGCAGGCAACCTCTCTTCATCTCCGCTCCAGCTCATCCACCAACGTGTCGCCATGGGGCTTTCCCAAGCACGCGTGTCGACGGGCTGTGCAGCCAGCAGGGAGCAGCGATAAGCGGTGCTGACGAGCTACCATCGTGGCAAACGGAGGCGCACTTGACGGTCCCTGTTACACTGTTCAGGCGACTGAGACGGGCATTTACGACTCTTGTCCCTTGCCGTCAGAGTTAGGTATAGATCCCTGTACACTGAACAAAGCGGTGTACCAACCTATGTTTTTACTATCTTACCCTTGTCTACTTGCTACCTGTGGTGATCCCTTGTGCCTATAAAAGGAGGGCCAAGTGCAACGTAGAAAGGGTTCGATTCAGCTCCGGCTTAGGGCATTAGACTCATACGAGACCACGCTCAGGCTAGGTTTTGTAGCTCCCATTGCTCCCTAGCAAGAACACAATATAATCCACAAAGCAGCAGTAGGAGTATTATCTCTCCGGAGAGCTCCGAAGCTGGGTAAATCTGCTCGTGTGCATCGCTTCGATCCGCTCTTTGTGCAATCTCCGCCCCCCTCCGAACCACAAGGGACCCAGGTCCCATAGGTGTTCGTGGGCCACGATCAGTTCTCCCCGACATCTTTGGCGCGCCAGGTAGGGGGGAAGGAGAAGATAATGGTGTGGGCCGCTGGTGTGGGCCGCCAAGCGTCGCTCGAGGAACTGTCGCCTTGCCGGGAAATGGACAACAGAGAAGCTTCCTCGAATGATAGTACTTTGTATGGAAAACCTGTGCGCGGAGGAACCGACTCGCGACTAGCTTGCGCCTTACTTTGTTTGAGTCCGCTCAACAACTTAAGTGTGCTGCAACTAGTTGCGACAAGGTTGTTTATCGAGGCGGCATCACCAGCAGGCTGCTGAAGTTCCGCACTCAGCGCTTTCATGACAAAGGTGTTCGTGACCGACAAGTTCCCATAAAAGCGAGGGCGTAAACATACAAGGAAGAAATCGAGTAAAGGAAATAACATTGCATTCGATTGCCTAAGATAGTGTATATTACATAATAACTTGTCGAGATCTAATAGATTTTCACCTAAACATGATCTCTGCGACAAGAGAAAGATAAGCTTGGCGGCCTAGTCCACCTTGGTCGCCATCGAGCGTCTTGACTCCGCTCACCCTGTCCACAATGGGTGCGACAAGGGCCTTGAGCGCTTCAACGTCACCGGATGGAGGCAGGAACTTGAGGACCTTGGTGAAGTCGGCGCTTTGGGTTGCGGAAGGCCACCTTCATCAACACCTTCTGGAGAGCCCCAGCAGAGACTTGGCGCGACTCCTCCGCCGATTGCTTTGGGATCTCCTCCCGGAGCCGCTGGAGACCCGTCAGCATGCCTTTGAAGAATAGGCTGAGCTTGACGCTGGGTTGGAGGTTCTCGTCGATGGAGTACCCAAGATCAGTCATCCCAGCTCCATCAGCTCGTTATGGATGCGGCGGCGGTGTCCACAAGACCTTTCATCCGATGCATTATGCTATCTACGAGATTATTCTGGGCGGTCACAGCATTCGACAGAAACTCCTCGGTGGCCTTGATCTTTTCCAACAGGCCCGTTTCCCGCTCCTTGGCGCCATTCAACGTCTCCATCAGGGTGGTCAGTTTCAACTCCAGATCCGCCTGGACATCCTTGGCAGCATCGAGCTCCTTGGCGCGCCGGAGCTCTTCCGCGCGTTTCTCCAAGTCAGCTCCAGCCCTCGCGACAAACGCCTCCCTAGACTCCAGCTTGGCTTGTCGGGCGCGGTAGAGCGACAACAACCTCCTTAGAAGCTGCTCCTCTTCAGGCTCACCGCTACTGCTGCTCGGAGCATCGACCAGCGACAACCCGGCGGAGGCAAGCAGCTCCGCGTCGAAAGTCTCCCCCTCGGCCGGTGCCCTGGAGCTTGATGCCCATGGGAGTTTGATAAAGACACCCTCACCGGCCTTCAGATAGGCGCCGGGCTGGGGCTCTTCGGAGTCTGGTGCGGCGTCGGTGGCAGGGGGATCGGCGGTCGGTGCAGCGCCTGGCGCTCCTGCGGCCTCAGGGCCGTCAGCGCGATCGCCAGATTCCTCCCCAGCCTCTGCGCCAGCAGTCTTGGCGGCCTCCTCGCCGGCGGGCCCGTCAGCGCCAGCCTCCTCCTCCATGTTGGCGGCGTCGACATTGTCGCCGCGAGCATCCTCCTCGCCGGCAGCCTCAGTCTCCATCGGATCACCGGCAGATGGATCTGATGGTCAGAAGAAGAAAGAACAAGTCAAGCAAATGTTCGACAGAGAAGAACAGAAGAAAAGAGAATCCAAGGGAGATTTTCAAACAAGAAAATTACCTGCAGTGGGATCTGTTGCCGCGGTTTCCACAACCGGAGGGTCGTCGGCGCTGGCCCTTGTCGGGAAGCTCCCTTGTGCGAGAGGCCTCCCTTCTTCGGGAGCGCTCCCTTGGCGGAGAGTTCTCCCTTGGCGGCGTAGTTGAAGCAAGAAGAACTTCGGGAGTGACCTCCGGTGCTTCCTGATGAGGCTGCTCTGCTCCTACATAATTCAACAAACCAGATATCAGTGTCGGAGAAGCACCCAAGCACACCCAACCATGAGAAGTAAACCAAACACTTACGCTGGGGGCTGTGCTGGGGGCTACTCTGTTGTAGGGTTGCCGGATCCGGCAAAGGAGTTCCAGACGTGCCCCCTGTCGCCACAGGGGAATCATCTGAAACGACAACCACCGGGGTCTTGGCCCTCTTCGACGCTCTCTGAGCTAGCGTCCTGAAGAAGGAGAAGGTTCAGAGTGAAGCCAGTCAGATATAAGAAAAAGAAATAAATTGGAGGATTACAAGTAGCAGCGACAAGATCTTACTCTTCCTCTTCTTCCTCGGAGCTGAGGGCGGAGAGATCAAACTCCGCTCCGGCGCGACGAAATGGGGGAGAAGATTCCCTCGGACGCTTGGCGGATGCAGGGGCCGCGACTCCAGAAGACCCCGCGCCCGTCGCCGTGGCGGAATGAGGCGCTCCCGTGGCAACAGTGCTTGCCGCGGTGGAGCGCGTCGGGCGGCGAGGCGGCTGTTGGACCGTATACCGCCCCGCCACTTCTCCAGTCTTGCGGAGGCGTCTCCTTGGCGGGACAGCGGGCTCCTCCTGCGGCAAGCTACTTGACGGCGGAGGAGAGGCGCCCCCGGCAGGCTCGCTCGGCTCGTTGTCGGGCTCGGTCTGCTCCTCCTCACCGACGAACTCTTCTCGGTCGGCAAGGCTTGCCGCCTCGGCCGTCTCTGCCTCCTCGACGGTGAACCCAAATACGCCGGCGGCAGCAGCCTTTGCAGCCTCCTCCAACCTCGTGGCGATGCGCACCATCTCCTGATCGGTGGTGTCTCGGGTGAGCCGCCTCTGCTCGTCGGCGTGGATCGGCACCTCCACCAAGTTGTCGAAGAACTGCTGCACGACGTCGTCGGCGGGCTCCTGCCAAGTTGGAACGATTCCATGGGAATCGCTGGCGGCATCATCGCCCGAGATTTGTCGGCGACGAGTTGTTACACAAGGCACGACTCCCTCGGCAACATGCACCACTCGGGTGATCCCCATCAGGCTTGAACAACTCCCGCAGCATGCCGTGAAGCTCCAGGGTAGTAAAATTCGAATTCAAACCCGGGTGCAGCCTCATGATGTCCGCCGCGTTCTGGAATTCCCAAGCAGACCTCCCCCTCTCCTGCAAGGGCGCAATGCGGCGGCGGCGAAGTCGCGCCAACTGCTCCTGATAAGCCCTGCTTGCCGGAGACGCAAAATCCTAGTCACGGCAATCTTCAACTTGTCGTCCTCCGGCGCCAAGTTGCTCCAATCATTGCCGTGAACTATGGGAGTTTGGCGCAGGGCGGTGAAAGGCTGTGGCTCCTCTTCTAAGATCCAACACCAGTCAGCTCTCCACTCCTCCCACTTGCTGCGCAACTCTCCGTCAAGGTACGCTTCCTTCTTGCTGATCCTAGAGGTCCATGCAATTCCTCCGGCAAGCGGCTCTCCTCTCTCTACGTGGGGTGCGAAGTAATGGCGGAAGAGTGCGACATTTGGGTGGACCCCGACAAAGTTCTCGCAGAGGTGTGCGAAAACGGCCATGGTGAGGACGGCGTTGGGGGTGAAGTCAAGGAGGCGGAGGCCATATGTATTCATGACATCATAGAAGAATTCAGAAAAGGGCGGGCAGAGCCCGCAGAGGAAGAAAAGCGCGAAAAAGGGGTACCCGATGGAGACCTTATCGGACGTGGCGGCGGAGATCACCCTCGCGCGCGGGTGCGCCCGCGTCGCCGTCGACCAGAAAAGATAGTACAGTTCCCGCAGCTCCTTCCTGTTGAGCAGGGGATCGAAGAGGGCCCGCTCCTTCCGCAGCGCCGCGAGCCGCTGCGCTTCGGCCGATTTCACACCTTTTCCCTTGTCGGCCTTCGGAGCCATGGGGAGAAGTGGTGGAGGAAGCCAGCGGCGTCGGTGGCACCGGTGGCAATGGAGGGGGCGGAGCGTCGCTCTCTTTGGGCTCGAGAAGAAAGGGGGGAAGCGGCGGTGGTTTCTGATGTGACAGTAGAGGCAAGTGGGCGCTCTGCCCCTGTACCCCCTGCTTATAAAGAGGGAGAGGGGGCGGGCGTTCCGATTTTTCCAATTAAAGAAAGCCCCACGATCTCCCCCACGACGCCACGTCCAGTACGTGACGGTCGTGGGAGACGTGGTGGGTCCAGGGCGAGTAATGGCGTAATCCGGACCGCGCGTGCCCATGCACTGTTTTGGGCCTGGCCCAACAGAGCTCGGCGCCGTGTGTGGCCCAGGCCCGGGGGCTCCTGTCGGTGTACTAGAGTAAGGGTACCCTAGTATCCCGAACTCGTGCACGGACAGTGGCAGCGCCCCGCGGCGGGACTGGCCTGGTGACCGCCAAGATCCTTAGCGGCACCTTTGGAGCCGCTCAAGAACAAAGCAATCAAGACCCCGGCAAGAGGAGCTTGCCGGGAAGGCCACCCAAGGCACGAAGGAAATAAGACCCCGGCAAGAGGAGCTTGCCGGGAAGGCTGGTGGCGACAAGTTCGGCGCGACAAGAACCTTGCCGCGGCAAGGTGCTCGCCACGGCAGGCAACCTCTCTTCATCTCCGCTCCAGCTCATCCGCCAACGTGTCGCCATGGGGCTTTCCCAAGCACGCGTGTCGACGGGCTGTGCAGCCAGCGGGGAGCAGCGATAAGCGGCGCTGACGAGCTACCATCGTGGCAAACGGAGGCGCACTTGACGGTCCCTGTTACACTGTTCAGGCGACTGAGACGGGCATTTATGACTCTTGTCCCTTGCCGTCAGAGTTAGGTATAGATCACTGTACACTGAACAAAGCGGTGTACCAGCCTATGTTTTTACTATCTTACCATTGTCTACTTGCCACCTGTGGTGACCCCTTGTGCCTATAAAAGGAGGCCCAAGTGCAACGTAGAAAGGGTTCGATTCAGCTCCGGCTTAGGGCATTAGACTCATACGAGACCACGCTCAGGCTAGGTTTTGTAGCTCCCATTGCTCCCTAGCAAGAACACAATATAATCCACAAAGCAGCAGTAGGAGTATTATCTCTCCGGAGAGCTCCGAAGCTGGGTAAATCTGCTCGTGTGATCGCTTCGATCCGCTCTTTGTGCAATCTCCGCCCCCCTCCGAACCACAAGGGACCCAGGTTCCATAGATGTTCGTGGGCCACGATCAGTTCTCCCTGACAATAATGCATCTTCAAGTTTCTTGGACCAATTCTTTCTAAATCTATAACAGTCTTTTGCAAAATTAATTTGAGCTCTCTATTACTCAAGTCTACTTGACCACTAGACTGGGAGTGGTATGGAGATGCAATTCTATGATTAACATCATACTTAGCAAGCATCTATCTATTATATATTAAAAGTAATATATGATGGAACCAGAAGCAAGAAAATTAGGCTAAAAAATCTCACATTAATTAGAAAATACTAGCCCTTGATCTGGTGGGTCTCTTAAAACTAAGATTATGTGACCGTTCAATCTGCGTAACATATATAAAACATGGTGGGCCTAAGAGCACTTACGTGACACATGTATACGTACACATATGTTAAAGGAAAAAAGTTGAGAAGGAAGAAAAGGAACAGCTCCACGTACCATCTCACAAGGAATTGGACCATCCAAAAAAAACTGACACGTAGGGGGTAAAATCTCTCGGCAAGCAAACACGGCCAAACTCTCCAGATGCTTCCGAAAACAAACACTATAATGTACACTAGATCAGAAGCGCGCCTTGGCGCGCGTTGCCTGGCTCAACATGGTGACCAAACACCTAAAACTTCAATATAAGAAAACCTTTAGTACGTCCAAAGGAAATTAAAATAACCACTCAGAATAAATGATTGCTCAGAATTAAAGTGATTAAAACTTTATCAATAGCTTAAAGAAATCATTCTCTGTTACCAAAGGGAATTAAAGTGATTGCTCAGAATGGATTAGACCAGTACAAAAAATTTACACGAAAAACACGGCATTACCAAAGGGCAAGGCATCATATATATACCAAAAGTATGGCAAACATGACATATGTAGTCATTACCACAAAATGGCACATAGTGCTCAACATAGCCGGCACAAAGCGCATATCTAAAGTAGTGATTCAATAATCCAAGTCTGGTATTTATCAGGGAAGCATGTAATCCAATGCAAATCATCAAAGTACAGTACAAAGTAGAATATGGTTAAATAAAAACCATCAATATTTAATATAAAGCAGAACATCTATATTAGTATTCAGGACTATCGATTATGGAAGCACACACGTCGAGTTTGTCAAATGCTGAATTCACCTCCAGACAGGGGGGCAAGCCCACATAGACCACCCAAGAGAGGAGCAATGTAGTCCATAAATATCAAAAGTACTACTCGCTTTGGAGAAGCTAACAATTCATCCAGCCCAACTCACAACAAGCAGCAACAGAGGGACCAAAACATCGCCCAGGCCCCGATTGGATTCTCAATTCACCCAACACACGTCGCGGGCTAGGAACAATAGCGGTCGAAACTGGTGGGAGACTGGGAAACAACTCACCAATCGACGGATCGGCGAGCGCATGCATGTTGTAGTACTTGCCGAAGTCGGCTCCCCCTCCCGGCTTGGCGAGGCTCGTGAGGATTTCATCGTACGAGTTGTTCGTCCCTGCGAAACAAAGGAACATACAACAGAGGCCCCGTCAGCGAGAGACCAGAACGCGACGCGACGATCCGTTTCGAGGTGGCGGGGGTCCATACCAACGGAGGATAATCGGTGCTCGAAGACGGCGGCGGCGGAGGACGAGGAGCGGGCGGCGGCGCGGCGGTCGCCGAAGAGGCAGCCCGCGAGGCCTGCAAGAAGGCCCCGCATGGGCCCTGGCGCTGCGGGCGGCATGGAGCGGGATGGGGCGGGGAGGCGCGGTGTGGAGGGGCGGCTCCTGGCGCCGCACGGGCCTGGAGATCGCGGCCGTGGCACCGGTGGTGGCCCGCGCGTGTCCGGGCCCCACGGCGGAGCAGGAGAAGAGGAGGGTGCTGGCGAGGGGACGCATGGCGGATCGGAGGGAGGGGGAAAAGGGATGGTCAGAGGGGGGCGGATGGGCGTGGGACGCGTGGTTGGCAGGCGCGGGCGTGGTAGGGTTGGCTTGCTCGGGTGGGTCGCTGCCGAGGCGAGACGGTTTGGATCAAGGAGGGAGGGAGGGGCGCCGCCGCGGTGGGCAACAGGGGACGGAGGTTGTGTGCGCGCGGGCAGAAAAGACCCTCGCGGGAGAGGGTGGAGCAGCGGCGCTTGGGGGGTGGGGGTCGAGCTCGACCGGAGGGAGGTGGCCAACGCGCGCAGGAATGGAGATGGAGGCCGGTGCTCTAACTTGGATTGAATCCGGGAAGGAGAAGGCGGCGGCGGTGATTGGGAGATGGGGGCTAGGGTTTCGTGGGTGGACGAGGATGAGAGGGATACGGGGTGATTCAGGATGGGGAGAGAGTGACGAGGGGGGTGTGGGCTGCCGTTGGATCCGGGCGCATCCGATGGTGCTTAAGGCATGATCTGCGTGAGCTGATTTTAGACCAATCAGAACAGAGTATCCCCTTTGATGATGTTAAGTATATTTAAATTGGTCGTAATCGATTGAAAATAAGATTTTGAATCATGTCTGCTATTTGACAATCTAAGAAATTTATAAACATATAGAAATAAAAATCCTTCGCATTGTGCCACCAAGTGTGATCTACTTTTCAGTAAAAATAACAAACTTTCAATATTGTTAATATCATTAGAAAAAAAGTGTTCCAAGATATGAGTTTTTTGTAAGAGAATAATTTTTCGACTCTCCAAAATGATATTTTTATAAAGAACCTAGCAAATATTTGTTGCAAATTTGGAGCACATCAATTTTATAATTCACAATCATAGCACATGTGGAGCACATCAAATACTTTTTCAAGCTTATGTAGTTGTATTTTCCTATTTGTTTCTCTTGTGTTTTTTGTACAAGGGTGCATTTTGGAATGGCATAGTTCGTTCAAATTATCTCATACTATGCACAAGGTTGCATATTGGAATGACAAACGATGCTGCCTAAGAAATTTTTTTCATATTCTTTGGACGAAAAATCAATTTTCCACTTTTCGAGGGCGCCAAATGAGTTTTTTTTGTGAAGAACCTACCAAATAATTGTTGCAAAATTGCACCAAATCATTTTTATAAAATATTAGGCCATATTTAATGCACAATTGACAAAATGGTTGGATGTCAAAAGTTTTCATCCACCTCTCGTGAAAAAGACAAATTTCTGCCGGTTTAGCTGGAAGCGGGTCAAATTTGAACTGCAATTGCCTCATACTTTGCTATTTATTTTTTCTAAAAATCATTTTTATGTACAAAAGTATCTATTTAATCAGAGAAACACCAAAAAAGTTCCAAGATTCAACCACTAGCTAGGAACGGTCATTCCCGCCTTTTTGACCACATTTTGAAACGGGCATAAAAAATTCAAAAAAAATCAAAAATTTGGAAAACCTTCGCATTGTTTCATCATATGTGGCCAAGTTACCGGCAAAAATTATAAAATTGTAATACGGCAATTATTTTAAAAAAGTTTCTTAGAAATGAGCTATCATGTGTGAAGATTCACGGCTTTCAAGCCAAATGATCAATCTTATGGACACATTCATGGCACAGTTTGTTCATATTGTGCACAAGGGTGCACCTTGGAATTCCAAACAATGTTGCCTAAGGGAGTTTTCATTATCTTTGCACGGAAAATTCATTTTCCATTTTTCGAGTGCGCGAAATGAGGTTTTTTGTGAAGGACCTACCATATATATGTTGCAAAATTGTACCAAATCAATTTTATAAAATACTAGGACATATTTGATGCATAATTGACCAAATGGTTGGGTGTAAAATTTTTTGATCCACCTCTGGTGAAAAAGACAAATTCCCGTCGATTCAGGAGGAAGCGGGTCAAATTTGAACTGTAGCTGCCTTATAGTTTGCTCTTTATTTTTTCCAAAAACCATTTCTAGGTACATAAGTATCTATTTAATCAGAGAAACACCAAAAAAGTTCCAAGATTCAACCACTAGCTAGGAACGGTCATTCCCGCCGTTTTGACCGCATTCTGGAACGGGCATAAAAAATTCAAAAAAAAACAAAATATTAGAAAACCTTCGCATTGTGTCATTATATGTGGCCAAGTTCCCAGCAAAAGTAATAAACTTGTAATACGGCAATTATTTTAAAAAAAGTGTTCTCAGAAATGAGCTATCATGCGTGAAGATTCATGGCTATCAAGCCAAATGATCTATCTTATGGCTACATTCATGGCATAGTTTGTTTAAATGATCTCATATTGTGCAAAAGGGTGAATCTTGGAATTCCAAAAAATGTTGCCTAAGGGAGTTTTCATTTTATTTGCACGGAAAAATCATTTTCCATTTTTCGAGTGCCTGAAATGAGGTTTTTTTGTGAAGTACCTACCATATATTTGTTGCAAAATTGTACCAAATCAATTTTCTAAAATACATGACATATTTAATGCACAATTGACTAAATGGTTTGGTGTAAAAAGTTTTGATCCACCTCTGGTGAAAAAGACAAATTCCCACCGATTCAGTAGGAAGCGGGTCAAGTTTGAACTGTAGCTGCCTCATAGTTTGCTATTTATTTTTTGCAAAAATCATTTCTAGTTACATAAGTACCTATTTAATCAGATAAACACCAAAAAAATTCCAAGATTCAACCACTAGCTAGGATCGGTCATTCCCGCCGTTTTGACCGCATTTTGCAACGGGCATAAAAATTCAAAAAAATCAAAAAATTGGAAAACCTTCGCATTTTGTCATTATATGTGGCCAAGTTCCCAGAAAAAATAATAAACTTGTAATACGGCAATTCTTTTAAAAAGGTGTTCTCAGAAATGAGGTATCATGCGTGAAGATTCATGGCTATCAAGCCAAATGATCAATCTTGTGGCTACATTCATGGAATAGTTTGTTCAAATGATCTCATATTGTACACAAGGGTGAATCTTGGAATTCCAAACAATGTTGCCTAAGGGAGTTTTCATTTTATTTACACGGAAAATTCATTTTCCATTTTTCGAGTGCCCGAAATGAGGTTTTTTTGTGAAGTACCTACCATATATTTGTTGCAAAATTGTACCAAATCAATTTTCTAAAATACTAGGACATATTTAATGCACAATTGACTAAATGGTTGGGTGTAAAAAGTTTTGATCCACCTCTGGTGAAAAAGACAAATTCCCGCCAATTCAGTAGGAAGCGGGTCAAATTTGAACTGTAGCTGCCTCATAGTTTGCTATTTATGTTTTCCAAAAATCATTTCTAGTTACATAAGTACCTATTTAATCAGAGAAACACCAAAAAAATTCCATGATTCAACCACTAGCAAGGAACGGTCATTCCCGCTGTTTTGACCGCATTTTGAAATAGGCATCAAAAATTAAAAAAAAAACAAAAAATTGGAAAACCTTCGCATTGTGTCATTATATGTGGCCAAGTTCCCAGCAAAAATAATAAACTTGTAATACGGAAATTCTTTTTAAAAAAGTGTTCTCAGAAATGAGCTATCATGCGTGAAGATTCATGGCTATCAGGCCAAATGATCAATCTTATGGCCACATTCATGGCATAGTTTGTTCAAATGAACTCATATCATGCACAAGGGTGCATCTTGGAATGACAAATAATGTTGCCTAAGGAAGTTTTCATTTTCTTTGCACGAAAAATTCATTTTCCATTTTTCCGAGTGCCAAAAATGAGTTTTTTTGTGAAGGTCCTACCATATAGTTGTTGCAAAAATTGAACTAATCAATTTTATAAAATATTAGGCCATATATAATGCACAATTGACAAAATTGTTTGGTGTCAAAAGTTTTGATCCACCTCTGGTGAAAAAGACAAATTCCCATCGATTCAGTAGGAAGCGGGTCAAATTTGAACTGCAGCTGCCTCATAGTTTGCTATTTATTTTTTCCAAAAATCATTTCTAGTTACATAAGTACCTATTTAATCATAAATACATGGTTTGGTGGCGATACGTCGAGGTTTGGACGGTGGTTGAGGGCTCCAATTCTAGAGCGCGTAAACTAGCATGCCCGCCGCGTGGTCACCGCGTGACCGTGGCGTTGCCATGTGTTCTGGGCGGCCTAGGCATGTCTAGTGGGTTAGGCACTCCCCAGGTAGGTGCTAGGAAGAAAATCACAACATAAGATTCTCATGAGGAGACCGATTGATGCTCAAACATGAATAAACTGCCAAGTGTTTGATTAGCGGTACGGGAAATGCACATGGCTAATGTGCGTGAGATTTGGCTGAGGATGGTCAGTTACTAAGAAGACCGTCTTCACAAATTTTCAGCTCAAAACGAGGACCCTAGGTGGTACTTGCTTTGCAAAGTACCACACTGGACATATATACGAATGTTGAAGCTGGGCTCAAAATAATGAATGGATTGAGCTGGCATTTGGTGGAAGATGGTTATTTGGGCATAGCAAAGCACTGTAGAAAATGGATACCATTTGGACATGCCAAAGTGGTACTTCCTTCACAAAGTGTTTTTCTGAACAAAATAGGAAAATGAATATTTTTGAATTATTTATGAACTAGGCAAGGAAGGTTTTTTACATATTTGATGAAGATATGACCCAAAGAATTGAAGAGATTTGTTTTGGAATTTTGGGAATGACAGAAATACAGGTTGCTTCACAACCTAGGCAAAAACTGCCACATGGACATGACACATAGGCAAAACTGATGAGGTGGCGCCTAGTCATAGCAACCCACCACAATTTAAAAGGTTATGACCATCTATATTGGTCATGATCAGCTAGAAACAAGGCAACGGACCAGTGCTATCTGCTTTATGACCATTTCGTGTAAGGAAATTACGACCTTTCTGACCAAAATGGTCGTTATAGTTTAGGGTTTGGAGCCCCCAGAACAGCTTTTGACCAATTGGTCTGAAATGGTCATAGATCTATGACCAATTCTTCCAGGGTCACTCACAGAAGGTCACCAGTTGATATATTTCTTGTAGTGGGAAGGATCCAATGGCCAGGAATCCTGAGCTGGGAGAAGCCTGCGTGTGCACTGCTATGCTTGTTTCTGGATTGATGCAATCTCGCCCAACAAATCTGAGCGATGCCACAACGAAAACATGGCCGGTAAAATAAAGAGCGATCAGACCATCCCAAAAAAAAACTGATGACCAGAATATCCCGAAAAAACTGAGCGCTTAGGCTATTCCCAAACAGAACAAAGACATACAGGTTGTAACATCCTACAAGCCATTGGCCCATCCAAAGTAAAAAAATACGTATACAGTGTAAGATCTCTCGGCAATCGAACATGCCCAATTCTCAAAATACTTTCACAAAACACACTATTTTGTACTTTAGATGCAATCTGTGCCAGCATATCCAAACACTCACTGATAATATTCAAAGATTTTATTCTCCAAACAGAAATATCTCCCAACAAACAAACATGGCCAAACTGTAAAAATACTTTCAAAAAACACATTATCATGTATATAGAGTACAACTTCCACGTCTTTTTCCTCCGGCGAAGAACAATTTAGGTGAACCAAAGATTTCAGACATTTTTGAATTTATTTTAGTTTTTTGATTGTACTGTTCACTCGAACTCATATGAGCTAGAGCTGAGAAGGGTATACTTCCATGTTCATAGATGCAATCCTTGGAATAGATTCTCACTAATAAACATAGGTGCATTCTCTCGAAACCAATCGAAAATCTCACTTGTAATATATAGAGATTCGATTACTCCAAGAAACCACTCTACATAACCAAATCTCATGTTTGCATATATATAATCCCTCGGCATCCAAGAAACCTCTTTTCCATCGTGCAATATTATAGAGTACAACTTATATATAATATAGAGTACAACTTCTACAACAATCTCTCGAAACAAATACAATTCTCACCAATAAACATAGATGTAATTTCTCAAAAAAAAAACTCTCGCTAACAATATATGGAATTCGATCTCTCCAAAAAAAATATCTCCATTGTGCAAAAATCATCTCTTTAAATTGTGCAAGGTTTTAGAATACAACATCTACATCATCTTCCTCTAGCAAACAACACTTCGATTGAACTTCCTCCACCCAGTGGAATTCAACACTGAATATCAACCAAAGTACTGGGTTATGCAATGGTACAAGGATGACGATTTTCAACTTGGAAGAAGATTGATCGAAGCACCTAGATAATAATTGAAACTCATGTAGGAGAAAGTCGTATGTTGCAAAAATAGTCATCTCACCGACTAAATCAACATTGCCAATTGTTGTAAAAAGGGGACAATATCATAAATTAGTTTGCTTTGGTACGACTATGAACAAAAGCCAGTGTCAATCTGTAAACAAGGTAGGACTATATCTACCTAAAAAAGTTTACACACATGGATAGTTATATATCGGATAATGGTACGTGATGAAGGTAGCAACAAGGATGCTGTGGTCAAGACTATAGTTTATACAACAATATTCTAATGATATATATAATTAGTTCACTGCAAAATATACTGAATGTAAAATCCGAGTTGATACGGCAGGTAGAATATGTATACTAGCGTGCCAAAGTATTTCCAACATGCATCAACAGGTGGAAATACATCATTACTACCAAACAACAACAATCTATGTTATGTGATTCTCGATTCTACATGCTTATTATTTAATGCAACACACCAATATTGAGAGCGTCAAGACATTTTCATATTGCATATGTACAATTGAGTCAGATCGGTTTCTCATATTCTGCTATTATATATTATTTTTTCTTTGTGAAATATTGCAGACCAATTGTGAGAGTATTGGGACATAGTTCAATTACGTTAATTTGAAGTCTACATTCGATTCTACGAGACAACCAACCTCAATGCAGCCAATCTAGAAAGTAAGTTGATGGGAGCTATCCGGCAACATCAATTATTCAGTTAGCAGAGAGAATTAGGAAAGGGGAATGGGATCGGGGAACATGAACATTCTCACTGTGGGAAAGTAGGAGTTGTGTAAAGAAGAACCAAGAAGTCAATTCGACTATCGAATGGTAGAGTGAAGAATCATAATAATGGGATGCATCAAAAAATTGACATTTTGTCAATGCACTTTGGTACTATCAGTACACATTATGCCAAATATATCAAGGTTTAATTGGTAATAAGAAAAATGTTTGCTCTCTTAGTGTCTACCCTTGATACTTATGAAAAATATGTAAGAAAATCAGATCAAAAACTATATAAGAAAAAGAGATTGGTATGTCTAGCAAACTATATAAATTCAACATATAAGCCACCCTTGGTTGTGGCCAGTCCACGCCTAAGGAACCAAATACCTACCAACCAAGTTTTTATGGAAATGTATATACTATATACATAAATTAAATTAATTTCAGTACAAGATTACTAAATGAACATGCCAACCTTGCACACCGGTAGAAAATTAACCTATGACTACACGAAAACAATCAGAACTATTGAATTTTTGTTTACACAAAAAACTAACCAGCATGATAAAAAGATCGGCAAAAAAATTAAAAATGTAATTTTGAGAATTTTTTCGATCATAATACTATAGCTGGTACAGCAAGCATAATTAGGAAGTAAAGAATTACGAGAAAACACATCTATCTATGTATCAATAAAAACCCAAACTTACCAAAGGTGAAACTATGTTTGCAAAATTAATCCTTATATTTAAAATTGTCAATGGATTTGGTTTATATTTCCCTTCGATAAATGAAGCAATATATTCCGAACATTCCCATTCATAAAATCCTAGCCCGCGCATCGAGCGGGCCACTTTGCAAGTTTTACGAAAAGCACCATGATTAAAATGTGAACCACCATCAGTCATGAGATATCTAGGGACTCCAAACCTCGAAAAAATTACTTCTTTAAGCATCTTAATAGAGGTGTTATCATCAGCACTACTAGTTGGAAAAGCTTCTACCCACTTAGTAACGTAATCAACAGCAACTAAAATATGTGGATATCCATTAGAGGCAGGAAATGGTCCCATATAATCAAAGCCCAAAACATCAAACGGTTCAATAACAAGAGAATAATTCATAGGCATTTCTTGACGTCTACTAATATTACCATTTCTTTGACATTCATCACAGGACAAAACAAACTTACGGGCGTCTTTGAAGAGAGTAGGCCAATAAAAACCGGATTGCAATACCTTATGTGCAGTTCTATCTCCAGCGTGGTGTCCTCCATATGCCTCGGAGTGACACTTGCGTAGGATCTGTTCATGTTCATGCTCAGGTACACAACGTCTAATAACACCATCTACTCCTTTTTTATAAAGGTGTGGGTCACCCCAGAAGTAATGTCTTAAATCATAAATGAACTTTTTCTTTTGTTGGTATGTGAAACTAGGTGGTATAAATTTAGCAACAATGTAATTAGCATAATTAGCATACCATGGAGCAGTACGAGAAGCATTTATGACCGCTAATTGTTCATCAGGAAAGCTATCATTAATAGGTACTGGGTCATCAAGAACATTCTCTAACCTAGACAAGGTGTCTGCAATAGGGTTCTCAGCTCCCTTTCTATCAATAATATGCGATCAAATTCTTGGAGCAAGAGAACCCATCTAATAAGTCTAGGTTTAGCATCTTTCTTTTCCAGAAGATATTTTATAGCAGCATGATCCGTGTGAATTGTTACTTTAGAATCAACAATATAAGGTCTGAACTTATCACAAGCAAATACAACTGCTAAGAATTGTTTTTCAGTAGTAGCATAATTTCTCTGAGCAGTGTCTAGAGTTTTACTAGCATATTGAATAACATTTAGTTTCTTATCAACTCTCTTCCCTAGAACAACACCTACAGCATAATCACTAGCATCACACATAATTCTAAAGGGTAAATTCCAATCAAGAGGCTGAACAATAGGTGTAGTGATCAAAGCTTTCTTAAGTATTTCAAATGCTTCTACACAATCATCATCAAAGACAAAAGGAATATATTTTTGCAATAAATTAGTCAGAGGCCTAGAGATTTTAGAAAAGTCCTTAATGAACCTCCTATAAAAACCAGCATGACCAAGCAAACTTCATATACCTTTAATGTCCTTGGGACACAACATATTTTCAATAGCATCAACTTTAGCTTTATCAACTTCAATACCTCTTTTAGAAATTTTATGCCCCAAGACAATGCCTTCATTAACCATAAGATAGGATCAAGATGGAAATTGTTAAAATCATGAAGAAGGAATACGTATTAGTATGCGGTAGGGTTTTAGTCCCGCATGAGGTTTCTCTGCCGTTGTTGTGTACTTATTACTTCGTTGGAATGTAATGCGACATGGCACTTTGAGTTTATTGGTTATGCTACTTGTCAGTTATTTCAAGGATATAACACATGGCACTTTATAATTCTTTCTTATAGGGGTTTATTTGATTCAAAGTGAACATTTCCATTGTTTAAGCATGAAATGTGTTATATTTTTAGTATTGTATTATTGCTACCATGAATATTGTCATAAGTTTAATATAATATAAAAAATAATCTATGTCAAAAATATATATTAAAAAAGAGGCCCAGCCATGCTCCGGCGCACGCTGACTTTACTTGAACCGTCTCGATCAAGCCCGTAGGCGAAAGGGATGGCATTTCAGCCGCCGAGCGTCCTAGCGACGGCGAACAACAGTGCAGTCGGACTCGGGATATATAGTAAGCTTATGAGAGGGGCGGCAAGGTGGGTATGTGTTGGGGAACGTAGTAATTTGGAAAAATTTCCTACGCACATGCAAGATCATGGTGATGGCATTGCAATGAGAGGGGAGAGTATTGTCCACGTACCCTCGTAGAACGTAAGCGGAAGTGTTATGACAACAAGGTTGATGTAGTCGTAGGGCACCTCCGAGTTCAGCACACGTTCAACTCGATGACGATCCCCGGACTACGATCCAGCAAAGTGTCGGGGATGAGTTCCGTCAGCACGACGGCGTGGTGACGATGATGATGCTCTACCTGCGCAGGGCTTCGCCAAAACTCCGCGACAATATGACCGAGGTGGAATATGGTGGAGGGGGGCACCGCACACGGCTAAGGAACGATCACGAAGATCAACTTGTGTGTTATGGGTTGCCCCCTGCCCCCGTATATAAAGGAGGGAGGGGGAGGTGCGGCCGGCCCCCAAGGGGTGCGCCTGGAGGAGTCCTACTCCCACCGCGAGTACGACTCCCCCCTCTTGCCTTGTTGGAGAAGGAAAGGGGGAAGGGGAAAGAGGAAGGGGGGCGCCGCCCCCCTCTTTCCTTGTCCTATTCGGACTAGGGGGGGAGGGGGCACGCGGCCTGCCCTGGCCGGCCCTCCTCTTCTCCCTCATGGCCCACTAGGGCCCATTATCCCCGGAGGTTCAGTAAACCCGGTGTTCCGGTAAAATCCCAATTTCACCCGGAACCATTCCGATATCCAAATATAGGCTTCCAATATATCAATCTTTATGTCTCGACCATTTCGAGACTCCTCGTCACGTCCGTGATCACATTCGGGACTCCGAACAAACTTCGGTACATCAAAACTTATAAACTCATAATAAAACTGTCATCATAACGTTAAGCGCGCGGACCCTACGGGTTCGAGAACTATGTAGACATGACCTAGAACTATTCTCGGTCAATAACCAATAGCGGAACCTGGATGCCCATATTGGTTCCTACATATTCTACGAAGATCTTTATCGGTCAAACCGCATAACGACATACGTTGTTCCCTTTGTCATCGGTATGTTACTTGCCCGAGATTCGATCGTCGGTATCCAATACCTAGTTCAATCTCGTTACCGGCAAGTCTCTTTACTCGTTCCGTAATACATCGTCTCGCAACTAACTTATTAGTTGCAATGCTTGCAAGGCTTATGTGAAGTGTATTACCGAGAGGGCCCAGAGATACCTCTCCGACAATCGGAGTGACAAAACCTAATATCGAAATACGCCGACCCAACATGTACCTTTGGAGACACCTGTAGTACTCCTTTATAATCACCCAGTTACGTTGTGACGTTTGGTAGCACCAAAGTGTTCCTCCGTAAAGCAGGAGTTGCATAATCTCATAGTTACAGGAACATGTATAAGTCATGAAGAAAGCAATAGCAATATATTAAACGATCAAGTGCTAGGCTAACGGTATGGGTCATGTCAATCGCATCATTCTCCTAATGATGTGATCCCATTAATCAAATAACAACACATGTCTATGGTCAGGAAACATAACCATCTTTGATTAATGAGCTAGTCAAGTAGAGGCATACTAGTGACTATATGTTTGTCTATGTATTCACACATGTATCATGTTTCCGGTTAATACAATTCTAGCATGAATAATAAACATTTATCATGAAATAAGGAAATAAATAATAACTTTATTATTGCCTCTAGGGCATATTTCCTTCAGTCTCCCACTTGCACTAGAGTCAATAATCTAGTTCACATCATCATGTGATTCAACACTAATATTCACATCTGTATGTGATTAACACCCATAGTTCACATCGTCATGTGACCAACACCCAAAGGGTCTACTAGAGTCAAAAATCTAGTTCACATCGCTATGTGATTAACACCCAAAGAGTACTAAGGTATGATCATGTTTTGCTTGTGAGAGAAGCTTAGTCAACGGGTCTGTCACATTTAGAGCCGTATGTATTTTGCAAATATTCTATGTCTACAATGCTTTGCACGGAGCTACTCTAGCTAATTGCTCCCACTTTCAATATGTATCTAGATTGAGACTTAGAGTCATCTGGATCAGTGTAAAAAGCTTGCATCGATGTAACTCTTTACGACGGGCTCTTTTATCACCTCCATAATCGAGAAATATTTCCTTAGTCCTTACTAAGGATGTTCTTGAACAATGTCCAGTGATCTACTCCTAGATCACTATTGTACTCCCTTGCCAAATTCAGAGCAAGGTATACAATAGGTCTGGTACATAGCATAGCATACTTTATAGAACCTATGACCGAGGCATAGGGAATGACTTTCATTCTCTTTTCTATTTTCTGTCGTGGTCGGGATTTGAGTCTTACTCAATTTCACACGTTTTCAACACAGGCAAGAACTTTTTCTTTGACTGTTCCATTTTGAACTACTTCAAAATCTTGACAAGGTATGTACTTATCGAAAAACGTATCAAGCGTCTTGATCTATCTCAATAGATCTTGATGCTCAATATGTAAGTAGCTTTACTGAGGTCTTTCTTTTAAAGAACTCCTTTCAAATACTCCTTTATGCTTTCCAGAAAAATTATACATCATTTCTGATCAACAATATGTTACTCACATATATTTATCAAAAAGGCGGTAGTGCTCCCACTCACTTTATTGTAAATACAGGCTTCACCGCAAGTCTGTATAAAACTATATGCTTTGATCAACTTATCAAAGCGTGTATTCCAACTCTGAGATGCTTGCACCAGTCCATAGATGGATCGCTGGAGCTTGCACATTTTGTTAGCTCCTTTAGGATTGAAAAAACCTTCTGGTTGCATCATATACAACTCTTCTTTAATAAATCCATTAAAGAATGTTGTTTTGACATCCATTTGCTAGATTTCATAAAATGTGGCAATTGCTAACATGATTTGGACAGACTTTAAGCAATGCTAGAGTTGAGAAAATCTCATTGTAGTCAACACCTTGAACTTGTCGAAAACCTTTTGCAAGAAGTCGAGCTTTGTAGATAGTAACACTACTATCAGGGTCCGTCTTCCTCTTGAAGATCCATTTATTTAACTTGACTTGCTGATCATCGAGCAGGTCAACCAAAGTCCCCACTTTGTTCTTATATATGGATCCTATCTCAGATTTTATGGCCTCAAGCCATTTCGCGGAATCTGGGCTCATCATCGCTTCCTCATAGTTCATAGGTTCATCATGGTCTAGTAACATGACTTCTAGAATAGGATTACCGTACCACATTGGTGCGGATCTTATTTTGGAAGACCTACGAGGTTCGGTAGTAACTTGATCTGAAGCTTCATGATCATCATCATTAGCTTCCTCACTGATTGGTGTATGAATCACAGGAACTGATTTCTGTGATGAACTACTTTCCAATTCGGGAGAAGGTACAATTACCTTATCAAGCTCTACTTTCCTCCCACTCACTTCTTTCGAGAGAAACTTCTTCTCTAGAAAGGATCCATCTTAGCAACAAATATCTTGCTTTCGGATCTGTGATAGAAGGTGTACCCAATAGTTTCCTTTGGGTATTCTATGAAGATGCACTTCTCTGATTTGGGTTCGAGCTTATCAGGTTGAAACTTTTTCACATAAGCATCGCAATCCCAAACTTTAAGAAATGACAACTTAGGTTTACGGCTAAACCATAGTTCATACAGTGTCATCTCAACGGATTTAGATGGTGCCCTATTAAACATGAATGCAGCTGTCTCTAATGTATAACCCCAAAACGATAGTGGTAAATCGGTAAGATACATCATAGATCGCACCATATCAAAATAAAGTACGGTTATGACGTTCGGACACACCATAACGTTGTGGTGTTCCAGGTGGCGTGAGCTGTGAAACTATTCCACATTGTTTTAATTGAAGACCAAACTCGTAACTCAAATATTCATCTCCACGATCAGATCACAGAAACTTTACTATCCTGTTGCGATGATTTTCCACTTCACTCTGAAATTCTTTGAACTTGTCAACTATTTCAGACCTATGTTTCATCAAGAAGATATACGCATATCTGCTCAAATCATCTGTGAAGGTCAGAAAATAATGATACTTGTCGCGAGCCTTAATATTCATCGGACTACATACATCATTATGTATGATTTCCAACAAATCTGTTGCTCGCTTCATTGTTTTGGAGAACGGAGTCTTAGTCATCTTGCCCATGAGGCATGGTTCGCAAGCATCAAGTGATTCATAATGAAGTGATTCCAAAAGTCCATCAGCATGGAGTTTCTTCATGCGTTTTACACCAATATGACCCAAACAGCAGTGCCACAAATAAGTTGCACTATCATTATTAACTTTGCATCTTTTGGCATCAATATTATGAATATGTGTATCACTACGATCAAGATCCAACAAACTATTTTCATTGGGTGTATAACCATCGAAGGTTTTATTCATGTAAACAGAATAACAATTATTCTTTAACTTTAAATGAATAATCGTTTTGCAATAAACATGATCAAATCATATTCATGCTCAACGCAAACGCTAAATAACATTTATTTGGCTTTTAACACTAATCTCCAAAATATAGGGAGTGTGTGATGATGATCATATCAATCTTGGAACTATTTCCAACACTCATCGTCACGTCCCCTCAACTAGTCTCTGTTTATTATGTAACTCCTGTTTCGAGTTACTGATCTTAGCAACCGAACAAGTATCAAATACTCAGGGGCTACTACAAACACTAGTAAGGCACACATCAAACACCTGCATATCAAATATACCCTTGTTCACTTTGCCACCCTTCTTATCTACCAAATATTCAGGTCATTTCTGCTCCCAGTGATCATTTCCTTTGCAGTAGAAGCACTCAGTTTCAGGCTTTGGTCCAGCTTTGGGCTTCTTCGCGGGAGCGACAACTTGCTTGTCATTCTACTTCAAGTTCCCTTTCTTTCCCTTTGCCCTTTTCTTGAAACTAGTGGTCTTGTCAATCATCAACACTTGATGCTCTTTTCTTGATTTCTACCTTCGTCGATTTCAGCATCACGAAGAGCTTGGGAATTACTTTTGTCATCCCTTGCATATTATAGTTCATCACGAAGTTCTACTAACTTGGTGATGGTGACTAAAGAATTCTGTCAATCACTATGTTATCTGGAAGATTAACTCCCACTTGATTCAAGCGATTGAAGTACCCAGACAATCTGAGCACATGCTCACTAGTTGAGCGATTCTCCTCCATCTTTTAGCTATAGAACTTGTTGGAGACTTCATATCTCTCAACTCGGGTATTTTCTTGAAATATTAACTTCAATTCCTGGAACATCTCATATGGTCCATGACGTTCAAAATGTCTTTGAAGTCCCGATTCTAAGCCGTTAAGTATGGTGCACTAAACTATCAAGTTGTCATCATATTGAGCTAGCCAAACGTTCATAACGTCTGCATTTGCTCCTGCAATAGGTCTGTCACCTAGCGGTGCATTAAGGACATAATTCTTCTGTGCAGCAATGAGGATAAACCTCAGATCACGGATCCAATCCGCATCATTGCTACTAACATTTTTCAATACAATTTTCTCTAGGAACATATTAAAATAAACATATGAAAGCAACAAACATAGGGAAGCAACAACGCGAGCTATTGATCTACAACATAATTTGCGAAATACTACCAGGACTAAGTTCATGATAAATTAAAGTTCAATTTATATATTACTTAAGAACTCCCACTTAGATAGACATCCCTCTAATCTTCTAAGTGATTACGTGATCCATATCAACTAAACCATGTCCGATCATCACGTGAGATGGAGTAGTTTCAATGGTGAACATCACTATGTTGATCATATCTACTATATGATTCACGCTCGACCTTCGGTCTCCGTGTTCGAGGCCATATCTGTATATGCTAGGCTCGTCAAGTTTAACCTGAGTATTCGCGTGTGCAACTGTTTTGCACCGTTGTATTTGAACGTAGAGCCTATCACACCCGATCATCACGTGGTGTCTCAGCACGAAGAACTTTCATAACGGTGCATACTCAGGAGAACACTTCTTGATATTTAGTGAGATATCATCTTATAATGCTACCGTCAATCAAAGCAAGATAAGATGCATAAAGGATAAACATCACATGCAATCAATATAAGTGATATGATATGGCCATCACCATCTTGTGCTTGTGATCTCCATCTCCAAGCACCGTCGTGATCACCATCGTCACCGGGCGCGACACCTTGATCTCCATCGTAGCATCGTTGTCGTCTCGCCAATCTTATGCTTCTCGACTATCACTACCACTTAGTGATAAAGTAAAGCATTACAGCGTTGCATTTCATACAATAAGCGACAACCATATGGCTCCTGCCATTGCCGATAACCGGTTACAAAACATGATCATCTCATACAATAAAATATAGCAACACGTCTTGACCATATCACATCACAACATGCCCTGCAAAAACAAGTTAGACGTCCTCTACTTTGTTGTTGCAAATTTTACGTGGCTGCTACGGGCTGAGCAAAAACCGTTATTACCAACGCATCAAAACCACAACGATAGTTCGTCAAGTTGGTGCTGTTTTAACCTTCGCAAGGACCGGGCGTAGCCACACTCGATTCAGCTAAAGTGAGAGAGACAGACACCCGCCAGTCACCTTTAAGCACGAGTGCTTGTAACGGTGCAACCAGTCTCGCGTAAGCGTACGCGTAATGTCGGTCTGGGCCGCTTCATCTCACAATACCGCTAAACCAAAGTATGACATGCTGGTAAGCAGTATGACTTGTATCGCCCACGACTGACTTGTGTTCTACTCGTGCAAATAACAACAACGCATAAAACTAGGCTCGGATGCCACTGTTGGGAAACATAGTAATTTCGAAAATTTTCCTATGCACACGCAAGATCATGGTGATGGCATTGCAACGAGAGGGGAGAGTATTGTCCACGTACCCTCGTAGACCGTAAGCGGAAGCGTTATGACAACGCGGTTGATGTAGTCGTACGTCTTCACGATCCGACCGATCCAAGTACCGAACGTACGACACCTCCGAGTTCAGCACACGTTCAGCTCGATGGCGATCCCGGACTCCGATCCAGCAAAGTGTCGGGATGAGTTCCGTCAGCACGACGGCGTGGTGGCGATGATGATGCTCATCGGCGAGGGCTTCGCCTAAACTCATGACGATATGACCGAGGTGGAATATGGTGAAGGGGGCACGCGACACGGCAAAGGAACGATCACAAAGATCAACTTGTGTGTTATGGGGTGCCCCCCTGCCCCCGTATATAAAGGAGGAAGGGGGAGGTGCGGCCTGCCCCAAAGTGCGCTGAGGAGTCCTACTCCCACCGGGAGTAGGACTCCCCTCTACCTTGTTGGAGAAGGAAAGGGGGAGGGGAAAGAGGAAGGGGGGCGCCGCCCCCCTCTCTCCTTGTCCTATTCGGACTAGGGGGGGAGGGGGCGCGCGGCCTGCCCTGGCCGGCCCTCCTCTTCTCCCTCATGGCCCACTAAGGCCCATTATCCCCCGGGAGGGTTCCGGTAAACCCCCGGTGTTCCGGTAAAATCCCAATTTCACCCTGAACCATTCCGATATCCAAATATAGGCTTCCAATATATCAATCTTTATGTATCGACCATTTCGAGACTCCTCGTCACGTCCGTGATCACATCCGGGACTCCGAAAAAACTTCGGTACATCAAAACTTATAAACTCATAATAAAACTGTCATCGTAACGTTAAGCGTGCGGACCCTACGGGTTCGAGAACTATGTAGACATGACCTAGAACTATTCTCGGTCAATAACCAATAGCGGAACCTGAATGCCCATATTGGTTCCTACATATTCTACGAAGATCTTTATCGGTCAAACCGCATAACGACATACGTTGTTCCCTTTGTCATCGGTATGTTACTTGCCCGAGATTCGATCGTCGGTATCCAATACCTAGTTCAATCTCGTTACCGGCAAGTCTCTTTACTCGTTCCGTAATACATCATCTCGCAACTAACTTATTAGTTGCAATTCTTGCAAGGCTTATGTGATGTGTATTACCGAGAGGGCCCAGAGATACCTCTCTGACAATCGGAGTGACAAAACCTAATCTCGAAATACGCCAACCCAACATGTACCTTTGGAGACACCTGTAGTACTCCTTTATAATCACCCAGTTACGTTGTGACATTTGGTAGCACCCAAAGTGTTCCTCCGGTAAACGGGAGTTGCATAATCTCATAGTTACAGGAACATGTATAAGTCATGAAGAAAGCAATAGCAATATACTAAACGATCAAGTGCTAGGCTAACGGAATGGGTCATGTCAATCACATCATTCTCCTAATGATGTGATCCCATTAATCAAATAACAACACATGTCTATGGTCAGGAAACATAACGATCTTTGATTAATGAGCTAGTCAAGTAGAGGCATACTAGTGACTATATGTTTGTCTATGTATTCACACATGTATCATGTTTCCGGTTAATACAATTCTAGCATGAATAATAAACATTTATCATGAAATAAGGAAATAAATAATAACTTTATTATTGCCTCTAGGGCATATTTCCTTCAGTATGTACACCGGTTGTTGTGTCCCCGCCAGGCGAGGTGGGACTAAAACTATGCGGCGCACCGCGCCAACGTCCCCTCCCGTACACCCACATGTCCTTAAAGGGCAAACCCACGCGCCTGAAGCGCCTAGTTAGTGGGCCGACGTACACACTCTGCCGTCCCCCCAACCCCCCCCCCACAGGCGTATTCTATGGGCCGACCAACGCGGTGCACCCAACGGCCCGCTCAGCCGCAACTCCAGCCTCTGCCCAGACATTGTTTCAGGGGTTTAGCCCCACCTCGCCCGCTGAGGGATGCACGGACTGGCTTAAACAGCCGCCTCGCCGTCCCCTTGTAAGATCACATACTCTCCTAATGCGTTGGCTCTCTAAGTTGTTGTCGCCGTGCTGGGCCTTCCCGTTAGCGTCGACATAGGATGGCATGGGTATTTTAAAAAAAATCACCGCCGCGAAGGACACCTTTTATTTATTGCATGTGTTGTGGTATACAAATTTGATAAAAATAACAGCAACAATACAAACTGGTATTGATTAACAAAGCAACAATAATAGTTTCACACACACATAACATAACAATAATAGTTGCACATTTTATAACATTTTCTCTCACAATAGCGTACTAATAATAGTTGGAAACACATGTATCATTTAGTCTCAAGCCACAATAAAACGTTAAAAATTGTTTGCATATATAGTATGTCTAGCATCAGAATGACATGTAAATTGAACTCCGCCTTGCTTTCATGAATAAAACTCTAAGCCTGGTACCAACATAGCAAAATGTAAACAACTCATCAGACAATTGTAATGAACTAACTACGACAAAAAAACAAAAAAATTGTATAACTTACTTTTCATTCAATTTGCATGTTTGCCGTCTATGGCCCCCTAAGTGACATAGGCCGCAAAGAGGACTAGGTTTTTTCTCAAAAAAGATTTTGGTCTTCCATTTTTTTAACATTTCGATCATTCTTTAACCACTCTGTCTTGATCTGTTTAAGTGCGCCCTTCGTGGAATCTTTAATCACCTATAACATCAACAGGTTATTCCGGCTCAGGTGCCTCCTCCTGCACATTCCTTCTACGACCAACAGCATCATCATCAGGGACCTTTTTCTTAGATATTATATTATTCATACACTGCATCAACTCATCAAGCACCAATGGATCATTTGATGCAACATGGAAAGCTTCTGCTCCTATTATACTGACAATACCGAGCACACTGATCTGACCCTGATCAACCCCAGCCAAACATGTAACTCTTGCGTTGTGCACGCAGCCGACCTCTCGCATCTTTTGACATTCTCTTAAGGTGCAGCATTTAGGTATTTGCGATATTTTCAGATGAACCAACACATACTGAATGTGTTTGCAAGGCAGCCCTTTTCGAACCATTCATCCACAACTGCATTCTATAGTTTCCTCTGAGTTTCCAGGTCGATACTCAACTCTAAACTAAACTTTGCGGCTAATTTTCCATGTCACGATGAAGGTGTGACGGTCAACTCCCACTAGCATCTCAAAAATCTCCAGCTGTCCCATCTTCTTGATTTCATCTTGAAGAATATAAAA
Organism: Aegilops longissima; assembly: GCA_021605205.1. NCBI lineage: Eukaryota > Viridiplantae > Streptophyta > Magnoliopsida > Poales > Poaceae > Aegilops > Aegilops longissima. The sequence continues at coordinate 362,689 of JAHIAM010006737.1, forward strand.
ATTGGCATGAGTGATACTTTGGCAGCAGGCTTCTCAATGTCCTTATCATGCACCTCATTCTGATGTAGTGGAACTATGCAGTTCTCATAATGCACTACTAGATCAACAGTAGTCATACCGTCGTCCAGGTGAAGGTGGAGACTAGAGTTCAGGCTTTCACTCCTCTGATTACTGCGCATACCAAGAAAAAAGCCATCTGACATATATGATGCTGCTCAACCTCCTCTTCCTATACATCCTATTTAGCCACGCTTCTGTTTTATCGGTCTTCCATTTACCAACAAAAGCAAGTCATCTCGTCTCAAGGTTAGCTGGAGAGGTGGAGTAGTACAAGAGTGACCTGAACTCATTCCGTGATTTGTAATTAAGGTCCTTCTGCATATTTTTTCACATGCCATGAGCAAAGACGGTGTAACACATCTGCCAACTGTAACGCCCTCGATGCGGCTATATCTCCCACGTGTCGAAGCACGACTTAGAGGCATAACCGCATTGAAAGCAATGTCGCAAGTGAGGTAATCTTCACACAACCCATGTAATACATAAGGGAAATAGATACATAGTTGGCTTACAATCACCACTTCACACAATACATGAGTAAAGCATTACATCATACAGATACAATCAAGGTCCGACTACGGAACCAAAATAAAAGAAGACTACCCCAAATGCTACACAGATCCCCGATCGTCCCAACTGGGCTCCACTACTGATCAACTGAAACGAAACAACACAATGAACAAGATCTTCATCGAGCTCCTCCTTGAGCTCGGATGCGTCACCTGCACGGTTTCATCGGCACCTGCAAACTGGTTTTGGAAGTATCTGTGAGTCACGGGGACTCAGCAATCTCACACCCGCGAGATCAAGACTATTTAAGCTTATGGGTAGGAGAAGGTAGTGAGGTGGAGCTGCAGCAAGCGACTAGCATATCTGGTGTCTAACATACGCAAATGAGAGCGAGAAGAGAAGACAAAAGCACGGTCGAACAACTATGATCAAGAAGTGATCCTAGAACAACCTACGTCAAGCATAACTCCAACACCATGTTCACTTCCCGGACTCCGCCGGGAAGAGACCATCACGGTTACCTGCGGTTGGTGTATTTTAATTAAGATCAACTTCGGGTTTTCTACAACCGGACATTAACAAATTCCCATCTGCCTCATAACCGCGGGCACGGCTTTCGAAAGATAATACCCTGCAGGGGTGTCCCAACTTAGCCCATGATAAGCTCTCGCGATCAACGAAGGATATTCCTTCTCCCCGGGAAGACCCGATCAGTCTCGGAATCCCGGCTACAAGACATTTCGACAGCAATAAAACAAGACCAGCAAAGCCGCCCGATGTGCCGACAAATCCCGATAGGAGTCGCACGTACCTCGTTCTCAGGGCACACCGGATAAGTCAAGCTACGAGTAAAACCAAGCCTCGAGTTTCCCCGTGGTGGCCCCAGAGGTCTGCTCGGTTCGGACCAACACTCGGAGGAGCACTGGCCCGGGGGGGCTAAAATAAAGATGACCCTTGAGTCTGCAGAATCCAAGGAAGGGGTATATGTGGTAGGTAGTCAAATGGTAAAACCAAGGTTGGGCCTTGCTGGAGGAGTCTTATTCAAAGCGAACTGTCAAGGGGGTCCCATAAATCACCCAACCGCGTTAGGGACGCAAAATCCGGGAACATAATACCGATATGACGGAAACTAGGGCGGCAAGAGTGGAACAAAACACCAGGCATAAGGCCGAGCCTTCCACCCTTTACCAAGTATATAGATGCATTAATTAAATAAGATATATTGTGATATCCCAACAAGTAAACATGTTCCAACAAGGAACAACATCTCCATGTTCCAACAAGGAACAAACTTCAACTTCACCTGCAACTAACAACGCTATAAGAGGGGCTGAGCAAAGCGGTAACATAGCCAAACAACGGTTTGCTAGGAAAGGATGGTTAGAGGCTTGACATGACAACATGGGAGGCATGATATAGCACGTGGTAGGCATCGTAGCATAGGCATAGCAAAAGAGCGAGCATCTAGCAAGCAAAGATAGAAGTGATTTCGAGGGTATGGTCATCTTGCCGAGATCCGCAAGGAAGAAGAACGAGTCCATGAAGAAGACAAGCGGACGAAGTCGAGCGAATCCTCACAACTCCGAACGAAACCGTAGCTAACGAGAGAAGCAACCCGGAAAGAAACAAACAACATGGTAAACACACAAGCATAAACATGTCATGATGCACAAACAAGTATGATGCATGTCCGGTTTAAATAGCATGGCATGGCAATATGCACAAACAAAACTACAAGTTAAGTGGAGCTCAATATGCAACGAGTTGCATATTGAAAAAACACCACATCAATTTTTTAGTTCTCTCTCGGTTATGTACCCAACAATATTAAATATTGGTTAACATGGCAAGTGGTGAAGCATGTCAAAACTATACCATCTAAACAATTTAAATGGGGCCGGACATAAAAACAACAAATCCGGTAAATCCCCATATGCATTTAGCAATTTAATGCAACAACAATTTTAAACATTTTAATTGTTGTTATCATGATGCGGATGACATATGCAAGTTTTAAGCAATTTTATGAAAATGTTGACATGAGCATGATATGAAGCATTTGTCACCATGGCGAAACAAAAAGGGTTCCACGGCGGCAAATCCGAAAATGATGCCACGGCAGCATATCGGTTCTGGTAGCTCATGGAGATACCGGTGCAAAAGAAGTGGGCGTGAGCGTGTCATGCAAGGATGGTGGGGTGCTCCCGGATTCCGGGTTCCCACGGGACGGTGGCATGACAAAAGAGGGGCATCGCAAGGACAAACGGGCACGAGGCAAACACGAGCATCTCATACAACACATGCATTCGGTCCACGGGCGGTCGTCTCGGGGTTATACCTTCGAAGCGTGCATTTTCGGAGCGGGTCGAGTTCGATACGATGTAGAGGAAGTAGACGTTCTCGTAGCGGTCGTAGTGGAAGTAGTGGTTCACGGACGTCGTGGAAGTAGTCGTTCGCGGCGACGGTAGAGGTACTCGCGATCTTGGCGACGGTAGTGGTACATCTCGTAGTGGAAGTAGTTGTTCATGTCCCGTGGATGTTCGGGGTCCACGGGGTCTTCGAGGGTCGACGGTAGTGGTACACACGTCATCGGGGTACTTGTCGGTCTGGTCTTGGCGAAAAGCATGTCGACGGTAGTGGTACTCATATTGTCGTGGTACTTGGCGATATCCGAGACGGTCTTGCGTATCCGTGCGTAGAGGTACTTGGCGTTCCGGTCCTGTAGTCGTACTAGGCCTTCGGTGAACTTGGCGAAATCCACGAAGGCGTCCTTGGGCGCTCCTGGTTGCCGCGACTTGGCAAAATGAAGGGGATCTTGGCATCCATGCAACCGGCAGCGGAGGTGCATGAAACCAGCGGCAGAGGACAAAGCAAGGGCAGAGCTGCGCTCGATGGCAGGAAGTGAAGAAGACGGTGCGGTAGCGGGGCGAGGAACACAGGGGCCATGGCGGCATGGACGGCCAGAAAGCGCTCGGGATTGAGCTCCTCTCGATCCAGAGCATGGATGCGGCCGTGGGACGGAGGTGGAGGCCCGGCGAGGTCGACGGCTTAGGCCTCCATGGGGCGGCATGGACGAAGTAGCCGACGTCGGCCTTGGCTCGAAGCAGGGGAGGCGCGGCCATGGCAGGGCCCGACGAATCCGGACAGGGGCGACGCTTGACGACGGAGGGCGACTCGAGGCAGGGGGCGCCGGAGTTGGACTCCAGTGGTGGCATGGGAGGCCAGGCGCGGCGTCAGGTAGACGAGGAGGCGGGGACGAGGGCCGATGAGGGCGCGCGACGGAGCTCAGCGGGCGTGCTCTGATGGAGATACTTGAACGGGGGCGGCGGAGCACGGGCAGGAGGTGATCTGGGTTGTCCTCCTCGCCCTAGACAAGACAAGGCAGGGAGGTCTTGGCGAAGGGCTCCGCGGCCGAGGGCACCACGGCGGGCCTGAGCGACGGCGAGGGGCGGCGGGATCGAGAGGCACGGGAGGAGGAAGGGGCGCGAGGGAGGAGATCGAAGGGAGAGATGGGGATCGAGGGAGAGATGCGGGTGTGCGGCGCTGGAGGGAGGACGAGGGAGAGATTGAGAGGAGGGGGTCGGGCTAGGGTTAGGAGGGGCGGCTGGGCCTTGGGAGGCCGGCCCAGTGGAGAAAGAAGTGGCCAGAGGCCTGGCTGGGCAGCTGGGCTGGGCTCTCTCTCTCTCTCACTAATCTCTATCAGAAAAGAAATAGAGAGAGGAAAAGAAAGAGAGGGTTAGGGAAAGATTTGCGCATGGGGATAATTTTCCCGGACTCACAAAAATAAGCTCGATCCAGGAAAAACAGAAAAGAGGCACGAATGCAAGATTTAAATTCAAACTTATTTGAATTTAATTCAAATGGTTTGAACTAGAACAAGGTTTTAGAAGTGTCCAAAAATGTTGAGGATTTCGGTGGGGTTACTGAAAATGACGAAAGAATTTATGGGCAGAGTTGGAGGCCAAGAATTAAGATAACAAAGGCATTGGGATTTATTTGCAAGTGTGTTATGATCAATTCCAAATAAATGGAATAATTTTATATAGCTCCATAATATTGGGAGGATATGTTATAAAGAGAAGTCACCCTTCCCTCGATTTAAATGGATCGAAGATCCATACAATTTATTTAGATGAGTTTTAAAATTAAATGGCATGATGGCATGATGACATGATGCAATGCAAAAATAAAAGAGAAAGCACAAAAGAAACACACGGCGAAACTCGGAATAGCTGGAAGTCTTCTGGAGCGTCAGTCTCGGGGCTTCACACAAACCAACGCAATAGCTCGGATCATTGTAGCATCTCCATCTGTGATGACTGACCTTGGCTTCTTTTGAGAATTGGCCTTCGGGAATGTCTGGAGCAGCCACACGTACGTCGCTTCTGTCTCGTAAGACACAATGGCACAACCAAACACAACGGTGCAACGGTGATTATTTACACCAACAAAGGGGACGAACGGCATATCATATCTGTTCATCTTATATGTGCTGTCAAACACAGTCACATCTCCATACAATTGATAGTCCCTCCGCAACTGTGCATCCCACCAGAACATGCTATTTAACCGGCCCTCCTTATCGAGCACATACACAAAGAAGAACTCTGGATCCATCTCCTTTCTTCTACACTTGATCCCGATTATCGTGTCAGCATCACCCTTTGCAATCAACTTCATTTTTTCTCGGCAGCATAGGTTGTAGACGTCTCATCTTAGAAGCCCGCAATTATCATATGAACCATACCTGTTAATGAAGTTGTCGATGATGATATGCTTTTTGATCCCAGCTCCTTTCATCGCCACGATCTCAGCTATTTGATGATCTCCCATCACTCTATGTGACTGCGGGAATGCCACCTCATCTGCTCTAGCCAGCAAATGGTTGTGATCATCCATGAAAGCTGCCATGAACCAAACTCCACGTCCTTTGTCCAACAATGTGACCAAATGTGCGCCACACTCGCACCGAGTCTCAGGTCTTAGTCTGCGGGTACAGCCCTCCGGGTTTAAAATTTTACTCTGGCGTTTACTGCCCTCGAGCAAATGTACCGCCTGTGCTGAATAGTGGTTGACATACCTTTCCCTCATTTGACCTTATCTTTTCTGATACTGAATCCACGCTCTCTGGCGTAGTTATTATAGAATGTGTAAGCCTTCCATTGTGATCCAAAGGTCATAGCCATAACCTTCCAGTGTGTCTGTAGTGCCTGCTGCTGGATTTCAGTCTCCTCAATGTAGATATCAGCTCCATCGTCATGCTCATCGCCATCATCACCACTCCAACCATCCAAGTTTTCCTACAATATTACACACAAGCACCTGTAAATTGTCATTATTTAGTTTTTATTATTGCATGACGTCCAAAATGTTTTGACCGAACCTGACTTATGTTATTGGCGAAAGATTCCTCAAAATAATTTTCCTCATTGCGGACATCGATATCCTCCTGCACATAAAAAATCATATGCACGTGTAAGTACCCATATGGTTGTTACGTCTTCACTACAAGCACCATCCTCATTCTTTTGAAAGTCCTCTTAGGTAAATTATCATATAACGACCACGATTCATTGTCGTTTCTGTCATCATCTTTAGAACTTCGATTTTCATCCGTACGACCAACACTATCGCTACCATACCACTCACTCGTCTGCAAGAGTGCATCCGTAAATCCTGTTTCTTCCTGCATCGAATAACCTCACTACCAACACTGCAGAATTAAAAATAAAAACGATATGTCAATTCAAAATCAAACTAGCGGGCATGCCAATGAATAGTTCATAACATCAAAATCATTGCAAAAAATTAGTTACAACAACTAAATTGTTGAGTTGCGAACTAGAGGGTTTACGTGGCAAACCTAGAGGCTGGCGGGTCTCAATGCCCGGCAGGAAGGCCTTCAGGTACGTGCAGTGGAGGTCAAAACTAGACAGGACATGTTTTTCATGGTTTGGCCTCCACTGCATGTTTTTTCCTGTGCCAATTTACGACAATTGGCACAGGACAAAACATGCAGTGGAGGCCAAAACTAGACAGGACATCTAACGAGCGAGATCGCTCAAAGGACGCGAACAGATGACCAAAAATGCCCAGGTTATGGATGTGATCGAGGTGTTCAGTTTTACTATCCTAAATAGACAACAAGGTTTGGCAAAAATAAGTTTATGCATATTTGCACTTACAAAATAAACAATTAAACCTCTTAGATTATTGTCACAAAGTATGCACTAGATGAATAATGATTTCACTACCCTCGTTATTGGAGTTTGATTTTCCACGGAGTTCATTTCATCGGAGGTGACAAACTTATGCATGTGCTGAGTTTGGTCCAAACTTGCCCTCCGCAATGAGAAGAAACTTGTCAAACTTTATATTTTTCCTAGAACCTACTAAAAAGGATTCAGGAAAAAAAAGAGACTCGGCATTGCCGCAAGTTCGCCGGTTCCTCCAGAAAAATACTGGGGAAAGTATGGCAGGAGGGCCCCGTACAAGCAGGCGAAGGAGCATTGACAGAGGTCTATGTTTGCTGGGTTTGCGCAGACGGAAACTAGGAAAACCTTTTCTCTTTTCGTTTTTCATTATGGAATTCCAGGGTCACGCGGATGTCGAGTAACCATGGGGAAAAAACTCGCAAACTCCCACCCTTTTAGCATTCCATATCTATCCCCAGTTGTAGCTTGATTTCCCACACATTGGATAGAAATTTTCTATATCTGAAAACAATATCCACTCCAGGCCGAAAGTAGTATATATTTTTACATGTGGCATGCATGTTAGAAAGGACAAAGGGGGTTATTTTAAAATGGTTTGATGTTGAAATAGCAACTACTACTGTGTGTCATGGAAGACTTGACTGGAATAATAAGTCTTCCCTTAATGCTGAATGAGTTGTGAGCATAATGTTGTTATGACAGCGTCCCACACTGGAACCTTCAATTATTGTCGAGATAATTTATTGCTGGTAGCGGTAATTAGCAGGATTGTCCCACATACCTAGGAAGTCAAGACAGTAAGATGGAATCCGAGATCACACAGAATCCACGAAGCACGAACACGGATGGCAGAGAAGGACGATTGTGTGGCTCCTGACAAAAGATCAGAGTTAGCAATTGATCATGAAGAAGGGAGGATGTGTGGCAGAAAAAGACGTACAACATCAGTGGGTGGCTCATCGGCGACGGCTAACGGAGCATCAGAGGGCAGCGTGTAGGTCCAGGATGGCTCGGGGGGACGATGGCATACATACGCATACTTGTATCCCGAGGCAGCGGAAAAGATGGGCACATCATCCACCATGAATGTGTACACAGAAACCAAGGAATGATTGTGACCTTCAAATCTTAGCATAGCAATTTTGCTCAGACAAGACGTCGACCTGCATCTCCCGAGACGGTTGGATCCCCTCCTTCCTCCCTTTGTCATAGCGACTACAACGATGGATCATGTTCCTCTTTCTTAGGGAGCGACCCTGGCAATCTGGTTCGCTCGATTGAACACCATTTTTTCTTGGAGGTTTAGCGATCGGGCGGCCTTTCTCCTGTGTAACTTGTGTGGAGGTTAGCCAAATGTGAGGGAGAAAAGACCTAGGCAACCAAGATCTCAGAACTTTCGTGTGAAGAAGGAGCCCTTTAGGACAATTGGCCAAGGAAAAAACATGTGGTGGAGGCCGAAATTGACACCACATAGACCACAATCAAGACCGCAAGTTCTTAGAAAACTAAGGGTACCAAATTAAAATGGTTCAGCTAAAGGATGTAAAAGGAAAACATGACAAGCCACACAAATGACCTCCCGTGATCAACAATAATCATGTCCATACTCTCATATCGCTCCATAGTCCTCGCACTACCGAGATTTGTTCAGGGGTAGTGTCTTGGCTTACCTCGTGAAACGACGGATGGGTGCACGCGTGAAATCTTCCTCCGGTCTCTGTGTCGCATGATTATGCAGGATACGAATTGCAACAGTTTTCTTTTTGCCGGTCGAAAATGCAATATCTCTATTTGTTTTTTTGCGAGGAAAAGGGAAATCCATTCATCAACCATCGGCCATGTCTGCATTACAAAGGTCCGGCACCTCGCCCGGACCAGATCGAAGCCACCCCGCAGTGCGCCTTTTATTCTTACCAAAGTTGGCTAAAAAAATCGCTGACATCGTTTTGTTCTCTCCTTGCATATGCTTGACCACGAATTCCCCTCGATCCTGTGCGTAGGAGCCTAGTGATCGATCTCCGTAACCATCATGGTATGCTCAGACCGTTTGTCTCCTCCTTCCTTGACCAGCTTAACAACATCTAGGCAGTCTGTTTGAATAACTATTGTAGTACTCCCTTTGTTCGGAATTACTTGTCGCAGAAATTGATGTATCTAGACGTATTTTAGTTCTACATACATCTATTTTCGAGACAAGTAATTTCGAACGAAGGAAGTACATGCATACCATTGAGAGAAGAAGGATCGATATGCTCTCCATACACGATATATATGTCCTGCCATGATAAAAAATGGCCCGCAATGGACATGTTGGTCTGTCCCGCCTTTTAGCATGCCAAACCTATCCCAAGTGGCAGCTTGACGTCTGCCGCATTGGAAAGAATTTTTTTATATCTGGAGGACTAACTAATATCCACTCCAGGACAGAAGTAGTATATATTTTGAATGTGGCATGCATATGTTAGAGAGGACAATGCAAGGGGAGTCGATTTAATAGTTTTTGATGTTGAAATAGCAACTACAGTTTGAAATGGAAGACGATTGGAATCCAAAGTCTTGCGTTAATGTTGCATAAACTGTGATCGAATTGCTTCCGGTTTTGTTTGCCATGTTGGCTTAAACTATGACAGCGTAGGTTCTGCAATGAAACCTTCAATTATTGTCAAAAAAATAATCTATTGCCGTGCTGACCGGACGGCAGAGGTAGGTGTAGACTTGGTCAAGCCTTCAAAATGTAAGTAATTGATAAGCGGGACCCTCAAGGTTTGTTTCATTGCACAAAGCAAATACGAATCCCAAGTCTTCTTTCCTGGCCAGCGCTGATCTCCATTAAAGGCTTAAGTGCGAACGGAGGCACAAAGACGTATCCCGAGGTGGCAGAAAGGATTGGCAAATCACCGGTCAATAATGTGTGCACAGGAACTGGAGAATGATTGCGTCCTTCAAATCTCAGACAAGACGTCAACCTGGCAATCTGGTCATGTCCATTGAACGCATTTTTCCCCAAGAGGGTTAGCGATCGCTCAGCCTCTCTCTTGTATAACTCGTGTGGAGGTTAGCCAAAAAGGATACAGAAAAGGGCTAGGCAACCAAAGATTTCAGATTTTTCTCGTGAAGAAGGAGACCTTCAAGACAATTGTCCCAGGAAAAAAACATGTGGTGGAGGCATAAATTGATAGCACACGTATCCACAACCAAGACTGCAAGTTCTTAGAAAACTATGGGTACCAAATGAAAACTGTGCAGCTAAAGGATGTAAAAGGGAAACATGACAAAGCTACACAAATGACCTCCAGTGATCAACATTTCTCATGTCCATACTCTCCTACCGCTCGTTGGCCTAGACCACATAGTCCTCGCACTACCAAGTGGCCTGCCATGATAATAAATATATATATATATATGGCCTGCAGAGGAAATGTTGGTCTTTCCCACCTTTTAGCATGCCGCATTGGAAAGAACTTTTTGATATCTGAACTAATATCCACTCCAGGAAACAAGTAGTATATATTTTTACATGTGACATGCATATGTTAGAGAGGACAATGCAAGCGTACGTAGTCGTTTTAATTAAAAGGCTTTGATGTTGAAATAGCAACTACAGTTTGTAATGGAAGATTTGATTGGAATACAAAGTCTTCCTTTCATGTTGCATAAATTGTGATTATATTGCTTCCGGTTTTGTTTGTCATTTTGGCTTAAAAGCTATGACGGCGTACGTTCTGCAATGAAACCTTCAATTATTGTCAAAAAAATAATCTATTGCCGTGCTGACAGGAAGGCAGCGGTAGGTGTAGACTTCGTCAAGCCTTCAAAATTTATAAGCCAAGTCTTCTTTCCTGGCCAGCGTGTTTCATTTCATACATATAGGTGCGCTGATCTCCATTAAAGGCTTAAGCCATTTTGGTTTGCTCTGTCCTCTCAAAGAATATTCGCTCTCTTTTTGCCTCTCAGAGTTATCATTTTCCTATCTACATACATACAGGTACGCATTTCCTTGCTTGACTGTGCTTGAATATCTTCTTTAATCTGCGAAATTGGCTTGGAGCAGTTCCAGTTTGAGGGTCCAGATTATGCTCGCAAATCTTATGATTAATTTTTTAATTTTATCTAAAAATTGGCTTGATTGTGCTTAAATTTCTTAAGAGTAACATGTGCATCTTCCTTAATGCGCGAAAGTTGCTTGGAGCAGTTTCCTTATGTGGTTCCAGTTTGTGCCGGCAGATTGTATGATTATTTTTAGATTTTTTGCATGATTTATGTAAAACCGCTAAATTGGGCTTAGTGCCGCTAACCGCAATAGCTTTGCATAGCTGCTGGAGAACCTCCCGCTAAATATCGTAGCCCGCTATTTAGAACTTTGCTTGCTACCAAATGAACACTAGTGCATGATCGAGTAGAAGTATCTATAGTTCCATACACATAACACATGCTTATCGTTATTTAGTAATAATAATCAACACAAACAACAGTTCTAAGTTCCAGCAACAGGTGCTTAATGTATTTTCACATATATTGGGTTGAGGTGTTATGTCACCAATCATATGTTATGTTAATTATACTGTCTGTTTTCCGTTGCAGGTGATGATTAGGTCTGTCGATTGCGAAATTTACTGCAGAAACAGACTATATTGGACCAGAATAATAGGATTTGTAGTGTGCCTATGTCTTGTATTCCTGTATATATGCCAGGGTCCCCCTGCCCTCAAGGTGAATTCCTTGAGTGGTAAGGCCAGCTCCCTCCCTGTTCCAGACAAGCTTTCCTCTGCCAGTCTAGGTATATACGGATCATGGAATACAATAAATCAGGAGTGATCATCAAGAACATGCATGCTATGATATATTATTTAGTATATATGTATGATGAATTGTCCATACTGGTTTGCAGGAAGGGGGCCACTGGACGTGGTGATTGTGTATGCCTTTGATTGCACTAACTGGACCTCTGCCTGGTACACAGTGGATAATGGGATCTTTTGGATGGTGCAAGAGAAGCTCACCTACTTCGCTGCAAGCTGCATGGGTTACATCTATGTCATATCGACCCCAAACACGTACACATTGGACATGAAAGTAGTTGACCCTACTGAGACAAAGGAAACTGGCTACAATAAATTTGCCTGGCACAGGATGACTTGCACGGAAAACATGGCATCAGGCCTAGCCGAGGCGCATAAAATGATCAGCAGCTGCGGGCACCACAACAGCATCATCTTGTTCTTCTCAGATGGATTGGTAAACAAGGGAGACTTCTTTGATGGAACCCAAAACTTTATTTCCAAAGTCCCCGTCCACACATTTACCCTCGCCGGGGACGCATATAACCATGTATGTACCGAATCAGCTCTAACCCTGTCTCTAAACCATGATCAGCTTGTTAATAAGTTTAATTTATCCTGTGTATTGTATATATGCTAGGTTCTCCACTCCATTGCGGCAAATTCTCCGGGTGGGAAGTTTCATACCACCCCTGTTCCGGAAAGGCCAAATCTATCATCACCCTTCTCGAAGCTACTGGATAGCCTCCTTGGTGGCACCCCGAAGGATAATGAGAAGCCTCCTAGTAGCCTTTCAGGTATATATACATAAGGACATGCAATACGATCTGAGTTTAGGAGTGATCATCAAGGACAATCATACAAGGATGCGTGACGTGAATGACCAATTGTCCATACTGGTTTGCAGGAAGGGAGCCACTCGACGTTGTGATTGTTTCTGCCTTTGACAGCACTAATTCCACCCCTGCTTGGTACACAGTGGATAATGAGATCTTTTGGTTGGTGCAAGAGAAGCTCACCCACTTCCCTAACAGCTGCATGGGTTACATCTACGTCATGTCGACCCCTAACACGTACACCTCGGACATGAAAGTAGTTGACCCAGCTGACACAAAGGAAACTGGCTACAGGAAATTTGATTGGCGTAGGTTGACATGCACTAAAAACATGGCATCTGGTCTTGCCGAGGCACATAATATGATCAGAAGCCGTGGTTATCACAATGGCATCATCTTGTTCTTCTCCGATGGATTGAAAAATGAGGGCGACTTCTTTGATGGAACAGAGAACTTCATCTCCAAAGTGCCTGTCCACACATTTACTCTCGGCGGAGATGCATATAACCATGTATGTATCAAGTAAGAACTACTACATTCAAAATCATTACATACTCATTGATCAATGTATCCATATCTCTTATGTATATGCTAGGGTCTCCAAGACATTGCGAAAAATTCTCCAGGTGGAACTTTCACCCGCCTTCCAGTTCCTGAAAGACCGCATCTGTCGGCGCCCTTTTCCAAACTACTGGATAGCCTCCTCGGCGGCACCATGGACTGAAATTGTCAATTGTATGGGCTATTTTTCTGAAGTTACTGACATGCACGGACGCACTGCATTTCCAACACCTTTATTCATTTCCTATGTTGAACTGCTATTTCTAATAAGCAAGTGCCACTACCATATGTGTGCATAAACTGCATTGACGCACTTCCATATTTTGTTTCTCCTTTGGAATTTCAACGGAAACCGAGAGGAGAGCCGTGTCGGAGTTGCCATGGATTTGCTTGGCGATTTGCATGCAACGTACTGCTGTGTCAATGCGTCTAGTTACTTTCTGGTATAGTTATAAAGTTGGTGGTTTGCTACACCTATGCCTTAAGACATACCAAAACACTCAAGCACGCGAACATAGCTTTAGTGTGTAGGTTTAAGCACGCTAATAAAGCAAAACAAGTCGAAAGATGTGCTTACTGCAACAGGCCTAACATTTAATAACAAGCAAATATAGTCATTCAAACTGGTATTGTGCCGGTCTAAGTACACTGGTTATTGTTAAATAAAAATGAAAAGACGTGTTAACTACAAGATCTAGCAACCAAATGTAGTCATTCATAGTGGTATTGTTGAAATTGGTACTGATGAAATTGAACTGCACAATTCATACTTATACATATAGAATATAACGTTGTGAATAACTGGAATAAACAAGGCATACTACGAACAACCAAAGATAGCATTTGAAACTGGACATATGCTAACTACAAACAACCGAACTGTCAAAAAACTTTAAAAGAGGCATATGCTAGCTATAACAGGCTTAACAGCAAGCAAATATATGCATTCCTATCGGTATGTTTAAAACTGGATTGATGAAATGTACTGCACAGTAAATAATTGCCACATATAGAGCATCAGATTATGAACAATTGAAATAAACAAGGCATACTGCAAACAACCAGATACAGCAATTAAAACTCGACATATTCTCACTACATAACAAAAGGGACTCGACAAACCAAATCATGGGTTTCCCCCTATGAAGAGGCACGACAAAACAAATCATGGGTTTCCTCTCTTGTCACAGATGGGCTCGTTCCCGTGGGAAGAGCACTGACCTGGATGCGCTCCATGTTGTCACAGATGGGCTCCTTCCCCTTGAAAGAGCACGGCTATAGGGTGACCTCCCTGATGTCGCAGACGGGCGCTTTCCCCTTGGAAGAGCAGATGGGCTCTTTCCCCTTGGAAGAGCCGGAGAGGGTGCCCTCCTCGTGGTCTCCGTCGATGAGGTCTGACTTGGAAGCAGTGGATCCCAAGCCAGCGTGACAGAACGTGTCCTTCAGAAATGACAAAAGGGGCTTGATGGCGATGTAGAATGGCAAATTGTTGACAGCGACACTACTAGGGAAAACCTTATACACAACATCTTAGTAGTAGCGTTGGATAAAACAGGGCGCTACTGCTACTTAATAGTAGCATTTTCAGTTAGACCGCGCTACTGCTACTGCTTTAGCAGTAGCGCGTTCTGCTAAAGCGCGCTACTGCTATACTTGTACGGGGCACAGATGGCTAGCCCCACTTAGCAGTAGTGCGTATGCGTGACCAGCGCTACTACTACGTCCCTTAGCAGTAGCGGGTATACCTGAAACGGGCTACTACTTAGTTACCTTATCCTGGAGCAGTTCTCACTGCACCCTCTCACTCACTCTCGCTCTCACTCGCTCTCGCTCTCACTCTCTCTCGCTCGCGCCGAACCCATCGTCCGCTGCCGCCGCGCTGCTCCTTCTCCGGCCGCCCCCTCCCTCCTCCTCCTCCGCCCGCCCTCCTCCCCCCGCTCCCTCCCTCCCTTCCCCTCCTCCTCCCGGATCCCACCGGCCTCCTCCCCCCTCCCTCCTCGGGTCCCACCAGCCTCCTCCCCCTCATCCTCTCTCCTTCCTCCTCCCTCCATCTCTTTTTTTCACTGTAGTTTTTTACTATTGTATAATGTAGTTTTTTTACTGTTTTAGTAAGTCTTTAAATAATTAGTAAGTGAATTAATAAACTAGTTGAACTAGTTTGATTTTAGTAAGAACTAGTTGAATTAATAGAACTAATGTATATTTAGGTAGAAAATTAATATAACTAGTTGAACTAGTTTATTTTTAGAAAGAACTAGTTTATTTCTATTTATAGTAAGCTTATTTTTAGTAAGAACTAGTTGAATTAATAGAACTAGTTGAACATATCACATTTGTTGTTAATTTTTTAGTTTATGCAATTATTCCTGCATCGACGTCGACGATGCCTATCCCGCATCCTCGTCGTCGATAGCCGCCGTTCGCTAGGGTTTTAGTTGTATTAGTGATGTTATATGTATGATACTATTCGGGATGTATTAGTGATAACTTATAGGGTTTTTGTTTTTGCAGAAATCAAGGAGCCCCTCCATCATCCCCGCCGTCGTCCCCGTCACCGACCCCCTCCGACCTCGAGGTGAGACCAGCCAAATCTCCATGTCAATATGAGTCCTATCAGATATGATGTAGATAAAAACATGTATATCTTGTGTTGCTCAAATAGGATAAGTGGTTGCCCAAGTGGCCGGTCATGTTTGCAGGTTACACCTCCGAGTGGCCTATGTTTTGCTGAATGTTGATTAATTTCCGTTCCGGCAAATTTCAGGCGCTTGATATGTCTTGTTTTGGCAAAGGTCATGCTGAAATTTTCCGTGAATTTTGGCATGACTTGTGCTAGAATATGTAGAAAATATCGAGTGGCCTGGATTTTCTAGAAAGATAATTAAACGATATTTCGGGTTGAATTTAAGACTGTTGAGGCCGAAGAATCCCGACTGTTGTCGTGGGGGTCGTTTCTCCTTCGTTCCCGTGTGCTAGACAATTTGGTATAATGCACTCAGGAAGGAAAGGAGGAGCTACCATCACCGACGGTCGAATATATACACCACGTGAGCTGAGAGTTTTGAAGAAAAGACTCGACAGATCCATAGTCAACCCGTGATGCAGAATAATGATCTAATTTAGTTTTTGTAGTACATATATTTAATTGTACAAGTTTAATCTTTGAATTATGAACATAGGAAATGTCATCGGATGAAGATGGTCCCGGGGAGTGCTCCTGGTGCGGCGACAACCGGGGTTTCTGCGATTGGCCTCACCTGGACGAAGGTCGGTGCTTTAGCATTAAGCTCGAGGAGGACTTCGACTGTGAAACGGTACGCTATGACGCTAAGTGTTTTTTCGTAATTAAGCTCGAATTCTACTACTTCAACGTGTAATTTTCGTCTTTTACAATTCGACTAGATTATCCCATGTCATGCAAGACGCTATGTCTTGGAGAGGATGGGTATTGAAGATCATGATAGGAATGAAACAAAGAAAATTAACCTAAGGACCCATCATGGTATGGATTTTGAGGTAAATCTATACAATTCTAAGAGCTTATCCCATTTTGCTTGCCCGGGTTGGGAAGCACTTTGCAAGATGTATGATTTTCAAGAGGGTATGTTTGTCACCATGGATCTTGGTGATCCTGACGTCGACCAAGACAATTTGGACATTTGAGTTCTTGTTGATACGCTTCCAATTCTACCACTATGTGAGTTCCTCAAACATAGTTATTAAGTAATTTATATTGTTTATTTCAAAATAGTTGACAACTTATTTCCATTGATAGCTTATTTTCATTATTCAAAGAGTGTGCGGAAGATGGTAGACATAACCAACTACACCGATGTCTCTGAGTTAACTTATCAAGAGAAAAATCATCTGGTCGCATATTGTACTGATATTGAGAATTACAATGCGTTTTATCTAACGCCTCCAAATTATGGTGAATACGTGCCACTAGTGCACGTGTTGAACAACGATAACTTCCATCGAGATTTCCTGGTAAGATTTTTTACTATTAAGACATCCATGCATCTTTTGCATACTTCTAAAACTGAACTACATTGCTAACTACAAAGTTATTACTATGTTTTTCAACGGAAAATCCCGATGGATTGTGTGCCTCATTTGATGTATCAGAACGGTCGCCTTGATAATTTCAACATACAACCAGGTCATCCTACGAATCTCACTTGTGCATACCGGATTTCTAAAAACGGTGAACACATGATAATGAAAGAATGGAAGAAATGTATGGACATTCGTAAGGAGGTTCTTGGAAGCAACATTGTGCGAAAGGCAAGAATTGGAGAAAGGATAATCTCCATTCTCCCTAATGGAGAGTTAGGGGCTATCTTGTTTTATACTATTTTACCTAAGATAATATAGTAGGTCCTAAGAGAATGTAGTAGGTCCTATGAGGTACAATATGTTTATGAGCTTTGATGATGATGAGTAGTTGTGGTTATGTCTAGTGACCAACTTGTATGTGATGTCTCATTGATGAAAACGATGATCATGAGGAGGTGTTATATGACAATGTTGTATTATGGTGATAAGTTGTTAGCGATATGATGATGATGATGATGATATTTATTATATCATTGGGTGAAAGAACCGTGGAATAGTTTCAAGTGGATGTCCATCAACTTGAAACTAGTCCACGGTTCTTTCTCCCGCTAATGTAATAACTCATTATGATGTAAAATCATTCTCTAAATTGCCGCGGTATGAAAACCTATATAAAGGTGTATGAATACAACATGAAATAAAAAATAAATACAGAATAATAGTAGTAGCGTGTGCTCGGAGAAGTTGTCACATCCCTAGTTCTGGTTTCTCTAGGCTAGCTAGTCATGTGTGCATCATGTTTAAATTTCAATGAATTTGAAATGGGGGCATGTGAAAGCCTCATAAATCATTTCTGAAATGACCAAGATACAAATTGCTTCAAATAGGTCCCAGAAAATGTTCATGTTTCTCTATGAAAATATTGGCCAGAAGTAAAATTCAAACCAATATTTTTAGGAGCTCATAAATATTTATTTTGGGCATTTGAAGCTAATGCAATAACTATTTGCATTGGATTTATATTTTCTATATATCGAATATGTGTCCAATAATTCTGAGAAATTGTGAGGGGCTTTGGAATAATCCTTTTAAGTCCCTGCAAAATTATCAGAAGAAAGCAAAATGGTTTAGTGCTTAAAACTAAATCAAAACAAAACAACAGAAATAAACAAAACAGAATTAAAAGGAGAGAGAGAGAACCTAACCTAACTTACCTGGCCAGCCCGTACTGTGTGGCCCAACCGAGCATGCCCAGCTGCAGCTCAGCCCAGCCACTGGCCTGGCTCTGTTGGCCAGCCCACCAGGAGCACCACCGTCTTCAACCTCTGCCAGTAGGCAGAGGCATGTCGACGGGCGCGTGCCCGACGCGCGCGCACCGCCGTGCACCACCTCCTGCTTGACGCCGAGGGCCTGGGCGCCTCTGGCGTTGCCACGCAGACGCCACGAACCCCCCTCTCGCCTCTCCCTCGCTCCCTGGCCTCTCTCCTCCTCCCTGCTCCCTCTCCCGAACACGCCCGAGCGCCGCTGTCGCCGCCGCTCGGCGTTGCCGTGCCCACCGCCTCCCCCTCGCTTCCCGGCCAGTCCAGGAGCTCCGCCGCGTCGTCCTCGACCTCCTCGCTGAGCTACGCAACGCCGAACGCTCCGGAGCCTCGCCAACGCCGCCGTCTCCGTCCTCGGGTGCCGGAGATCTCCCTCGCCGCCCCGCTCGCTCCGGTTCCGCCCCGACCTCGCCGTCTGCTTCGCCGTGATTGCTGTGAGCTTCTGCCTCTCCTCCCCCCTCTCCTTTCTCGCTGCCGCGCGCCATAGCACCGAGCCCACCCGCATGCGCCACCGCCTGAGCTCGCCGCCGACGTGGCTCCGGCCACTCAACGGCCTCGCCGTTCTGTCCTTTGACCTCCCCGCACCTCGTAGGGCTTGTAGGAGTTAACCCCGAGCCTCCACGCGCACCGTAGCAACGGCTTCGAGTTCGCCCGAACTCCGGCCGCCGCCCAACTTGCCGCCGCCGCCGCCACAGACCACCCCAGGTCCAGCCACTACCACCATCGGGTGCGCCTTGCTGCGGGCGTTCCAACGCGCCCGGCAACGCGAGCTTCCGTCGCCGGAGTAGGCCAGACGGGCGTCGCCGTCGTGCGGTGCTTAGCACCGGCGTTTAGCCGCCGACATGGCACCTTCATTAGCGGCTAATGACGCTGCTAATTTAACCCCACAGCCGCTGACAGATGGGCCCCACGCCCTAATTAATCCCAGTTTCGCTTCTGGTTAGGTTAACTTAAACCCCAGCGGGACCCACGCGTCGGAGTTGACTGTGCTGATGTGTCTGTTGACCGGACCCACCTGTCATTGACCCTGGGATGCACTGGGTCACTGACCAGTGGACCCCACTGGTCAGGTTTGACCCGGACCAGCCCCTGTTGACCTGCTGAGGTCAGCATGACCTAATGCTGACGCAATAACTCATTTTCTGGATTTATTATTATTCAGGAAATTCCAGAAATTAGTATAAACTTCTAAAATTCATATAAAATCAACCGTAGCTCAGAATGAACTAATTTGTATATGAAAAATGATCAGAAAAATCCAATCTATCCATGTGTTCCACTTTCATGCATGTTAGATCAACTTATATCTGCTGATCTGGTCAAATCAATTCAATGGCATTTGAATTTCACATATGGAGTTTGAATTTGAACCCTTGGTTCAAACCAACTTCATTTAATATGGTTGCTAGTTGCATTAGCTCAATCAACAGCATGTTGCCATGTCATGATCATGCATCATATTGTCGCATTGCATTGAATGTGTTCTTTCTCTGTTGCCGGTGACTGTCCCCTCTCAGTAGACGACGTTCTGACGATTATTCGATGACACCGATGAAGAACTATATTATCTTCAGAAGTGCCAGGCAAGCAAAACCCCTTTGTTCATTCCGATACAATCCCATTCTCTCGCTCCTGCTCTCTTTTACTGCATTAGGACAACAACGATTCATCTGTTACTTGCTGCGGTAGCTGAACCCCTTTATCCACTGCATGACCTGTGATTCCACAGTAAATAGATGAAACCCACTAGCATGAGTAGGAGTTGTTTGAGCCCTGTTGTGCCTACTCATTCATGCTCGTTTTTCATGCATGCTACTTCTTAGAGTTGAGTCAGGTCTGATTCATCAAGGATGAATCAGAGGTGTGTGAACATGTCCTACTGTGTGTGAGCTAAGTGTGTGAACACGATTTGGTAAAGGTAGCGGTGAGAGGCCATGTAGGAGTACATGGTGGGTTGTCTCATTGCAGCCATCCTCAGGAACTGAGTTCTGTGTTTGTGATCCATGAACAGTTACTACCACGCATTGGAAGCTTAAGTGGCCCTCTCGACTTATTAATCAACCTGATCTCTGTCCAGGACTTGCAACTAGTTTCTGGTGTTTGTAGGATATGTGTTGGAGGCCGTGCGTAGCGCGGACCCTAGGGGTGGGCTATGATGCGGTAGATACACCGTAGCCCGGTGTACCGAGCGCCCGTTCGGTGTCTCGGGAACCCTGCACACATCGTTTGGGGCCGTGAGCGACACCCCGGCCAGATCTCCTCGCGGATGGAACCCGAATAGGCGATAAACCTGGACTAGAGACTTGTGTGGTTAGTCAGGTCGTGGCCGACTCCCTCGCTAGGCTTCCGCTTGAAGGTTGCCGAGATACACGATGTGTACATGGTGGTAAGTGGCGAGAGCGTGTGTGAAGAAGTACACCCCTGCAGGGTTAACATTATCTATTCGAATAGCCGTGTCCGCGGTAAAGGACTTCTGGGTTGCCTGTACAGTTCATAGACAAGTGAAAGTGGATACTCTAAAATGCGCAAGATAAGCGTGAGTGCTATGGATGGCGTTCTCGTAGGGAGACGGGAGCGGATCCATAGTAGTGTATTTGATATGGTGAATATGTGGACTCGTGTGCGCCACCTCAAAAGAGTTACTTGTAGTCGTAGTTCAGGATAGCCCCCGAGTCAAAGTTGGCTTGCTGCAGTTAAACTCCACCACCCCCTTGTTGATAATGATGCATATGTAGTTAGTTCTGATGTAAGTCTTGTTGAGTAAATTTGTACTCACGTTTGCTTATTTTATGTTTTGCAGAGAGACGTCAGTCTCGCTAGTAGTTCCGCATGGACTTCGACGTTTAGCTTGTTACCTCAGCTACGATCTTGTGCCCTCGGCAGGATTTGGTAGATAGTCAGGCTTCTCAGCCTTTTTCATTTGTAGATGTCTGTGTTGGGGAACGTAGTAATTTCAAAAATTTTCCTACGATCACTCAAGACCATGGTGATGGCATAGCAACGAGAGGATAGAGTATCCGTCCACGTACCCTCGTAGACCGAAAGCGGAAGCGTTATAACAACGCGGTTGATGTAGTCGTACTTCTTCCCGATCCAACCGATCCAAGTACCGAACGTACGGCACCTCCGAGTTCTGCACACGTTCAGCTCGATGACGTCCCTCGAACTCCGATCCAGCCGAGTGTTGAGGAGAGTTTCACAAGACGACGGCGTGGTGACGATGATGATGTTCCACCGACGCAGGGCTTCACTTAAGCTCCGCCACGGTATGATCGAGGTGTAATCTGGTGGAAGGGGCACCGACACGGCTAAGGAACGATCTAATCGATCAACTTGTGTGTCATGGGGTGCCCCTGCCCCTGTATATAAAGGAGGGAAGGGAGGGCTGGCCGGCCAGGAGGAGGCGCACCAGGGTGTCCTACTCCTACTAGGAGTAGGATTCCCCCAAATCCTAGTCCAACTAGGGTTTGACCAAGGGGAGAGGAGAGAGGCGCCACCCCTTCTCCTAATCCTAATAGGACTAGGAAGGGGAAGGCTGCGCCAGCTATAGGGCCCCTTTCTCTTTCCCACTAAGGCCCATCAAGGCCCATTGACCCCCGGGGTTCCAGTAACCCCGGCACTCGATAAAATTCCCAATTTCACCCGGAGTGATTCCGAGTCCAAACATAGGCTTCCAATATATCAATCTTTATGTCTCGACCATTTCGAGACTCCTCGTCATGTCCGTGATCTCATCCGGACTCAACAACCTTCGTACATCAACATCATAAAACTCATAGTAACTGTCATCGAAACGTTAAGCGTGCGGACCCTACGGGTTCGAGAACTATGTAGACATGACCGAGACACTTCTCTGGTCAATAACCAATAGCGGGACCTGGATGCCCATATTGGTTCCTACATATTCTACGAAGATCTTTATCGGTCGACCGCATAACAACATACGTTGTTCCTTTGTCATCGGTATGTTACTTGCCCGAGATTCGATCGTCGGTATCCAATACCTAGTTCAATCTCGTTACCGGCAAGTCTCTTTACTCGTTCCGTAATACATCATCTCATAACTAACTCATTAGTTACAATGCTTGCAAGGCTTAGGTGATGAGCATTACCGAGAGGGCCCAGAGATACCTCTCCGACAATCGGATGACAAATCCTAATCTCAAATATGCCAACCCAACATGTACCTTCGGAGACACCTGTAATGTACCTTTATAATCACCCGATTACGTTGTGACGTTTGGTAGCACCCAAAGTGTTCCTCGGCAAACGGGAGTTGCATAATCTCATAGTCATAGGAACATGTATAAGTCATGAAGAAAAGCACTAGCAACAAACTATACGATCAGGTGCTATGCTAATGGAATGGGTCATGTCAATCAGATCATTCAACCAATGATGTGATCCCATTAATCAAATAACAACTCCTTGTCCATGGTTAGGAAACATAACCATCTTTGATTAACGAGCTAGTCAAGTAGAGGCATACTAGTGACACTCTGTAGGTTTATGTATTCACACATGTATTATGTTTCGGTTAATACAATTCTAGCATGAATAATAAACATTTATCATGATATAAGGAAATAAATAATAACATTTATTATTGCCTCTAGGGCATATTTCCTTCATCTCCCACTTGCACTAGAGTCAATAATCTAGATTACACAAGAATGATTCTAACACCCATGGAGTCTTGGTGCTGATCATGTTTTGCTCGTGGAAGAGGCTTAGTCAACGGTCTGCAACATTCAGATCCGTATGTATCTTGCATATCTCTATGTCTCCCACCTGGACCAAATCCCGGATGGAGTTGAAGCGCCTTTTGATGTGCTTGGTTCTCTTGTGAAATCTGGATTCCTTTGCCAAGGCAATTGCACCAGATTGTCACAAAAGATTTTCATTGGACCCGATACACTAGGTACAACACCTAGATCGGTTATGAACTCCTTCATCCAGACTCCTTCATTAGCTGCTTCCAAGCAGCTATGTACTCAGCTTCACATGTAGATCCCAGAACGACGCTTTGTTTGGAACTGCACCAACCGACAGCTCCACCGCTTAATGTAAATACGATCCGGTTTGCGATTTAGAATCGTCCGGATCAGTGTCAAAGCTTGCATCGACGTAACTGTTTACGATGAGCTCTTTGTCACCGCCATAAATGAGAAACATATCCTTAGTTCTTCTCAAGTACTTAAGGATGTTCTTGACCGCTGTCGATGATCCACTCTGGATTACTTTGGTACCTGCCCGCTAAACTTACAGCAAGGCACACATCAGGTCTGGTACACAGCATTGCATACATGATAGAGCCTATGGCTGAAGCATAGGAACATCTTTCATTTTCTCTCTATCTTCTGCGGTGGTCGGGCATTGAGTCTTACTCAACTTCACACCTTGTAATACCGGCAAGAACCCTTTCTTTGCCTGATCCATTTTGAACTTTTTCAAAACTTTATCAAGGTATGTGCTTTGTGAAAGTCCTATTAAGCGCCTTGATCTATCTCTATAGATCTTAATGCCCAATATGTAAGCAGCTTCACCGAGGTCTTTCATCGAAAAACTTTTATTCAAGTATCCCTTTATGCTATCCAGAATTCTATATCATTTCCGATCAATAATATGTCATCCACATATAATATCGAAATGCTACAGAGCTCCCACTCACTTTCTTGTAAATACATGCTTCTCCAAAAGTCAGTATAAACCCAAATGCTTTGATCACACTATCAAAACGTTTATTCCAACTCCGAGAGGCTTGCACCAGTCCATAAATGGATCGCTGGAGCTTGCACACTTTGTTAGCTCCCTTTGGATCGACAAAACCTTCTGGTTGCATCATATACAACTCTTCTTCCAGAAATCCATTCAGGAATGCAGTTTTAACATCCATTTGCCAAATTTCATAATCATAAAATGCGGCAATTGCTAACATGATTCGGACGGACTTAAGCATCGCCACGGTGAGAAGGTCTCATCGTAGTCAATCCCTTGAACTTGTCGAAAACCTTTTGCAACAAGTCGAGCTTTATAGACAAGAATATTACCATCAGCGTCAGTCTTCTTCTTGAAGATCCATTTATTCTCAATTGCTTGCCGATCATCGGGCAAGTCAACCAAAGTCCACACTTTGTTCTCATACATGGATCCCATCTCAGATTTCATGGCCTCAAGCCATTTTGTGGAATCTGGGCTCACCATCGCTTCTTCATAGTTCGAGGTTCATCATGTTCCAAGAATATGACTTCCAAAACAGGATTACCGTATCACTCTGGTGCGGATCTTGTTCTGTTGATCTCTGAGTTCTGTAGAAACTTGATCTGAAGTTTCATGATCATCATCATTAGCTTCCTCCCTATTTGGTGTAGGTGTCACAGAAACTGTTTTCTGTGATGTACTACTTCTCAATAAGGGAGTAGATACAGTTATCTCATCAAGTTCTACTTTCCTCCCACTCACTTCTTTCGAGAGAAACTCCTTCTCTAGAAAGTTTCCGAATTTAGCAACAAAAATCTTGCCTTCGGTTCTGTGATAGAAGGTGTACCCAACTGTCTCCTTTGGGTATCCTATGAAGACACATTTCTCCGATTTGGGTTCGAGCTTATCAGGTTGAAGCTTTTTCACATAAGCATCGCAGCCCCAAACTTTCAAAAACGACAACTTTGGTTTCTTGCCAAACCACAGTTCATAAGGCGTCGTTTCAACGGATTTAGATGGTGCCCTATTTAAAGTGAATGTAGCCGTCTCTAAAGCATAACCCCAAAACGATAGCGGTAAATCAGTAAGAGACATCATAGATCGCACCATATCTAATAAAGTACGACACGACGCTCGGACACACCATTACGTTGTGGTGTTCCGGTGGCGTAAGTTGCGAAACTATTCCGCATTGTTTCAAATGTAGGCCAAACTCAGAACTCAAATATTCTCCTCCACGATCAGATCGTAGAAACTTTATTTTCTTGTTACGATGATTTTCCACTTCACTCTGAAATTCTTTGAACTTTTCAAATGTTTCAGACTTGTGTTTCATTAAGTAGATATACCCATATCTGCTCAAATCATCTGTGAAGGTGAGAAAATAACGATATCCATACGAGCCTCAACATTCATTGGACCACATACATCAGTATGTATGATTTCCAATAAATCTGTTGCTCTCTCCATAGTTCCGAGAACGGTGTTTTAGTCATCTTGCCCATAAGGCACGGTTCATAAGTGCCAAGTGATTCATAATCAAGTGACTCCAAAAGTCCATCAGATGGAGTTTCTTCATGCGTTTTACACCGATATGACCTAAACGGCAGTGCCACAAATAAGTTGCACCATCATTATCAACTCTGCATCTTTTGGTTTCAACATTATGAATATGTGTATCACTACTATCAAGATTGAGTAAAACAAACCATTCTTCAATGGTGCATGACCATAAAAGATATTATTCATATAAATAGAACAACCATTATTCTCTGATTTAAATGAATAACCGCCTCGCATTAAACAAGATCCAGATATAATGTTCATGCTCAACGATGGTACTAAATAACAATTATTTAGGTCTAATACTAATCTCGAAGGTAGATGTAGAGGTAGCGTGTCGACTGCGATCACATCGACTTTGGAACCATTTCCCACGCGCAAGATCGTCACCTCGCCCTTAGCCAATCTTCGCTAATCCGTAGCCCTGCTTCGAGTTGCAAATATTAGCAACAGAACCAGTATCAAATACCAGTGCTACTGCGAGTATTAGTAAGGTACACATCAATAACAAGTATATCACATATACCTTTGTTAACCTTGCCATCCTTCTTATCCGCCAAATACTTGGGGCAGTTCCGCTTCCAGTGACCAGCCTGCTTGCAATAGAAGCACTCAGTTTCAGGCTTAGGACCAGACTTGGGTTTTTCTCTTGATCAGCAACTTGCTTGCTGCTCTTTTGAAGTTTCCTTTTCTTTCCTTTGCCCTTTTCTTGAAACTAGTGGTTTTGTTAACCATCAACACTTGATGCTCCTTTTTGATTTCTACCTCCGCGGCTTTCAGCATCGCGAAGAGCTCGGGCATAGTTTTGGTCATCCCTTGCATATTATAGTTCATCACGAAGCTCTTGTAGCTTGGTGGCAGTGATTGGAGAATTCTGTCAATGACGCAATCATCCGGAAGATTAACTCCAGTTGAATCAAGTGATTGTTATATCCGACATTCTGAGTATATGCTCACCGACAGAACCATTCTCCTCCATCTTACAGCTATAGAACTTATTGGAGACTTCATATCTCTCAATCCGGGCATTCGCTGAATATTAACTTCAACTCCTGGAACATCTCATATGCTCCATGGTGTTCAAAACGACGTTGAAGTCCCGGTTCTAAGCCGTAAAGCATGGCACACTGAACTATAGAGTAGTCATCAGCTTTGCTTTGCCAGACGCTCACAACTTCGGCGCAGCCCTTGCACCAGGCCTGGCACCTAACGGTGCTTCCAGGACGTAATTCTTCCGTGCAGCAATAAGGATAATCCTCGTTACGGACCCAGTCCGTAATTGCTGCCATCATCTTTCAACTTTGCTTTCTCAAGGAACGCATTAAAATTCAACGGAACAACAGCACGAGCCATCTATCTACACATCATAGACAAGCAAGATACTATCAGGTACTAAGTTCATGATAAATTTAAGTTCAATTAATCATATTACTTAAGAACTCCCACTTAGAAAAATATCCCTCCAATTCTCTAAGTGATTGCGTGATCCATTTCAACTACACCATGACCGATCATCACGTGTGATGGAGTAGTTTCAATGGTGAACATCAATATGTTGATCATATCTACTATATGATTCACGCTCGACCTTTCGGTCTCCGTGTTCCGAGGTCATATCTTATATGCATAGCTCGTCAAGTATAACCTGAGTATTCCGCGTGTGCAACTGTTTTGCACCCGTTGTATTTGAACGTAGAACCTATCACACCCGATCATCACGTGGTGTCTCAGCACGAAGAACTTTTGCAACGGTGCATACTCAGGGAGAACACTTCTTGATAATTTAGTAAGGGATCATCTTATAATGCTACCGTCAATCAAAGCAAAATAAGATGCATAAAGGATTAACATCACATGCAATCAATATAAGTGATATGATATGGCCATCATCATCTTGTGCTTGTGATCTCCATCTCCAAGCACCGCCATGATCACCATCGCCACCGCGCGACACCTTGATCTCCATCGTAGCATCGTTGTCGTTTCGCCAACTATTGCTTCTACGACTATCGCTACTGCTTAGTGATAAAGTAAAGCAATTACATGGCGTTTGCATTTCATACAATAAAGCGACAACCATATGGCTCCTGCCATTGTCGATAACTCGTTACAAAACATGATCATCTCATACAATAAGATATAGCATCACGCCTTGACCATATCACATCACAACATGCCCTGCAAAAACAAGTTAGACGCCCTCTACTTTGTTGTTGCAAGTTTTACGTGGCTGCTACGGGCTGAGCAAGAACCGTTTTACCTACGCATCAAAACCACAACGATATTTCGTCAAATAGACTCCGCTTTAACCTTCTCAAGGACCGGGCGAGCCACACTCGATTCAACTAAAGTGAGAGAGACAGACACCCGCCAGTCACCTTTAAGCAACGAGTGCTCACAGCGGTGAAACCAGTCTCGCGAAGCGTCACGCGTAATGTCGGTCCGGCCGCTTCATCTCACAATACCGCTGAACCAAAGTATGACATGCTGGTAGGCAGTATGACTTGTATCGCCCACAACTCACTTGTGTTCTACTCGTGCATATGACATCAACGCATAAAACCTGGCTCGGATGCCACTGTTGGGGAACGAGTAATTTCAAAAATTTTCCCACGATCACTCAAGACCATGGTGATGGCATAGCAACGAGAGGATAGAGTATCCGCCCACGCACTCGTGAGACCGAAAGCGGAAGCGTTATAACAACGCGTTGATGTAGTCGCATTTCTTCCCGATCCAACCGATCCAAGTACCGAACGCACGGCACCTCCGAGTTCTGCACACGCTCAGCTCGATGACGTCCCTCGAACTCCGATCCAGCCGAGTGTTGAGGAGAGTTTCACAAGACGACGGCGTGGTGACGATGATGATGTTCCACCGACGCAGGGCTTCGCCTAAGCTCCGCCACGGTATGATCGAGGTGTAATCTGGTGGAAGGGGCACCGACACGGCTAAGGAACGATCTAATCGATCAACTTGTGTGTCATGGGGTGCCCCTGCCCTCAGATATAAAGGAGGGAAGGGAGGGCTGGCCGGCCAGGAGGGAGGCGCAGGGTGTCCTACTCCTACTAGGAGTAGGATTCCCCCAAATCCTAGTCCAACTAGGGTTTGACCAAGGGAGAGGGAGAGAGGCCACCCCTTCTCCTAATCCTAATAGGACTAGGGAAGGGGGAAGGCTGCGCCAGCTATAGGGCCCCCTTTCTCTTTCCCACTAAGGCCCATCAAGGCCCATTGACCCCCGGGGTTCCGTAACCCCCCTGCACTCGATAAAATTCCCAATTTCACCCGGAGTGATTCCGAGTCCAAACATAGGCTTCCAATATATCAATCTTTATGTCTCGACCATTTCGAGACTCCTCGTCATGTCCGTGATCTCATCCGGGACTCAACAACCTTCGTACATCAACATCATAAAACTCATAGTAACCGCCATCGAAGCGTTAAGCGTGCGGACCCTACGGGTTCGAGAACTATGTAGACATGACCGAGACACCTCTCGGTCAATAACCAATAGCGGACCTGGATGCCCATATTGGTTCCTACATATTCTACGAAGATCTTTATCGGTCAGACCGCATAACAACATACGTTGTTCCCTTTGTCATCGGTATGTTACTTGCCCGAGATTCGATCGTCGGTATCCAATACCTAGTTCAATCTCGTTACCGGCAAGTCTCTTTACTCGTTCCGTAATACATCATCTCATAACTAACTCATTAGTTACAATGCTTGCAAGGCTTAGGTGATGAGCATTACCGAGAGGGCCCAGAGATACCTCTCCGACAATCGGAGGACAAATCCTAATCTCAAATATGCCAACCCAACATGTACCTTCGGAGACACCTGTAATGTACCTTTATAATCACCCGATTACGTTGTGACGCTTGGTAGCACCCAAAGTGTTCCTCGGCAAACGGAGTTGCATAATCTCATAGTCATAGGAACATGTATAAGTCATGAAGAAAAGCACTAGCAACAAACTATACGATCAGGTGCTATGCTAATGGAATGGGTCATGTCAATCAGATCATTCAACCAATGATGTGATCCCATTAATCAAATAACAACTCCTTGTCCATGGTTAGGAAACATAACCATCTTTGATTAACGAGCTAGTCAAGTAGAGGCATACTAGTGACACTCTGTAGGTTTATGTATTCACACATGTATTATGTTTCCGGTTAATACAATTCTAGCATGAATAATAAACATTTATCATGATATAAGGAAATAAATAATAACATTTATTATTGCCTCTAGGGCATATTTCCTTCAGTCTGTACTCAGACATGTTAAGCTTCCGCGTGTGCTTTGACTTGTATGCTTGGAATGTTGGGTCATGAGACCCATGTTTGTAATATCTCGCTCCTCGGAGCCTAAAGAATAAATACTTGAGTCGTAGAGTTATGTTGTGATGCCATGTTGTATTTACACATATCGAGCATATTGTGTGTATGTTTGAAATGCTTGGTATGTGTGGGATCCGACAATCTAGTTGTTTATCCTTGGCAGCCTCTCTTATGGGAAAATGCAGTGTAGTGCTTCCTTGAGCCATAGTAGTCCGCTACAGCCCGGTTCACCGGAGTCCTGCTAGCCCAGCACTACTGCTCAGGACACTTGACTGGCCGGCATGTGTTTCACTTCGTTCTTGTGTCTGTCCCTTCGGGAAATGTCACGATGACATCCGAGTCCTGCCTAGCCTGCTACAGCCCGGGTTCCCGGAGTCCTGTTAGCCAGTGCTACAGCCCGGTTTCACACGCTCGACCGACATGCTCGAAGTTGATTCATGTATGCCTGTCCCCATGGGTTAGTGCCGCTTTGGGTTCACGATTAGCCATGTCGGCCCGGGTTCTCTATCATATGGATGCTAGCGACACTATCATATACGTGAGCCAAAAGCGCTAAACGGTCCCGGCCATGGTAAGGCGACACCCGTGGGAATACCGTGCGTGAGGCCACAAAGTGATATGAGGTGTTACCGGCTAGATCGATGTGACTTGGAATCGGGGTCCTGACAGAAGTGCTACTACTAATTACCAGTAGCGCTTGTTTTAGAAAGTGCTGCTACTAAGTCGATATAGAAGTAGCGCGGTCCAACCAACGCTACTGTTAACCTTTTGCTGTAGCGCCTTATTAGTAGCGCGATTCCCCGCGCTACTGATAGGCTTTAAATGCGTGCTACTGATAGGGTTTTCCCTAGTAGTGCGAGCCAGAGGAGATCAGTGGAGGGGCCATGGATGAGATCGATGGCGATTGAACCCGAGGGGTTGGGGGAGGGCCACTTAACCTGTGACGTAGCCCGCCTCAGGCGTCGCTGTCGATGACCTCGATGTCGTAGCCGATGGCCGAGACATGCCCGGATACTCTAGCCCACTGCTTGAGTGCCTGCCGCGAGTAATGGTCGTCAGCTTCCTCGGCGACATCGGGCGAAGAGACCACTACACACCTCTTTTGGGCCAGTCGCTCCTCGAGCTCCACGGGAAGCGTAGCCGGGCTTAGGCTGCGACGCTCTGGAGTGGGGGATGGCGATGGGGATGGGGATCTGTGGGAAAGGGGGCGTTTGGCAGGCGTCATCTAAGAAACTCAGGGCGGCCAGGGTACGGAGAGCGGTGGGTAAGCTGCTTGGGCAAACCGGCAGATGTTGACAATGGAGGCCTTGCGGTGGCGGCGGAGGTGGGGACCTTGCTAGGGTTTCGAGTGAGGGAGTGTGTGTGTGTGTGCGTGTGTGCACGCGCGCACGCCCGAGGAGGTTTTGTGTGTGTGTGTGTGTGTGTGTGTGTGTGTGTGTGTGTGTGTGTGTGCGTGAGGGGGGCCGGGGCTGTTTGAGGAAATGACGTGGGTACTGAAAATTTTACTACGCGGGAGTCAAACGCGGGAGTGAAATGTCGGGCTATTGAAAATTTTGATGATAGTCCATCGCACACGGTCCGGAGATAACAACCGTCTGTTATGAAATAGAAAAACCCTCGAGGCGGGCGGATATTTCTAGAGATGCAGGCGGGATTGGGAACAAGAAACATCGCACACGGTCCGGAGATAACACCCGTGTGTTATGAAACAGAAAAACCCTCGAGGCGGGTAGATATTTTCTAGGGATGCAGGAGGGATTGGGAACAAGAAACATCGCACACGGTCCAGAGATAACAACCGTGTATTATGAAACAGAAAAACACTCGAGGCGGGCAGATATTTTTAAGAGGGGGAGCCACGTGGAGCCCAATGTACTGTGCGGATCTGTGCGTGACAAGGGCACCGGCGTGGCACACGGTTAGTGTGAGTGAACCGTGTCTGTTACGTCATCCGACTTGTCTAATGTTCATAAATTTGGCGAAAAATGACGCGGGAGAGGGTCAGAACACGAACACACTTGCATGTGGGCCAAATTTATGTATGAAAAGAGTGGTTTGATTTTCAAATACCAAATGCAACTTCGATGTGGCACCTCTCTCGCAAAGCGCACGGTATTGCTTGCCCCCACCCCCCCTTGTGTCGGCACGAAGGGAATCCTAAGCTATGAATGCATGCCCTTCCCCCCAACCGAGGTTCACCTAGCAAAGTGTGAAGTAGCTAGCAGCCCCCCTCCTGCCTCGTGTTGGCACGAAGGGAATCCTAAGCTATGAATGCATGCCCCCCCAACCGAGGAACACCTAGCAAAGTGCTAAGTAGCTAGCAGCCCCCACTCCCTCGTGTCGGCAGGAAGGGGGTCCTAATTGCTCGTTACATCACTGTTAGCTACCTTATGATTCACGAGCCGGCTCGAGAGCTGACTCATGCTCGTACTGCTTTAGCCTCTACTAGATCTGTCACTGCTCCATCCTCTACGGGATTTACTCCTTATATTCCATCCAGTTCTAGTTCCGCTATTTCACCGGTTACTCCTCCGAGTAGCTTGGGCACCTCGACAGTGAATCCTCTCAGTGCTCCTGCCGAGTGGGTTTCACTTCTCACTACTCATGCAGCCCCGATGCGTCACCCTGCACCTGCCCCGGAGGGAGAGCCCTTGAGGCAGTGTTGTCGTGTTACCTTAAACCTGAAGGTTTCAGTTAACTTCGTCAGTTCAGGATCCGAGTCCGCTTCAGGAGAGGACCCCGCAGCACCAGCACAGCAGTAGAGCTTCTGAGTCTCCGCAATTGTCAGGATGATGTACGGATGTAGTCGTACGATTCATGATGTTCCGTTTCTTGTATGAGAGTAGTTGAACTCGGCATGTTGTTTATCTTTCATGTATGAGTATATGTATAATTATGTTGGAACTCTATTTTATTCATCGTATTTTCTTCGTTATTTCATTTCCTCTCGGGTTTTGTTGCTGGCTTTCCCCAATTTATTTTGGATGTTTCTCATCTCGGTTGCGTTGCCTTGGGAAAAATTCACAATAGGATGTCGCGGGGAGGCAGCAGTAGCGACGCTCACGAGGATGTCCCTGTTCGGTGTTCCGCACGACAGGCAGGGCACTCCCCCAAGCCGTATGTTCCACTACCGCCTCCACCGCCAAATCCACCATACACCAAGAAAATTCTTCGTATGTTTGAGGAAAGGAGAAATAATGATCTGATTGAAATATTAAGAAGTGTGCAAGCTGTGGTTGGGCAGAATGGAAATCAGAACGGCCATCACTCCAAGTTGTCAGATTTTCAAAGGACCAAGCCTCCCAGTTTCAGTCATGTTATAGATCCTCTGGATGCAGATGATTGGTTGCGAACCATTGAGAGGAAGCTTGAGATTGCTCGTACTGAAGAAAATGATAAAGTTCTGTTTGCAACTCATTATCTTGAAAGCACTGCCGCCATATGGTTGGAAAATGCAAAACCCATGTGGCCTGTTGATGAGGAAATCATCTGGGCAAAACTCAAGGATCAGTTCCAGAAATATCATATACCTACTAGAATTATGAAGGTTAAGCATCATGAATTTCTCGTGCTCCTTCAAGGAAATCAGTCTGTGGGTGAATATTTGCAAAAGTTCAATTATTTGGCCCGTTACTCCCTTTATGACGTGGCCACCAAAGAAAGAAAGATTGACATATTTCTTGGGGGATTAATGTGACGCCCCAAAAATTTAACCATGTTTTGTTTATTAAAATTTTGCCAGGAAACTTAAAATTTTATTTGCTGAATTCCCTTTTGATTTCAGAACCATTCTTTTCTTTATTATTATGGAGTTTTTACCCCAAGTGATAACTTTTCAATCTTTATTGGACTCTTTTACCCTCTCAAATAAAACAATTCTTTTATCAGTAGGATTATTTATATAATTCTTTCCCTGAGCTTTGCTTCTCCAAAAGGGTTTTTCATAAGTTTAAGGTCCCATTTGCACTGCAACCCTTTTATAAAGTCATTCAAAAATTCCACCAAAATTTGGGGATGTCATGTGATGTTTTTAAAACAGTTTTATGCAATAATATATTTCATTCTTTTCATATTTTGAGTTCTACACCAAGTTTTCAAATCTGGTCCAGTGGGCAATTTTGCACTACTACCTAATTAAATATTTCTTTAAAACTCCCACCAAAATTTTGGGATGTCAGTAGGAGTATATTATTCATCTTTATGCAAAAAAAAAACCCAGTGATGTTATTTGAAAAAGTTGAGTGAATCATCCTCCTTTGCATACTGGTTCAACTTGGTGATTTGTACTGCAACCATATGTTTGGTTGCTCTTTATCCCTTGATCCTTGCTCCTGATTGGAGACCACCCTGCCAAAACCTTAAGTCCAGAAGAGTGGACCCATTGGAGGATTTTAAGTGCATGCAATTATGCCCTTTTCTTTCTGTCCAGAATCAGTTTTCTCACAAACTTGCACTATCAAGTTTCTAGATTTGGCCAACTAACCTTGTCATCCCCACCTACATCTAAAGAGACCCTGATCTGGAGATTTTGGCCTCTCAAAGAGTTTCCTAGATGCTCTTGGCATTTGGTCAAACACCTTGAGTGCAGGGATAGTTTTGGCATGATTTTTGTTTTGCACTATGACCTTGCACCTCTGGACAAACTAGCATGTCCACTAAGCTCCTAGACGACCCTAACCTAGGCCTGTTAGTCCCCAGCGTCATCCAAAACCCCTAGCACCCACTGGCATTTCGCCGAATAGTTGGCGTGCATGCTCTGGGCACGGCCAGAGTGGGCGTTTTGCACGTGCGTGCGAACGAGTCGCCGCGTCGCGTTGCCGCCTCCCCCGCGCCCGTTCTGGCCCCTCCCCACTCGCAGCCAGCGCCCAGACCCCTCCCTCACCGCAGGGCCACCCTGGCCCCCTCCTGGCGCCCTACAGCACTGCCTCCGCCGGCCGACAGCCTCTGCCCTGGTCGGTGCCGCCCGAGCCACACCAACGCGCCAGCTTGCTCGTGGAACAGCCCGAGCTCATCCACAAGCTTGTCCGCAAGCGCCCGTCGCCGCCATGATGCCCTGCAAGCTACAGCGAGGCGGTTCGTCGAGCTTATCTCCGGCCGCCACGGGACCGACCTCGATGAGATATAAAAAGGAGACCCCGGACTCGTACAGCCACTCAGGCGACCTCAGGCCACCCCCATAGCACCCCCACAGCCAGCAATCGTCGGGGGGAAGCCGTCTTTCACGACTCCGGCCGATTCGGCCGCCGCCACGTCCCAGCCCCGCTCATCGCAACCAGGGCCTCCCCCATCATTCCAGCGCCACCGCTCGACTGCCCATGACCCTATGGAGCCGCCCAACACCTCAAACCCGCTCGGGATCCACCTAGTCCAAACCCCCATCTCACCCGAAACTACCGTCCGCCTCGGAGCTCGCTGCCGGCGACTCCCTCCATCCCCGCCACCCACTCGACCACCGGGAGGACCACCCTAGAGTGGCGGATCCATCCCCGTCCTTAGCGCCATGCGAGGAGCCGCCGTTCGCTGGTGTCGATCACCGGAGCCCCCGCCTCGGCTCGGACAGGGGAGGAAGAGGGCGGGGGACTAGTCAAACCTGACCAGTGGGCCCGCTGGACCCACTGTCAGTAACCCATCCCCGCCGCCACGTGTTTTAAGTGGAGGCGTATCTCCAAAGTACGTCTTCGACGTGTACTCGTCTCGAAACGTTTTCTTTTTTCAGTTTTATTAAAAAAACCAGAAAGTTGACTAAACTTTGACTGGCTATATCTTTTAAAATAAAACTCCAAATGAGTTGATTCTTTTTCCTACCTCCCTCAAATATTGTCTAGTTTATTTTAAGATTTATTTGAAAAAGTTTCAGACAACTTATTTGTACCATTTTGAAACTATGTGTTAATTTGAATATTTTCAAAATAGGATTGTTGGAGGAGAAGAAAACTTCCAAAAGTTTTGTAGAGAACCTCACCTCTCCACACCTTGAAGGCAAGCATTCTGAACCCTGGCATGATATTTTTTGTGTGTTGGATTAATACGATTATAACATCACCTTAATACGGAGAACTCGTTATTTTATGTGGTGACACGATCTTTTGCATGAATACATATTGGGGACTTCCTTGCTGTTGGAAGTGGATATACGTGGGATAATAATCGTCCTCGTATGCCTTGCCTGCATGCCGGAAAGAAATCTGGGAAAGCCTCTTCCTTGGGTAGGCGTGAGCTTGTCTCCGGTCTCCGCCGGGACGGTTATGTCCGGTATGGCATAGTAAGGTATAATGAGTGGTGATCCTGTTGGTTGAAATATTTTTGTTATACATATAATGCAAGGAATCTTAACCCTCCTGAGTTGACCGTAGATCGAGTCTCGTTCCAGTAACCCCCATACTTGCTTCGTATTACCACTTGTCCCTGCCGCAGGTACGGTACGGTTCAGTAAGTGTAAACCCCTTCCTAGCACACACCGTACAGAGAGGCCATGGTGGAAGATACCGGCCGCATCCGGTAGGCATGCCACCTGGTCCGGGGGCATGGGTGTTTCCGGTTGGGACCGAGAGGGGGGCACCCCTTAGAGCTCGTGATATAAATTTGATCCCATGCTACGCGAGGTTGTTGCCTCCCCGCTTAGAGCTTTGCTTAACAGGTGTCATGGGTGATTCCAGACACCGGTAAGTTAAGCTGGTGTGTGCGAGTTAGGAGTGTTTTCAATTAAAAGACCGTAAATGGAATTAGTCCGATGGACTAAAGGAATCCGTTACTTGTGGGTAAAGAGTACACCCTCTGCAGAGGTCAAACCTATTCGAATAGCCGTGTCCATAGGTAAGGACTACAGTCTGGGATGGGTCAAGTGTCGGTCTTCGGAGGAGAAACTATTAAACCGGAACCTGGATCATGACTTGTGACTTGTGAGGATTATGATTATTATTATGATTATCGACTAACCCCTTTATATTATTTGGATTATCGAGTATCCCTGGGATGGTTCTACCTCCTGGATATTCACTGCGATTATTTTATAAGCCCTTTATGTGGTGTTGCTCAGACGCTTGACTGTGGAATGCTTGTTATTTATTTACTTTATAAGCCCTTTATGTGGTGTTGCTCAGACGCCCGACTGTGGCATGCTTGTTATTTATTTACTTTATAAGCCCTTTATGTGCTGTCGCTCAGACGCCCGACTGTGGCATGCTTGTTATTTATTTACTGTATAAGCCCTTTATGTGGTGTCGCTCAGACACCCGACTATGGGCATGCTTGTTATTTATTTGCTTTATAAGCCCTTTAAGTGGTGTCGCTCAAACGCCCGACCGAGGCGTGCTAGTCATTCACTATCCTTTCGAGACGTCGCTTCAGACATCCAATCGGTGCATTTTATTACTGCTTTGTTATACATATTCATGTTGCACATAAATAACCTGCTTGCATGCATCATAGATTTTATTTTATGACTGACAGTGCGATCATAGAATATTTCAGAGCATGGTTAGCAATTCTTATATTATACCCGTGTTCATTATGTTTGCGAGTACATTCAAAGTACTCACTGGCTTGTCCCTGGCTATTGTCTTGGCCAGATTTCTTGCTTGGAGAGGAGTGTTGCGATGACAGTCCCGGAACCTAAGCAATGGTGATAGCAGCCTCGCGAAGATAGGAGTTAGCCTGGTCAGCTGTTCCTGTGGGAAATGGAGTCCCATAGACGCTGAAGATCCACAAACCGCTTCCGCCACCAAACACTAGAAACAAATTGTTGTACTCATGGGCCAGAATGGTCTTGTACTACATATTATGTTTTTTTTTTGCTTCGAATTTCTGTATCAAGTGGGTGCCTCATCAGCTAACAGTAATCCTGGTGCTGGTGAGCACAAGGGACATCTTCTGGAATTTAATATCCCAAAAATCCGGTCCTCACAAACTTGGTATCAGAGCCCGGCTGACCATTGGCTAATCCTATCTTGGCCAGGTCGAAAATGAACCTAGGAAAACAAACCCACCAGACCCTAACCTAACCCCAGCCAAGCTTCTCGTGCAAGATAGCCACACAGTGACCCCGACACCTTTTGACAGTCGGTGCCCAACCTATCAATCTAGCCTGTCGATCACGCGCTAGTGACCGACACCTATATTGTCCCATTCACAAGCGTGTGAAGGAAGACTCCGTGCCCTTTTTCTATAAAAGGGCACGCTAGCCACAACCCAGCACAGCACAGCCTCTACCCCATACCGAGCCATAATGCCTTGCCCCGTCGTGCACAATGAGACGACAGCAACCAACCTTGGAGGTTTTGTGACCATACTCGCAAACCTCACCCGTCGTGCCTATGCATTAGAAGAGCCCCCAGAATATGTTGTGTACCAAGGACCCATGAGCGGTGAGAGCCGTCAATTCTGGACCACATTGCACATCTATGGTATGGGTCTGTCACCAGAACGCCCCTATAGGTTCACCGGAAGGACAACTTCCTTTGAGCCACAAGCCATCCAACTAGGCGCGCGAGAGGCTATAGTTCAACTCCGGCACTTGTCGCCTAGAGTTAACAGCCGCTCGTTCTACTACTACCCCAGCCGTGAAGGGCATGGTAGACCACCCCAAGTTGCCAACGGAGATCACGAGACGGATCCTACATTGTTGCATCTGGTGCGCTATGTAAGTGCACTAGAGGATATGTTCGATCAAATCACCCTTGATTTGATCGCCGCTCGTGGAGAGCTGATTCGCCGAGCCCCGGCAAGAAGTGAAGATGAGCCCGACGCCGACAACCCAGTCGTGTTGTTCGGACAACCAATCGAGACCTTGAGGTCAGCCCCAGCCATCAACCAAGGTGCTTTGATAACCCCAGAAGTGCTTCGTCGCCTTTTGGGAGCGCACTCCAACGGGACTGTTGCCAAGAATCCCCGAGATGGTCATCATTGCTACCCCGACCCTGCAGTTCCTCAAACCCCTCCAGCTAACCCCGATGGTGAGGCAAATGGAGAAGCCTCGGCATCCACAAGGCACGCCCGCTTAGATATAAAGAGGTAGACTAGAGTCGCTCGAGTAGTACCAAGTCTTAGTATGCTCACGCCCTGTAATTATGTGATCTTGTATCGCCATAATTAAATGCCGTTGCTGGTACGCCCCTATTTTAAATAGTATCCATGCATGAGTATGTCGATGTGCAATTGCATTTTAACCTCGGACGTAGCTGCCAAAAACCAACCTCGACGACGCAAAGTTTGTGCTATGAGTAGACTTTTTGTTTTCAACTAGTGGGAGTAATATTTTCAAAAACAACTCTTAACAAATCTCGAGGACGAGATTTTTTTCTTAAGGGGGGTAGTGTTGTGACGCCCCAAAAATTTAACCATGTTTTGTTTATTAAAATTTTGCCAGGAAACTTAAAATTTTATTTGCTGGATTCCCTTTTGATTTCAGAACCATTCTTTTCTTTATTATTATCGAGTTTTTACCCCAAGTGAAAACTTTTCAATCTTAATTGGACTCTTTTACCCTCTCAAATAAAAAAACTCTTTTATCAGTAGGATTATTTATATAATTATCTTTCCCTGAGCTTTGATTCTCCAAAAGGGTTTTTCATAAGTTTAAGGTCCCATTTGCACTGCAACCCTTTTATAAAGTCATTCAAAAGTTCCACCAAAATTTGGGGATGTCATGTGATGTTTTTAAAACAGTTTTATGCAATAATATATTTCATTCTTTTCATATTTTGAGTTCTACACCAAGTTTTCAAATCTGGTCCAGTGGGCAATTTTGCACTACAAGCTAATTAAATATTTCTTTAAAACTCCCACCAAAATTTTGGGATGTCAATAGGAGTATATTATTCATCTTTATGCAAAAAAAAAACCCAGTGATGTTATTTGAAAAAGTTGAGTGAATCATCCTCCTTTGCATACTGGTTCAACTTGGTGATTTGTACTGCAACCATATGTTTGGTTGCTCTTTATCCCTTGATCCTTGCTCCTGATTGGAGACCACCCTGCCAAACCCTTAAGTCCAGAAGAGTGGACCCATTGGAGGATTTTAAGTGCATGCAATTATGCCCTTTTCTTTCTGTCCAGAATCAGTTTTCTCACAAACTTGCACTATCAAGTTTCTAGATCTGGCCAACTAACCTTGTCATCCCCACCTCCATCTAAAGAGACCCTGATATGGAGATTTTGGCCTCTCCAAGAGTTTCGTAGATGCTCTTGGCGTCTGGTCAAACACCTTGAGTGCAGGGACAGTTTTGGCATGATTTTTGTTTTGTACTGTGACCTTGCACCTCTGGAAAAACTAGCATGTCCACTAAGCTCCTAGACGACCCTCACCTAGGCCTGTTAGTCCCCAGCGTCATCCAAAACCCCTAGCACCCACTGGCATTTCGCCGAGCAGTTGGAATGCACGCTCTGGGCGCGGCCAGAGCGCGCGTTTTGCACGTGCGTGCGCACGGGTCGCCGCGTCACGTTGCCGCCTCCCCCGCGCCCGTTCTGGCCCCTCCCCACTCGCAGCCAGCGCCCCGACCCCTCCCTCACAGCAGGGCCACCCTGGCCCCCTCCTAGCGCCCTACAACACCGCCTCCGCAAGCCGCCACCGTCGCCCGACAGCCTCTGCCCTGGTCGGCGCCGCCCGGGCCACACCAACGCGCCAGCTTGCTCGTGGAACAGCCCGAGCTCATCCACGAGCTTGTCCGCAAGCGCCCGTCACCGCCACGATGCCTCGCAAGCTACAGCGAGGCGGTTCGCCGAGCTTATCTCCGGCCGCCACGGGACCGACCTCGATGAGCTATAAAAAGGAGACCCCGGACTAGTCCAGCCACTCAGGCGACCTCAGGCCACCCCCATAGCACCCCCACAGCCAGCAATCGTCGGGGGGAAGCCTTCTTTCCCGACTCCGGCCGATTCG
This sequence comes from Aegilops longissima, assembly GCA_021605205.1. NCBI lineage: Eukaryota > Viridiplantae > Streptophyta > Magnoliopsida > Poales > Poaceae > Aegilops > Aegilops longissima. The sequence goes on from JAHIAM010006737.1 coordinate 403,515, forward strand.
GCCGCCGCCACATCCTAGCCCCGCTTATCGCAACCAGGGCCTCCCATATCATTCCAGCGCCACCGCTCGACTGCGCATGACCCTACGGAGCCTCCCAGCACCTCAAACCCGCTCGGGATCCACCGTAGCCCAAACCCCCATCTCACCCGAAACTACCGTCCGCCGCGGAGCTCGCCGCCGGCGACTTCCTCCATCCCCGCCACCCACTCGACCACCGGGAGGACTGCACTAGAGTGGCGGATCCATCCCCGTCCTCAGAGCCCCGCGAGGAGCCGCCATTCGCCAGCGTCGATCGCCGGAGCCCCCGCCTCGGCTCGGACAGGGGAGGAAGAGGGCGGGGGACTAGTCAAACCTGACCAGTGGGCCCGCTGGACCCACTGTCAGTAACCCAGCTCCGCCTCCACGTGTTTTAAGTGGAGGTGTATCCCCAAAGTACGTCTTCGACGTGTACTCGTCTCGAAAAGTTTTTCTTTTTTCAGTTTTTTTTAAAACAGAAAGTTGACTAAACTTTGACTGGCTATTTCTTTTAAGATAAAACTCCAAATGAGTTGATTCTTTTTTCTACCTCCCTCAAATATTGTCTAGTTTATTTTAATATTTATTTGAAAAAAATTCAAACAACTTATTTGTACCATTTTGAAACTATTTGTTAATTTGAATATTTTCAAAATAGGATTGTTGGAGGAGAAGAAAACTTCCAAAAGTTTTGGAGAGCACCTCACCTCTCCACACCTTGAAGGCAAGCATTCTGAACCCTGGCATGATATTTTTTGTGTGTTGGATTAATACGATTATAACATCACCTTAATACGGAGAACTCGTTATTTTATGTGGTGACACGATCTTTTGCATGAATGCATATTGGGGACTTCCTTGCTGTTGGAAGTGGATATACGTGGGATGATAATCGTCCTCGTATGCCTTGCCTGCATGCCGGAAAGAAATCTGGGAAAGCCTCGGCCTTGGGTAGGCGTGAGCTTGTCTCCGGTCTCCGTCGGGACGGTTATGTCCGGTATGGCATATTAAGGTATAATGAGTGGTGATCCTGTTGGTTGAAATATTTTTGTTATACATATAATGCAGGGAATCTTAAACCTCCTCAGTCGACCGTAGGTCGAGTTTCGTTCCAGTAACCCCCATACTTGCTTCGTACTACCACTTGTCCCTGCCGCAGGTAGTGTAAACCCCTTCCTAGCACACACCGTACAGAGAGGCCATGGTGGAAGATACCGGCTACATCCGGTAGGCATGCCACCTGGTCTGGGGGCATGGGTGTTTCCGGTTGGGACCGAGAGGGGGGCACCCCTTAGAGCGGGCGATATAAATTTGATCCCATGCTATGCGAGGTTGTAGCCTCCCCACTTATAGTTTTGCTTAACAGGTGTCGTGGGTGATTCCAGACACCGGTAAGTTAAGCAGGTGTGTGCGAGTTAGGCGTGTTTTCAATTAAAAGACCATAAACGGAATTAGTCCGATGGACTAAAGGAATCTGTTACTTGTGGGTAAAGAGTACACCCTCTGCAGAGGTCAAACCTATTCGAATAGCCGTGTCCATAGGTGAGGACTACAGTCTGGGATGGGTCAAGTGTCGGTCTTAGTGTCGGTCTTCGGAGGAGAAACTATTAAACCGGAACCTGGATCATGACTTGTGACTTGTGAGGATTATGATTATTATTATGATTATCGACTGACCCCTTTATATTATTTGGATTATCGAGTATCCCTGGGATGGTTCTACCTCCTGGATATTCATTGCGATTATTTTATAATAGCCCATTATGTGGTGTCGCTCAGACGCCCGACTGTGGAATGCTTGTTATTTATTTACTTTATAAGCCCTTTATGTGGTGTCGCTCAGACGCCCGACGGTGGCATGCTTTTTATTTATTTACTTTATAAGCCCTTTATGTGGTGTCGCTCAGACGCCCGACTGTGGCATGCTTGTTATTTATTTACTTTATAAGCCCTTTATGTGGTGTCCTCAGACGCCCGACTGTGGAATGCTTGTTATTTATTTGCTTTATAAGCCCTTTAAGTGGTGTCGCTCAGACGCCCGACTGAGGCATGCTCTTCATTCACTATCCTTTCGAGACGTCGCTTCAGACATCCAATCGACGCATTTTATTACTGCTCTGTTATACATATTCATGTTGCACATAAATAACCTACTTGCATGCATCATAGGTTTTATTTTATAACTGACAGTGCGATCATAGAATATTTCAGAGCATGGTCAGCAATTGTTATATTATACCCGTGTTCATTATGTTTGCGAGTACATTCAAAGTACTCACTGGCTTGTCCCTGGTTATTGTCTTGGCCAGATTTCTTGCTTGGAGAGGAGCGTTGCGATGACAGTCCTGGAACCTAAGCAATGGTGATAGCAGCCTCGCGAAGAAAGGAGTTAGCCTGGTCAGCTGTTCCTGTGGGAAATGGAGTCCCATAGACGCTGAAGATGCACAAACCACTTCCACCACCAAACACTGGAAACAAATTGTTGTACTCATGGGCCAGAATGGTCTTGTACTACATATTATGTTTTTTTGCTTGGAATTTATGTATCAAGTGGGTGCCTCATAGCTAATAGTAATCCTGGGGCTGGTGAGCACAAGGGCCATTTTCTGGAATTTAATATCCCGAAAATCCGGTCCTCACAATTAAACCCACAACTCCGATGTACCCTCAGTATGTTTGATTTCCCAGATTTCCAAACTCTGGTAAACAAGGCTTTCATTGCTGAAAGGGAGCACAAGCTCGTATCAGACAATAGGCCTGCCAATATGATCACAAGCACAAGTTCGAGCCAAGGAAGGAAGGGTAGCCCGTGCAAAATGCTCGTACCTGGCAGCATACTCAGGTGGAATACAAGCCCAAGTGGCAATAAAATGTTAACAAGACCACCACACAAGTCAAGAATGTCGTGACCAACCCGGTGCGAGAAGAGTGCCAACGCAACAATTCTTGTTTCAGTTGTGGACAAACCGGACATTATGCCAGACAGTGTCCGAAGAACGGCAAGGAAAATGCTCTATTCAAGCCGCAACTCAACTTTATGGGGTCATACCCTACCCAACAAAACATCACGGGGCACATTCATCATCTCTCCGCAGACGAAGCCCAAGAGAACCCCGAAGTCTTCATTGGTATGTTTTCTGTTAATAACATACCTGCTGTAATTTTATTTGACTCTGGGGCTTCCCACTCTTTTATTTTGCAGAGTTTTGTTGCCCAAAACAAATTCCCTTGTTCGCTTTTGGGCAAGAATATGCTGATACAATCCTCGGGATCCTTAATCAGGAGCAATCTGGTCTGCCGTAACCTGGAAATCAATATCAACAGAGCCCGTTTTCCAACTTCCCTCATAATCATTGAGTCTGTAAAGTTGGATGTTATCTTGGGTATGAATTGGTTGACCAAATACCAAGTATGCATAAACTGCGCGACCCGAGAAGTCACTTTGACCAGTCAAGAGGGGCAGACTACCAAATTCTATGCTCACAGAAGCATACCCAAGAAAGAAATGGTTTTTACCGCTATGGCTGGTGAGTTGGAATTAATTCCTGTGGTCAGTGAGTTTCCTGATGTATTTCCAGAAGAACTGCCAGGCATGCCACCCGATCGATAGCTTGAGTTTGCAATAGATCTTGTGCCCGGAACCGCACCGTTATACAAGAAGTATTATCGGATGCCCTCATTAGAATTAGTGGAACTAAAGAGACTGCTTGATGAAATGCTCCAAAAAGGATATATCTGTCCCAGCTCTTCACCATGGGGATCACCTGCTATCTTCATAGGTAAGAAGGATGGCAGCCTCCGCATGTGTGTGGATTACCGTCAGCTGAATGATGTCACTATCAAACATAAATATCTACTACCCAGGATTGATGACTTGTTTGACAAGCTCAGTGGGGCCAATGTATTCTCCAAGATTGAATTAAGGACAGTATATCATCAACTCAAGATTAAAAAGGAAGATATTACTAAGACCGCATTCACTACTCAGTATGATCTTTATGAATATACAGTTATGTCCTTTGGTCTCACCAATGTCCCTGCCTTCTTCATGCATATGATGAACAAAGTATTCATGGACTTCCTCGATAAATTCGTGGTAGTATTTATCGATGACATACTTATATACTCAAAGAGTGAAGAAGAGCACAAAGAACACCTCCGAGCAGTGCTACAACGACTTCGTGACCATCAGCTATATGCCAAACTCAGTAAATGCGAGTTTTGGCGCAAGAAAGTTGGATTTCCTGGACATGTGCTATCCGCCAAAGGTATAGCCGTGGACTCGAGCAAAGTAAAGGATGTGCTCGATTTGTTACCACCCACAACCGTATCGCAAATCCGAAGTTTTCTTGGATTAGCCGGATACTACCGTTGTTTCATTGAAGGGTTTTCCAAGATTGCTAAACCCATGACAGAGCTGCTCAAGAAGGATAAGAAGTTTGAATTGACTGAGGACTGTGAGAAAAGTTTAAATGAGCTAAAGATATAGCTGACGACTGCACCTGTGTTGACTCTTCCAGATATCTACCGCAGCTTTGATGTATACTAAGACGGCTCCAGACAAAGTCTGGGATGCATACTTATGCAAGACGGCAAGGTGGTAGCATATGCATCGCGACAGGTACGACCCCACGAGGGAAATTATCCTACTCACGATCTGGAATTGGCCGCGGTGGTTCATGCTCTAAAAAATTGGAGACACTACCTCATCGGGTAGAGGTGCCAAATTTTTACCGACCAAAAAAGTCTCAAGTATATATTTACTCAGCCAGATTTAAATCTTCGTCGATGAAGATGGCTTGAGTTAGTCAAGGATTATGATCTTGGAATAAATTACCACCCGGGGTAAGGCCAACGTGGTTGCCATGCAGTCAGTCGAAAGCCTGTCAGCCTGAATGTCATAATGAAATCCTTGCCTCCTGAAATTCAAGGTGAGAATGCTCAGCTCAACATGGTCATAGTTGATGCTGGTCTTGCTAATATTTTAGAAATTGCACCTACACTTGAGGAAGAGATCCGCAAGGCCCAACCAGCTGACACCGTCCTGCAGAAACGTGCCAAGCGTATGATAGCAGGATAGACTTCAGATTTTTCTAAGGATCAAATTGGTACCCTTGGATTCCGTGGAAGGATTTGTGTACCCAGGCAGGCGGATTTAAAGAAGAAAATCCTATCGGAAGCACACGAATATTCGTATTATATTAACCCTGGAAGTACTAAAATGTATGAAGACCTTCAACAAATATTTTGGTGGGATGGAATGAAGAAAGACATTGCCTATTTTGTGGCCTGTTGTGACACAAAAGATGGGATTTTACCTTGCTGCCTAGATTTTCTGGTAATTTTCAGAAGGGTTCTTGATGTTTTCTTTTTGTGTTTATAATTATTTTTAGAGAGCAAAGCTTGTCTTGAGGATCACCTGGAGGATTGTGAACCTCATCTGCAGTAAGGCAAGCCACATCAACATTTTCATGGTGCCATTACAATATTTGTGATTTTTCAACTTGAATTAATGATTTAATCCATGCATTTAAATCACTAGTATATTATTTATATTCTGATTGGTTGCTTGTTTAAGTTGATATGCTTAGTTTATAGAAGTTTGAAGCTAACTAAGTTGGTTAAGTAACTAGAAATAATATTTGTTATGAAGAAGTAATATTGTTATGGATAAAAGTATTATTTTGAGTTATTTTCTTGGAGGAGAAAAAATGATAAATTTGCTAAGTAAAGATTCTGTTAAGTGATGATTAATCATAACCAGAGAAGTGTTATGAGTTGTTGATGTCTATGCTTAGTGTGGATATAGTTGACCCAGTTATTTTTGATTTCATGTGATGCATATATTCATGTTGCATTTTCATGGCATGTTATGGCGGCGGTTATTTTCACGTTAAGTTGAACCTGCTAATAACTCAACTTGAATATATCGTTGACCGGGTCATGGTGCCATTGAATCGAGTTTTCCTAATGCAACCACATTTGCCTTTATGGGAAGGCCTTTATTCGGTCCGTTGTCATGCCTCTGGTCGGTGCCTCCAACGAGGGAAGGTTATGGGCGTGCAGTACCCTAGCCCGGTAAGCAAACATAACTTTGTGTGCCCGTTGTTGATGTTATGGTACCTTGTCCCCGTTTGGGACCGTTTATGTTTTGCCACGACGGTGGCCGTTGGTATCTTTGGTAGACACGGGGCCACCCAGGACTAGCCCAGTGGGGAGTGAGTCGGAGTGGCAATGGAGGGGTTTGGTCGGAATGCCGTTGGTCCACCCGAATGGGAGTGCGAGGCCATGGGTTCTGTGGTGTGGGTACAGTGCACTACCTCTACAGAGTGTATTAAATCTATCAATAGCCGAGTCCACAGTTACGGACACGCTCGAAAGTAGGTCACACCATGGGTCAACGTTTAAATTAATTTTGCACACTAAGTTATGAGCTTCGCACTGTTGAAAAGATGATGGTGGGTAAACCATCTTGATGTTGGAGACCAAGTGTTGGTCATGGTTGTGATCGCCGGAAAGATCACTGTTTGAGACCACGTGTTGGTCATGGTTGTGATCACCGGAAAGATCACCGTTTGGTTACACGGTAACCCGATCCAAGACCACGAGGTTGGTCCGTTTGTGATCCGAGAGCGATCACCATTGGTAAGCAAGTCCGAGGAAATTTTATCACGAGATCATGATCACAACATGTATGATATATTGTTGCATTGCTAACTGGTTAAGTATCATGATATTTTTTTTCATAATGTTTATGTTTTTTGTGAGCTTGCAAGTACATTCAATGTACTGACCTAGCGTGCCGTACCAGTTTTCAGGAAAGTCTTGTTGGAAAGGTGTGCTGTCCGAGTCTAGATCGTGTCCACATCGGTGTCCCTGTGCTATGGAGTTCCGCTACGACGTTGTTCCGCTGCCACGTAGTTGTTATGATTGAGGCCCCTTTATGTTCACTAAATAATGTACATATTTTTCAGCTGCACCGTGCGTGCCGCTTGGCCTCACCACCTGTTGTAATATAAACTATGAACCACTAGCATCAATAAAGCGGTTGTTTTCTGTACCAAGATGTTGTGTGTTGCCAGAAGACATGATCTCTAGGCTGGCAATGCATGGTAAACCGGTTGCTCTGAGCCGGGGTGCGACAACCAGGGAAGTGAGTGCATGAAGGTATATGTTTAGATCTTGCAATTGAATCTTTTAGTTTCTTGTTTTATCACTAGTTTCGTTTATGAAAGAAGGACACAAAAAATGGAATTGAGGTTGCATCATATTATTGATCATCTTTATAATATCTTTCTTGAAAATGATGGTTCGAAAAATTCTGCTCAATTGATAGAAGAAGAGTTCTATAGAATGCTTGGTATAAATGATGAGCATGCGTGCAATGTTGTTAGTATGAATTCTTTGAATATCCATGATTCTAATGATATGCAAAGCCATAAGCTTGTGGATGTGATGTTTGATGAAGATAATATTTTTAGTCCCCCAAGTTTTGATGAGAAAAATTATTATGATGAAAGCATGCCTCCTATCTATGATGATTATGGTGATGCCATGTATGCTATATTGAATAATGATAACCATGAAACGTGTCATCATGATTTTATTTTTCAATCACATGATAGTTATTTTGTTGTGTTTGCTCCCACTAGTATTCATGAGAATAAATTTTCTTATGTGGAGATTAAGAAAATTTCTATGCGTGTGGATCATGAAAATAATGATTTATGTGATAGTTATATTGTTGAATTCATTCATGATGCTACTGAAAATTATTATGAGAGAGGAACATATGCTTTTACATATTGCAATAATATCAAGTTTACTCTCTATGTGTTCAAAATCTTGAAGTTGCACTTGTTTTCCCTTCCTATGCTAGTTGATTCTTGTTCCCATAAGTTCTTTGCTCACAAAACCCCTATGCATAGGAAGTGGGTTAGAATTAAATGTTCTTGCCATGTGCTTCATGATGCTCTCTTTATATTTCAATTCTTATCTTTTATGCGAGCATCATTGAAATCATCATGCCTAGCTCAAAGGCATTAAAGAAAAGCGTTTGTTGGTAGAAAACACAACAATTTTACCTACTGCTTTTGTGTGTTCACATGATTATGCTACTGTAGTAATCATGTTTTATATCTTTTGTTTCAATAAAGTGCCAAGTAAAGCCTTTGGGATAGTGTGGATGATAGTTGACTTGATTCTGTGCAAAAACAGAAACTTTTGCGTCCAGTGCAGAAATTCTTATCTTTTACTGGAACATGGAAAAATTCTAAGTTTTTTACAGTTGATGGGTATACAAATTATCTAAGTTGTCCTAAGTTTTCAGAATTTTTGGAGTTATAGAAGTATGAGATAAATTCAGATCTTCACGTACTGTTCTGTTTCTGACAGATTCTATTTTCATTGCATAGTTTGCTTGTTTTCTAGCTTCTATGGCTTATATTGCTCAATATAAATTGTGGAAATGATGTGCTATAGTAGTCTTTATGTGTAAACAATTATTAATCTTATCTTGACAGTACTAAAGTGAATGATTTGGCTTTATCATACTAACCCTTCTCACAAAGTTCCGTTAAGTTTTGTGTGATTGATGTTTTCATGTTTTGGGTGAGATATCGATAGGAGGAGAATAAGGAGTGACAAGACCCTAAGCTTGGGGATGCCCAAGCCACCCCAAGGAAATATCAAAGGAATATCCACTAGTAGAAAAAGGGCCTATAGTCCCGGTTGGTGAGGGCCTTTAGTCGGTTCATGAACCGGGACTAAAGGGTCGGTACTAATGTTCTGATTTTTGTCCCGGTTCAATCCAGAACCGGGACAAATGAAACCTCCACGTGGCCTGTCCGCTGAGCCCAGGCAGGAGGGCCTTTGGTCCGGTTGGTGGCACCAACCGGGACCAATAGGCATCCATCGTCAGCATTTCTATGGCTGTGGTTTTGTTTTTTTAAAGGGGGGTGGGTTGGGGAGTTTTGGGGGGTTAATTTAGGTGTTCCATATATTGTGCTATAGCTAGCTAATTAATAGAGAAAAGTGTCCTCTCTTTTGTCCGTGCTTGGTCGACGCTACGTACTATACATACGTATAGAGAGGACTAGCTAGACACACTAGCTAGCTAGTAATTAAGCAAACGGAAGATCGTCATGAACATATATGCATACAGAGAGAAGTGATATCGACCACCTCTCCTTCTCCGAGAGATTGGTCGAACAACAAGTTCTCGTATATCTATCCGACACTACCGGCTACATATATAATTATCTTTTACAAATATATAATCTCCTAACATACGGACGCGTGGTCCACATAGTATTCTCCATCTTCAGTGATCATGTGGTCAAGAAAGAATGCCATAATTCCTCTTGAATTGCTGCATGCGATCTGGTGCTAGGAGTTCATCCGCATCCGAAACATCTAATTTTAAGAAAGGGTCAATACATATATATATATATATATATATATATATATATATATATATATATATATATATATATATATATATATATATATATGAATGAATGAATGAAACTCAACACAAATGATGGTAATAAAATAAAATTGTGAATATTTTTATTTACACACTTCATATTGTTTGTCGGAGTAGCCCCGCTCACAGGTCGTGTGGCCGATGGACTCGCAAACGTAGTATCCACAGAAATCATTCCCTCGTTCCTGCCACAACCACTTTACAAGAAATAGAGGTCAATCAAAATGATAATTAGCAAGCATGCTAAATGGTATTGATGAAACTAGCGCTTGAATCACTAGGAGATGCGTGGAATATGCTACTATATAGTACTTACTTTCGGGTGTCTAAATTGCAGCTTCTTCGGTAGTCCCGGAGCTTTTTTGGTGAATTTTCTCCAAGCCCTGCCATACAAACAAAACAATTACTTGATATCAGAAATGAACAAAGTTGCTGATATGGTGGATAATGATCGATTTAACTTACTTCTCGAGCATTTCAGTCATGTCCGCATACTCCTTGGGATCTTTTCGCTTGGAGTCTAAGACAGTTACTACTCCCTTCTCAAGCTTAATCTCTAGGAGAATATAGTGGTAGCTGCGCACACATGCATAACTCATCAATATTACATTACTATAACCTGGACTAATAAGGAAACCGAATATGCCACAAGACAGTAACACTCACTTGAAGTTGTAAGGAAAGAGTATTATATCTTTGTGTTCATTTATTACCAACGGTTGTAGCAAGTTGGCCTCGGTATTTTCTTTACGAAATTCAACCTCAGTTTTATCTATGAGATATGTGTTAATGAACCCAATATCACCCACTTGTCTTTTCTTCAATTCGGCGATCTTCAATCTGCATAATATAGTGAGGATAATTATAAATACATGCAATGAAAGGGCTGAGTTATATAGAGACTTAATGACAGAAGTAGTACTACTTACAGACATGTAGCAGGTGACCATTGCTTTATCGAGGGCCAATTGATTGAAAACTGATAGAACTCCTCAAATGGAATAGGCAACAGTTCAATTCCAAGGAGGTCATGCTCCTTTTAACTCTCACATACAAAGTACTCCTCCTTCGACTCTTTGCAGGTTTTCATGTACCAATCATGCAATCTTCGCATCATCGTTGATAGAGAACTTTCATCCTTGACGAGAGGCTTCCCGTACTCGTATCTTTGTATCTGCACCTCCAAGAAATCATAATGTACATCGTCGGGCAGGTAATCCGCAGGATTGCCATAACGGGCACCATCCTCGGATCGGCGATGTCGCTAGCGAGCACCTTGAGCGGGGGCACGATTGCTTGGCTTGTTCGCCGAGCTGGGCAATTTGTTTCCCAGCTCGTCGTTCTTTCATCCTTTGATCATTGACAGTACTTCCCGACCTCTCCGCTTCGGCAAATGCCTTTCCAATAATGCGCTCATAGTTGCCTTTCGGCGGAGACTTGGGTGGTTTTGTCAGGGCAGCCACAGTGCGCTTCGCTTTCACCGGATCTACCTTATCCTCCGGAGGTGGATGTCTCTTTGCTTTCAACCCTTGAAACCAGTCATCCACTTCGGTCTGCGCGATCTTCGCGTTTTCCTCCTCGCTCCTCTCGTACGGTAACTTCTCTGGAGTCTTCAGAGAAGGACTGAATCTGTATCTCCTCCCGCCTTTGGCTGTACTGCTAGACGCTGGCAGAGCAGAAGGAGCGGATGTCTTCTTTCCTTGATTACGAGGCGGAGGAGAAGGACTACGACGCGCCGGAGCAGCCGGAGTGGCGGCGGGTCTCTTCCGCCCTTGCTGACGAGGCGGAGAAGGAGGAGGCTGGCTGCTCGGGCGCGCCGGCGCAGGCGGAGAAGGAGGCGGAGTGCTGCCACGCGCCGGAGAAGGAGCCAGCCGAGTGCCCTGATCGTCACTCGCCGGAGGAGGAGGCGGTGGAGGAGGCGGAGTGCCCTGACTCGCCGGAGGAGGAGGAGGAGGCGGAGGCGTCCAGCTCGGAAGGTTGATGAGATCCTTCCGCCATAGGCATGGAGTCTTCACAGCAGAACCCAGCCGATACTCCCCTTCCCTGGTAGGGTGGTCAAGCCGGAGGTCCTCAAATCCCTCCGTTATTTCATCGACCATCACCTTAGCATATCATACCGAATCGGCGGCGGTGAAAAGTTGAGTCGGGTTTAGTAGGATAAACAGAGCCAACAGCCGCCTTGACCTTCAAATTGCTCCATTGTGCCATAAGGTGGCAATTTTCAGCATCCGTGATAGCATCCACGGGATAGGTGGCAAGAGCCGTCAAGGCATGCTGCTCTGGCTGAAGCAGCTCGGTGGAAGCCATGCTGCTTCTCCGCTGAGATGGCGGGGTAGCTTCGTGGGAAGCTTCGGCAGGTCGTTTGCTGCGATCTGCTGCTTCTCGTTCCTCTTCTCATTCCTCTGGCCCCATTACCCTTTCGTGCAGCGCCTGCATTTGGCTCTGCTCCAGTTTCTTCCTCCTCTCATGGGTTTTGTAACCCCCTGCGTCCGGAAATCCAGCCTTCCACGAAACGGAGCCTGGCATGCCTCGTGTCCGTCCAGGGTGCTCAGGATTCCCGAGGGCCATTGTGAGCTCGTCCTTCTCCCTGTCTGGAACGAACTTCCCTTGCTGCGCTGCTTCGATATATTGCTGAAGCCTCTTGACTGGTATGTACAATTGTTCGTCCGTCCAAATGCACTTCCCTGTTATAGGGTCCAAGGATCCGCCGGCCCCGAAGAACCAAGTCCGGCAACGGTCTGGCCAGTTCATTGTCTCTGGTTCGATCCCTTTATCAAGCAGATCATTCTCAGCCTTGGCCCACTTAGGCCGGAATACGAGGTAGCCATCTGACCCCATGCGATGGTGAAGTTTCTTCTTCGCAGCATTTCTCTTGTTTGTCGCCGACATGTTTTTACTCTTTTCCGATGTCTTGTAGGCCACAAATGCGGGCCAGTTATCTCTGATCTTCTCATATTTTCCCTTGAATTCTGGTGTCTCATTTTTTTTGACATACGTATTGAGTTCTTTCTTCCAATTCCTGAATAGGTCTGCCATCTTCTTAAGAGCAAAAGACTTGATTAATGGCTCTATTACTGGCTTCTCCGGATCATCCTCTAGCGGTACCGTAAAATTTGACTTCAGCTCAGTCCAAAGATCATTTTTCTGCATATCATTGACATAAGACACCTCAGGGTCTTCGTTCTTAGGCTTATACCATTGGTGGATGCTGATCGGGATCTTGTCCCTAACCGAACCCCGACCGAGCAACAAATGCCTTCTTTGCCCGGTAGGGTTCAATCGGTTGGCCGTCGCGCGCGATTTGTATGATCTCAAACTTTTCATCCGAGCTCAACTTTCTCTTCGGGCCTCGTCTCTTTACCGAAGTTGTGCTCGATCCGGAGGGCTAGAAAAAAGAACAAAGACGAGAGTTAACTAATATGTGTACATACCAAAACAATGAATGCATCAATTAGCTAGTCAGCACAGGCTTAACTAATATATATACCTGGCCGGACTCGGTTTGGTGATCACCGGAGCCGTCCTCACGGTCTACTTCTTCACCCTCTCCTTCTTGCACCGGCATTGGGTCATCGGAGCCATGTAAATCATAGACAGCTGCTTCTTCATCCTCTCCTTCCAGACCATCGTTGTCGTTGAGAAACATCAACGAGCAGACGACATCACTTCCTTGTGCGATTATGTCCCTCAACAACGCTTCTTGTGCTTCGTCTCGGGGGGTGTCCATAGTTTCTACAAATATTTACAACATGGCAATTATTATTCAAACATGACATATATGGATATATTAGTGGCAAACATAGAACTATCTAGCTAATCACAATAAGGAATCATATTAGTGGCCTCGACGATGCTTCTCTAGGGTTTGGGGTGGCCTCGACAACGCTTCAAGGGTTAGGGGGTGGCCTCAAGAACGCTTCAAGGAGGGGGTAATATCGACCCCACCCCCCACGTGTTGAAGCTATCGGGAGGGGGTCGGCGTTGAACACTACATATATGTCCCACAAGTGACGTGGGCATCGACGCCCGCGGTAGGGTAGAGGGTCGTGGATCACCGAGCGGTCGAGGGTCAAGGGGTCGAGGATCGCCGAGGGGTTGGGAGGTTGCCTAGTGTCAAAGGATTCAACAAAACCATGTCTTCGTCATTAGTCGAAAGTAACAGGTGCATGATGGTATTAAGCTCTACAAAGTTATTTTGGAACGGAGTCCCAGATAGGATAATTCGCTTTTTGGTACAAAGTTCAGCAAGAACCTTCTGAATATCATTATTTGAAAGGCCTTTGCTGAAATTCGTACAAAAAGGCAAATTATCCTATCCGGGACTCCATTCCAGAATAACTTTGGAGGACTTCGTACCATCATGCCATGGTTACTTCCGGCTAATGATGAAGCCATGGATTTCTTCAATACTTTGACACTATAGGAACCCTCGACCCTGAAACCTTCGACCCTTGACCCCTTAACGACCCTCGACCCTCTACCCTAGTTGCTGACCCTCGACCCCTTGGCGATCCTCGACACTCTCGTTATATCGACAACGACGCGACATACATATACATGGGAAAATAATGTTATCGGGGAGGGGGTGTCGGTACCCCCCCCCCCTCGTGTTGAAGTTTCTTCTTTCTCCTCTATTCCTTTCTTTCTTCTTCTCCTCTTCTTTTTCTTCTTATCCTCGAGAAAGGAAAATAAGGAAAAGGAAGAAAAAGAGGAAGAATGAAGAAGGAAGAAGAAGAAAAAAAAAAGAAAAAAAAAGGAGAAGAAGAAAGAATAGAGGAGAAGAAGAAAAAATAGAATTTTTTCTATTTTTCTTCTTCTCCTCTATTCTTTCTTCTTCTTCTCTTCTTCTTCTTCTTTTCCTCTCATTCTTTTTCTTCTTCTTCTTCCTTCTTCCTTCTTCCTCTTTTCCTCCTTTTCCTTATTTTACTTTTCCTCTACACTAACCTAATTAAAATGCACTAACATTTTCCTGCACTAACCTAATTAAATTGTAACTTTCTATATATGAACAAAAACTAAACTAATAAAATAAAAAACATATACATTATAGCCACATACACATATACATCACATATGAACAAAAAATAAACTAATAAAATAAAAAAACATATTGCAACATATGAGCAGAGGCTCGACGGCGGCTCACAACGGGCGGCTTGGCGAGGGCGACGACGGCGGGCGGGCGAGGGCGCGGCGACGGCGACGACGGCTCGGGCGGCAAGGCAGGGGCGACGACGGGCTCGGGCGGGCGCGGGCAGGGCGACGACGACGGCGGGCTCGGGCAGAGGCGACGACAGGCTCGGGCGGCGCGGGCAGGGGCGACGAGGACGGCGGGCTCGGGCGGCGATGGGACGGCGGGCTCGGGCGGCGATGGGACGACGGGCTCGAGGCGGCGCGGGCAGGGGCGACAGCGGGGCGGCGATAGCGTCAAAGCGGCGCTGGCGACGACGAGGCGGCGCGGGCGCTGGCGACGACGGGGCGGCGACGACGACGAGGAGCAAGCGTCGGGCGAAGGCGGCGTCTGCGGCGGATGAGGAACTGAATGAAATTTTCGCGAAGTCCTCATATATAGAAAGTGCATTGGTCGGTTTGTGGCACAAACCGAGTAATATCTACCTTTAGTCCGGTTGGTGCCACCAACCGGGACCAAAGGCCGGGCATTAGTCCTGGTTTGTTCCATGAACCGGGACCAATGCCCCCTTTAGTCCCGGTTGGTGCCACTAACCGGGACCAAAGGCCTGTGCTGCCTCGAACCCAAATATTTAGTCCCACCTTGCTAGTTGAGAGGGAGGCGCACCTGTTTATAAGGTGCGGTGCGCCTTCCCTCTCGAACTCCTCTCTAAAGCAGGCTTTCGGGCCTAAACCTCAAATCTGTGCCTGTGGGCCTACTGGGCCTCCCGCGGACCTGAATCCTGGCCTTGGTAGGGTTCTAGTCGTATTCAGGCTGTGGGGGCCCAGTAGGTGGCACTTTTTTTTGTTTTTTTGTTTTCTTTGTTGCTTTATTTATTTTATTTTGTTTCTACTTACAACAAAATACTTATTGTTGCTATTTTTATTTTTTTCTAGTTTTTTTGTTTTGCTTTCTGCATTATTTATTTTTTGTTGTTTTTTACCTTTATTTTTTAATTCTTTTTGCTTTTAGTTTTAGAAAAATTATAAACTTTCTGTTAGTGCCATTAGTTTTCAAATTTGAAAACACTTTTTTGTTTTCTTTGTTGCTTTATTTATTTTATTTTGTTTCTACTTACAACAAAATACTTATTGTTTCTATTTTATTTTTTTCAAGTTTTTTTTTTTTTTTCTGCATTATTTATTTTCTTTTGGTTTTTGCTTTATTTTTAATTCTTTTTGCTTTTAGGTCAGCAAAATTATAAACTTTTGGTTTTTTGAATTCTTTGAAATTTGTGTGAATCACAAGTTTGTGAGCTCAACAAAGGCGTGTAGAGGACGGGCTTATAAACGGTGTGGCGCCCTTGTTGGCGAGGTTTTCAAATTCATAGTTTTCAAATGAACTCTGAAAAAGTTGGCATAGCATGTGCATGTACAAAGCGGACAATGGTATCATACTGCCTGTTACAAAGTTGGCATTGTATCATTATAATAGTTCGGGAGAAATTCTTCACTTTTTCTTCGCTTGTGTCGTTTGCTTATTCTTGCGTAACCATGGATAATCTTCATCGTTTATCAGGATGCTTGGGTCAGCCTTGACTTTGAAGGGGCAATTTCATGAAACTTTTCATACTCTTGAGACATGTCTGTCTTGCCCTCCACTCCCGGGATGTCCCTTTTCCCGAAAGAACTATGTGGCGCTTTGGCTCATTGTATGATGTATTCGCTTCCTTATCTTTCCTTTTCCTTGATCTGGTAGACATGTCCTTCACATAGATAACCTGTGCCACATCATTGGCTAGGACGAGCGGTTCGTTAGTGTACCCAAGATTTTTCAGATCCTTGTTGTCATTCCGCACTTTGGGTCTACCTGCACCCGCCTCTGACAGATTGACCCACTTGCACTTAAACAAAGGGACCTTAAAATCTACTCCGTAGTCAAGTTCCCATATGTCTACTATGTAACCATAATATGTGTCATTTCCTTGTCGATTGCTGCATCAAAGCGGACACCGCTGTTTTGGTTGGTGCTCTTTTCATCTTGGTCAATCGTGTAAAATGTATTTCCATTTATCTCGTATCCTTTCCAAATCATTACAATCGAAGATGGTCCCTGGACAACAAGTACAGCTCATCACAAACAGTGTTGTCACCTCCGAGACGTGTTTCCAACCAACTGCTGAAAGTCTGATGTGTTCACATGTAATCCGATCGTCGCCTTTGCTCCGGGTGTTTGGAGCGCAGACTGTTCTTGTGTTCATCGACATACGGGGTCACCAAGGTAGAGTTCTGTAGAACTTTGTAGTGTGCTTGAGACCAAGAATATCCATCCCTGCATATTATTGAGTCCCTTCCAAGCGTGCCTTTTCCAGTCAGTCTCCCCTCATACCACGATTTAGGGAGACCTATCTTCTTAAGGCCAGGAATGAAGTCAACACAAAACCCGATGACATCCTCTGTTTGATGGCCCATGGAGATGCTTCCTTCTGGCCTAGCGCGGTTACGAACATATTTCTTTAGGACTCCCATGAACCTCTCAAAGGGGTACATATTGTGTAGAAATACGGGCCCCAGAATGACAATCTCGTCGACTAGATGAACTAGGACGTGCATCATGATATTGAAGAAGGATGGTGGGAACACCAGCTCGAAACTGACAAGACATTGCGCCACATCACTCCTTAGCGTTGGTACGATTTCTGGATCGATCACCTTCTGAGATATTGCATTGAGGAATGCACATAGCTTCACAATGGCTAATCGGACGTTTTCCGGTAGAAGCCCCCTCAATGCAACCGGAAGCAGTTGCGTCATAATCACGTGGCAGTCAAGAGACTTTAGGTTCTAGAACTTTTTCTCTGGCATATTTATTATTCCCTTTATATTCGACGAGAAGCTAGTCGGGACCTTCATACTGAGCAGGCATTGAAAGAATATTTCTTTCTCTTCTTTTGTAAGAGCGTAGCTGGCAGGACCTTCATACTGCTTCGGAGGCATGCCCTCTTTTTCGTGCAAGCGTTGCAGGTCCTCTCGTGCCTCAGGTGTATCTTTTGTCTTCCCATACACGCCCAAGAAGCCTAGCAGGTTCATGCAAAGGTTCTTCGTCACATGCATCACGTCGATCGAAGAGCGGACCACTAGGTCTTTCCAGTAGGGTAGGTCCCAAAATATAGATTTCTTCTTCCACATGGGTGCGTGATTCTCAACGTCATTCGGAACAGCTAGTCCGCCGGGACCCTTTCCAACGATTACGTGTAAACAATTGACCATAGCAAGTACATGATCACCGGTACGCATGGCGGGCTTCTTCCGGTGATATGCCTCGCCTTTGAAATGCTTGCCTTTCTTTCAACATTGATGGTTGGTCGGAAGAAATCGACGATGGCACAGGTACACATTCTTCCTGCAGCTTCCCAGGTATATACTATCGGTGTCAAGTAAACAGTGCGTGCATGCGTGGTATCCCTTGTTTGTCTGTCCTGAAAGGTTACTAAGAGCGGGCCAATCGTTGATGGTCACGAACAGCAACGCCTTTAGGTCAAATTCCTCATTTTTGTGCTCATCCCACGTACGTACACCGTTTCCATTCCACAGCTGTAAAAGTTCTTCAACTAATGGCCTTAGGTACACATCAATGTCGTTGCCGGGTTGCTTAGGGCCTTGGATTAGAACTGGCATCATAATGAACTTCCGCTTCATGCACATCCAAGGAGGAAGGTTATACATACATAGAGTCACGGGCCAGGTGCCGTGATTGCTGCTCTGCTCCCCGAAAGGATTAATGCCATTCGCGCTTAAAGCAAACCATACGTTCCTTGGGTCCTTTGCAAACTCATCCCGATACTTTCTCTCGATTTTTCTCCCTGCGACCGTCAGTGGGTGCTCTCAACTTCCGTCTTTTTACGGTCCTCACTGTGCCATCGCATCAACTTGGCATGCTCTCCGTTTCTGAACAGACGTTTCAACCGTGGTATTATAGGAGCATACCACATCACCTTCGCAGAACCCTCTTCTGGGAGGCTCGCAGATCAACATCACCGTGGTCATCTCGTCTCGATCTTATACTGCAATGCACCGCATACCGGGCATGCGTTCAGATCCTTGTAGGCACCACGGTAGAGGATGCAGTCATTAGGGCATGCATGTATCTTCTCCACCTCCAATTCTAGAGGGCATCGACCTTCTTTGCTGCGTATGTACTGTCGGGCAATTCGTTATCCTTTGGAAGCTTCTTCTTCATTATTTTCAGTAGCTTCTCAAATCCTTTATCGAGCACAGCATTCTCTGCCTTCCATTGCAGCAATTCGAGTACGGTACCGAGCTTTGTGTTGCCATCTTCGCAATTGGGGTACAACCCTTTTTTGTGATCCTCTAACATGCGATCGAACTTCAGCTTCTTCTTTTGACTTTCGCATTGTGTCCTTGCATCGACAATGACCCGGTGGAGATCATCATCATCGGGCACATCGTCTGGTTCCTCTTGATCTCCAGCAGCTTCGCCCATTGCAGCACCATCGTGCACATCGTCTGGTGCATCTTGATGTTCAGTAGCATCACCGTATTCAGGAGGCACATAGTTGTCATTGTACTCTTCTTCCTCGCCGTCTTCCATCATAACCCCTATTTCTCCGTGCCTCGTCCAAACATTATAGTGTGGCATGAAACCCTTGTAAAGCAGGTGGGTGTGAAGGATTTTCCGGTCGAGTAAGACTTCGTATTCCACATATAGGGCATGGACAACACATAAAACCATTCTGCTTGTTTGCCTCAGCCACTTCGAGAAAATCATGCATGCCCTTAATGTACTCGGAGGTGTGTCATCACCGTACATCCATTGCGGTTCATCTGCGTGCATTATATATAATTAAGTGTGTCAAAAATCATTACAGAACATCATGAATAGATAATTAAGTGACCAAATTAATAGAAGTTCATCATCACATAAAACCAAAGTACATACATAGTTCTCATCTAACAACATAAAGCTCTGCAGAGCATCTAAATTAATTAAACCATACATTGAAACTATGTAAAACATTTCAATGCGGAAACAAATGCGATCATAATCGCAACCATGGTAACAACTGATCCAACGGCATAATGATACCAAGCCTCAGTATGAATGGCATATTTCCTAATCTTTCTCATCTTCAAGCGCATTGCATCCATCTTGATCTTGTGATCATCGACGACATCCGCAACATGCAACTCCAATATCATCTTCTCCTCCTCAAGTTTTTTTATTTTTTCATTCAAGAAATTGTTTTCTTCTTCCACTAAATTTAACCTCTCGACAATAGGGTCGGTTGGCATTTCCGGTTCAACAACCTCCTAGATAAATAAAATCTATGTCACGTTGGTCGGCATAATTTTCATAAACAATAAATGAACCAATAGTTATGAAAATATAATATGTACCACATCCGAATCATAGACAGGACGAAGGCCGACGGGGGCGGATACCAAAACCATCGCACTATATAAGATGCAATAATAAAAGTAAGAAAATAATACAAGTAAGAATATTTTTCCTTTCAGAAAGAAGATAAGAACAAGAGGCTCACCACGGTGGTCTTTGGCGATGAGATCGGCGCTGGTGATCGACGGCGGTGAAGACGGGACGGGCGTGACGCACCGCTAAACCTAGACAAATATTGAGGAAAATGGAGGTTGGAGGTTGAGCTTGAGAGGAGAAAGCTTAAGTAGTGTGGCTCGGGCATTTCATCGAACACCTCACGTGCATAGGAGGTGAGCTAGAGCACCACAAAGCCCCCTCGCCGGGTAAGAGAAAAACAGAGCACTGAGTGCTCTGCTCATGAGCGAGGGTATATATAAACAGCACTATTGGTCCCGATTCGTGGCATGAACCGGGACTAAAGGAAGCTTTGGTCCCGTTCATGCCACCAACCGGGACCAATAGTGGTGGGCCATGAGCCAGGCCCATTGGTCCGGTTCGTCCCACCAACCGGGACCAAAAGGTCCGGACGAACGGGACCAATGGCCCACGTGGCCCGGCCGCCCCTCAGGCTCACGAATCGGGGCAAATAGCTCCATTGGTCCCGGTTCTGGATTGAACCGAGACTAATGGGCTGAACTGGCCTGGGCCATTGCCCCCTTTTCTACTAGTGATCCAAGCAACTAAGCTTGGGGATTCCCCGGAAGGCATCCTATCTTTCATCTCCTACATTATCGGTAACCTCACTTTGAGCTATGTTTTCATTCGTCACATGGTATGTGTTTTGCTTGGAGCGTCAATTTATTTTATTAGGATTTTCTTGCTGTTATTTAGAATAATATTTTGCATCTTTTATTTCAATAAAGTGGCATTGACAACCTTTACTATGCTTATTTTACAAGTCTACATGTTGCTGTTTGAAAACAGAAAGTTTACCGCTATTGCAAAAATTTCCTAGAAAAGTAAGAGTGTGATAAAATGTTGAAACTTTTTGCATAATAAACTCTGATAAATTTTCTTCAGTGTGGTAAATCTATAATGCCTAAATAGTTTATCCCCAGTATATTATTTCTCTTGACATGCAAGCTGTCCACATCAGCAACAGTCCACATCAGCAAATCAATCTGGCCTCGTCAGCATTCCACTCACAAATCAACGAATCATTGATGCAATTTTTCATTTTTTTTCATGCTTAGCCATCCTTTGTCACTGAACCGACCTGTCTCTTCCTCTTTCGCCTTTCAACTAGCATTTTTTCCCTTCCACAGACCACTCTCCCCAACCATAAATCCACTAGCACCAGCCTGTGCACATTGGGCCCACTGCATCCTGAACCTTCTTCGTTCCCCACTCCTCTCTCGATCCCTACATCTTCATCTCTCCGCATCCCTTTCTAATCTGTTGATGACTACCATGCGGCGCAACGCGCCTCTGCCCTCACCTCATATCGCCCATGTGTGCCTTGCTGCAGGGGTAGTGGTTGCCTATGATCTACCGCCGCATCGTGCAATTGACCTATGGCTACAAAGCGGATCTTGGGCGCGCGGCCGCAGCCTGCCCGGAGAAGCCGCTGGCCCTGCCATCTTCTTGCCATCACCCATTGTAACGCCCTCAATGCGGCTATATCTCCCACGTGTCGAAGCACGACTTAGAGGCATAACCGCATTGAAAGCAATGTCGCAAGTGAGGTAATCTTCACACAACCCATGTAATACATAAGGGAAAGAGATACATAGTTGGCTTACAATCGCCACTTCACACAATACATGAGTAAAGCATTACATCATACAGATACAATCAAGGTCCGACTACGGAACCAAAATAAAAGAAGACTACCCCAAATGCTACACAGATCCCCGATCGTCCCAACTGGGCTCCACTACTGATCAACTGAAACGAAACAACACAATGAACAAGATCTTCATCAAGCTCCTCCTTGAGCTCGGATGCGTCACCTGCACGGTTTCATCGGCACCTGCAAACTGGTTTTGGAAGTATCTGTGAGTCACGGGGACTCAACAATCTCACACCCGCGAGATCAAGACTATTTAAGCTTATGGGTAGGAGAAGGTAGTGAGATGGAGCTGCAGCAAAGCGACTAGCATATCTAGTGTCTAACATATGCAAATGAGAGCGAGAAGAGAGGGCAAAAGCACGGTCGAAGAACTATGATCAAGAAGTGATCCTAGAACAACCTACGTCAAGCATAACTCCAACACCGTGTTCACTTCCCGGACTCCGCCGAGAAGAGACCATCACGGTTACACACGCGGTTGGTGTATTTTAATTAAGATCAACTTCGGGTTTTCTACAACCGGACATTAACAAATTCCCATCTGCCTCATAACCGCGGGCACGGCTTTCGAAAGATAATACCCTGCAGGGGTGTCCCAACTTAGCCCATGATAAGCTCTCGCGATCAACGAAGGATATTCCTTCTCCCCGGGAAGACCCGATCAGTCTCGGAATCCCGGCTACAAGACATTTCGACAGCAATAAAACAAGACCAGCAAAGCCGCCCGATGTGCCGACAAATCCCGATAGGAGCTGCACATATCTCGTTCTCAGGGCACACCGGATAGGTCAGCCTACGAGTAAAACCAGCCCTCGAGTTGCCCCGTGGTGGCCCCGCAGTCTGCCCGTTTCGGACCAACACTCGAAGGAGCACTGGCCCGGGGGGGCTAAAATAAAGATGACCCTTGAGTCTGCAGAACCCAAGGGAAGGGGTATATGTGGTAGGTAGTCAAATGGTAAAACCAAGGTTGGGCCATGCTGGAGGAGTCTTATTCAAAGCGAACTGTCAAGGGGGTCCCATAAATCACCCAACCGCGTTAGGCACGCAAAATCCATGAACATAATACCGATATGACGGAAACTAGGGCAGCAAGAGTGGAACAAAACACCAGGCATAAGGCCGAGCCTTCCACCCTTTATCAAGTATATAGATGCATTAATTAAATAAGATATATGGTGATATCCCAACAGGTAAACATGTTCCAACAAGGAACAACATCTCCATGTTCCAACAAGGAACAAACTTCATCTTCACCTACAACTAACAACGCTATAAGACGGGCTAAGCAAAGCGGTAACATAGCCATACAACGGTTTGCTAGGAAAGGATGGTTAGAGGCTTGACATGGCAACATGGGGGGCATGATATAGCACGTGGTAGGCATCATAGCATAGGCATAGAAAAAGAGCGAGCATCTAGCAAGCAAAGATAGAAGTGATTTCGAGGGTATGGTCATCTTGCTTGAAATCCCGCAAGGAAGAAGAACGAGTCCATGAAGAAGACAAACGAACGTAGTCGAACGAATCCTCACAACTCCGGAACGAAACTGAAGCTAACGAGAGAAGCAACTCGGAAAGAAGCAAACAACATGGTAAACAACCATCACATACACATGGCATGATGCACAACCAAGTATGATGCATGTCCGGTTTAAATAGCATGGCATGGCAATATGCACAAACAAAACTACAAGTTAAATGGAGCCCAATATGCAACGAGTTGCATATTGACGAAACACCACATCAATTATTTAGTTCACTCCCGAATAGGTACTCAACAATATTAAATATTGGTTAACATGACAAGACGTGAAGCATAACAAAACTATACCATCTAAACAATTTAAATGGGGCCGGATATAACAAACAACAAATCCGGTAAATCCCCATATGCATTTAGCAAATTAATGGAAACAACAAATATAAACATTTAAATGTTGTTATCATGATGCGGATGACATATACAAGTTTTAAGCAATTTTTATGAAAATGTCGACATGAGCATGTTATGAAGCATTTGTCACCATGGCGGAACAAAAAGGGTGCCACGGCGGCGAATCCGAAAATGATTCCACGACAACATATCGGTTCCGGTAGCTCGTGGAGACACCGGTGCAAAAGGAGGCGTGCGGATGTGCGCAACATGCTAGAGATGGTGGGGTGCTCCCGACTACCGGGTTCCCACGGGTCGACGGCATGGCAAAGGAGGAACGTGCAAAGACAATTCGATCACGGTGCAAAACTCGAGCATCTCATACAACACGCAAGCATTCGGTCCACGGTTGATCATCTCGGGGTTATACCTTTGAAGCATGCATTTTCGGAGCGGTTCGAGTCGTCGAGGGAAGTAGTGGTACTCGTCGGTCGTAGTGGAAGTAGTTGTTCTCGCGACGGTGGTGGAAGTAGACGTTCACGGGTTGTCGTGGGAAGTAGTCGTACATGGCGTCGGTAGAGGTACTCGCGATCTTGGCGACGGTAGTGGTACATCTCATAGTGGAAGTAGTGGTACACGGCGACGGTAGTTGTACACGTTACGTAGATGTCCGGGGTCGTCGGGTCGTCATGTAGCCGTACATGTTCGTCGTGGTACACGGGTCGTAGTGGTACTTGGGATCTTCTGAACTTGCCGGTATTGACGAAACGAAGGGGTACTTGGTCTTGACGTCCACGGGGTCTTCGGCCTTGACGTGAAGCAGGGAGGCGGATCTCCTGCCGGGTCGATGGTGACGAGGTCGGAGATGCGAGGACGGGCAAAGGGGCTGCTCCTACAAAGGGGTTGCTGGAACTGCAGGGGCGACGGGAGCCGGCGGGGACGCGGGGTCGCGCGCGCCGGCGAGGACCGGTAGCGGGATGACGCGAGGTCGCAAGGGAGGCGGTCAACGGAGCAAGGTGGAGAGGAAGATGCGGGCGAGCGGAGTGAGGGCTTCGGGCGGCGATGGAGGGCCGCCGGAGTTGTCCGACGAGGTGCGCGGGTGCCGGTGCAAGGAGACGGGGCAGCGAGGGGATCGCGCGTAGGGAGGAGATGGGGGCCTGGCGCTGGGGAGGAAGAGAGGCTGCGAGGGAGATGAGGGAGGAGGCCGCAGGGCGGCGCGGTCTGGACTAGCCGACCGGAGGGGCGACGGGGCAACATAGAGCGCTGCGGGGCTCGCGCTCGAAGGAACAAGGGGAGGGGATCGAGCCGAGGAGAGGGAGAGGGGTTCGGGCGCTGGCAGCGCACGATGGGTGCGTGTGTGTGAGTGGCGGTGTTGCGGGAGGACGAGAGGAGGAGGGGATCGATCCCGATCGGGACGAGTGGCTGGCGGCGGAATGGGGAACGAGAGGGAGGGAGATCGAGCGGAGGCTGGGCTAGGGTTAGAGGCCTAGAGGGGGCGCGACTGGGCCTTGGGCCGGCTGGGTTAGAGCTGGGCCTAAGAGGCCGGCTAGGCACTCTTCTCCCTCTCTCTTATATTTTCTTTAGCAGAAAACAATTAAAGAGAAGAAAAAGAAAGAGAGGGTTAGGGAAAGATAAAAGCGCAAGGGGATAATTTTCCCGGACTCACAAAAATGAGTTTGATCCAAGAAAAATTGGAATGGCCAAGATTGCAAGATGTAAATTCAAACTCATTTGAATTAAATTCAAATGATTTGAATAGGAAGTGAGGTTTGGGAAGGTCCAAAAATGTTGAGGATTTCGGTGGGGCTCCGGAAAATGACGAAATAATCTATGGGCAAGGTTGGAGACCAAGAAGTGAGATAACAAAGGCATGGAGAATTATTTTGCATGTGGGTTATGGGTGATTCCGAATTAGTGGAATATTTAATAATATCTCCCTAAATATCGGGAGGGTATGTTATAAAGAGAAGTCACCCTTCCCTCGATTTAAATGGACCGAAGATCCATGCAATTTATTTGGAAGAGTTTTAAAAATTAAATGACATGATGGCATGATGACATGATGCAAAGAAAAAAATAAAAGAGCAAGCACAAATGAAACAGACGGCGAAACTCGGAATAGCTGGAAGTCTTCTGGAGCTCCGGTCTCGGGGCGTCACACCCATGTGGAAGGTGGGAGGAGATCCCGAGGCTCTAAAAGATGTGAGGTCAGATTTGGATTTTTTTTGCCTTCATGAGTTCCAATTCAACAAGTAAAAGTTTAATCCTATTTCCTTTCACTAAATCTTGCGACTGACTGTACGGTAATAATCATTCAACATCAGATTGGATGTGTCGGTGTACTAGAGTAGGGGTACCCTAGTATCCCGAACTTGTGCACGGGCAGTCGCAGCACCCCGCGGCGAGGCTTGCCTCGGTGACCGCCTAGCTCCTCCGTGGTTCCTTTGGAGCCATTCAAGAGCAAAGTATTTAAGCTAAGGAGACAAGGCCCCGGCAAGAGGAGCTTGCCGGGAAGGCCAACCAAGGCACCTAGGAGACAAGGCCCCGACAAGAGGAGCTTTCCGGGAAGGCCCGGTGAGCGACAAGCTTCCGGGCGCGACAAGACGACGGCCGCGGCAAGGCGCTTGCCGTGGCAGATCACCACCAATCTGCAACTGCGCTCCAGCTCATCCACCAACGTGTCGCCCTGGGGCCTTTCCAGGCGCGCGTGGCGAGATGCTGTGCATCCAGCGGAGCGCGGTGGCAAGCGGTGCTGATAAGTTTGCCATCGTGGCAAGCGGTGGCGTCCCTGACGGTCCCTTTCTGCACTATTCAGTCGACTTAGACGGGAATTTAATGCCTTTGTCCACTGCCGTCAGGGTTAGGTATGATACAATCTACAAGTAGCTGTACCAACCGCAGCTCATTTTCCATTTTTGCCCTTGTCCACGTTGCCACCTGTCGGTGACCCCTTGAGCATATAAAAGGAGGCCCATGCGCAACGTAGAGGTGGGTTCGGCTCATTCGAAACCAGAGAACACTCGCGCTAGGTCTTGTAGCTCTCAGTGCTCCCTAGCAAGAACACAATACAAATCAGACAAGCAGCAGTAGGAGTATTATCTCTCCGGAGAGCTTCGAAGCTGGGTAAACTGCTCGTGTGCTTCGCCTCGATTTGCTCTTCGTGCAATCTCCGCCCCCCCACCAAACCGAAAGGGGTCCAGTCCGCCGGCCCCCATAGGTGTTCGTGGGTCAGATCAGCTTCCCCGACATGTTTGGCGCGCCAGGTAGGGGGCGTCGAGGCTGTGTGAACCTAATCCGGCGTTCACACAAGCAACATCTCCGTTTTCTTCATCAACATGCCACCGAAGAAGAAGGCTTCGGCGGCAACTGCTCCGTCCACGTCGAACACACCACCACCGGAGCAAACGAGTGGTGGGGTAGACGTCGGTGGAGGGACGGGCGTCGACGCGGGAGCTCATGGTGTCACCAAGTCCAAGGACAAGGCTGCACAGACCTCGGCGTCCGTACATGCACCGCGCCCATCCCAGGAGGCGCGGGACCGACAGCGTCATGGTACTCGCAGTACCATACGTTCGTTGGGCCAAGATCGAGCTGGTGGATCCGGGGACGCTCAAGACCAGCATACGCGCCAACGGTCTGGTGCGAGTGGGGCACGGTCGCCTGGACGAGATACTGCTCCTTCTAACGTATTTAGAAGTCCGAGCATATCCCGCTCCTCGCACCGTTCGCCACTGCCGCCCACCACTCAAGCAGAAGCTCTGGCGCGAGCTCAACTGCTCCTGGATTACCCTCCAACGGCAGACAAGGTCGACGAATGGAGGGCCACCATTCAGAGTCTCATCGGCTTTGCCAACGGCGATACTCCGCGGCAACCAAGTGCATCGCTGCCGCGACAGGACGACAAGGCACGAGCCGGTGGCGATGAAACCTGTGGGGATGCAACCACCATGCACTCTCCGCCCCGAAGGCCAAGATCGCCGACTCGCCGGGTCCACCTCGACAGCGACTCCACCGCGTCGTCGGATCCACGAGCTCGTCGCGATCAGCGCCAAGTTCTTCACGAACGATAGCAAGAAGACGCTCGAACTCGCATCGAGCGCCGAAGAGAAGCGCGGCGTCAATCCGACCAGCGCGCTGGGCCCTCTGTTGACATGCATGCGCCAGGGGAACCAGGTGACTTGCCGTACGCGGTAGGCTGCCCTGCGTTCACTCGTGAGCTGCGGCAAGTCCAGTGGCCCAACAAGAAGAATTTCAAGCCAGATGTACCAGAAAAGTACGACGGCAAGACGCACCCATCGGAGTTCCTCAACATCTACACCATTGCGTTGCAGGCTGCAGGGGGGCGCGACGACAAGATTCTGGCCAACTACTTCCCGTTGGTGCTCAAGCCCAATTTCAGATCTTGGCTCATGCACTTGCCGGACAACTCCATATCCTCTTGGACAGATCTATGCCATCAGTTTGTCGGCGCCTTCACAGGCGGCCACAAGCCTCATGGCCAAGAGAGTGACCTTCATCTGCTCGCCCAGAAGGAAGGAGAGCCCCTGCGCAAGTACATTCAAAGATTCAGCCGTGTACAGCACAACATCCCAGACGTCCACCCTGCCGCGGTAATCAGCGCGTTCCATCAGAACGTGCGCAACTGCAGGATGCGGGAGGAGATGGCGATGTGCAAGATCAGAGACGTCAGTGAGCTCTATGCCCTGGCCGACAAGTGCGCACGTGCTGAAGAAGGGAGGAGACTCCCCGGAGAGAATGTGGAAGCAGGAGGATCTGATAGTGAGGAGACCGCCCCGGCAAAGAAAAGCCGGCGGCGGAATAACATGAAAAAGAAAGGAAAAGATGTGCTAGTTGTTGAGCAGTCCGGCAATGGAGGTGGCGCCAAGAAAGCCAAAGTTGGAAGCTCCGGCAAGGAGGTTGCCGCGGGCACCAACTGCCAGGCTGTGGCGATTGCCGACAAGCAGGACAACTCCAACAAGCAATATTGCTAGATCCACCGCACCAAGGGCCATGATCTCCAGAGCTGCAAGAAGGTCGAGCAGCTTGTCGAGCAGCAGAAGGCTGAGTACGAGCGACGCGACAAGGAGAAGGCCCAGGAAGGTGCTGGAGGAGCTAGCAAGAAACGCCCCGGCCGGGGAGGACGCCGCGGCAAAGCCAAGCAGCGGCAAGGAGACAGACCTCCATGAGGCCGCAACAAGGATGAAGACGACGACGACGATGAAGACATGGATGATGATGAGGCTGATGAGCAGGAGTTCCAGAAAGCCACAGACGTCTTGTGCTTTGACGGTGGTGCTTCTCTGCATACTTCACACCGCCAACTCAAACAGTGGATGCGGGAAGTCAATGCAGCAGAACCATCCGTAGAATCGCGCAAGCCTCTGAAATGGTCCAGCACGCCTATCATCTTTGATATTGAGGACCACCCTGATCGCATAACTGCGTTCGGGTGCTTGCCGATGTTGGTTTCACCTACTATCCGCAACCTCAAGGTCACTAAGATGCTAGTTGACGGCGGGGCCGGCTTGAACCTGATCTCCTCAGCGGTACTCCAGAAGCTTCAGATCCCTGACAGCGAGCTCGAAGAGACCGGCACATTACAAGGAATCAATCCGGGAAGGAGCAAGCCAAAGGGAAAGATCACATTGCCCGTGACGTTTGGCAGCGAGTTGAACTTCAGAACTGAGAGGGTCACTTTTGACGTTGCTGA
Organism: Aegilops longissima; assembly: GCA_021605205.1. Taxonomy (NCBI): domain Eukaryota; kingdom Viridiplantae; phylum Streptophyta; class Magnoliopsida; order Poales; family Poaceae; genus Aegilops; species Aegilops longissima. The sequence continues at coordinate 432,958 of JAHIAM010006737.1, forward strand.
TTTTCCATTACCTTACAATGGGATACTTGGTCGTCCAGCACTCGCCAAGTTCATGGCAGCCTCTCATTATGCATACAACTTGCTCAAGATGCCCGGCCCGATAAGTGTCATTTCTGTCCCTGGCGACAAGAAGGATGCTCTTATCTACGCTGATAAGATCTACCGGGAAGCAGCAGCCGCAACAGATCACAAATCACTTGCCGTTGAAGCTCCCGGGGGGAAGAAGAAGACCAAGTCCGGCAAGAGCTCTGATGCCCACTCCGGCAAGCGCACCTCTTCGGAGTGTTGCGCTACCGTCGAGGACGCACCATCGAGCTCCACCGGCAAGTGTAAGACGACGATGGCAGCTCTAGAGACCAAGAAGGTGTCTGCCAAGGAGGACGTCACTGGTGGTACCTTCACCATCAGTGCCACTCTCGACCCCAAATAGGAAGGCGCGCTCGTTGCTTTCCTGCGGGCGAACGTCGACGTGTTTGCATGGCAACCGTCTGACATCCCCGGTGTTCCCAGGAAAGTAATTGAGCACCATCTCGCCGTCTGTCCTCATGCGCGGCCCGTCAAGCAGAAAGTCAGGAAACAAGCAGTGGAGCGCCAAGAGTTCATTGCAGAAGAGATCAAGAAGTTGGAAGCAGCAGGCCTTGTCAGAGGAGTGCTCCATCCCACGTGGTTGGCCAATCCTGTAGTCATGCGTAAGGCAAACAGAAAATGGAGGCTTTGTATCGACTTTACCGATATTAATAAAGCTTGTCCCAAAGACACATTTCCCTTGCCGCGCATCGACCAGATTGTTGACTACACGGCTGGATGTGATTTGCTTTCATTTCTTGATGCATACTCAGGATACCATCAGATCTTCATCGCAGAAGAGGATGAAGAGAAGACCGCATTCATCACCCCATGTGGCACATACTGTTTTGTACGAATGCCTTTTGGTTTAAAGAATGCTGGTTCAACATTTGCAAGAGTAGTCCATCACGCTTTTGAGCCGCAAATACACAGAAATGTGGAAGCCTACATGGATGACATAGTAGTCAAAAGCAAGGACAGGGCAGCTCTGATTCAAGATTTAGACGAAACTTTTGCAAATCTGCGCAAGATCAACCTCAAGCTCAACCCCGAGAAGTGCGTGTTTGGAGTCCCCTCCGGCAAGCTTCTCGGGTTCTTCGTGTCTCAGCGAGGAATTGAAGCCAATCCCGAAAAAAATCAAGGCCATTGAGCAGATTGAAGCACCAAAGTGCGTCAAGGATGTACGAAGACTTGCCGGTTGCGTGGCTGCTCTCAGCAGGTTTATCTCTAGGTCTGCTGAGCGCACCCTGCCATTTTTCAAAATATTGAAAAAGGCAGGTCCAATGAAATGGACTCCGGAAGCGGAGGCTGCGCTGCAGGACTTCAAGAGGTACCTGTCCTCCACTCCAATACTTGTCGCACCTAAGCCACAAGAGAAGTTGCTGCTCTATATAGCGGCAACCAATCAAGTGGTTAGTTCTGCGTTAGTAGCGGAGAGGGAGGCGGATGATGAGCCGGCGACTGTGGCAGAGGCATCCAGCGACAAGCAGGGGGCTTCACCGACAAGCTCTGGTCCCGACAAGGATGGATCTGCGCAGGAGCATGAGAAGAAGCAGAAAAGGATGGTGCATCGCCCAGTTTACTTTGTCAGTTCCCTTCTGCAGGGGGCTAGATCAAGGTACTCTGGTGTGCAGAAGTTGCTTTTCGGCCTTCTCATGGCCTCGAGAAAGCTGCGCCATTACTTCCAAGCACATGAGATCACAGTCGTCACTCGCTTTCCGTTGAGGAGGATACTACAAAATCCGGAAGCAACAGTCAGGATTGTCGAGTGGGCACTGGAACTGTCAAGCTCTAGCCTCAAGTTTGAGAGCACCTCAACTATCCAAAGCAGGGCATTGGCAGAGTTCATAGCAGAGTGGACGCCAACACAAGATGAAGAAATACCAGAAACGAGCGTTCCCGTGAATGAAGCAAACAAAGAGTGGCTTATGTACTTTGATGGTGCCTTCTCGCTGCAAGGCGCCGGTGCTGGCGTGCTGCTTGTCGCACCCACCGGAGAGCACCTCAAGTACGTGGTCCAGATGCACTTTCCCAAGGAGCAAGCAACAAACAATACTGCAGAGTATGAGGGTTTGCTTGCCGGTCTCAGGATCGCAGCAGACCTTGGGATCAAGAAGCTCATTGTCAGGGGTGACTCACAGCTTATCGTCCGTCAAGTAAACAAGAATTATCAGAGTCCGTTGATGGAAGCTTATGTTAATGAAGTGAGGAAGCTAGAAGAGCACTTTGACGGCCTACAAATGGAATATATTCCAAGAGCTCAGAATGACATTGCTGATGGCCTGTCAAAGTGCGATGCACTTAAGTTACCTGTGGAACCAGGGATCTTTGTGCTCAAGCTGACTCAACCATCTGTAACACCATCAACTGGACAGAACAAGAAGAGGATGTTGGTTTCTGGTGATTACTTTCCGGCAGAGCTCCCTGAAGACGCCACCAAGAAGGTCCCCAAGATCAACGCCGAGAGTGCTGAGGAGCAGTCTGCTCCGACAAGCCCTAGGGTTTGTTTCGTTGAAGCAGATGCTCCCGACAAGATTTGCTCCGGCAAGCTTGCCGGGGAACATCAAGCTCCGGCTGAGCCGCAGGTTCAAGCCGTAGAAGCAGATGTTTCCGCAGCAGCAGATATGCCTTTAGTCCTTGTTGTCGAGCCGCAAGCTCCAGCATGGGCACAGCAGATCGTCCGTTTCCTTCAGACAGGAGAACTTCCCGATGGGCAAGAAGAAGCGGAAAGAGTAGCCCGGCAGTCAAGTATGTATCAGTTTGTTGACTACACACTGTACAGAAGAAGACTCAACGGCGTGAAATTGAAGTGTATTCACCAGGAAGATGGACAGAAGCTGTTGGCAGAGATACATGGAGGCATATGTGGTCACCACATTGGCGCAAGAGCACTTGCCGGCAAAGCGTTCCGGCAAGGTTTCTCTTGGCCAACAGCCCTCCAGGATGCAACTGCACAAGTAACCAAGTGTGAAGCGTGCCAGTTCCATTCCAAGCAGATACACCAGCCAGTTCAAGCTCTCGGGACGATCCCTTTATCCTGGCCATTTTCGGTGCGGGGCTCGACATCTCGGCCCCTTCCCCGAGTTGTCGGGGCTTTGAGTACTTGTACGTTGCAATCGACAAGTTCACAAAGTGGCCGGAAGTGGAAGCAGTGAGGAAGGTGACAGCACAGTCAGCAGTCAAGTTCTTCAGGTCGATTGTTTGCCGTTTTGGGATTCCTAACTGGATCATCACCGACAACGGCACACAATTCACGAGCCGCACCTTCATGCAGTACGTCCAAGATCTTGGCGCCAAGGTCTGCTTCGCTTCTGTTGCTCATCCGAGAAGCAACGGTCAAGCGGAGAGGTCAAATACTGAAGTGCTGCGAGGGCTCAAGACCAGAACTTTCGACAGGCTGCACAAGTGCGGAAGAAACTGGATTGAGGAGCTGCCGGTGGTTCTTTGGTCGATCAGGACGACGCCAAATCGAGCCACTGGCCAGACACCTTTCGCTGTAGTCTATGGAGCAGAGGCAGTTCTCCCCACGGAACTCGTATACGGATCACCTCGAGTGCTCGCTTATGATGAGCTTGAGCAAGAGCAGCTGCGACAAGATGACACGCTGCTCCTTGAGGAGGACCGTCTTCAGGCCGCTGTACGAGCTGCTCGTTACCAGCAAGCTTTGCGCCGCTACCATAGCCGCAAAGTTAGTGCCAGAAGTCTCGAGGAAGGCGATCTTGTTCTTCGGCGCGTTCAGTCCGCCAAGAATTCCAAAAAGTTGACGCCGAAGTGGGAAGGCCCTTACCGGGTGAGACGAGTCACTAGGCCTGGCGCTGTCCGCCTTGAGACCGAAGATGGCATTCCGGTGAGCAACTCCTGGAATATCGAACATCTTCGTAAGTATTACCCGTAGGGCGCGGTTGCCGGAACCTGTTCCGGCAACCACCTTTTGTACAAGTCTTGCCGATGTTGCATGTAATCCTTTGTGCAAAGCCGGACGCAGACCCCGTGCATCAGTAAAGCTAATGTGCTCCGCACGTCTTGTCAATCTTATGCTTTCTACTTTATTTTTGCATGCATTATCTGACACTTTGTGCAGCACCTACCCCGGTAAGCAATAACGAGCCGCAAGGTTCCATATCTTTATTTTCCCTTCTTTCTCTTTCTCAAAGAAAGGAAGGTTCCCTCGCCCACAAGTTTGCCGGGGGGGAAGGAGAAGATAATGGTGTGGACAAGGCGTCGTTCAAGGAAGTTTCGCCTTACCAGGAAGCAAACGACAGAAAAGCTAAGTTGCCAAAGTTTGAGCAATCAGTTTTAAATTTTTAACTTATTTTCCTCGAACGACTGTGCTTTGTATGGAAAACCTGTGCACGGAGGAACCAACTCGTAGCTAGTTGCGCTACTTTGTTTCGAGTCCGCTCAACAACTTAAGTGAGCTGCAACTGGTTGCGACGAGGTTGCTTGTCGGAAGCGGCACCGCCAAAGAAGCTCTTGACATTCCGACTCAGCGCTTCATGGCAAAGGGTGCTCATACCGACAAGTTCCCTAAAAGCATAGGGCAAAAACATACAAAGGAAGGAATCAAGTAAAGGAAATAACATAGCAATCACTAACTGAAATAGAGTTATATTACAAGATAAGCTTGTCGCAGCTCTAATAGATTTTTCTCATGACATGATCAACAGCGACAAGAAAGAGATAAAACGGGCGGCCTAATCTACGCGGTCGCCATCAACCCTCTTGATCTTGCTCACCTTGTCCACAATGGGTGCGACAAGGGCCTTGAGCGCTTCAACATCAGCATCCGGCGGCAAGGACTTGAGGACGTTGGCGAAGCTAACGCCTGGATTGCGGAAGGCCACCTTCATCAGCACCTTCTGAAGAGCTCCCGCACAGATCTGACGCGACTCGTCGGCCAGCTGCTTTGGGATCTCTTCCCGGAGTCGTTGGAGAGCCGTCACCACGCCCTTGAAGAACAAGCTGAGCTTGGCGCTGGGCTGGAGGTGCTCATCGGAGGAGTACCCGAGATCCACCATCCCCAGCTCCATCAGCTCCCTGTCGATGGCGGCGGCAATATTCACAAGACCCTCGGTCCAGTGCTCCACGTTCTCTCTGAAGGTGTTCTGGGCGGTCGTGGCACTCGTCAGCAACGCCTCATCGGCCTTGATCTTCTCCAACAAGGCCACCTCCCGCTCCTTGGCGCTGTCCAGCGTCTGCATCAAGGTGGTCAGCTTCAGCTCAAGATCTGCTTTGGAGTCCTTGGCGGCGCCAAGCTCCTTGCTCCTCTCGGCGAGACGGCCCTGCAGCTCGCCAAGAGTGTAGGCGTCCTTCTCGCGCTCGTGCTTCAGTGCAGCAAGCTCCTCGTCGCTCTTCTGGTGGTTGGCCTCCAGTTGCGTCACTTTCGTCTCCAGTTCCTTCTTGGTGGCCTCGGCAGCTGCAGCAGCATCCTTCGCTTCCTTGAGAGCTCCGCCAAACGTTTTCTCGCGCGCGGCAAGCTCTTCCTCATAGCTGTCAAGATTGATCTTCCGCTGCGCCAGCTCGCCTTCTTGCGCAGACAGCTTCTCGGCAGCAAGCCGCTGCTGCTCCTCAACCTCAGCCTTCTCGAGGATGAAGGCTGTGCGCTCCTCGGCGAGTCGCTCCCGCTCTTCTGCCATGCTCCGGAGAGTTTCTTGGTTGATGCCCCGGAGCTCCTCCGCGCGCTTCTCCATGTCTGCTCCCGCCCTCGCGACAAGCGCTTCTCGCGATTCCAGCTTGGCTTGTCGGGCACGGTAGAGCGACAGCAGCTTCCGCAACAGCTGCTCCTCCTCAGACTCGCCGCTGCTACTGCTTGGCGCGTCAACCAGCGTCAGCCCAGCGGAGGCGAGCACCTCTTCATCGAAAGTCTCTCCTTCGACCGGCGCCCTGGAGCTCGACGCCCAGGGGAGCTTGATGAAGACGCCATCGCCGGCCTTCAGATAGGCGCCGGGCTGGGTCTCTTCGGAGCCTGGCGCTGCGGCAGCAGCGAAGGGATCGGCGGTCGGTGTAGCACCTGGCGCTCCTGCGGCCTCAGGGTCGTCAGTGCGATCGCCGGACCCCTCGCCAGCTTCTGCGGCGGCAGCCTTGGCGGCCTCTTCGCCGGCGGGCTCGTCAGCGCCGGCTTCCTCCTCGGCGACGGCGGTGTCGTCAGTGTTGCCGCGCACGTCTTCCTCGCCGGCGACCTCAGTGTCCAACGGCTCCGTGGCAGATGGATCTGACCACAAGAAAATGAAGAAGAATCAAGCAGATATTCAAAGAGAAAATCAGAAGAAAAGGAACCCAAGGGAAGTTTTCAGGCAAGAGGATTACCTGCACTTGGATCTGCAGCCATGGTCTCAGTCGCCGGAGGGTTGCTGATGCCGTCCCTTGCCGGAGAACCGCCCCTTGTCGGAGAAGCCTCCCTTGCCGGAGAGCGCTCCCTTGCCGGGGGATCCTCCCTTGGCAGTGTAGCCGAAGCAGATGGCATGTCAGGAGCAGCTTCTGGGCACTCCTGGTGGGGCTGCTCTGCTCCTACACAAATCAACAGTCAGATATAAGCAAATAAAGAGCACCCATGCGCGCCTAACAGCAGAAAGTAAACCATATACTTACGCTGGGGGCTGCGTTGGGGGCTGCTTTGGGGAAGGGTTGCCCGGTCCGGCAAGGTGGTCTCAGGCACGCCTCTTGCCGCCGCGGTGGGTTCGTCCTCGATGAAAATCACCGGGGCCTTGGCTCTCTTCGACGCTCTCTGGGCCAGCGTCCTGAAAAGGAATGGGTTCAGAATGAAGCAAACCAGATACAAGACAAGGCAACAGACTGAAGAACTACAAGTACAGCAACAAGATCTTACTCTTCCTCTTCCTCGGAGCTGAGCGCGGAGAGATCAAATTCCGGTTCGCCTCCGGTGCGACGAGCTGGAAGAGTAGGTTCCCTTGGCCGCTTGGCGGGTGCAGGAGCTGTGGTCCCAGAAGGCCCCGCTCCAGTTGCTGCAGCGGTGTGAGGTGCTCCCGCGGCAACAGTGCTTGCCGCGGTGGAGCGCGTCGCGCGGTGCGACGGCTGTTGGCCCGTCTTCCGCCCCGCTACTTCCCCGGCCTTGCGGAGACGCCTTCTTGGTGGAGCTCGGGGCTCCTCTCGCGGAAAGCTACTTGAAGGTGGGGAGGAGGCACCCTCGGCAGGCTCGCTCGGCTCAGCTTTGGACTCGGCATGCTCTTCCTCGCTGACAAGCTCCTCTCGATCGACAAGGCTTGCCGCCTCTGCCGCCTCTGCCTCCTCCACAGTAAACCCAAACTCGCCCGCGGCAGCAGCTGCTGCCGCCTCTTCCAACCTGGTGGCGATGCACTGCATCTCATCATTAGTGGTGTCGCGGGTGAGGCCCTTCTGCTCGTCGGGGCGGATCGCCACTTCTTCCAAGCTATCGAAGAACTGCCGCACGACGTCACCCGCAGGCTCTTGCCAAGTCGGAATAATTCCATGCGAGTCGCACAACGGCATCATTGCACGGATGCGGTCGAGCGAGGAATTATTGCACAACGGGACGACGCCCCTCGGCAACCTGAACCATTCGGGATGATCAGGGTCATGCTTGAACAGCTCCAAGAGCATCGCGTCAAGCTCCAAGACGGTGAAGTTGAAGTTGAGGCCCGGGCGCAACCTCATGATATCTGCCGCGTTCTGGAACTCCCAAGCAGGTCTCCTCCTCTCCTGCAAAGAAGCGTCTGGCGAAGGAAATCTGCGCCAACCGCGCCTCTGATGAGTCCGCAAGCCCGAGGCGCAGGATCGGTAACGGCAATCTTCAATCTAGCATCCTCCAGCGCCAAGTTGCTCCAATCGTTGCCGCGCACTATTCGGGTTTGGCGCTGGGCGGTGAATGGCTGCGGGTTCTCCTCTACGATCCAGCACCAGTCAGCCCTCCACTCCTCCCACTTGCTGTGGAGCTCTCCTTCCAGATAGGCCTCCTTCTTGCCGATCCTTGAGATCTAAGCGATTCCTACGGCAAGAGGCTCTCCTCTCTCTACTCGAGGCATGAAGAAATGGCGGAAGAGGGCTACGTTTGGGTGGACTCCGACAAAGTTTTGGCAGAGATGTGCGAAAACTGCCATGGTCAGGACAGCATTGGGGGTGAAATCAAGAAGGCGAAACCCGTAGGTGTTCATGATATCGCAGAAGAATTCAGAGAAGGGCGGGCAGAGCCCGCAATAGAAGAAGAGCGCGAAGAAGGGATACCCGCTCGGAGCCAATTCAGAGGCAGCGGCTGAGAGTACCTTCGTGCGCGGATGCGCTCGCGTCTCTGTCGACCAGAAGAGGTAGTACCATTCCCTCAGCTCCTTCGGGGCGAGCTGAGGGGGGAAGATGGCCTACTCCTTTCGCAGCGCCGCGAGCCGCTGCGCCTCGGCTGACTTCACGCCCTTCCCCTTGTCGGCTTTCGGAGCCATGGCGGAGGTGGTGAGGGAGGTCGGCGGCGTTGGTGATGCTGGTGGCGATGGGGGGCAGAGCGCTGCTCTCTCCACGGCTTTGGGAAGAAGGGGGGAGCGGCGGGGATTTTTCGAGATTGGACAGCAACTGCCCCTGCTTCCTCTACTTATAAAGAGGGAGGGGGCGGACGTTCCGCTTTTCCTAATAAATAAACCCCCCACGATCTCTCCCACGACGCCGCAGTCGATGCGTGCCGTTCGTGGGGGACGTGGTGGGTCCGGAGTGAGTTATGGCGTAACCAAGGCCGCGTGTGCCCGTGCCCTGTTTTGGGCCTGGCCCAACAGCGCTCGGCACCATGTATGGCCCAGGCCCGGGGGCTCCTGTCGGTGTACTAGAGTAGGGGTACCCTAGTATCCCAAACTTGTGCACGGGCAGTCGCAGCACCCCGCGGCGAGGCTTTCCACGGTGACCGCCTAGCTCCTCCGTGGTTCCTTTGGAGCCATTCAAGAGCAAAGTATTTAAGCTAAGGAGACAAGGCCCTGGCAAGATGAGCTTGCCGGGAAGGCCAACCAAGGCACCTAGGAGACAAGGCCCCAGCAAGAGGAGCTTGCCGGGAAGGCCCGGTGAGCGACAAGCTTCCGGGTGCGACAAGACGACGGCCGCGGCAAGGCGCTTGCCACGGCAGATCACCACCAATCTGCAACTGCGCTCCAGCTCATCCACCAACGTGTCGCCTACAGGGCCTTTCGGTAGCGGCGTGGCGAGGCTCAGCGTCCAGCGGAGCGCGGTGGCAAGCGGTGCTGACAAGTTTGCCATCGTGGCAAGCGGTGGCGTCCCTGACGGTCCCTTTCTGCACTATTTAGTCGACTTAGACGGGCATTTAATGCCTTTGTCCCCTGCCGTCAGGGTTAGGTATGATACACTGTACAAGTAGTTGTACCAACCGTAGCTCATTTTCCATTTTTGCCCTTGTCTACGTTGCCACCTGTCGGTGACCCCTTGAGCATATAAAAGGAGGCCCATGCGCAACGTAGAGGGGGGTTCGGCTCATTCGAAACCAGAGAACACTCATGCTAGGTCTTGTAGCTCTCAGTGCTCCCTAGCAAGAACACAATACAAATCAGACAAGCAGCAGTAGGAGTATTATCTCTCCGGAGAGCTCCGAAGCTGGGTAAACTGCTCGTGTGCTTCGCCTCGATTTGCTCTTCGTGCAATCTCCGCCCCCCACCGAACCGAAAGGGGTCCTGTCCGCCGGCCCCCATAGGTGTTCGTGGGTCAGATCAGCTTCCCCGACAGGATGTCACACCCTGACTCGCCACCAGTGTCCGCGCCTAAGAATAAACCCTCTCTGGCAGCAGCGAGGCACTGGAGGAAGCAATCGATGCATGAGTCGCTCAACGAGGCGAGACCAGTGGACGATAGGTGGCAGCACAAATTCCTTCTGTACTGGCAGGGTTTCCTGACGGCTGCCGCAACTACGTCCCCATGCAAAGTGTCATTACCGGTGCCAACGTGAAGTTCTTGTTATGAGTCCCGACAATCGTCCCCGTGGACTCTCCTTTCCACATCACAATCTTTTGTAGTTCTACTTCTTATGGAGATGTAATTATTGATTTAAAATGGTGTTTTGCAGTATTGTACAACATGTTAACACAGTATCTTGATTCTTCGTAGAAAGGGGTCGAGCACTCTTTTTTCTGTTAATTTTAGCTGATAAATAAAATAACTCAAGCAGTTCGGAAGTGATGTGTTAGTTGGTGCGGTCAGTCTAACTCTGAACTTGATTACTAATTTTCATTTTCTTACTGAATATAACCTCCCACTTACACAGCCTATTTATGGATGTGTCTTTTAGGAACAAGAGGAGTATTTTGATGTTTACATGTCACTTTTTTCTTTATTTTGCAGTTTCATTTCTGTGAGTTTCATGTGTTAATATACAGTGTACTTGGCTTGAACATGTATGCATGCCGCTACTGACTCTCCTACTTATAGTGACGTCAATTATGATGATAATGAAGGAAGGTAAAGATACTTTCCCCTGCCATGGCTATATATACGGTGTCTGATGGTATTTCCATGCATCCCTATTTCTCTAACTTCTTTACCTTTTAAAGGTAATAAAACCTTATTTATTACACACATGCCGATTTATGCATCGAGCAATAGCATAACAAATTGAATATGAAATGTTTGGTTCGCACTTGATATATTGGTGGGTGAGAATGTGGAAATGGTTATGCATAGTATAACATAAAAAATTTTAGACAAGTCCGTTATCTCAGTTCTTCTCTATTTCTCACTATGTCTCAAATCTCAACTAGAAATTCTCCTACATATGAATAGATGAACCTTGAGAGTGAGATATTGTTTTTTTGCCAGCTTGGCACCACCTTGATGATTCCATTTTTGTAAAGCTAATCACCCCATAGTGGATTACTTTGTTAGTTTTTTTCTGCAGAGTTATGCTATCCACATATGCTTACAAGGTGAAGCCTTATGACCCTGTCGGGACTAATGACATTTGTATGCCATTTTTTACCTCCTCACGCGAGATGGATACAAGTAAATGTACATGGGAGCTCTAATGGAGATTGTGCACGATCAAGACTTGGGTTTATATGATATCGCAAGGTGGTGATGTTTTAGTTGTTGCTTGAAACCATGCGGATGACGCGGACTTGGTAGCTTATAATGAAGCTGTAAACCAGTTGGTTCCATGGGTAATGACAATATAATAATACATTCTGATTGTTCATTGTAACGCCCCGGATTCAATGCGCCAGGTGTTTGCCAGTTATTCGCTGCCGTTGCCATGTCATGTGCTTGCGTGTCTCTCTTTGCCATGTCATCATCTGCATTTTGTATCATGTCATCATGTGCATTTCATTTTGCATACGTGTTCGTCTCATGCATCCGAGCATTTTCCTCGTTGTCCGTTTTGCAATCCGGCACTCCTATGTCTCCCGGCGCCCCTTTTACCTCTTTTCGTGTGCGGTGTTAAGCGGTCTCGGAATGGACCGAGGTTTGTCAAGCGGCCTTGGTATAGCACCGGTAGACCGCCTGTCAAGTTTCGGATCATTTGGAGGTCGTTTGGTACTCCAACGGTTAGCCGGGTAACCGTAAAAGCCTCTTTCTCCTTGCAGCCCAACACCCCTTTCTAAGTTGCCCAAAACCCACCAAACTCCCCTCCATGCTCTCGATCGTTCGATCACGATCGCGTGGCCGAAAACCGCACCTCATTTGGAGTCTCCTAGCTCCCTCTACCTATAAATCAGTCCCCTCCCCCGAAATTCGCGGATCATTTCGCAGACGAAACCCTAGCCCTCTCCCCCACGCGCCGCCGGACATGTCCATCTGCGCCGGACATGTCCGCCGGACACGCCCTCCGCCAATCCCGTGCGCCACGTCACCCCGCCGCCTCTCCTCCAACCGGAGCCCGCCACCTCATCGCGCGCGCGCCTCTCTCTCCTCCCGCCGTCGGCGGCCCGCGGTTCGGATCGGCCCCATGAGGCCCACTCGCCGTCGCCGCCGGGCACCTCGCCCGTCGCGCCGCCAGAGCGAGCTCCCTCCGCCGCCAGCCGCCTCGCCGCCGGCGAAGCGGCGAGCCGCGCCCGGCGCGCTTATGGCTCCGCCTCCGCGCCTCGGGGCCCCTCCGCCCTCGCCGCCTCCCTCGGGCGCGCGCCCGCCGCCGCCTCCGCCCGGCCAGCGCCGCCCGACCGAGCCGCCTCGCCGCCTCACCTCCGGCCGCCGTCCGCCCGCTCCTCCGCCGCCAAGGCCGGCCGGCCTCACCGGCCGGCCCCGTCTCGCCGGCCTCCTGCGCCACCGGATCCGCCTCCTCCGACCTCCCTCCGGCCGTCTCCGGCGATCCCCGCCCTCCGGCCGACGAGCTCCGGCGAGATCCGGCGCTGCATCAAGAACCGTGCCAAGGGTTGACTCCCCCCCCCCTCTAAAATTCATCTAAGTCCCGAGCATATGTGATATTTTGTGCCATTTTCGTTGCATCATATCTCTGTCATCGTAGCTCCGTTTTGCGCGTGTAATATGTCAAAATGTTCGCCTCGATGAGTAGATCATTTCATATCTTTGCATAATTTTCATTTGAGCTCATATTGATGCCCGAAATGCTGTTAGAAGAGTGCTATGTGATGTTAGTTTCTGATTTTTATCAGAACTTGCACTTTTGTCATTTTTGCCATGATTGATGTGTGCACCCTATGATCTTGAGCCCTACATGTGTTTTGTAATATGCCATGTCTTATTTCCAGTGGTGCTTGCTATGTATTTTTGTGATCTATGTGGTGACTAGCACAAGCATGCAAACTAGGTGTCTTGTTGTTGCTGATTTCAGCCCTGTTTGCTGTTATTTTGATGCCATGTTAACTTGATGCTACCGAGAGATCTATGCATATTTTGAGATACTTCAGTAAGGATGTTTTATTATACATGTTTTGCTCTATCCATCCATTCCCTTGTTTGCAATTATGGAGTGCCCTAGTTTGAGTCAATCGAGCTCTACTTTTGCTATCAAATGTTTCCTGGCAGATTGTTTACATGTTATTCAATTTTGCCTAGGTTGTTGTGGTTGATCCATGTATGCTATGTTATTGTTCTTGCCATGTATGTCTTCTATGCCATGTCTTCGTGATGTATGTATGCTTAGTTTTTCATATAAGGCTCTGTAGTGAGTGCATTGAGCTTGTAAACATGCCTACTTGTTATCAGTTTTTGACATGCCATGTTGCTGAATCTGTTAACGAGACTTTCGATATTGACATGGGTGTTACTATATTGTCTGATCCTTTTTGGCTCATGGTCACTAAAGGACTTTTGTTATATGCTTTGAGTAGAATCATTCCATGCCTTTGTTTGCCATGATAAGTTCCTGTAACATGTTGTTTCATATCTCTAAACATTGCAACCTGATGTTATTTCCACCAAAGTCTGAAACTGTTATTAGTTGCAATCTTGCCATGTCATTTTGAGCATGTTCTAGTCATTTCGGGAGGTAGCTCAGTGTTCATGTTTTGTAATGCTTTACCTGTATATCATGCCCATGCCTTTTGTTTTCATATTGAGGTCCTCTAGAATATTGTTTTGATGCTTGCAATATGCCTAGTTGCTGTTTTGGACAGATTGTTGCTATGACTTGTATAGGGTGTATGTGTTGAACCGTTGCTCCGATTTGAGTGTGCTCTATATGAAACTTGCTTGATTTTGCATGTAGCTTCATATTATCATGTTGGATCCTTGTTTTGAGGTGTTTGCTTGATGTTTGTATGCATTTTGCATCAATGCCATGTTTACCTTGTTTTGCTCATATCTTCTACGCCGTAGCTCCGAATTAAATGAACTTTATATGTAACTTGACTAGAATTTCGTGTAGATCATCGTGGTGCATTTTAACTTGCTGTTTAACAACTTGAACCTAAAGTTATCCAGATCTGGACCAATTTCGAAATTTGCATATGAGGACTTACCGGAATTGTTATATGTTGTTTCCGGCCTCATTTAAACTTGCTTTGATGTGTTGTTCTTGTTTCCATCATCTCTTGCCATGAGTAGCTTCATGTAGCTTGTCATGCGTCATGCTTGTTGTGCATCATGCCTTGTTCATGTGTGGAGTGTTTACTATGTCGTGTGCTTTTTCTTGTTAGTTCCTGTTTCGTTGCGATCGTGAGGATTCGTTCGTCTACGCTTGGTTCGGCTTCATCCGTTCATCTTCTTCATGGACTCGTTCATCTTCTTCATGGACTCGTTCTTCTTCCTTGCAGGATTTCAGGCAAGATGACCGCTACCCTGGATCTCACTACTATCATTGCTATGCTAGTTGCTTCGTTCTATCGCTTTGCTGCGTTACCTATTACCTGTTTATCAAGCCATCCCAAATTGCCATGTCAGCCTCTAACCTTTTGTCATCCTTCCTAGCAAACCATTGTTTGGCTATGTTACCGCTTTGCTCAGCCCGTCTTATAGCGTTGTTAGTTGCAGGTGAAGATGAAGTTTGTTCCTTGTTAGAACATGGAGATGTTGTTCCTTGTTGGAACATGTTTACTTGTTGGGGTATCACAGTATATCTTATTTAATTAATGTATCTATATACTTGGTAAAGGGTGGAAGGCTCGGCCTTATGCCTGGTGTTTTGTTCCACTCTTGCCGCCCTAGTTTCCGTCATATCGGTATTATGTTCCCGGATTTTGCGTCCCTAACGCGGTCGGGTGATTTATGGGACCCCCTTGACAGTTCGCTTTGAATAAGACTTTTCCAGCAAGGCCCAACATTGGTTTTACATTTGCCTCACCTAGCCTTTTTCCCTTGGGAGTCGCGCATCCCGAGGGTCATCTTTATTTACCCCCCTGGGCCAATGCTTGTCTAAGTGTTGGTCCAAACTAGAGCCACTTGCGGTGCCGCCCCGAGGCAACTTGGGGTTTCGTCGGTTGCCGTACGTAGTGTTCATCCGGTCGTGGCCTGAGACGAGATACGCGCGGCTACTATCAGGGTGTCGGCACGCCGGGAGGTCTTGCTGGACTTGTTTTATTGTTGTGAAATGTCTTGTAGCCGGGATTCCGAGACTGATCAGGCTTCCCGTGGAGAAGGTCTATTCCTTCGGTGATCGCGAGAGCTTATCATGGGCTAAGTTGGGACACCCTGCAGGGTTTGAACTTTCAAAGCCGTGCCCGCGGTTATGTGGCAGATGGGAATTTGTTAATGTCCGTTGTAGAAAACCGAAGTGGATCTCAATTAAAATACACCAACCGTGTGCGAATCGTGAGTGTCTCTTTTCGGGGTGATCGAAAGGAGAACACGGTTTCGGGTTATGTCGGCGTAAGTAGGAGTTCAGGATCACTTCTTGATCATTACTAGTTGACGACCGTTCCTTTGTTCCTCTCCTCGCTCTCATTTGCGTATGTTAGCCACCATATATGCTTAGCGCTGCTGCAACCTCACCACTTTATCCCTTCCTTTCCTACTTAAGCTTTGCTAGTCTTGATACCCATGGTAATGGGATTGCTGAGTCCTCGTGGCTCACAGATTACTACACCACCAGTTGCAGGTACAGGTTTCGCGATGATCATGACGTGAGAACGATGTTTGCTTGTGTTGGAGTTCTTCTTCGCTTCTTCTTCGATCAGGGATAGGTTCCAGTCGGCAGCCTGGGCTAGCAGGGTGGATGTCGTTTGAGTTTCTGTTTATGTTTCATCCGTAGTCGGATGTTGCTCTCATGTATGATGTTGATGTATTCTTGTGGCATTTGTGCCTTATGTATGTATCCCTATGTATTATGTAATGTTGATGTAATGATATCCACCTTGCAAAAGCGTTTCAATATGCGAGTCTATCCTTGGTGGGACCGTCGAGCTCCTTTTGGATAGGGTCGCATATTGGGCGTGGCAAGTTGGTATCAGAGCCTCGACCGACCCTAGGAGCCCCCTTAATTGATCGTGTAGTTTGGCCGCTGTTGAGTCTAGAAGAAAACTATTTTCGGAGTCTAGTTATATCGGAGAGTAGGAATTCTTTTTACTCCTCAGTCCCTTCGTCGCTCTGGTGAGGAATCTTGACGTAGGTGTTTTGAATTACTCCTCTTCCCTTCAATTTTTTTTTCTTTAGGTTCACGCAGTTGGTTTTTCCGTAGTTGTTCCTCAGCTCTTTTCATCCGTGTTTTTCTCGTCAAGTCGACTCGACCATCTTCATCTTTGGGTTCAATCCTCAGTTCTTCCTCCGACGTCGTTGTTTTTCCCTGTCGAAGTTGTCCTTGTTTTTCCCACCGCCTCCCTTCTTCTTTTCCGAACGGAGTCCGTAATCGAGTATGCTTCCTACTGTATGCGAAGTCTTTGCTTTCTTTCCTCAATGATTTCAACCGTGTTTTCTCTTTAAGATATTCGTCGTTATCCCTTCCAAGTTGCTTTTGTTTTCCCAACCTCCCACCCTTTTTCTTCCCGGAGTTTGAGTCTGTTTGACCGTCAATTCCATTCGTGTGGAGCCTCTTCAGTCTTTTCTCAATTATTTCTACCGGTGAATTCTCGTCTCGTTCGTCATTCTTCATCTCTTTTCTTCTCCGGTGGACTCAATTCAAGTTTTTCGGGTTAATCATATTCTTTTCCTTCGAAGTGCTTTTCCTGCTCGTTCGCCTCTCGCCAGTTTATCCTTCCGGAGTGCTCAAGACATCTCAGGAGATTCGTCTGTGTTTCAATTAATTCGAGGTTGTCACCTCAGTCAAATATTTCAGTTCTTCCGGTGCATCATCCATCTGTTCAACATCCCTTTCCAACGGTGTTATCTCTTTTAGTGGGCCCTAACCCACAGGTCTTTTCCCAGGATCTTACCTGACTCTTCTATTTTCCCGGAGCTATTCTCTAATTCTTTTCGGAGTTTGACGTAAGTATGAATTTCATCAGTCAGATGCTTTTCCAAGATCGATTTCAAATCATTTCATTGTTGGCTCAACCTCTTCGCTTTTCATTCTCCCGGAGTATCCCAGTAATTTTTGTGGTGTTTCCCGTCGATATTTGAAGATTGAAGTAGAGTTTCTTTTAAATCTTGTCCGTTCCCCCGGAGATTCATGGTGCTAGCTCGTTGTTATCCTAGCTAGTTGTTTCCAGTTGTGCAATTCTTTTCATCCATCCGGAGTATTTCAGGTGTTGTTTTCTTTCTCAATCATCCGGAGGCCATCTTTTCGGAACATTTCTTCGTTCTAAGTTTTCAAAGCCGTTCTACAATTATTCTATATCCGTGCCCCTTCGTTAGTCTCAATATTCTTCCGGTGCTGCGTTCAAGCATTCGTTAATCAGCTCGCGATCTCTTCGATCTCTTTTCTCTAAATTCCCTCAAGTATCTCCGTGCTTCTCTAATTCTTCCGGGATTCATTCTCTTTCATCAGTCATTTTCAATTCTCACGGTGGTTCGCTCAAGATTCTTTTTCCTTGATTGTCATATTAATTCATTCATTCTTTCCAATCCTACCGGTGGTTCATGAAGATCCATGCATATTTTGAGATACTTCAGTAAGGATGTTTTATTATACATGTTTTGCTCTATCCATCCATGCCCTTGTTGCAATTATGGAGTGCCCTAGTTTGAGTCAATCGAGCTCTACTTTTGCTATCAAATGTTTCCTGGCAGATTGTTTACATGTTATTCAATTTTTCCTAGGTTGTTGTGGTTGATCCATGTATGCTATGTTATTGTTCTTGCCATGTATGTCTTCTATGCCATGTCTTCGTGATGTATGTATGCTTAGTTTTTCATATAAGGCTCTGTAGTGAGTGCATTGAGCTTGTAAACATGCCTACTTGTTATCAGTTTTTGACATGCCATGTTGCTGAATCTGTTAACGAGACTTTCGATATTGACATGGGTGTTACTATATTGTCTGATCCTTTTTGGCTCATGGTCACTAAAGGACTTTTGTTATATGCTTTGAGTAGAATCATTCCATGCCTTTGTTTGACATGATAAGTTCCTGTAACATGTTGTTTCATAGCTCTAAACATTGCAACCTGATGTTATTTCCACCAAAGTCTGAAACTGTTATTAGTTGCAATCTTGCCATGTCATTTTTAGCATGTTCTAGTCATTTCGGGAGGTAGCTCAGTGTTCATGTTTTGTAAGGCTTTACCTGTATATCATGCCCATGCCTTTTGTTTTCATATTGAGGTCCTCTAGAATATTGTTTTGATGCTTGCAATATGCCTAGTTGCTGTTTTGGACAGATTGTTGCTATGACTTGTATAGGGTGTATGTGTTGAACCGTTGCTCCGATTTGAGTGTGCTCTATATGAAACTTGCTTGATTTTGCATGTAGCTTCATATTATCATGTTGGATCCTTGTTTTGAGGTGTTTGCTTGATGTTTGTATGCATTTTGCATCAATGCCATGTTTACCTTGTTTTGTTTCATATCTTCTACGCGTAGCTCAATTAAATGAACTTTATATGTAACTTGACTAGAATTTCGTGTAGATCATCGTGGTGCATTTTAACTTGCTGTTTAACAACTTGAACCTAAAGTTATCCAGATCTGGACCAATTTCGAAATTTGCATATGAGGACTTACCGGAATTGTTATATGTTGTTTCCGGCCTCATTTAAACTTGCTTTGATGTGTTGTTCTTGTTTGCATCATCTCTTGCCATGAGTAGCTTCATGTAGCTTGTCATGCGTCATGCTTGTTGTGCATCATGCCTTGTTCATGTGTGGAGTGTTTACTATGTCGTGTGCTTTTTCTTGTTAGTTCCTGTTTCGTTGCGATCGTGAGGATTCGTTCGTCTACGCTTGGTTCGGCTTCATCCGTTCATCTTCTTCATGGACTCGTTCATCTTCTTCATGGACTCGTTCTTCTTCCTTGCGGGATTTCAGGCAAGATGACCGCTACCCTGGATCTCACTACTATCATTGCTATGCTAGTTGCTTCGTTCTATCGCTTTGCTGCGTTACCTATTACCTGTTTATCAAGCCATCCCAAATTGCCATGTCAGCCTCTAACCTTTTGTCATCCTTCCTAGCAAACCATTGTTTGGCTATGTTACCGCTTTGCTCAGCCCGTCTTATAGCGTTGTTAGTTGCAGGTGAAGATGAAGTTTGTTCCTTGTTAGAACATGGAGATGTTGTTCCTTGTTGGAACATGTTTACTTGTTGGGGTATCACAATATATCTTATTTAATTAATGCATCTATATACTTGGTAAAGGGTGGAAGGCTCGGCCTTATGCCTGGTGTTTTGTTCCACTCTTGCCGCCCTAGTTTCCGTCATATCGGTATTATGTTCCCGGATTTTTGCGTCCCTAACGCGGTCGGGTGATTTATGGGACCCCCTTGACAGTTCGCTTTGAATAAGACTTTTCCAGCAAGGCCCAACATTGGTTTTACATTTGCCTCACCTAGCCTTTTTTCCCTTGGGAGTCGCGCATCCCGAGGGTCATCTTTATTTACCCTCCTGGGCCAATGCTTGTCTAAGTGTTGGTCCAAACTAGAGCCACTTATGTGCCGCCCGAGGCAACTTGGGGTTTCGTCGGTTGCCGTACGTAGTGTTCATCCGGTCGTGGCCTGAGACGAGATACGCGCGGCTACTATCAGGGTGTCCGCACGCCGGGAGGTCTTGCTGGACTTGTTTTATTGTTGTGAAATGTCTTGTAGCCGGGATTCCGAGACTGACCAGGCTTCCCGTGGAGAAGGTCTATTCCTTCGGTGATCGCGAGAGCTTATCATGGGCTAAGTTGGGACACCCCTGCAGGGTTTGAACTTTCGAAAGCCGTGCCCACGGTTATGTGGCAGATGGGAATTTGTTAATGTCCGGTTGTAGAAAACCCGAAGTGGATCTCAATTAAAATACACCAACCGTGTGCGTAACCGTGAGTGTCTCTTTTCGGGGGTGATCGAAAGGAGAACACGGTTTCTGGGTTATGTCTGACGTAAGTAGGAGTTCAGGATCACTTCTTGATCATTACTAGTTGACGACCGTTCCTTTGTTCCTCTCCTCGCTCTCATTTGCGTATGTTAGCCACCATATATGCTTAGCCGCTGCTGCAACCTCACCACTTTATCCCTTCCTTTCCTACTTAAGCTTTGCTAGTCTTGATACCCATGGTAATGGGATTGCTGAGTCCTCGTGGCTCACAGATTACTACACCACCAGTTGCAGGTACAGGTTTCGCGATGATCATGACGTGAGAACGATGTTTGCTTGTGTTGGAGTTCTTCTTCTGCTTCTTCTTCGATCAGGGGATAGGTTCCAGGTCGGCAGCCTGGGCTAGCAGGGTGGATGTCGTTTGAGTTTCTGTTTATGTTTCATCCGTAGTCGGATGTTGCTCTCATGTATGATGTTGATGTATTCTTGTGGCATTTGTGCCTTATGTATGTATCCCTATGTATTATGTAATGTTGATGTAATGATATCCACCTTGCAAAAGCGTTTCAATATGCGGGTCTATCCTTGGTGGGACCGTCGAGCTCCTTTTGGATAGGGTCGCATATTGGGCATGGCAAGTTGGTATCAGAGCCTCGACCGACCCTAGGAGCCCCCTTAATTGATCGTGTAGTTTGGCCGCTGTTGAGTCTAGAAGAAAACTATTTTCGGAGTCTAGTTATATCGGAGAGTAGGAATTCTTTTTACTCCTCAGTCCCTTCGTCGCTCTGGTGAGGAATCTTGACGTAGGTGTTTTGAATTACTCCTCTTCCCCTTCAATTTTTTTTTCTTTAGGTTCACGCAGTTGGTTTTTCCGGTAGTTGTTCCTCAGCTCTTTTCATCCGGTGTTTTTCTCGTCAAGTCGACTCGACCATCTTCATCTTTGGGTTCAATCCTCAGTTCTTCCTCCGACGTCGTTGTTTTTCCCTGTCCGAAGTTGTCCCTGTTTTTCCCACCCGCCCTCCCTTCTTCTTTTCCGAACCGGAGTCCGTAATCGAGTATGCTTCCTACTCGTGCGAAGTCTTTGCTTTCTTTCCTCAATGATTTCAACCGGTGTTTTCTCTTTAAGATATTCGTCGTTATCCCCTTCCAAGTTGCTTTTGTTTTCCCAACCTCCCACCCTTTTTCTTCCCGGAGTTTGAGTCTGTTTCGACCGTCAATTCCATTCGTGTGGAGCCTCTTCAGTCTTTTCTCAATTATTTCTACCGGTGAATTCTCGTCTCGTTCGTCATTCTTCATCTCTTTTCTTCTCCGGTGGACTCAATTCAAGTTTTTCGGGTTAATCATATTCTTTTCCTTCGAAGTGCTTTTCCTGCTCGTTCGCCTCTCGCCAGTTTATCCTTCCGGAGTGCTCAAGACATCTCAGGAGATTCGTCTGTGTTTCAATTAATTCGAGGTTGTCACCTCAGTCAAATATTTCAGTTCTTCCGGTGCATCATCCATCTGTTCAACATCCCTTTCCAACGGTGTTATCTCTTTTAGTGGGCCCTAACCCACAGGTCTTTTCCCAGGATCTTACGACTCTTCTATTTTCCGGAGCTATTCTCTAATTCTTTTCGGAGTTTGACGTAAGTATGAATTTCATCAGTCAGATGCTTTTCCAAGATCGATTTCAAATCATTTCATTGTTGGCTCAACCTCTTCGCTTTTCATTCTCCCGGAGTATCCCAGTAATTTTTGTGGTGTTTCCCGTCGATATTTGAAGATTGAAGTAGAGTTTCTTTTAAATCTTGTCCGTTCCCCCGGAGATTCATGGTGCTAGCTCGTTGTTATCCTAGCTAGTTGTTTCCAGTTGTGCAATTCTTTTCATCCATCCGGAGTATTTCAGGTGTTGTTTTCTTTCTCAATCATCCGGAGGCCATCTTTTCGGAACATTTCTTCGTTCTAAGTTTTCAAAGCCGTTCTACAATTATTCTATATCCGTGCCCCTTCGTTAGTCTCAATATTCTTCCGGTGCTGCGTTCAAGCATTCGTTAATCAGCTCGCGATCTCTTCGATCTCTTTTCTCTAAATTCCCTCAAGTATCTCCGTGCTTCTCTAATTCTTCCCGGGGATTCATTCTCTTTCATCAGTCATTTTCGAATTCTCACGGTGGTTCGTTCAAGATTCTTTTTCCTTGATTATCATATTAATTCATTCATTCTTTCCAATCCTACCGGTGGTTCATGAAGATCCATGCATATTTTGAGATACTTCAGTAAGGATGTTTTATTATACATGTTTTGCTCTATCCATCCATGCCCTTGTTGCAATTATGGAGTGCCCTAGTTTGAGTCAATCGAGCTCTACTTTTGCTATCAAATGTTTCCTGGCAGATTGTTTACATGTTATTCAATTTTGCCTAGGTTGTTGTGGTTGATCCATGTATGCTATGTTATTGTTCTTGCCATGTATGTCTTCTATGCCATGTCTTCGTGATGTATGTATGCATAGTTTTTCATATAAGGCTCTGTAGTGAGTGCATTGAGCTTGTAAACATGCCTACTTGTTATCAGTTTTTGACATGCCATGTTGCTGAATCTGTTAACGAGACTTTCGATATTGACATGGGTGTTACTATATTGTCTGATCCTTTTTGGCTCATGGTCACTAAAGGACTTTTGTTATATGCTTTGAGTAGAATCATTCCATGCCTTTGTTTGACATGATAAGTTCCTGTAACATGTTGTTTCATAGCTCTAAACATTGCAACCTGATGTTATTTCCACCAAAGTCTGAAACTGTTATTAGTTGCAATCTTGCCATGTCATTTTGAGCATGTTCTAGTCATTTCGGGAGGTAGCTCAGTGTTCATGTTTTGTAATGCTTTACCTGTATATCATGCCCATGCCTTTTGTTTTCATATTGAGGTCCTCTAGAATATTGTTTTGATGCTTGCAATATGCCTAGTTGCTGTTTTGGACAGATTGTTGCTATGACTTGTATAGGGTGTATGTGTTGAACCGTTGCTCCGATTTGAGTGTGCTCTATATGAAACTTGCTTGATTTTGCATGTAGCTTCATATTATCATGTTGGATCCTTGTTTTGAGGTGTTTTCTTGATGTTTGTATGCATTTTGCATCAATGCCATGTTTACCTTGTTTTGCTCATATCTTCTACGTCGTAGCTCCGAATTAAATGAACTTTATATGTAACTTGACTAGAATTTTGTGTAGATCATCGTGGTGCATTTTAACTTGCTGTTTAAAAACTTGAACCTAAAGTTATCCAGATCTGGACCAATTTCGAAATTTGCATATGAGGACTTACCGGAATTGTTATATGTTGTTTCCGGCCTCATTTAAACTTGCTTTGATGTGTTGTTCTTGTTTGCATCATCTCTTGCCATGAGTAGCTTCATGTAGCTTGTCATGCGTCATGCTTGTTGTGCATCATGCCTTGTTCATGTGTGGAGTGTTTACTATGTCGTGTGCTTTTTCTTGTTAGTTCCTGTTTCGTTGCGATCGTGAGGATTCGTTCGTCTACGCTTGGTTCGGCTTCATCCGTTCATCTTCTTCATGGACTCGTTCATCTTCTTCATGGACTCGTTCTTCTTCCTTGCGGGATTTCAGGCAAGATGACCGCTACCCTGGATCTCACTACTATCATTGCTATGCTAGTTGCTTCGTTCTATCGCTTTGCTGCGTTACCTATTACCTGTTTATCAAGCCATCCCAAATTGCCATGTCAGCCTCTAACCTTTTGTCATCCTTCCTAGCAAACCATTGTTTGGCTATGTTACCGCTTTGCTCAGCCCGTCTTATAGCGTTGTTAGTTGCAGGTGAAGATGAAGTTTGTTCCTTGTTAGAACATGGAGATGTTGTTCCTTGTTGGAACATGTTTACTTGTTGGGGTATCACAATATATCTTATTTAATTAATGCATCTATATACTTGGTAAAGGGTGGAAGGCTCGGCCTTATGCCTGGTGTTTTGTTCCACTCTTGCCGCCCTAGTTTCCGTCATATCGGTATTATGTTCCCGGATTTTGCGTCCCTAACGCGGTCGGGTGATTTATGGGACCCCCTTGACAGTTCGCTTTGAATAAGACTTTTCCAGCAAGGCCCAACATTGGTTTTACATTTGCCTCACCTAGCCTTTTTTCCTTGGGAGTCGCGCATCCCGAGGGTCATCTTTATTTACCCCCGGCCAATGCTTGTCTAAGTGTTGGTCCAAACTAGAGCCACTTATGCGGTGCCGCCCGAGGCAACTTGGGGTTTCGTCGGTTGCCGACGTAGTGTTCATCCGGTCGTGGCCTGAGACGAGATACGCGCGGCTACTATCAGGGTGTCGGCACGCCGGGAGGTCTTGCTGGACTTGTTTTATTGTTGTGAAATGTCTTGTAGCCGGGATTCCGAGACTGATCAGGCTTCCCGTGGAGAAGGTCTATTCCTTCGGTGATCGCGAGAGCTTATCATGGGCTAAGTTGGGACACCCCTGCAGGGTTTGAACTTTCGAAAGCCGTGCCCGCGGTTATGTGGCAGATGGGAATTTGTTAATGTCCGGTTGTAGAAAACCCGAAGTGGATCTCAATTAAAATACACCAACCGTGTGCGTAACCGTGAGTGTCTCTTTTCGGGGTGATCGAAGGAGAACATGGTTTCGGGTTATGTCGGCGTAAGTAGGAGTTCAGGATCACTTCTTGATCATTACTAGTTGACGACCGTTCCTTTGTTCCTCTCCTCGCTCTCATTTGCGTATGTTAGCCACCATATATGCTTAGCCGCTGCTGCAACCTCACCACTTTATCCCTTCCTTTCCTACTTAAGCTTTGCTAGTCTTGATACCCATGGTAATGGGATTGCTGAGTCCTCGTGGCTCACAGATTACTACAACACCAGTTGCAGGTACAGGTTTTGCGATGATCATGACGTGAGAGCGATGTTTGCTTGTGTTGGAGTTCTTCTTCTGCTTCTTCTTCGATCAGGGGATAGGTTCCAGGTCGGCAGCCTGGGCTAGCAGGGTGGATGTCGTTTGAGTTTCTGTTTATGTTTCATCCGTAGTCGGATGTTGCTCTCATGTATGATGTTGATGTATTCTTGTGGCATTTGTGCCTTATGTATGTATCCCTATGTATTATGTAATGTTGATGTAATGATATCCACCTTGCAAAAGCGTTTCAATATGCGGGTCTATCCTTGGTGGGACCGTCGAGCTCCTTTTGGATAGGGTCGCATATTGGGCGTGGCAAGTTGGTATCAGAGCCTCGACCGACCCTAGGAGCCCCCTTAATTGATCGTGTAGTTTGGCCGCTGTTGAGTCTAGAAGAAAACTATTTTCGGAGTCTGGTTATATCGGAGAGTAGGAATTCTTTTTACTCCTCGGTCCTTAAATCGCTCTGGTGAGGAATCTTGGCGTAGGTGTTTTGAATTACTCCTCTTCCCTTCAATTTTTTTCTTTAGGTTCACGCAGTTGGTTTTTCCGGTAGTTGTTCCTCAGCTCTTTTCATCCGGTGTTTTTCTCGTCAAGTCGACTCGACCATCTTCATCTTTGGGTTCAATCCTCAGTTCTTCCTCCGACGTCGTTGTTTTTCCTTGTCCGAAGTTGTCCTTGTTTTTCCCACCGCCCTCCTTCTTCTTTTCCGAACCGAGTCCGTGAATCGAGTATGCTTCCTACTAAATGTAAGTCTTTGCTTTCTTTCCTCAATGATTTCAACCGGTGTTTTCTCTTTAAGATATTCGTCGTTATCCCCTTCCAAGTTGCTTTTGTTTTCCCAACCTCCCTCCCTTTTTCTTCCCGGAGTTTGAGTCTGTTTCGACCGTCAATTCCATTCGTGTGGAGCCTCTTCAGTCTTTTCTCAATTATTTCTACCGGTGAATTCTCGTCTCGTTCGTCATTCTTCATCTCTTTTCTTCTCCGGTGGACTCAATTCAAGTTTTTCGGGTTAATCATATTCTTTTCCTTCGAAGTGCTTTTCCTGCTCGTTCGCCTCTCGCCAGTTTATCCTTCCGGAGTGCTCAAGACATCTCAGGAGATTAAATCGTCTGTGTTTCAATTAATTCGAGGTTGTCACCTCAGTCAAATATTTCAGTTCTTCCGGTGCATCATCCATCTGTTCAACATCCCTTTCCAACGGTGTTATCTCTTTTAGTGGGCCCTAACCCACAGGTCTTTTCCCAGGATCTTACCTGACTCTTCTATTTTCCCGGAGCTATTCTCTAATTCTTTTCGGAGTTTGATGTAAGTATGAATTTGATCAGTCAGATGCTTTTCCAAGATCGATTTCAAATCATTTCATTGTTGGCTCAACCTCTTCGCTTTTCATTCTCCCGGAGTATCCCAGTAATTTTTGTGGTGTTTCCCGTCGATATTTGAAGATTGAAGTAGAGTTTCTTTTGAATCTTGTCCGTTCCCCCGGAGATTCATGGTGCTAGCTCGTTGTTATCCTATCTAGTTGTTTCCAGTTGTGCAATTCTTTTCATCCATCCGGAGTATTTCAGGTGTTGTTTTCTCTCTCAATCATCCGGAGGCCATCTTTTCGGAACATTTCTTCGTTCTAAGTTTTCAAAGCCGTTCTACAATTATTCTATATCCGTGCCCCTTCGTTAGTCTCAATATTCTTCCGGTGCTGCGTTCAAGCATTCGTTAATCAGCTCGCGATCTCTTGATCTCTTTCTCTAAATTCCTCAAGTATCTCCGTGCTTCTCTAATTCTTCCCGGGGATTCATTCTCTTTCATCAGTCATTTTCGAATTCTCACGGTGGTTCGTTCAAGATTCTTTTTCCTTGATTATCATATTAATTCATTCATTCTTTCCAATCCTACCGGTGGTTCATGAAGACCTTCTCAAGTTTGCGATATGTCACTTCTCAAATTCTTTTTCAAGAAGAATAAGTAGTATGCCAAATCCATTGTTGGTCATCAATTTAATTTGATGAAGGATAAGCACACAATAAATCTTTTTCTTATTTCATCCAAGTGAGTAATCCTTTCCTTCGGAGTTTGGTCTTGAGGAATAAATTCTAGTTCCAAGTGTCTTCATCTTTTCTTTTCCGGAGTTCAGAAATTTCCTCGGCCTTTTCGTCGGAACCCCCATCTAAATCATCGCAATGCTCATCTTATTCTTTCATCTTTCATTCTATCTCGTCATCGTTTGTTACCGGAGTTCTTCATGGTGGTTCTTCATGATTTAATTCATTCTTCAAGAGTTCATCAAGATTTTGTTGGCGGAGTTCAAGTACCTTTTCTTCTGGCATCTCGAAGTGCAATTAAAATCTCCGTATTCTTTTGAAGTGGAGTTTTGCATTTCTTCGTTCTCCTCAACTATTTAATCTTTTCCGTTTGTGGTAGGTTATCACCTCATAATTTTTGAGAGGTTACCCATAAGTCCACATCAAGCTTATTCTTTCATTGTTGATTTTCTCAACAACTCCAGTCAATCCTTCCTTCTAAGTTCTTTTAATTCTCTTTCAATTCTTTCCGGAGATTTTGTGTCATGTCTTCATCAAGTATCATTCCATCCTCTCAAGCTCATGTTCTAGTCTTTCCTTGTTCAACCGGTGTGCTGCCTAAATCCTTTCAGTCTTATTCGTTTCTTTTCTCACTCTAACCACTCCGGTTAGAACGAGTGCTTTCATAGTCTATCTGATTCCGTGAGCTTTCGATTCTCGTCATTCTCGTCGTTCCTATCTTCTTCTCGAGTGCTCTCGATTCTTTGATTCTTCTCTTGAGTTCTTGTTTCACCTCATCCCTTTTTTCTCTTCCGTCTCGGTCCTAAGATCTCGGGACGAGATCTCTCGTTAGTGGAGGAGTGTTGTAACGCCCCGGATTCGATGCGCCAGGTGTTTGCCAGTTATTCGCTTTCGTTGCCATGTCATGTGCTTGCGTGTCTCTCTTTGCCATGTCATCATCTGCATTTCGTATCATGTCATCATGTGCATTTCATTTTGCATACGTGTTCGTCTCATGCATCCGAGCATTTTCCCCGTTGTCCGTTTTGCAATCCGGCACTCCTATGTCTCCGGCGCCCTTTTACCTCTTTTTCGTATGCGGGTGTTAAGCGGTCTCGGAATGGACGAGGTTTGTCAAGCGGCCTTGGTATAGCACCGGTAGACCGCCTGTCAAGTTTCGGATCATTTGGAGGTCGTTTGGTACTCCAACGGTTAGCCGGGTAACCGTAAAAGCCTCTTTCTCCTTGCAGCCCAACACCCCTTTCTAAGTTGCCCAAAACACACCAAACTCCCCTCCATGCTCTCGGTCGTTCGATCACGATCGCGTGGCCGAAAACCGCACCTCATTTGGAGTCTCCTAGCTCCCTCTACCTATAAATCAGTCCCCTCCCCCGAAATTCGCGGATCATTTCGCAGACGAAACCCTAGCCCTCTCCCCGCGCCGCGGACATGTCCATCTGCGCGGACATGTCCGCCGGACACGCCTCTCGGCCAATCCCGTTGCGCCACGTCACCCGCTGCCGCTCTCCTCCAACCGGAGCCCGCCACCTCATCCGCGCTGCGCCTCTCTCTCTCTCCTCCCGCCGTCGGCCCCGCGGCCGGATCGGGCCCATGAGGCCCCTCCCGTCGCCGCCCGGGCACCTCGCCCCGTCGCGCGCGCCCGCAGCTCCCTCCGGCCGCCAGCCGCCTCGCCGCCAGCGAAGCCGCCGCGCCCGCCGCCCGGCGCCATGGCTCCGCCTCCGCGCCTCGGGCCCCTCCGCCCTCGCCGCCTCCCTCGGGCGCGCGCCCGCCGCCGCCTCCGCCCGGCCAGCGCCGCCCGGCAAGCCTCCTCCGCCGCCTCACCTCCGGCCGCCGTCCGCCTGCTCCCGCCGCCCATGGCGGCCAGCCCCCTCACCGCCGGCGGCTGGCGCTCACTCGGCCGGCGGCCGTCTCGCCCGGCCTCCTGCGCCACCGGATCCGCCTCCTCCGACCTCCCTCCGGCCATCTCCGGCGATCCCCGCCCTCCGGCCGACGAGCTCCGGCGAGATCCGGCGCTGCATCAAGAACCGTGCCAAGGGTTGACTTCCCCCCTCTAAAATTCATCTAAGTCCCGACCATATGTGATATTTTGTGCCATTTTCGTTGCATCATATCTCTGTCATTGTAGCTCCGTTTTGCGCGTGTAATATGTCAAAATGTTCGTCTCGATGAGTAGATCATTTCATCTCTTTGCATCATTTTCATTTGAGCTCATATTGATGCCCGAAATGCTGTTAGAAGAGTGCTATGTGATGTTAGTTTCTGATTTTTATCAGAACTTGCACTTTTGTCATTTTTGCCATGATTGATGTCTGCACCCTATGATCTTGAGCCCTACATGTGTTTTGTAATATGCCATGTCTTCTTTCCAGTGGTGCTTGCTATGTATTTTTTTGATCTATGTGGTGACTAGTACAAGCATGCAAACTAGGTGTCTTGTTGTTGCTGATTTCAGCCATGTTTGCTGTTATTTTGATGCCATGTTAACTTGATGCTACCGAGAGATCCATGCATATTTTGAGATACTTCAGTAAGGATGTTTTATTATACATGTTTTGCTCTATCCATCCATGCCCTTTTTGCAATTATGGAGTGCCCTAGTTTGAGTCAATCGAGCTCTACTTTTGCTATCAAATGTTTCCTGGCAGATTGTTTACATGTTATTCAATTTTGCCTAGGTTGTTGTGGTTGATCCATGTATGCTATGTTATTGTTCTTGCCATGTATGTCTTCTATGCCATGCCTTATTGATGTATGTATGCTTAGTTTTTCATATAAGGCTCTGTAGTGAGTGCATTGAGCTTGTAAACATGCCTACTTGTTATCAGTTTTTGACATGCCATGTTGCTGAATCTGTTAAAGAGACTTTCGATATTGACATGGGTGTTACTATATTTTCTGATCCTTTTTGGCTCATGGTCACTAAAGGACTTTTAGAATCATGCCATGCCTTTGTTTGCCATGATAAGTTCCTGTAACATGTTGTTTCATAGCTCTAAACATTGCAACCTGATGTTATTTCCGCCAAAGTCTGAAACTGTTATTAGTTGCAATCTTGCCATGTCATTTTGAGCATGTTCTAGTCATTTCGGGAGGTAGCTCAGTGTTCATGTTTTGTAATGCTTTACCTGTATATCATGCCCATGCCTTTTGTTTTCATATTGAGGTCCTGTAGCATATTGTTTTGATGCTTGCAATATGCCTAGTTGCTGTTTTGGACAGATTGTTGCTATGACTTGTATAGGGTGTATGTGTTGAACCGTTGCTCCGATTTGAGTGTGCTCTATAAGAAACTTTCTTGATTTTGCATGTAGCTTCATATTATCATGTTGGATCCTTGTTTTGAGGTGTTTTCTTGATGTTTGTATGCATTTTGCATCAATGCCATGTTTACCTTGTTTTGCTCATATCTTCTACGCCGTAGCTCCGAATTAAATGAACTTTATATGTAACTTGACTAGAATTTCGTGTAGATCATCGTGGTGCATTTTAACTTGCTGTTTAACAACTTGAACCTAAAGTTATCCAGATCTGGACCAATTTCGAAATTTGCATATGAGGACTTACCGGAATTGTTATATGTTGTTTCCGGCCTCATTTAAACTTGCTTTGATGTGTTGTTCTTGTTTGCATCATATATTGCCATGAGTAGCTTCATGTAGCTTGTCATGCATCATGCTTGTTGTGCATCATGCCTTGTTCATGTGTGGAGTGTTTACTATGTTGTGTGCTTTTTCTTGTTAGTTCCTGTTTCGTTGCGATCGTGAGGATTCGTTCGTCTACGCTTGGTTCGGCTTCATCCGTTCATCTTCTTCATGGACTCGTTCATCTTCTTCATGGACTCGTTCTTCTTCCTTGCAGGATTTCAGGCAAGATGACCGCTACCCTGGATCTCACTACTATCATTGCTATGCTAGTTGCTTCGTTCTATCGCTTTGCTGCGCTACCTATTACCTGTTTATCAAGCCATCCCAAATTGCCATGTCAGCCTCTAACCTTTTGTCATCCTTCCTAGCAAACCGTTGTTTGGCTATATTACCGCTTTGCTCAGCCCCTCTTATAGCGTTGTTAGTTGCAGGTGAAGATGAAGTTTGTTCCTTGTTGGAACATGGAGATGTTGTTCCTTGTTGGAACATGTTTACTTGTTGGGGTATCACAATATATCTTATTTAATTAATGCATCTATATACTTGGTAAAGGGTGGAAGGCTCGGCCTTATGCCTGGTGTTTTGTTCCACTCTTGCCGCCCTAGTTTCCGTCATATCGGTATTATGTTCCCGGATTTTGTGTCCCTAACGCGGTCGGGTGATTTATGGGACCCCCTTGACAGTTCGCTTTGAATAAGACTTTTCCAGCAAGGCCCAACATTGGTTTTACATTTGCCTCACCTAGCCTTTTTCCCTTGGGAGTCGCGCATCCCGAGGGTCATCTTTATTTAACCCCCCGGGCCAATGCTTGTCTAAGTGTTGGTCCAAACTAGAGCCACTTTGCGGTGCCGCCCCGAGGCAACTTGGGGTATCGTCGGTTGCCGTACGTAGTGTTCATCCAGTCGTGGCCTGAGACGAGATACGCGCGGCTACTATCAGGGTGTCGGCACGCCGGGAGGTCTTGCTGAACTTGTTTTATTGTTGTGAAATGTCTTGTAGCCGGGATTCCGAGACTGATCGGGCTTCCCGTGGAGAAGGTCTATTCCTTCGGTGATCGCGAGAGCTTATCATGGGCTAAGTTGGGACACCCCTGCAGGGTTTGAACTTTCGAAAGCCGTGCCCGCGGTTATGTGGCAGATGGGAATTTGTTAATGTCCGGTTGTAGAAAACCCGAAGTGGATCTCAATTAAAATACACCAACCGTGTGCGTAACCGTGAGTGTCTCTTTTCGGGGGTGATCGAAAGGAGAACACGGTTTCTGGGTTATGTCTGACGTAAGTAGGAGTTCAGGATCACTTCTTGATCATTACTAGTTGACGACCGTTCCTTTGTTCCTCTCCTCGCTCTCATTTGCGTATGTTAGCCACCATATATGCTTAGCCGCTGCTGCAACCTCACCACTTTATCCCTTCCTTTCCTACTTAAGCTTTGCTAGTCTTGATACCCATGGTAATGGGATTGCTGAGTCCTCGTGGCTCACAGATTACTACACCACCAGTTGCAGGTACAGGTTTGCGATGATCATGACGTGAGAGCGATGTTTGCTTGTGTTGGAGTTCTTCTTCTGCTTCTTCTTCGATCAGGGGATAGGTTCCAGGTCGGCAGCCTGGGCTAGCAGGGTGGATGTCGTTTGAGTTTCTGTTTATGTTTCATCCGTAGTCGGATGTTGCTCTCATGTATGATGTTGATGTATTCTTGTGGCATTTGTGCCTTATGTATGTATCCCTATGTATTATGTAATGTTGATGTAATGATATCCACCTTGCAAAAGCGTTTCAATATGCGGGTCTATCCTTGGTGGGACCGTCGAGTTCCTTTTGGATAGGGTCGCATATTGGGCGTGCCATTCATCTACTGTCCAAACTTTGAATTGAATAAGTAGAGACCAATCTTACTTAATTATGTACCATTACAGTCATGTATCATTCCAAAGATCGTTGTCAAAGCAAAATCATTTCTAAATTATTCTGCCTATCTTCTTAGGACAGTCAGTTTGCATAGTAAACCATTGATTTTAGGCAATATTTTCCGCAACAGCATGCGGGAAATCATCTAGTTTTCATAATTTTTGGAGTTGAATAAGTATTGGTACTCTTGCATTCTTTATAGACTGTACTGTTTTTGGCAGATTGCTGTTATGTTTGCATTGTTTGCGTATGTTTGTTTGTTTAATGATCCTGCTTGAGGATAGGAGCATTAAATATGCAGAGGCATTTAGTATGCAATGTTGAATAATAATTTTAGTGATTTTATACAGTAGATAATGATAATGTTTTTGCATTGGTTTATACTAACGTATCTCACGAGTTATTGTTTACTTTTGTGTGGATGAAGCTTTTGAGACTTAGGAAAACCGTGATATGAGAGGAATTAAGGGGACACAAAATCTCAAGCTTGGAGATGCCCAAGGCACCCCAAGATAATATTTCAAGAAGTCTCAAGCATCTAAGTTGGGGATGCCCCGGTAGGCATCCCACCTTTCTTCTTCAACAATTATCGGTTAGTATCGGTTGAACCTAAGTTTTTGTTTTTTCACATGAGTTGTGCTATTCTTAGAATGTAATTTTATTTTGTTTTGCTTGCTGTTTTAATAAAATACATAGATCTGAAAGTTTTTAAATAAATTAGAGTCCTCAAATAGTTGCCAGGGAGGCTAAGTGAGCGGCATTCACATCCCGTCAACGAAGCTCTTTTTATGGAATTGCTCTAGTGCTTCACTTATATCTTTTTGAGCACGGTGTGCTTTAGTATTTTTGAAGAAACTATCTCTTGCTTCACTTAAATTAATTTGAGAGCAAGAAATATTATGCTCATGATCTTCATTTATATCTTTTTGGAGTAGCTTGTCATTTACTCCCGTGCTTCACTTATATCCTATGAGTAAATTGTTGAATAAGTTTAATTTCATGAAGTTGAAATCATATCATGCCTAGTGGTAGCTTCACGTTGGGTTTAGAAAGTGAAATCTTTTGATGCTTGACAATCACAATATTGGTCATACAAGCAATTCACGAATAATTAGTATAAGGAAGAGAACCTTCACATGCAAATACACTATCCTAGAAATCTTTTGTGATTGTGAGCCCCCATCAAAATATTATATGCCAAAATTGTTGATGTTGGACAAGGAAGACAACGTAATGATTTATGTTTGTTCATATTCACATAGAAGTTATATTGTCATAGATCCTTCAACATGTGGTGCTTGCCCCCCATCTTTGCTAGCCAAAATTTCTGCACCAAGTAGGGATACTACTTGTGCATCCAAAAACCCTTAAACCCAAATCTTATTTTCAAGTGTCCACCATACCTACCTATGGATTGTGCACGATCCTTCAAGTAAGTTGTCATCAGTGCAAAAAGGCAATAAAAATTGCTTCTCAAATTGTGACATCATTTAGTGTAAGAGAAAATTGCGCGTTGCACGAACTTGTGATGGTGACGAATAAAAGTGACAGACTGCATAATAAAGGTTGCTATCACAAGGAGCAATGTAACGTGATGTTCTTTTGCACTAAGGGATTGAGCATACAAACAAATAAGCGCATGGCAACCTCTGCTTCCCTCTGCGCAGGGCCTATCTTTTACTTTTCAGCATTTACTTTTATGCAAAGAGTCAAAGTTTTTCCCTCTATTCCTTTTTATATTTTCTCTTTTGGCAAGCATGATGTGGTGAGGAAAGATCTAGGCACATATATCTAGTTGGATATGGGTAGTATGAGTTATTATTGTTGACATCACCCTTGAGGTGAATACGTTGGGAGGCAAAACTATAAGCCCCTATGTTTCTATGTGTCTGGTTGAAACGTTTTGGTCATGTGTATGCGGTGAGTGTTAGCAATCATAGAAGACTATATGATGGTTGAGTATGTGGAGCTCTTACTTAAACTCTGTTGAATAAGTTGAATTGCAATTGCTTGGTGACTGAGAACATAGGTTGTTGATTTTCAAGAGATTTCATTGTTTGAACCTTGACTTGTGAGTTGGTTACTACTATAAACATGAGAAGTTTCATAAGAAAGACTTTCTATTATGATGCTAGGAAAATTGATTGAAATTATCATTGATTAAATTTGTGCACTTTGCTACCATTCGCACTTCATAAATTATTTCTTTTATCATTTACCTACTCGAGGACTAGTAGGAATTAAGCTTGGGGATGCTGATACGTCTCCAATGTATCTATAATTTATGAAGTATTCATGCTAATATTTTATCATTCTTGGGAGTTTTACAATCAATTTATAGAAACTTTATATCATTTTTTGGGACTAACCTATTGACCCAGTGCCAAGTGCCAGTTGCTGTTTATTGCTTGTTTTTTACATTGCAGGAAATCAATATCAAATAGAGTCCAAACGCAACGAAACTTTACGGAGATTTTTTTTGGACCAGAAGGAACCCATTGGGCCAGAACTGCACTGGGGGAGGTGCCCAGTGGGGCACAACCCACCAGGGCGCGCCCAGGTGGGTTGTGCCCACCTCGGTGGCCTCCCGCACCCCTTCTTTGCACTATAAATTCCCAAATATTGTGAAACACTTTGGGGTTAACCTAGATCAGAATTTCTGTCGCCGCAAGGCTCTGTAGCCACTGAAAACCAATCTAGACCCCGTTCTGGCACCCTGCCAGCGGGGGGAATCATCTCCGGTGGCCATCTTCATCATCCCGGCGGCCAACACGATGAGGAGAGAGTAGTCCACCCTCGGGGCTGAGGGTTTGTACCAGTAGCTATGTGTTTAATCTCTCTCTCTCTCTCGTGTTCTTGAGATGTCACGATCTTGATGTATCGCGGGCTTTGTTAATATAGTCGGATCATATGGTGTTTTCCCCTCTCTATCTTGTTGTGAATTGAGTTTTCCCTTTGAGATTTCGTTGTTGTTGGATTGAATACTTTTATGGATTTGAGAACACTTGATATATGTCTTGCAATTGAATACTCGTTGTGACAATGGGGTATCGTATTGATTCACTTGATATATGTCTTGGCACACAATTCGCGGATTCCCGAGGTGACATTGGGGTAATCTATGCATAGGGGTTGATGCATGTTCTTGTCTTTGTTTCTCCGGTAGAAATCTTGGGGCACTCTTTATAGTTCTTTATGTGGATTGAATATTATGAATATGAATTTTCTTTGGTGTTATTCTAGTACGAACTCTTGATTAGATCGATTGGAAATAATAGCTTGCGTTATTTCAGTACGAACTCTAGGATAGATTGATCGAAAAGAATATATTTGAGGAGGTTTCGTACCCTACAAACAAATTATATCTTTTATTCTACGCTAATAGGAACTCGGGAGTGATTCTTTATTGTACTGTGAGGGATAATCATATGATCCAACTATGTCAGCATTGTTGAGAGATTGCACTAGCGAAAGTACAGACCCTAGGCCTTGTTTTAAGCATTGCAATACCATTTGTGCTCACTTTTGTTACTTGCTGCCTTGCTGTTTTTTATTGTTCCTACTATAAAAATCAATATCTACTATCCATATTACACTGTATTATCAAAAACTTTTCAACAAAAATAATTATCCCCTTGTACAATTCCATTGTATTATCAAAATAATGTGCCAAGGTTTGCCTTTTGGATGTTTACAATGCTTGTTAGTTTGTACGGTGCAGGACAGAAACTTTGGCTGTAGTGCGCAATTTTACATTTTTAACTGGAATGTCAAACGGTTCTGATTCCTTTTTCACTGTCTTGCTGTACAACTTTTTTATTTTTCCTAATTTTGGTAGAAATTTCGGGGTACCAGAAGTATGGTGAATATTCAGATTGCTACAGACTGTTCTGTTTTTTACAGATTCTGTTTTTGATGCATAGTTTGCTTGTTTTGATGAATCTATCAATTTATATCAGTGGATTTAAGCCATGAAAAATTTATGTCACAGTAGACACAATGCAAAAACAAAATATGAATTGATTTGCTACAGTACTTAGAGTAGTGATTTACTTTATTATACTAACGGATCTTACCGAGTTTTGTGTTGAAGTTTTGTGTGGATGAAGTGTCTAATCGAGGATGTCTCGATATGAGGGACACTTTCATAACTCCTACCACCACTTTTCCACACTCGTTTTATTTACTTTATTGCATCTTTATCTAAACAACCCCTAGTTTATATTTACATGCTCTTTATTATCTTGCAAACCTATCCAACAACACCTACAAAGTACTTCTAATTTCATACTTGTTCTAGGTAAAGCGAACGTCAAGGGTGCGTAGAGTCGTATCAGTGGCCGATAGGACTTGAGAGAGTATTTTTTCTACCTTTAGCTCCTCGTTGGGTTCGACACTCTTACTTATCGAAAGAGGCTACAACTATCTCGTATACTTGCGGGTCATCAACCTACATACCCCGAAAACATCCAGGGAGCCAACGAAAAACAATTTCCACCGCCGTAACCTTCTGTATCCGCGAGATCCCATCTTGGAGCCTTCGGCGGTGTTCTGCTGGAGGGGGAATCGAGCACGGAGGGCTTCTACATCAACACCATAGCCCCTCCGATGAGTTGTGAGTAGTTTACCACAGACCTTCGGGTCCATAGTTATTAGCTAGATGGCTTCTTCTCTCTTTTTGGATCTCAATACAATGTTCTCCCCCTCTCTTGTGGAGATCTATTCGATGTAGACTCTTTTTGCGGTGTGTTTGTCGAGATCCGATGAATTGTGGGTTTATGATCAAGTTTATCTATGAGAAATATTTGAATCTTCTCTGAATTCTTTTATGTATGATTTAGTTATCTTTGCAATTCTCTTCGAATTATCAGTTTGGTTTGGCCTACTAGATTGATCTTTCTTGCCATGGGAGAAGTGCTTAGCTTTGGGTTCAATCTTGCGGTGTCCTTACCCAGTGACAGAAAGGGTTGCAAGGCACGTATTGTATTGTTGCCATCGAGGATAAAAGATGGGGTTTATATCATATTGCTTGAGTTTATCCCTCTACATCATGTCATCTTTCTTAATGCGTTACTCTGTTCTTATGAACTTAATACTCTAGATGCATGCTGGATAGCGGTCGATGTGTGGAGTAGTAGTAGTAGATACAGGCAGGAGTCGATCTACTTGTCACAGACGTGATGCCTATATACATGATCAGGC
Organism: Aegilops longissima; assembly: GCA_021605205.1. NCBI lineage: Eukaryota > Viridiplantae > Streptophyta > Magnoliopsida > Poales > Poaceae > Aegilops > Aegilops longissima. Next base: position 470,454 of record JAHIAM010006737.1, read on the forward strand.
CTAGATAATCCCATAATTATTCGCTTTTCTATCAATTGCTCGACAGTAATTTGTTCACCCACAGTAATACTTATGCTATCTTGAGAGAAGCCACTAGTGAAACCTATGGCCCCCGGGTCTATCTTTTATCATATAAGCTTTCAATCTACTTTTATTTATATCTTTACTTTTTGCATCTATATTATAAAATATACCAAAAATATATTTATCTTATCATACTATCTCTATCAGATCTCACTTTCGCAAGTGGCCGTGAAGGGATTGACAACCCCTTTATGGCTTTGGTTGCAAGTTCTTTGTTTGTTTGTGTAGGTGTGTTGGACTTTTGAGGAGCCTCCTACTGGATTGATACCTTGGTTCTCAAAAACTGAGGGAAATACTTACGCTACTATTGCTGCATCACCCTTTCCTCTTCAAGGCAAACCAATACAAGCTCAAGACGTAGCAACCAACGTCACCCACAACTCTTTGTGTTCTACTCGTGCATATCATCTACGCATAGACCTGGCTCATGATGCCACTGTTTGGGAATCGTTGCATGGAAAACAAAATAATTCTACGCACACGCAATGATCTATCCATGGAGATGCATAACAACGAAGGGGAGAGTCTGTCTACATACCCTCGTAGACCGTAAGCGGAAGCGTTTCACAACGTGGTTGATGTAGTCGAACTTCTTCTCACTCAACTGATGAATAATACGTCTCCAACGTATCTATAAATTTTTATTGTTCGATGCTATTATATTACCCGTTTTGGATGTTTATGGGATTTACTTTACACATTTATATCATTTTTGGGACTAACCTACTAACAGGAGGCCCAGCCCGTACGGTTGTTTCTTTTTGCCTATTTCAGTATTTCGAACCAAAGGAATATCAAACGGAGTCCAAACAGAATAAAACCTTCGTGAGCGTGATTTTTGGAACGAACGTGATCCAGAGGACTTGGAGTGGAAGTCAAGCAACAGCCAAGGCGGCCACGACGGTGGAGGGCGCCCCCCCTACTGGGCGCGCCCCCTGTCTCGTGGGCCCCTCGGGAGTCCCCCGACCGACTTGTTTCGCCTATACAATCCAATATACCCTAAAAACATCGAAGACAACAATAGATCGGGAGTTCCACCGCCGCAAGCCTTTGTAGCCACAAAAAACATCTCGGGAGCCCATTTCGGCACCCTGCCGGAGGGGGAATCCCTCACCGGTGGCCATATTCATCATCCCGACACTCTCCATGACGAGGAGGGAGTAGTTCAACCACGGGGCTGAGGGTATGTACCAGTAGCTATGTGTTTGATCTCTCTCTCTCTCTCTCATGTTCTCTCTATGGCACGATCTTGATGTATCGCGAGCTTTGCTATTATAGTTGGATCTTATGATGTTTCTCCCCCTCTACTCTCTTGTAATGGATTGAGTTTTCCCTTTGAAGTTATCTTGTCGGATTGAGTCTTTAAGGATTTGAGAACACTTGATGTATGTCTGGCCGTGCTTATCTGTGGTGACAATGGGATATCACGTGATCCACTTGATGTATGTTTTGGTGATCAATTTGCGGGTTCTGCCCATGAACCTATGCATAGGTGTTGGCACACGTTTTCGTCTTGACTATCCGGTAGAAACTTTGGGGCACTCTTTTAAGTACTTTGTGTTTGTTGAATAGATGAATCTGAGATTGTGTGATGCATATCGTATAATCATGCCCACGGATACTTGAGGTGACAATGGAGTATCTAGGTGACATTATGGTTTTGGTTGATTTGTGTCTTAAGGTGTTATTCTAGTATGAACTCTATGATAGATTGAACGGAAAGAATAGCTTCGTGTTATTTTACTACGGAGTCTTGAATAGATCTAGCAGAAAGGACAACTTTGAGGTGGTTTCATACCCTACCATAATCTCTTCGTTTGTTCTCCGCTATTAGTGGATTTGGAGTGACTCTTTGTTGCATGTTGAGGGATAGTTATATGATCTAGTTATGTTATTATTGTTGAGAGAACTTGCACTAGTGATAGTATGAACCCTTGGTCTTGTTTCCTACCATTGCAATACCATTTACGCTCACTTTTATCATTAGTTACCTTGCTGTTTTTATATTTTTCAGATTACAAAAACCTATATCTACCATCCATATTGCACTTGTATTACCATCTCTTCGCCGAACTAGTGCACCTATACAATTTTCCAGTGTATTGGGTGTGTTGGGGACACACACTAGTAGAAAAAGGGTCTAATGTGAAACTCATTAGTCCCGGTTTGCAATTGAACCGGCACTAATGTGACCATTAGTGCCGGTTCAAACGGCCAGGCAGGCGGCGCTCATTAGTACCGGTTCGTGGCAAACCTTTAGTACCGGTTCGTGCCACGAACCAGTACTAAAGAGGTGGTAACCTTTAAATGCGGGTTGGTGGCTCCAACGGTACTAAAGAAGTCTTTAGTACGGTTGGAGCCACTAACGGTACTAAAGGTGGTAGCCTTTAGTACGGGTTGGTGGCTCCAACCGGTACTAAAGACCCCCTCTTTAGTACCGGTTGGAGCCACCAACCGGTACTAAAGGTGGTGCACTGCCACCCACAGTGCACAATGTTTAGTCCCACCTCGCTAGTTGAGAGGAGCTCGCACCGGTTTATAAGCCCCGCCGCGGCTACCATGCCGAGCTCCTCTCTAAGCAGGCCTTTGTGGGCCTATTGCAAGTCTTCTGCCCTATGGGGCCTACTGGGCCGTACGTGCCTGCATCCTGGTCCAACTAGAGATTGGGTTTCTAGTCGTATGCAGGCCGTGCCAGCCCAGTAGGCGGGCTGTTTTTGCTTTATTTCAAAAAATAAATAAATAAAAATCCTTACCAACCGGGACTAAAGGTCCCCAGACCACGGCGCGCCTCGTGCCACGTGGTGGGCCTTTGGTCCCGGTTCGTGTTGAACCGGTACTAAAGGGGGGGAACCTTTAGTCCCCACTCTTTAGTGCCGGTTCCAGAACCGGTACTAAAGGTCCTTACGAACCGGTACTAAAAATCGGTTTTCTACTAGTGACAAGAGACTCTTTGTTATTTGGTTGCAGGGTTGTTTGAGAGAGGCCATCTTCATCCTACGCCTCCCACGGATTGATAAACCTTAGGTCATCCAATTGAAGGTTGTGTAGTATACATCAATCAAGTACCCGCATGGCACCTCCGCGTTCTGCACACATTCAGCTCGGTGACGTCCCTCGCCTTCTTAATCCAGCAAGACGTCAAGGTAGTAGATGAGTTCCGTCAGCACGATGGCATGGTGACGGTGATGGTGAAGTGATCTCCGCAGGGCTTCGCCTAAGCACTACGAAAATATGACCGGGGGTTTAAACGGTGGAGGGAGGCGCCACACACGGCTAACAATTGATTTGGTGTGTGCTAGGCGCCCCCTACTTGGAGTCCTAGCCATATGAGGCACCCAAGTAAGAGGAATCAATCCTACTTGGAGTCCCTCCCAAGGCGCCCCCCGCCATATATAATCGAGGGGAAAGGAAAGAGAGGGGAGAGGGAAGGACGTGGAATCCTAATTCACACTTTCCCTTCCCCTCCCCCTTCTCCTTCTCAACCAAGGCTGACCCATATGGGGGGCGCACCAGCCCCTGGTTACTGGTGTGTTTCCCCTCTTCGCCCATAAGGCCCATATCTTTTGCCGAGGTGCCCGGAACCCCTTCCGATGACCCGATAAGTACCCGGTAACCCCCAAAACACTTCCGGTGTCTGAATACCATCGTCCTATATATCAATCTTTACCTCTCAACCATTTTGAGACTCCTCGTCATGCCCGTGATCTCATCCGGGACTCCGGACAACATTCGGTCACCAAATCACATAACTCATATAATACTATATCATCATCGAACATTAAGCACGCGGACCCTACGGGTTTGAGAACTATGTAGACATGATCGAGACACCTCTCTAGTAAATAACCAATAGCGGAACCTGGATGCCCATATTGGCTCCTACATATTCTACGAAAATCTTTATCGGTCGAAACGTTATGGCAACATACGTAATTCCCTTTGTCAATCGATATGTTACTTGCCCGAGATTCGATCGTCGGTATCTTAATACTTAGTTCAATCTCGTTACTGGCAAGTCTCTTTACTCGTTCCGTAATACATCACCTCGTGACTAACTCCTTAGTCATTTGCTTGCAAGCTTATGATGTGTATTACCGAGAGGGCCCAGAGATACCTCTCTGATACTCGGAGTGACAAATCCTAACCTCGATCTATGACAACTCAAAAAACACCTTCGGAGATATCTGTAGAGCATCTTCATGATCACCCAGTTACATTGTGACGTTTGATAGAGCAGAAGGTATTCCTCCGGTACCCGGGAGTTGCATAATCTCATTGTCGAAGGAATATGTATTTGACATGAAGGAAGCAATAGCAATAAAACTAAACGATCATTATGCTAAGCTAACGGATGGGTCTTGTCCATCACATTATTCTCCTAATGATGTGATCCTGTTATCAAATGACAACACATGTCCATGGTTAGGAAATCTTAACCATCTTTGATCAATGAGCTAGTCAAGAAGAGGCATACTAGGGACATGGTATTTGTTTATGTATTCACACATGTATTTAATTTTCTGATAAATACAATTCTAGCATGAATAATAAACCTTTATCATGAATAAGGAAATATAAAATAACAACTTTATTATTGCCTCTTGGGCATATTTCCTTCAAGACCGCCGTCACTGCTTCGTCGTCTTCTCACCCGGGACTCTCCTGACAGACTTTGCCAAGTTTTTATATAGAGGAACCCGGCAAATTGTGGCAAAGCCGTTTTTTTTCTGAGTCCTTTTTCACGGGTTCTAGGGTAAATATCATATTTTCCAAGTTTCTTCTCATTGGGTAGTGTAAGTTTGCACCAAACTCAGTAGAAACACAAGTTTGTCAAGCTCCCAATGAAACGAGCTTGGCAATATATCTAAAGTCGGCACAAAATTAGATTCCAATAGTGAAGGTATTGAAATCATTCTTCTTCTAGTCCATAATCTGTGACAATAATCTAAGAGCGTTAGTTATTAATTTTGTAAGTGCAAATATGGATAAACTGATTTTGGCGAAACCTTGTTGTCTATTTATGATAGTAAAACTGAACAACTTAGATGACAACCCTCTCAATGCCTGGGTGTTTCTGGCCATCCGTTCACATCCTTTGGGCGATCTTGATCATTAGATGTGCTGTCTATTTTGACTTCCATCGCATGTTTTAGTGCCAATTGCCCTAAAGGGTTGCTTCTTCACAAGAAAAAGGTGAAATATCAGGTTGCCTTGGACTTTTCTCCCATGCCATTTGTCTAACCTCCACGGGAGTTGTACAATAGAAAGGCCGCCTGATCGCTAACTCTCCAGGAAAAATGTGTTTGATGGACAAAACAGATTGCCAGGGTCGCAGCAAGAGAAAGGCGAACGGGATCCATCGCTTCGACCGCTGCGACAAACAGAAGAATGGATGGCTCGATTGGTATGCAAGCACTACTAGGAAAAGGCCTACTAGTGGGCACCAGTTTTGCCTACTAATGGCGCACTACTGGTGCGCCACTAGTATTATATACTAATGGCGCACCACTGGTGCGCCATTAGTATCTGGTATCCTAATGGCGCACCACGCCGTGTGCCATTAGTATAGAGCAACATGCACCATTAGTATGCCTCCCACGGGGCCATATTTACCCATGTGTTTTGGCACACTAATGTCGCACTGTGGGGTGATGCGCCATTAGTATCCTTTGGCATACTAATGGCGCATTGTGGGGTGATGCGCAATTAGTATTAATATTAGGGTTTTTTTACTTTTCTGATTTTTGCACAGGTTACAAAATATATTATTGGACAGAATATAGACAACACCACACAGCAACAGCAGATTCATCGAATACAATAGAAGATTAGTCTTCGAATACAATTCATCATATTAGTCTCCGAATTCAAAAGACCGAACAAAGATAGAACATTACAAGTCTCGAGACCACGAGTAGCGAGTTTGTCTTCACATTACAAGTCGATATCGATCATATAAACTACCATCACATAGAAGAGAGATGCGGTCATCCTGATGAGCATCATCGCGATGAAACTAGTCTTCATCCGGTTCCTCTAGCGGGCGTATCTAGATTCCACCTCCGCCCTAGTGGTGTACCCTTTGTAACTGTTACCACTGAAACGGTGAACCTGTCTCCGACACTCCTCCCAGTCGTCGTAGACTCCAGGAACCTTACCCTTGTACACGACATAAGACGGCATCTCTATGCACAAGCCAAACAACAGACAATACATTAGCAATATATAAGTATGCAACAAAAGGATCGAAAGAGAAAAGCAAGACATTAATAGCACGATTCATGGTCCTACTAATAAATAGCATCGATTACATCTAAGTTGAACGACTGCCCAAAACAAAGAGACATACAAGTTCATTAAAGTTTAATTACAACATGAGCTAATCGATGTCTCAGAACTACAAATAGCATCACTACTTTCGACTCGACTCATGGGACCGGAGCGTGGACAAAGCCGCCGTCTTTCGTGATGGTCATGAAGTCGCGGGCGTTGTCAGCCTGCATTTGTAGCGTTGTGTCTATCTCACTGTTGGACGGTTGATCTCTGAGGTAGAACTGCCCCGAGGTACGAAGGACATCTTGATGGATGATTTCTGCAAACTCGGACTGGATGCGAAAGAATTCTTGTCGGGGGTCCGCGTCTTGGATTGCCGCCAAGCTTGCGGCCCAATCTTTGAGATTATTTGGTAGCAGAAGGTGATTATGGTCCCGTACGATCGCCCGCATGTGATGGAGGGCGTAGTAGGCATCCTTCGGACCGCCAGGCGGCTGCTTGACGCAGGGGAACGTTGTATTGTGGGTGAACACGTGCCTGCCGTACCGACAAACTGGCCTCTTAAAGGTGCCTCCAGATGTGGCGTAGCCGGGGAGAGCATCATCAAGAACTTTCTTGATATTTGTGTAGTGTATCTTGGAGTCACGGTCCGGGTCGAAATACGTGACCATGGAATATTTTGGGCTTAAGAGGATGAGTGTGCAATGTGTGTCACTGCACAGAACACGGAATGTTAGAAAAAAAAGAACGATCGAAATCTAAGAAATCATATGTTACGAGGCGGTGAGGGGATGACTTACTCGGGAAAGTAAGGCACGAGGAAGTTATCCTTATCTGGGTTTGCCAGAATGACGCCTTCGAGTTGTGAACTCGCCACTTGCCGGTCCCCAGTGCTGCCCAAGATCTTGGCACACATGTAGAAGGGGTCGACTATCATGATTTCCGGGGTCTTGTCTCGAATGATCCGCATCTCCATACTCAGCGAAAATAGCCGAACGAAGCTGTAGTGCAGCGGATGAAGGTTAAACATAGCAAAGATGTCATCAAACCTCAAGACGATCGTACCCCCGATGGCGCCATCCCCAAAGCCCCTGCCATCTGGCACCTTGGCCACGAAAACCGGGTATGCCACATCATTCTGGGAGAGACACCGCTTCTCCAAAGAAAGAGCACTGTCATGTAGACGCCGCATAGCACCGGTTGCAGCATTGAGCATATTTGTCGGTAGCATCGCCCTACCCGCCACATGCACCCTCCTCGAGATATCCTTAGGTGAAGGTGGCCCGTCCTAAGCACGGATCATACTCGGTGCCGGCTGGCTCGCACCGGCGCCCTTGTTAGTCTTTCGTTTCCGTCCCTTCTTCTTGATCTACTGTAATGGGATCGAGTTCTGCTCATAGACCGCCTTCTTGAGCATGTTGGGATGATAATATTCCGCACATCGGCTATCTGAGGCTCGGTGAAGGCGGCAGCTGGAGGCGTCTCCTGAGAACTGAACGCCAGACGACGCTTGTTGCAATTAGGTTTCTCCGCGGTACCAGCTAGATCACGGTCGTCTTGGTTGGGTTCTTGAGAAGGAGGCCCGCAGAACTCGTCACCGTACCCATGTACGGCAAAGTACTTATCGACGTTGGTAAATGTACCGTCGTCGTTGTCGTCGTTGTCCGGATCCTGTGCCATATGCATGTCCGGATCCTGTGCCATAGGGATGTCCGGCATGTCCGGTAGCGTTGCGGCGTTCTTGCCATGGCTTGGCGCTGGCACGACTGGCGGTCTTGTCTGTGGGGTGGTGTCCCCCGCCCCCAAATGAATCTGGCTCTTCGGCCAAAGCAGGGGCCAGTTTACGCAGTCAATGAGGGTCATCTCATCTTCTTCGTCGGCCCCAGTGGGTCGAATCGGAGGTAACAACTCATCGCAGCCTGGCAGCACCCGAACCAGTTTAACCATATACACTGTGGGTGGCATCGGACTACCGTGGAACACGGGGTTGCCCGGTTGAACGATTCTGCCCTAGGCGACATCGACCAACTCGCCGCCCACGAAGTGCAGGAGAGTGCAAGGAACGTCGGCGGCGCCCTGCGAAAACATGTATGGCGTTAGGGATGCCCAGTCAAAGGCAAGGAGATGAAGTCATCAGCCGAGAGGCTTAGTTACCGTGATGCCATCGAGCTCAGCTAATGTCGAGGCACCGCCAATAGCGGGCATGCAACTGACGGAGGGGCCGCTTGCTGGCGAGGTGCCGGCCGGCGTACACCCAGGTGCATTAAGCTCCAATGCCTGTGCCGGCACCGGAGACACGAATACCGCCTCCGCCGGAGACACCAATGGCGCCACCTGCGCATTGTGCGATTTGCTGGCCGTGAAGCTGGGAACCGGGGGAGGCCCCTGTTGGCCGCCCGCAATCCACGTTGTCAGCCTCTGAATCAACGTAGGCACCATGGCGGTGAGCGTCGTTCCCAGTTGTTGTTGCACTTGCTCTTGGATAATCTCTGGAATCTGCGCCACTTGTGCCTTGAGTGCTTCAACCTCGCGCGACTGGCTTTCCGAGCTGGACTTTTTCTCCTTTCGCCCACCAGCGGAATAGTATGATGACCTTTTTGTGGACAAGCCTTTGCCGGCCACACGACCAGCTGACGACGGCTTACTGAGCTTATCCTTGTTCTTCATTACGTTCAACGCCCTATTTAAAGGGGTGTCGAAAGGGGAGCTCTGAGAAAATCCCGCGCTACTGCTTTCAGTGTCCTGCAGAAGGAACATGAACCACTTAGAAATATTGGGGATTAATTAGAATGCAACCATATGGAGCTAATTACGCGGGTGTGTATTCCTTACCAGAACAAGCTCAAGCGCCCTGGGCTTCGGATCCGTGGTAAGCTCCTTTGTTACCGGGTCCTCCTTGTACCAGGCCCTGACATAGTTCCTGGTCTGCTTGTCACGGTATTTCTCAAAGAGGGGTGGTAGGCCTTGCTCGGCACGCTCTGCGTCCTCCTTGTCCCATATAGGCTCCTCCACTGTAACCGTCGGGACCGAGTTGGTGAACCCCTAAGTTCAACTCCCGCATTTCTTTCTCCCACTGACTTGATTCGGAGGTTGCGCTGCTCTCGCACTTGATCTTGAACTCCTTGTAGTCATCTTCGCTCATCAAAGGATATTTCGCCTTGATCTTCTCATAACTATCACCTTTTTCAATCATTGCCTTCACCGTGCTTCTCCAAGTAGAAAGGGCCGTGCTCATCCTCGTGAGGGCGGCACTGTTCACTTTACTCCCTGAGAGGCGTGTGTTTGCAAAGTTAGCGGGGAACTTGTATCGTTCGTGCAGCTTCATGAAGAGGAGGCTGCGCAAATTCCCTCGGTCCTTATGCCTTAGGTTCTGGGTGTTGATCGAGACGGTGCTCCGGAGAATGCACCCGAGCTGAACCGAGTACCCCTTGACTATTTCTTTGGGCGCCGTTGGATGCCCGTCGGAGTTCACTTCAGTAAATTCCTCGTTCATGGCGCCGAGCACGCTCGGGCGCCGGTCCTTCCGTTGCCTCTTCGGTTGGCTGCCACCTGTTTGTGCGCCGCCATCATCAGTGGTGGCATCCTCGGTGGCACCATCAGTGGTGTCATCCCCGACGCCACTAGGGGTTGTATAGTCAGGATCGGTGTGGTCCGCGGCGTCCTCATAGTGGTGAGGTTCTTCCTCCATCTCCTGGGACAGCTCCCAGAATTGCTTGCCGCCCGAACCTCCGGCCTCATCATTGTGGGCCATGTTTCATTCTAAGTAGGAAAAAAGTTTGGCAAAAAGTTGGTTATTGTCAAGGAACAAGATCATGGTCTCATCATTTAGGGTTTGTCGACACCGAGGCATCCTAAAAGCTAAGCTTTTATCATTTAGGGTTTGTCGACGCCGAGGCACCCTAAAAGCCTAAGCGTACATCATTTAGGTTCTCATCGACACCGAGGCACCCTATAAAAGCTAAGGTTTCATCATTTAGGGTTTGTCGACGCCGAGCTACCCTAAATGCTAAGTTAAGTTTTCATCATTTAGGTTGGGCCTAATCACTTGGCTCTATTGCCACCTATGGTTTAATGCAGCAAGAATGGCGGGGCAGTTGATCCTACTTAATTAAGTACTAAGATACCCCGGCCCATGCATTAGTCGCAAGTACCCCATATGTCCTATTTTTAGCAAAGTCATGCTAAAATTCACGTAAAATTTCAGCAGGACCTTTGCTGAAAATAGGACATATGGAGTACCAATTGCCGAGCGGAAGTTAATCGACATTCCAGCAAACTCAAGGGCCTCTCGGTTTACCTGCACAATCATCACGACACGATGGTCAGAGACAAAACCCAACAAACTAGCAAAATCATCACAAATTGTTTTCTGTAAAAGATGATCATCATATTTACAAGTCTTTCTCAATGTGATCACAAGTAATTCAGAGGCATCACAAGTAATTCAGAGCATCACAAGGCATTAGTGGTTCAGTACATGAACAAGTTTTACAAATCACATCAATATGTATTGTATTTCATTGTGGAGTGATATATAGTATGTTACAGCAAATAAACAGCTTAATCCATGCCTCAGCTTATCAACAGTCATTACTTGTCAAATACAGAAGAAGGAACAATTTATTTGTGACATAGTTACAAATGATGATATGATAAAGCAACACCCTACACTAGCCTAAAAACAAGTTAAGTTTCACCCATATAAGAACAAGTGAATTCTAGTCACATTGAATCTGAAAGAGAATGCAAAATGCTACTTGGTATTATCAATCTGGATACTGCATAAATATTGTTGGAATCTTGGTAATACACTAGTTCTAGAAGAAGTAGACAGACATATACATCCATCTAAAATTCAAACTTATCAGGACGTCAAAATTCTTTAGCCCAAACAAATAGATGGACAGTCAGCTATACTTCTCTACAAACAAAACCTATTGTAGAGGCTGCGAAAACGCAAGACCGGACACATGAAAACTAGCAGAAGCAGATACAATGTGCATCTACTAACATTCTTCTGATAAGAAGTTTTAGGAGTTCAAGGACGAATCACAGATGAACAAATGACATGCTTATCTGCAGACAAAAAGCACTAGCACTAGAGGTCTCCTGTAGACTACTTTCTTCTAAAGGCCTGTGATTTTCCAAAACGAAATGAAAACAGAGGACAAGTTCTGGATTCAGTTTCATATTCACAATGACATCTATCCTGAACTGATACAGGAAGTGGTGAAGCAAGTGCATGCTGAATCTGAAAGAGATTGCAAAAAGCTACTCTGTTTTTTGAATGTAGACACTGCATAACAAGTTTTGGAATCTTGGTAACACAATAATTCTAGAGGAAGTAGACAGAAATATGCATGAACCATCTAGCATCCAAACATATATCCGGAGGACTTGAGGATTCTTTAGTCCAAACAATACATGAACATCTGCCGATATGCTTTTCTACAGACAAAATCTCTTGTCGTAAACGGAAGACGGGAAACATCAAAACTAGCAGAAGCAGACCAAATGTGCATATATTCTATCTAGCTAAAATGTTATCACTGTCCCTCCCCGTAGCAAGAATGTTAATATGTTATCACTAAAATGTAAGAACAATCAATCTATTTAATATGTTATCACTGTCCCTCCCCATAGCAAGAATCACTCACTAGAGTTATTCCTCCACATAGTGGTCTATGTTTCAAACAATTTGTTATAGTCAGTGGCCAAAATTGCACATATGCTGCACCTCTAACAACTAGGTCGGGAGCCACTCCGCTGCTGGCACGTCGGGAGCCACTCCTATGCTATCCTATCTTATCACACAGGTCTCGATTTGAAGGCCCTACATCCCAAATTACACCTCACATTATTTAATGAAGTTACTTTAACCCTTTTGTGTGCCAGCTTGTGTGATAGCATTGCTAATTGCAAACAACCCTTGGTACCAAAGTTGAGAGGAACCAAAATAAATAAATAAATAAGAGTACAGATATGTACACATTCAACTTCCATATAGAAAACAAACAGGAGAGCAGAGATAAGTTCTACTCTGGTTAGCTCTGTTGGCATATCAGTCAGGTTGCATGGAGCATATTATTTTTGCAGCGAGCATTAGCAAGGTAGAACAACTTCTGAGTTTAGTCTACAAACAAGAGGACCCATGTAGTGCATTGGAAAAGACATGTCTGTCTACCAGAAGGGTATCAAAGCCACATGCAGCATCAGAACAAAAGAGGCCGATGGCCAATCATGACTATGGTTGCTGATGTAGAGGTACTCCAATAACAACTTCTGAATTTATATTCAGCACCCTGTAGGCCGGAAAAAAATCTGGCAAACCACGCATCGCTGATTGTTTTTTCTTTATAATAAGCATCATCGAATGCGAGTAAAACAACAGAGCTAACCATGGGATCAAGGATGTGACATCAAACCTACACCTCACGCATTCCATATGCAAAAACAATTGAATTTGGTCTAGGAACCCTCTGGCATATATTACTAGCAGGGAGAGATGGTATGTATGGTTGATGGATATTGCTCCAATAAGTGATGTCGAATAATATATATAATGCATGATGTGGAAACATTGCCATACACAACCATGAATTGTTCAACTGAATGACATCTAACTAAAAGGAAAGCATCCAACATACAATGAGCAGGAGTGTCACACATTCAGCAAGACTCATGATTAATGCACTGCAACAAATTGAATCAACCTCCCACGCAAAAAAAAACAAATTGAATCAACCTAACCCATCAGCTATTGAATGAACCTAACCCATCAGTGTCAACCTAACCTATCAACACCTAGTCTAGATAAATAAACATAACATAAACACCCGACGAACAGATTGCGAAGACGGCGAAGCAGAGGCAGCGCGTGACGCCGGAGACCAGCAACTGCTCAAGGAGGAGCACGAAGAAGGCGCAGACGCCGTAGACGGTGGAGGCGTCGGTGTCGTAGAGGCAGTAGGAGCGCTCGTCGTACTCGTTTGGCACCACCTTGCCCTGCGAGACAGAGAAGGGGCCATCAGCCCCGGCGCAGGCGGGGGGCAAGGGGAGGAGGAGGGGTGGGAGGGTCGGGGGGGGGGGCGTACGGTGCTGCGTCGCTGCTCGACGGCGACGGCGAGGAGGAAGGCGAAGACGTTGAGGAAGATGAGGAAGCCGCAGAGCGCGAGGGAGGTCGGACGCGAGGAGGCGAACCCGGCCGCGGGCGGAGGGGGACGGCGAGGGAGGCGGCGCTCGGCTCGGGGAGGCGAGCACGGAGGAGGGGGGGGGGCAGCGAGCACGGACCAGGACGGCGAGCACGGGGCGGTGTTGGTCGGTGGTGGATTGGGCGCGGGTGAGATGAGGCAGGGGAGAGATTAGAGAGTAATTTGGATTGGGGATTTAGTGTGGGGGGAAGCTTACTAATGGCGCACCCCACAGCGCTGCGCCATTAGTATGTTTTTTTAGATAGCAATGGCGCACCCCCCGTTGGTGCGCCATTAGTAATATTTTTTTATATAGCAATGGCGCACCAGCCAGAGGTGCGCCATTAGTAATCTTTTTTTATATAGCAATGGCGCACCAGCCAGAGGTGCGCCATAATTAATTTTATTATTATTATTTTTTGTTGCATCTAATAATTTTTAAGAAAATGAATATGAATATGAAACAGTAATATCTTTTTATAAAAACAGTAATAATTTTTTTTAAATATCATCAAATTTGTTATTTGAAAATATTTATGAATATGAAAAAATATCATCAAATTTATTATTTCAAAATATCATCAAATTTGTTATTTGAAAATTTAATCAATTTTTTTTGCAATTTTAGTTGCATTCATTTGTGACGGTGGAGCGGGCCGGGGATGGTGCCGGGGAGAGGGTGCGGGGGTGCTCGGCGGTGGAGCGGGGATGGTGCGGTGGGTCGTTGGCGGTGGAGCGGGAGGTACAAAGGCTGCTGCGGCGGTGGAGCGGGGAGAGGTCTGGGGGTTTTGGTGGCGGTGGAGCGAGGGAGGTGCGGTGGGTCGGCGGCGGTGGAGTGGGGAGGTGCGGGGGTCGGCGGCGTGGCGGCGGTTGAGCGGGGAGAGGGTGCGGGGGTGCTCGGCGGCGAGGGGGACCGGATCTGGCGAGGTGGTATAGCGATCGAGATGGAGGGGGATCGAGATCGAGTGTCCATGAAATTTAAAAACATTCATGAGTTCAAAAAGTGCCCATGAAATACAGTTGAGAAATGAAGGCTACAATTTAAATACAATCGATCTTAGCTAGCTATCTGTTCACAATCTTCTTGCCCTTATTTTTTCGTAAATGGAGTTCTTCTCTTGAACGGACGTCCTTTAGGTAGGGTGGTCCTGCTTCTTCTTGTGGTGTATGCTGATACTTCATCGTCGTCGTCATGTTCCATCTTTGGGTCGCCGTACTTGTCGAAGTCTTGCTCATTGGCGACTCCATCCATTACGATGATCTTCCTTTTGCCTCTCCTCACGACAACACGACTGGGCTTTGGCGGGTCAGTAATGAAGAAGCATTTGTCCACTTGGGAAGCCAGTACCCATGGCTCATTTTTCGCGGTGACGTTTGCGCCCGCGGTCTTGGATTTGGCTTCGGGTATAACTATCGTGGTGAAATACCGGTCTTCTTTTATGACGCTCTTGGCCCATCTGACACGGAACATCTGGTGGTGAAATACATCATCAGGTTGTGCTCTGCGCCTTGTGACAAGGCGAATATGAGTTGTTCTTCCGCGGAAGAATCCTCATGTAAAGGTTACGACAGAAGCTTCTGCTTGAACCAACGCGTGAAACATGAGTTGTGCTCTTTGATTATATCTCCGTCCGTCCTCTGTTGGCCTCGATCATTGTACGTCTTCTCTATAAAGGTTTTGTGCTCTACCACCCAAGGATCGACCACGTCTATGTGTTATAGCCCGACTAGGTTTGCTCTTTCAAAGTCGGCGAGTCGACCCTCGAAGTCGACATGCATTTTGCGGCGACCGTCACGGTGACCCCATCCAGCGAGCCTTCCGAGGTGCTTGTTGATGGCAGACCAACGGGGTTCTCGATGCCTAGATAATTCGTGCAGTAGGAGATGCACTCTTCCGTCAGAAAGCCCCTGGCTATGCTTCCCTCTGGGCGTGACATGTTGCGAACGTATCCTTTCATGACACCATTCATCCTTTCGAATGGCATCGTGCTGTGCAGGAAGGTTGGCCCGAGTTGGATGATATCCTCCATGATATGGACCAGCAGATGCACCATAACATCGAAGAATGCGGGCGGGAAGTACATCTCAAGCTCGCATAGTATCACCACGATCTCTTCCTGTAGCCTTCTGAGTTGCCTCACGCCAACCGACTTTCGAGAGATGACGTCGAAAAAGTTGCATAGGCCAAATAGCGTTTCATGGACGTGCGCGTCCATGATCCCATGGATTGCAACTGGAAGTATCTGCGTCATCAGCACGTGACAGTCGTGAGACTTCATCCCGCTGAACTTCTGCTTCGCTGGATCTAGGTATCTGCTTATCTTCCCCGCGTAACCGTAAGGAAGTTTTACTCCTACGAGGAAGGTGAAAAACTGATCGATCTCCTCCTGACTTAGAGTGAAGCACGTGGGAGGGTTGTCATTTCCGGTCTTCTTTGCCTTTTTGCCTTTGCGACAACTTTCCGTGTCCTGCTTCGCCTCATTATCATCATCATTAGCGTGAAGCTCCTCCCTGATGCCCACTGATTTCAAGGCTGCCCTTGCTTTCGGCCCATCTTTGGTCCTCTCTGGCATGTTGAGCAGGGTACCAAGCAGACTCTCGCACACATTCTTCGTGATATGCATGACATCAAGGCTGTGAGGCACACGATGGATCTTCCAGTACTGCAAGTCCCATAAAACAGACCTCGTTTTCATACCTTCAGCAGCGGCTCTAGCGCCTTTCGCTTCTTTCCCAGCTCTGGCGCCTTTTGCTTCTTTCCCGGCAGCGGGCAATCTTTCCAATTTTTCAACAGCTCGTCTATTTCCTCGCCGCGCCTCATAGACGGGCGTCTTTGGGGTTCGGTTTCACCATCGAACAGATCCTTGCGTTTCCTCCACGGATCATCGTCGCGAAGCAACCTTCGATGTCCCATGAACACGGTTTTCGAAGACCCGTGATCTCTATCTAGCTGGCGATACGTTGTGTCATCCATGCACCTAACGCATCCAGAAAATCCGTGGACCACCTGCCCGCGACATATCCGTAACCGAGATAGTCGTGCACCGTCGTGAGCAGTGCGGCTCTCCACTAGTAGAAAAAGGGTCAAATGTGAGACACATTAGTCCCGGTTTGTAACAGAACCGGCACTAATGTGGCCATTAGTTCCGTTTCCAACGGCTAGCCGGGAGGAGCTCTTTAGTGCCAGTTCGTGGCAAACCTTTAGCACCAGTTCGTGCCACGAACCGGTACTAATGAAAGTGGTGGCAGGATGTTGTCAGAATGGGGCCCTTCCAGCACCTTTAGTACCGGTTCGTAGCACGAACCGTACTAAATAATCGCCCTATATAAATCCTTCGTCCACCCGCACTCTGTTCATCCCCCTTTCCCTCTCCTCTCCTCTGTTCTTCCTTCTTCCTCTCGAGTTCATCACAAAATTTGCCCCAAATTTGTCAAGATTTGCAGGCCCTCATCCATTCAAATGATCACCAAGGTTAGCAACTTTGTCCTTTCATCTCTCATTGCTAGATTAGCTCTTGCATTGGTTTATATAGTGATTAATTGTGGGTTTTAGTAATTTGGGAGGAATTATATGTGGTAGTATTTGATTTATATGCAATTTGAGGTCAAAATAACACTTAGTTTGCATATGTAGGTGTGGTTTACTTAGTGCCTTCTAAATCTCTGTCGTAACCACCGTCGATCGCCCGCACCGTCCCGTCGCCGGCACCACCTTGTGGTGAGCCTCTTGTTCCATGAAATTTTATATAAAAAATTGATGTTTGTGTGATTTGGATATATAGTTACTCGTATAATATTTATCTTACCCGTACGTTGTTTGTTATACATAGTGCCATGGTTTTGATATCCGTCCCCGTCAGCCCTCGTCCTTGTTATGATTCGGATGTGGTATATTCTCTTTTTAAAACTATTTGTTGCATTTCGTGTTTATGACAAATTATGCCCATCAAGTTGACATAGATATTTTTATCTAGGAGGTATGTGAACCGGAAATTCCAACCGACCCTATTGTCGAGAGGTTAAATTTAGTTGAAAAGAAAGCGAGTACTTGAAAGAAAAATTGAAAAGAATTGAGGGGAGAAGATGGAATTGGAGTTGCATGTTGCCGATGTAAATCGATGATCACAAGATCAAGATGAAGAAAATGCGCTTGAAGATTAGAAAGATTAGAAAATATGCCATCGATAGTGAGGCTTGGTATCATTATGCTGTTGGATCAATTGTTACCTTAGTTGCGATCTTGATCGCATTTGTTGTTGCATTTAAATGCTTTAGCTAGAGAGTTATTTGTTTGTTGCATTTAAGTGTTGTATGAACTTTATGTATGAACTTGTATTAATTTGGTCTACTCGGTGTTGTGTAATGAAGATGAGCCGGCAATGGATGTACGATGACCGATGCTCTCCCAGTTCGTTGAGGCGTGCATACTTTTCTGCTGCGGCTGAGGCAAACAAGCGGGCGGATGGTTTTATGCCTTGTCCATGTGCTGGCTGTAAGAATGGTCGCAATTACTCTACGTCAAGAACCATTCACGTCCACCTGTTTGAGTCCGGTTTCATGCCCCACTATAGTGTTTGGACCAAGCACGGAGAAAGAGGGGTTATGATGGAAGACAATGAAGAAGAAGAGGACGACGACAGCTATCCTGGCCATGGGTTCCCTGAATACGATGATACAATAATGGGGGAAGAAGCTGAGCCGGTAATGCGGGAAGAAGCTGGGTCGGCAATGTGGGAAGAAGCTGAAGAAGAGGCATCAGATGAGCCCGTTGATGATCTAGGTGGGGCCATAGCCGATGCAAAGAGAAACTGCGCAAGTGATTTGGAGAAGAAGAAGTTGCAGCGCATGTTAGAGGATCACAAAAAATTGTTGTACCCGAATTGCGTAGGTGACAAGAAAAAGCTGGGCACCACACTGGAATTGCTGCAATGGAAGGCAGAGAATGGTGTATCTGACAAGGGATTTGGAAAGTTGCTGGTAATGATAAAGGATATGCTTCCAAAGGACAACGAATTGCTCGAGAGTATGTACAAAGCAAAGAAGGCTGTCTGCCCTCTAGGGTTAGAGGTGCAGAAGATACATGTATGCCCTAATGATTGCATCCTCTACCGCGGTGAGTACGAGGATTTGAACGCTTGCCGGTATGTGGTGCATTGCGCTATAAGATCAGCGCGATGAGCATGGTGATGTCGAGGCGGCGCCCAGAAGAAGATTCCTGCCAAGGTGATGTGGTATTCTCCTATAATACCACGGTTGAAACGTTGTTCCAAAACAAAGAGCATGCCAAAGCGTGCGATGGCACGAGAAGACCGTAAGAAAGGCGGAAAGTTGAGAGTACCGGTGACGGGTCGCAGTGATGGAAAAATCGAAAGAAATGCGGGAAGGAGTTTGCAGATGGCGCAAGGAGCGTATGGTTTGGTCTAAGCGCAGATGGCATTAATCCTTTTGGGGAGCAGAGCAGCAACCATAGCACCTGGCCTATGACTCTATGTTTGTATAACCCTCCTCCTTGGTTGTGCATGAAGCGGAAGTTCATTATGATGCCGGTGCTCATCCAAGGCCCTAAGCAACCCGGCAGCGACATTGATGTGTACCTAAGGCCATTAGTTGAAGAACTCTTACAACTGTGGAATGGAACAGGTGTGCGTGCGTGGGATGAGCACATGGGGAAGAATTTGACCTAAAGGCATTGCTGTTCGTGACCATCAATGATTGGCCTGCTCTCAGTAACCTTTCAGGACAGACAAACAAGGGATACCGCGGATGCACACACTGTTTGGATGATACCGACAATATATATTTGAATAGTTGTATGAAGAATGTGTACTGGGACATCGTTGATTTCTTCCGAGCAGGCATCCGTAAGAAAGAAAGGCAAGCATTTCAAAGGTGAGGCGGATCACGGACGAAGCCTCGCCACCGTCTTGGTGCTAATGTACATGATATGGTCAAGGATTTGAAGGTGATATTTGGAAAGGGTCTGGCGGACAACCTGTTCCAAAGGACGCCGACGGACGCGCACCCATGTGGAAGAAGAAATCTATATTTTGGGGCCTGCCATATTGGAAAGACCTAGAGGTCCGCTCCGTAATCGACGTGATGCACGTGACGAAGAATCTTTGCGTGACCCTGCTTGGCTTCTTGGGCGTGTATGGGAAGACAAAAGATACACCTGAGGCACGGGAGGACCAGCAACGTATGCACGGAGAAGACGGCATATATCAGGGTCATGCAAGCTACGCTCTTACCAAAGAAGAGACGGAAATCTTCTTTGAATGCCTGCTCAGTATTAAGGTACCGTTTGGCTTCTCATCGAATATAAAGGGAATAATAAACATGGCAGAGAAAAATTTCCAGAACCTAAAGTCTCATGACTGCCACGTGATTATGATGCAACTGCTTTTGGTTGCATTGAGGGGGCTTCTACCGGAAAACGTTCGATTAGCCATTGTGAAGCTATGTGCATTTCTCAATGCAATCTCTCAGAAGGTAATCGATCCAGAAATCATACCAAGGTTATAGAATGATTTGGTGCAATGTCTTGTCAGTTTCGAGTTGGTGTTCCCACCATCCTTCTTCAACATCATGACGCACGTCCTAGTTCACCTATCTTGAAGAGATTAACGTTTTGGGTCCTGTATTTCTACACAATATGTTCCCCTTTGAGAGGTTCATGGGAGTCTTAAAGAAATATGTTCATAACCGTGCTAGGCCAGAAGGAAGCATCTCCAAGGGCCATCAAAATGAGGAGGTCATTGAGTTTTGTATTGACTTTATTCCTGACCTTAAGCCGATTGGTGTTCCTGAATCGCGGCATAAGGGCAGACTGGATGGAAAAGACACGCTAGGAGGGGAACAAATAATATGTATGGACGGACATTCTCTCATTGAAGCACACTACACAGTTCTACAGAATTCCGCCTTGGTGGCTCCGTATATGGATGAACACAAGAATTTGCTACGCTCCAAACACCGGAGCGGTCGATGACTGGATTACACGTGAACAAACCAGGAGTTTCGCCAGCTGGTTGCAGACACGTACCATGCATGACACCTCTATTGAAGATGACATGTACTTGCTGTCCCAGTTACCATCTTTGAATATAATGACTTTCAAAGGGTACGAGATAAATGGTAATACATTTTACATGATCGCCCAAGATAAGAAGAGCACCAACCAAAACAGTGGTGTCCGTTTTGAGGCAGAAACCAAGACGGGAAAGGAAACATATTATGGTTATATACAGTACATATGGGAACTTGACTATCGACGTGGTTTAAAGGTCCCCTTGTTTCGATGCAAATGGGTCAATATGACACGAGGCGGGGTAACGGAAGACCCGCAGTACGGAATGACAACAGTGGATCTCAACAATCTTGCGTATGCAGACGAACCATTCGTCCTAGCCAATGATGTGGCACATGTTTTCTATGTGAAGGACATGTCTACCAAGCCAAGAAAAAGAAAAGATAAGGAAGCGAATGCATCGCATACGATGAGCTTAAAGCGGCACATAGTTCTTTACGGGAAGAGAAACATCGTGGGAGTGGATGACAAGACAGACAAGTCAGAAGATTATGAAAAGTTTGATGAAATTTCTCCATTCACAGTGAATATTGAACCGAGCATCCCGTTAAATGATGAAGATTTTCCATGGTTACGGTGCAAAGGGACACACTGAAGAAAAAGTTTCACACCCAAAGATCTGGGATGTGATCGGCTTCACTATCATCACTTTCTTACGTGTTTCACACCCGAGGGAAATCTCTGTAATAGTTAGGGTAGTTATGTGTTTTGGCATTTGAAGCGAAGAAATTTTATGTGCAAACAAATTCTTTCATGCCTTTACTGATTTTTAAAGTTAAATTATTCACATACTAGTGATTCACACTAATTTCAAATAATTCAAAATTTAAACTATTCAAATTTGAAAACTACGGGCACTAACAGAAAGTTTGTAATTTTTGTACCTAAAGCAAAAATATTCACAAAGAAACTCTAAATACACAAAAAACAACACAAAAATAAATAAAGCAAAAAATAAATAAATAAAAAGCCCGCCTACTAGGCAGAGCGGCCTGCATCGACTAGAAACCCAACCTGTTGTTGGGCAGGATGCAGGCCATAAAGGACAAGTGGGCCCTGAGGCAACAAAGAACACGTAGGCCCAGTGAGGCCTACTTTGGAGAGGAGCTCGAGAGAGCGACCGACGAGGTTTATAAACCAGTGCGGTGCGCCCCTCGGCTAGCGAGTGGGACTAAACTTGCCGACCGCACCTGCGCCAGCGCACCCCCTTTAGTACCGGGTCGTGGCACAAACCGGTACTAAAGGGGGGGCCTTTAGTACCGGTTTGTGCCACCACCCGGTACTAAAGGGGGTCGCTTCCCGCCGCTTGGGCTGGCCAAAACAGACCTTTAGTACCGGTTGGTGGCTCCAACCGGTACTAAAGGTGCCTTCTATATATACAACACTTCGAAAAATTTCATTCTCCCTCTGTTTCTTCCTCTGTTTCCCCATTGAACCGCCCGCCCCGATCAATCGACGCCGTCACCGACCCCGTCGCTGTCGCCGCCCCGTCGTCGCCGCCCGTCGCCGTCGCCGCCCCGTCCCGTCGCCGTCGCCGCCCGTCCCTGTCGCCGCCCTCGTCTCCGTCGCCGCCCAGCCCCGTCCCGTCGCGCCGTCCCTCGTCGCCGCCCAGCGTGTCACGCCTGCCCGTCGCTGCACCCAGCCGTCGCCTCGCCGTCGCCGTCGCCCCGCTGTGAGCTCTCCCCCTCTAACCCCTCTCCCTCGCCCCCGGCGGCCACCATGGGCGCCGCCCCTCCCCGAGCCCATACACACACACACAAGCATGATGAACACACACACACGTATATATGTATGAATGCATGTATATATTAGTATATACGTATTTTGTATGTTTAATTAGTTTAAATTTTTTAGATTATTGTTTTTTCACTAGTATATACGTATGAATGCATGTTACACTACTAGAAAAACCACTACTAATGGCGCACCTAATTTGGCCATTAATGGCGCATCACTGGTGCGCCATTAATAGCACGCCATTAGTAATTTTTACTAATGGCGCACCACCTGGTGCGCCATTAGTATCTCAGTATACTAATGGCGCACCACCTGGTGCGCCATTAGTATATGCCAGGGTGCGCCATTAGTATGCCTCCCAGGGGGCATGTATACGCAGTGTTTTGGCATACTAATGGCGCACCACCTCTGGATCGCCATTAGTAACACAGCATACTAATGGCGCACTACCCAGTGATCGCCATTAGTATGCACTGTCATACTAATGGCGCACTGTCATGTGATCGCCATTAGTATGAATATTAGGTTTTTTATTTTTTATTTTCTGTTTTTGCACAGGTTACAAAATGTATAATTTGACAAAATATAGACATCACACATCAACAATAGATTCATCAAATACAATAGAAGATTAGTCTTTGAATACAATTCATCATATTAGTCTCCGAATACAATTCATCATATTAGTCTCCGAATTGAAAAGACCGAACAAAGATAGAACATTATATTACAAGTCTCGAGACCGCGAGTAGCAAGTTTGTCTTCAATTACAAGTCGATATCGATCATCTAAACTACCATCACATAGAAGAGAGCTGCGGTCATCACGATGAGCATCATCACGATGAAACTCGTCTTCATCCGGTTCCTCAACGCCCTCCCTCTCCCGCTAGATAGCGGGCGTATCTAGATTCGGCCTCGGCCCTAGTGGTGTACCCTTTTTAACTGTTACCGCTGAATCGGTGAACCTGTCTCCGACACTCCTCCCAGTCATCGTAGACTCCGGGACCTTACCCTTGTACACGACATACGTCGGCATCGCTATGCACTAGCCAAGCGTAAGCGTTAGTACCAATTCACAGACAATACATAAGCAATATATAAGTATGCAACAGAGCGATCGGAAGAGAAAAGCAAGACATTAATAGCATCGATTACATCTAAGTTGAGCGACTCTCAAACCAAAGAGACATACTACAAGTTCATTAAAGTTTAATTACAACATGAGCCAATCGATGTTTCAGAACTAGACAACTCGACTCAAGGGACGGAGCGTGGATGAAGCCGCCGTATATCGTGGGAGTCATGAAAGAACAGGCGTTGTCATCCTGCATTTGTAGCATTGTGTCGATGTCACTGTTGGACGGTTGATTTCGAGGTAGAACTGCTGCGAGTACGAAGGACATCTTGATGGATGATTTCCGCAAACTCATTTGGATGCGAAAGAATTCTTGTCGGAGGTCCGCGTCCTGGATTGCCGACACGCTCGCGGCCCAATCTTGGAGTTTACTCGGTAGCAGAAGTTGATGATGGTCCCGTACGATCGCCCGCATGTGATGGATGGCGTAGTAGGCACCCTTCTGACCGCCAGGTGGCTGCTTGACGCAGCAGAACGTCGTATTGTGGGAGAACACGTGCTTGCCGTACTTACGAATAGGCCTGGTGAAGGTGCCTCCAGATTTGGCGTAGCCGGGGAGAACATCATCAAGAACCTTCTTGACATTTGTGTAGTCTACGTTCGACTGACGGTCCGGGTCGAAATACGTGGCCATGGAATATTTGGGGCTTAGGAGGATGAGCGTGCAACGTGTGTCACTGCAGAAAACACGGAATGTTAAAGAAAAACGATCGAAATGTAAGAATTCATATGTTACGGGCGGTTGAGGGAGGACTTACTCGGAAAGTAAGGCACGAGGAAGTTATCCTTATCTTGGTTTGCGAATGGCGCCCGAGGTAAGAACTTCGCGACTTGCGGTCCCCAACGCTGCCCAAGATCTTGGCACGCATGTAGAAGGGGTCAACTATCACGATGTCCGGGGTCTTGTCGCGAATGATCCGCATCTCCATACTGGCGAAAATAGCGAGCGAAGGTGTAGTGCAGCGGATGAAGGTTCAACATAGCGTGGATGTCATCAAAACGCAGGACGATCGTCGCCCGATGGAGTTATCCACAAAGCCCTTGCCCTCGGCACCTTGGCCGCGAAACCGGGTATGCCACATCCTTCTCCATGAGACGCCGCTTCTCCAAAGAAAGAACACTGTCATGCAGACTCCGCGATAGCACGGTTGCAGCATTGAGCATATTTGTCGGTAGCATCGCCCTACCGCCACATGCACCCTCCTCGAGATATCCTGCGGTGAAGGTGGCCCGTCCTGAGCACGGATCGTACTCGGTGCCGGCTGGCTCGCACCCTTCTTAGTCTTTCTTTTGCGTGCCTTCTTCTTCTCCTGTAATGGGACCGAGTTTTGCTCACAGACCGCCTTCTTGAGTGTGTTGGGGCTGATAATATTTCGCACCTCGCCTATCTGAGGCTCGGTGAAGTCGGCAGCTGAGGCGTCTCGAGAGCTGAGCGCCGACGGCGCTGTTGCAACAGCTTCTCCAGCTGTACGAGCTAGATCGCACACGTCTTTTGTTGGGTTTGGTTCTTGAGAAGGAGGCCCCATGAAGTCGCCATCGTACCCATGCTCGGCAAAGTACTGATCGACGTTGCCAAATGTATCATAGTCGTCGTCGTCGTCGTTCTGATCCTGTTCCATATGCATGTTTGGATCCGATGGCATAGGGATGTCGGCACCGTTCTGGCGGTCTTGCCATGGGGCCGACTTGGCGCCGGCACGACTGGCGGTGTTGTCTTTGGGGTGGTGTCCCCCGCCCCCAAACGAATCTGGCTCTTCGGCCAAAGCAGGGGCCAGCTCAGGCAGGCGCTGAGGGTTCATCACGTCATCATCGTCGGCCCCGACGGGTCGATTCGGAGGTAACAAGTCGTCGCAGCCTGGCAGCACCCGAACCAGTTGAACCCTAAACAAGTTGGGTGGCATCTAGGTACCGTGGAACAAGGGTTGCCGGTTGAGCGATTTTGCCCTTGGCGACATCGACCAACTCGTTGTTCACGAAGTGGAGGAGAGTGCGAGGCGTCGGCGGCGCCCTGCGAAAACATGTAGGGCGTCAGGGATGCCCAGTCAAAGGCAAGGATATGAAGTCCTCGGCCGAGAGAGGCTTAATTAGTTACCGTGATGATGGCGTCGAGCTCGGCGAATGTAGAGGCACCGCCAACGGCGGGCGTGCGATTGACGGAGGGCGCTTGCTGCAGAGGTGTCGGCCGGCGTACACTCGGGTGCATTAAGCTCCCGTGCCGGCGTCGGAGACACCAATGCCGCCTCCGCCGGAGGCACCAATGGCCCCGCCATC
This sequence comes from Aegilops longissima, assembly GCA_021605205.1. Lineage (NCBI taxonomy): Eukaryota > Viridiplantae > Streptophyta > Magnoliopsida > Poales > Poaceae > Aegilops > Aegilops longissima. Next base: position 496,233 of record JAHIAM010006737.1, read on the forward strand.
GCATTATGCGAGTTGCTGGCCGTGAAGCTAGGAATCGGGGGCGGCCCCTGTTGGCCGCCCGCAATCCACGCACTCAACCCCGAGATCAAGGTAGGCACAAGGGCGGTGATAAATCGCCGAGTCGTTGTTCCACTTGCTCTTGGACAATCTCCGAATCCGCGCCACCTGTGCCTTGAGTTCTTGAACCTCTCGCGCCTGGCTTTCCGAGCTGGTCTTTTTCTCCTTCCGCACACCAGCGGTATAGTATGACCCCCATTTTGTCGACAAGCCTTTGCCGGCCACACGACCAGCTGACGTCGGCTTACTGAGCTTATCCTTGTTCTTCATTACATTCAACCCCCTATTTAGAGTGGTGTCCCAAGGGTTGCTCTGAGTCGACCCCGCGCTACTGCTTTCAGTCGCCTGCGGAAGGAATGTGAACCATTTAGAAATTCGGCTTCATTAATTAGAATGCAACCATATGGAGCTAATTACGCGGGGGTGTATTCCTTACCAGAACAAGCTCAAGCTACCTGGTCTTCGGATCCGTGGTAAGCTCCTTTGTTTTCGGGTCCTTCTTGTACCGGGCCCTGACAAAGTTCCTGGTCTGCTTGTCACCGTATGTATCGAAGAGGGGCGGTAGGCCTTGCTTGGCACGGTCCGCCTCCTCCTTGTCCCATATAGGCTCCGCCACTCTGTAACCGCCGGGACCGAGTGTGTGTTCCCCTATGTTCAGCTCCCGCATTTGTTTCCCCCACTCACTTGATTGGGAGCTTGCGGTGCTCGAGCAATTGATATTGAAGTCGTTGTAGTCATCTTCGGTGATCGAAGGATTTTCTCCTTGATCTTGATAACTCTCACCTTTCTCGATCATTCTCTTCACATTGCTTTTCCAAGTAGACAGGGCCTTGCTCATCTTCGTGAGGGCAGCATTGTTCACTTTATTCCCTTTGAAGCTTGTGTTTTCAGATTCAGCGGGAACTTGTATTGTTCGTGCAACCGTGAAGAGGAGGTTGCGCAAATTCCTCGGTCGGGATGCCTCGGGTTCTCGGTGTTGATCGAGGCGGTGCTCGGACAATGCACCCGAGCTGAAGCGAGTACCCTTGACTATTCGTTTGGGCGCGTTGGATTCCGTTGGAGTCCACTTGATAACTTCCTCCTTGAGGTGCGAAGCACGATCAGGCGCCAGTCCTTCCGTTGCCTCTTGGTTGGCTGCCATCGTGCGTGCGCCGCCATCATCGATGGTGGCATCCTCGGCGGCACCATCGGTGGTGGCATCGGTGTGGTCATCCTCGGCGGCACCATCCGTGGTCTCGGGATCGGTGGGGAAGGCGGCGGCCTCATACAAGTGAGGTTGTTCCTCCATCTCTGGGACAGCTCCCAGAATGCCTTGCCGCCCAACCCCGGCCTCATCGTTGTGGGCCATGTTTCTCTCTAAATAGAAACAAAGTTTGGTCAAAAAGTTGGTTATTGTCAAGGAACAAGATCTCTAAGTTGACCAAATAACCTAATTCTCGAGGAATGTCGCCAAAAAGTTGGTTATTGTCAAGGAACAATTGAGAGATGTTTGTGATATTGCCTAGGTGTTTTGGGATAGAACTTGTTAGTGTGTTGTTGCTAAGGTCCAAGTTCACGTTCTCAGGGTAACCTAGTTCTTGAGGGGTGTGTCTAGAAAGTTCACTCTTCTTTTTAGAAGACAAGTGTCTGAAATGGTATTGCCTTTCCTTAATTTGTACTATTTTTTCATTGTGCTGAATACTTATGTGGGTGAGTGTATCTGTAATTACTTTTTACTACACGCAGGTGTTCAAACACATGTCAAGCAAGGGTGTCTGAGTGTGTGAATAAAATACTAAACTAATCCAACCACTAAAGCAAATTAATTTTTATTTCGGTTGAGAATCGGGCACCTTCTAGGTCAAGAAAATTGGGCATGACCTTTGCTAATTTTCTTGACCTAGGAGTGCCCCATTTCTCAACCGAAACGGAAATTAATCAACGTTTCAGGAGAAAGGGGTCATTTTAGAAGATCACAAGTAGCAGCAGCATCACTTGACAAAATCACAACTAGCAGCAGCATCACAAGTAGTACAGCAGCAACATCATCACAAGTAGTACAGCAGCAGCAGCATCATCATCACAAGTAATACACTTAGCTACCAGTTCAGAAATACAGCTAAGATAAGATCATCACTTCAAAATAGGTTGCTTAGTAGTACGAAACAACACACACCAAGCTCCATCAAAAACAGAATAAAAAATGGCCATGTCATGCTTGGCAATAGCACAAGTGACATGAAAATTCAGGAGTAGGAGATCACAAAAGTACAGTCCACAGGTTACTCCAAGTTCCTGAATTTTCAGTAAATTTTCTGTAAGAAAAGAACTAAAAGAAAAGAAATCCTAGGGTTAAAAAATCTGGAGCAAGTCCTAGCAGAACCACAAAATGTTCATCTACTCAAATTAATGTCCAAACAGTGTCATATCTGAAATTAACCTGGCACCTCACATGGTGAATTCGTATTCAGAAGTACTTGCTTTTCATTGTGATTTTGTAGCTCCTAAGCCATAGTTTACTGGAGGAGTACTTATTTTTGGTGTGATCTCCTCATCACATAAGCTATATAGCATAGTAAAAGCATAGTCTGGGTAATCAAAATATGCTTCATATATCCTGACAGAGGGAGTAGTTACTAAATTGATAGTTAGTTCTATACATTGTAGAGACTAGTTAGGTGCCATGAGTTGCTAGGGAATAAAATGGAACATATGGTATTATCAATCAAGTGATACTTATATTTGGTGAACACACCTATCAAGTGCAGTTTTTCACAGGGTAGCAAAAAACATCGCCGTTCTTCTCTACTTTCCCTATTTGTCTCAGCATATATACTGACCAAACTGTATTACACAAAGGAGAATATTGCTGCTGTTTTTTTTGCTAAATATAAATTTCTAGTTCATTTTATATATCAATAGCACTATAACTTCTCTGACACATACACGACAGAAATTGTCTAAAAAAAGAACAACGATCTATGTGTGAGCTTAAGAATTTGAGTAGCAAGCAAAGATACACTGAAACAGCTCTGAATTTCGGGGAAAGATTCACAAAGACATCTGATGAAAAGTAAATCATACGCTTACATGTAGACAAGAGAAATGAATGCACAAAAGTGAGGAAGTGAGTTAAGGCACCTAAATAGCTTAAGAGCTATCAGAGGCACGGGTGTGGCACCTAAATAGAATTGGTACCTACAGCGTACAGGCAAATGCCAAATCGGCCAACAAGATCCTCTGTTACAGAAGGTAGCTAGCTAGAGCATCCTTCAGAGTTGCTACACAACAAGGCATCGATCATAACCGAAAAACAGAAAATGCGGCCTTACGAACTACACCATGCAGATGCTTAAGTCCAGCACTCCAGCCTTTATTTACACAAAAATATCAACGTTTGCAACAGGTAAGGTAAGATTCACACTCTACCAAGTCATTCAATACGGGATATATAGTCACACCATGGTGACATAAAGGCTTTAACTGAATAAAGGTTGCAGTATCGACTTTTCTTCCTAAAAACCCAGCAAATAACAAAGCTGACAAGGATACTAGATTGGTTGTGCCTGTCATTGATCATCTCTGCCTTTTTCTAGTTCTTTTTCAAACTAACTAAATTATATTTGCTACTGATATGCACAATAAAATTGACATGAAAATCAGTTATAAATTGGTTGCGATCATTTTTTCCTAGTGGGTCGGAGAATGATAGTTTGACTAAAAATGAGAGTATGTTGTGTAAATGAGATGGGTAAATTGAACTTCCTATTTTTTCTACCTGATTGATGTGCCAAGGGACAAATGTGTATGTTAATTATGGTCCACTAGGAAAATTGCCTAGGATTAACAAGGTTTCGTGGCCCACAAGAGCATCCTCACTGTCTTTCCGAGGTTAACAAGAAAATGAGAGGAGGGGGAGGGAGGAGGGGAGGAGGAGGGGAGGAGGAGGGGAGCTCACGGGGTGGTGGTGCTCGGCGACGGTGGTGTGGACGGGCGGCGTCCGGGCGGGCGGGTCGCGCCGAGGCGGCGTGGGCGGGTCGAGGTGGGGCAGCGGCGTCTGGGCGGGTCGAGGCGGCGGGCAGCGTCGAGGCGGAGTTGGGGCGGCGTCCAGGCGGCGGGTCGCCGAGGCGGGCGCTGGGCGACGGGTCGCGTCGAGGCGGCGCTGGGCGGCGTCGGGCGGCAGGCGTCAAGGCTAAGGCGGCGGGCAGCGTCGAGGTGGCGGGACGGTGGCGTCGAGGAGGCGGGCGAGGGGAGGGGAGGCGAGGAGAGGCGAGGGAGGGAGAGGGCGAGGGCGAGGCGAGCAGTGGGTCAGGCAGCGGCGGCGGGCGGCGGTGGATCAAGAGGAGAGGAACTGGCGAGGGGGAGAGGAGGGGGATCGGGCGAAGGGGAGAGGGAAGGGGGGATCGGGCGAAGGGGGAGAGGGCAGGGGGGATCGGGCACAATACTAATGGCGCACCTCACCGTGGTGCGCCATTAGTATTTTTTTTTATTTCAACTCGAGCCAACAGGTTATGTACTACCAGAACTTATCCACATCAAGCCCACTCTACTAGCTCGACTGGTCAGCAGCCAGTTCTCACACCAGGAGGTCCTGGGTTCGACTCCCAGGCTCCACAAATTTTTTAGCATTTAAAAAGCTGTTTGATACTTATTTATGTTTAAATATGTTCAAACTTGTTTAAATAATAACAGTAATATTTTTTTATAAGACAGTAGCATTTAAAAAGCTGTTTGATACTTATTTTTTTATAAGACGGTGCGCGGGGTGCGGGGGTCGGCGGCGGCGGTTGAGTAGGGGAATCGAGGGTGCGGGGGTGGCGGCGGCCGGTGGACTGGGGGTGCTTTCGGCGAGGGGACGGATCTGGCGAGGTGGGATAGCGATCGAGATGGAGGGGATCGAGATCGAGTGTCCATGAAATTTAAAAATATTCATGATAGTTCAAAAGTACCCATGAAATACAATCGAGAAATGAAGGCTACGATTTAGATACAATCGATCTTAGCTAGCTATCTGTTCAAAATCTTCTTGCCCTTCTTTTTCGCAAATGGAGTTCTTACGTGGAGCGGACGTCCTTTAGGTAGGGTGGTCCTGCTTCTTCTTGTGGTGTATGCTGCTACTTCATCATCGTCGTCATGTTCGATCCTCGGTCGCCGTACTTGTCGAAGTCTTGCTCATTGGCTACTCCATCCATTCCGATGATCTTCCTTTGCCTCTCCTCACGACAACACGACCGGGCTTTGGCGGGTCGGTAATGAAGAAGCATTGGTCCACTTGGGAAGCCAGTACCCATGGCTCATTTTTCAGCGGTGACGTTTGCGCCCATGGTCTTGATTTGGCCGGGTATAACCATGGTGGTGAAATACCGGTCTTCTTTTATGACGTTCTTGGCCCATCGACACGGAACATGGGACCTTCTCTCAGCGTAGCTCAGCTCCCAGATCTCCTCGATCCTTCCGTAGTATCTGTCCTTGTCGTTACCGGTGTAGGATTCCATCGTTACCCGGAGTTCGATAACCATCGCTCTTCATGTCCTTGGCCTCGGTGTAGAATGTGTAGCCGTTGATATAAATGCGCCTCATAGGTCATCAGGTTGTGCTCGGCATACGTGACAAGGCGAATATGAGTTGTTCTTCGCGGAAGAATCCTCATGTAAAGGGTACGAAGCTTATGCTTGAACCAACGCGTGAAACATGAGTTGTGCTCTTTGAGTGTATCTTCGTCCGTCCTCTGTCGGCCTCGGTCATTGTACGTCTTTTTAATAAAGGTTTTGTGCTCTACCACCCAAGGATCGACCACGTCTATGTGTTGTAGCGCGACTAGGTTTGCTCTTTCAAAGTCGGCGAGTCGACCCTCGAAGTCGACATGCATTTCGCGGCGACCCTCACGGTAACCCCATCCAGCGAGCCTGCCGAGGTGCTGTTGACGGGCAGACCAACGGGTTCTCGATGCCTAGATAATTCGTGCGAGAGGAGATGCACTCTTGATCGAAAGCCCGGCTATGCTTCCTTCGGACGTGACATGTTGTGAACGTATCCTTTGATGACACCATTCATCCTTTCGAGCGGCATCATGCTGTGCAGGAACGTCGGCCCGAGTTGGATGATATCCTCCACTATATGGACCAGCAGATGCACCATAACGTCGAAGAATGCGGGCGGGAAGTACATCTCAAGCTCGCATAGTATCACCACGATCTCTTCCTGTAGCCTCTGAGTTGCCTCACGCCAATCGACTTCCGAGATGACGTCGAAGAAGTTGCATAGGCCAAATAGCGTTTCACGGACGTGCGCGTCCATGATCCCATGGATTACTGGCTGGAAGTATCTGCGTCATCGAGACGTGGCGGTCGTGAGACTTCATCCCGCTGAACTTCGCTTCGCTGGGTCTAGGTATCTGCTTATCTTCCCAGCGTAATCGAAGGAAGTTTTACTCCTAGGAGGCAGGTGAAAAACTGCTCGATCTCCTCGACTTAGAGTGAAGCAAGCGGGAGGGTAGTCATTTCCGTTCTTCTTGGCCTTTTGCCTTTGCGGCGACGACTTTCGTGTCCTGCTTCGCCTCATCATCATCATCATCATCATCATATATAGCGTGAAGCTCCTGCACGATGCCCATTGATTTCAAGTCTGCCCTTGCTTTCGGCCCATCTTTGGTCCTCTCGGCATGTTGAGCAGGGTACCAAGCAGACTCGTGACACGTTCTTCGTGATATGCATGACATCAAGGCTGTGAGGCACACGGTGGATCTTCCAAGACGGCAAGTCCCGGAAAACAGACCTCGTTTTCCATACCTTCAGCAGCGGCTCTGGCGCCTTCGCTTCTTTTCGGCTCTGGCGCCTTTTGCTTCTTTCGGCGGTGGGCAGTCTTTCCAATTTTTCAACAGCTTGTCTATTTCCTCGCCGCTCCTCGTACAGGCGTTTTGGGTTCGGTTTCACCATCGAACAGATCCTTGCGTTTCCTCCACGGGTCATCGTCCGAAGCCACCTTCGATGTCCCATGAACACGGTTTTCAAGACCCGGATCTCTATCTAGCTGGCGATCGTTGTGTCATCCATGCACCTTACGCATCCGAAAATCCTGGACTACCTGCCCATGAGATATCCGTAATCGAGATAGTCGTGCACCGTCATGAGCAGTGCGGCTCTCATAGGGAAATATTCTTTCTCTGCGGCGCCCCACGTATTGGCTGGCGTTTTCCACAGCGTGTCAAGCTCCTCTTTCAGCAGCCCCAGATAAAGATTGATGTCGTTCCCTGGTTGTTTCGGCCCTTCAATTAGCATACTCATGTGAATGTACTTCCTCTTCATGCACAACCAGGGGGGAGGTTGTACATCCACACAAACACAGGGCAGGTGCTATGTGTGCTTCTCTGGCTGCCAAACGGATTGACTCCATCGGTGCTCGCGCCCAGCACGATGTTCCTTGGATCGTTCCCAAATTCCGAGTCTTCGAAGTTCAACGCTTGCCACTGGCTCGCATCCTTAGGGTGACTCAGCATCTTGTCTTTTTTATCTATCTCCGGATCATTTGCGTCATCTTCTCGCTTCTTCTCCTCCCTATCCGCGTGCCAACGCAGGAGCTTTGCTACCTTAGGGTCCGTGAAATAGCGCTGCAGACGAGGAGTGATCGGAAAGCCACACCACTTTTCGAGGAGCTTTCTTCCTCTTCTTGTATCGAGTGATGCCGCACACCGGACATATGGTAGACTCCACGTGCTCGTCCCGATAAATGATGCAATTGTTCATGCACACATGGTATTTCACGTGCGGTAAATCGAGAGGACACACGATTTTCTTCGCCTCCTCCAAACTGGTCGGGCACTTGTTCCCCTTGGGAAGACGTTCGTGCCAGAATGACATGTTCTCGTCGAAGCATGCGTCGGTCATTTTGTGTTTTACCTTCATCTCCAGAGCCATGAGCTTTACTTTCAGGCGGGTATCCTCGGGCCTGCATCCTTCATACAATGGAGTAACCGCGTCTAACTCAAGTTGATCCATCTTGGCTTTCTCTCGGGCGGCAGCTCTTGCGTTATCCGTCTGCTTGAGAAGCAGCTCTTGAATATGAGGGTCCTGCACCCAGCCCATCGATGGTCCAACGTCGTCTGCTCCGCCGGCATCATCATCTTCATGATCATGCCCGTCGCCTGCTCCGGCATCTTCTTCATCATCATGTCCTGCATCTTCTACATGATGACTGTGTACAGCATCACAGTCGTGATCATCTCCTGGGGATTCTTCGCCTTCTTGCCCGCCCGAGCCGCGGTGGTTGTCTTGCTGCCCTTCCTCATTTCTTGCCCGGCCCGCATGGACGACTTCGTAGTCATCTTCATCACCTTGCCACCGATAGCCATCCATGAAACCACGCAACAGCAGGTGGTCCCGCACCTGCCCGGAATCCGGGTCCCCAATAAGGCTCTTCAGCTTGCATCTTCGACACGGACATCTTATCTCCGTCTCGTTCTTTTGAAGCATCTCGGCCTTCGCGGACCTCAAAAACCTATTCACGATGCCTTCGGTCATCGTGCGGACCATGGTCGCCTGCGGGGTAGAGCAAAACGATATTTTAGAACCAAACAAAAATTTGGCATGACTTTCCCTAAAATAGGACCAAAAGAATGCTTAATGCCAAAATTCTGGCCAAACGGAAATGAATCAACATTCCGCAAAATATTGGCAACTATCGCATTTCAAATACCGTACACCTCCAAACACAAACACATATGCAACACCACAAACATATGCAACACCACGAACATACATAGATCTAGCTAGGCCGTAAAAAGTGCATGTGCACATTGTTGTAGGAGAACAACCTAAATATAGCTTCCCCCCTTACTTACCTATTAAAACAAGGTAATTTAACCACTTAATTTGAATGAATCTATGGTGGAAATGAGGTGAAAAAGAGGAGGCGCCCGAGACAAGGAGGAGGTGGAGAGAATGAAGTGGGGAGAAAGTGAGTGTGTGGATAGGAGAGGTTGTCCCAAATATCTTGTTGCTGCCCACTTACTAATGGCGCACCTCTTGCATGGTGCGCCATTAGTAGTTACAACTACTAGTGGCGCACTTAAGCAGGATGCGCCATTAGTATGTTTGGATAGGCGCACTAGTTCAAAAAAAAATCTATACTAATGGTGCACCCACTGCCTGGTGCGCCATTAGTAGTTACAACTACTAATGGCGCACTTGGGCAGGATGCGCCATTAGTATGTTTGGACAGGCGCACTAGTTAAAAAAAATTGATACTAATGGCGCACCCTTTGCAAGGTGCGCCATTAGTAGTTTAAACTCTAATGGCGCATCAGAAGGTGGTGCGCCATTAGTATATACTAATGGCGCACCATCTTTCTGGTGCGCCATTAGTGTCAATCACATCTATAGCCCTTTTTCTAGTAGTGTTAGATGGATATAATTAGTGTTTAATTAGTATGGAATTTTTTTATATAATGTTGTTTTTCTGTTTTTTAATGGATGTATAGAAATTGTTTTTTCTGTTTTTAGTGTTAGATGCTTAATTAGTATGAAATAGTATATAGATTTTTGAAATAGTAGAAATGTTAGAAAATTTTAGTTATCAAAATCCAATCATTAAAAAATATTATTTTTGTGGGCATATAGCTAGTATTTGTTCTCGACGATGCCCGCCCGCATCCTCGCCATCAACCCGTCTCATGACGACGCCCAGCCGACCCATGTCCGGGACTGGGCTCACTGGCTGGCACTGGAGGTGCTGCTCGAGGCGCGCCGCTTGATGAGGAACTCGGCCCCGGGTCCCGTCGTCGACCCTGATTTCGTTTGGTGGCGTTCGCGTGGGCCAGTTTCGGTGCGGAGGGACCCGGCTCCGCCGGAGGAGGTACGTCGCCGTGTCAGGGAGGAGGACGAGCACGTCCATCGCTACATGGTTGCGTTAGAGGGCGGCAGGTTCTCCAATACCTGGCAGTATCTTCAGGGATCTCACTTCAGCTATGATCCTGTGAGGGTTCCTTCTCTTTGGGTGTCCACCGCCCGCGACGCAGGAACCACGAGTGTCCTAGATTCTTCTGTAGTATTCGATCTTTAATTAGCTAGCCAGTGATGTACTATTCAATATTATATATTATTAGAGACGATGTATTCGAGATTATATCTATTATTCTAGACGAAGTATTCGAGATTATATCTATTATTTGAGACGATGTAATTTGAATACTAAATTGTTTTATATTTCTTTTGAATTAGTTAAATAAAAGCTATGGCAGACAATACCGACAGAGAGGGAGAACAGACCATGTTCGATATGATACGCGGGCCAGATGATAATCAGAATGAAGAAGATTATGACGGCTCCGAATTTCTAAACAACACCGGAGAGGGTGATATGATATTCGATCGCGACGACCGAATTGATGAAGTCATGAACTACGATTATGACGATGACGAAGAACATATTGATCCTGAAACAACAAAGACCGACGAGGTATATATATTTATATAAGCAGGTATCTGGTGATCATCACATGTTTTAAATGACTTGAAGATATATTAACGAATCGATCTTTGTTCTTTCAGCCATCCGGATCGAGCAAATCTTCAGGCAAAAGGACGAAACGAGGCCCGAACAAAAAGTTGAAGGAGGGCGTAAAGTACATTATCGAGGCAGTCAGACCTAATGGCGAACCATTAGCGCCTAAGAAGATTGCGGACAAGTTCATTCGTCGGTCGGAGTTCTTGTGAAGGACCAACTCCGATCTCCCTTCAAGAATGGAGAGAGCCAGCAAAAGACAAAGGACAAAAAGGCAAAGAGGACGCTGCTCCACGTCCAGATGTTACTTTTGTCGACAAGAATCAAAAAGATCTGCTTTGGGATACTCTCATGGAACATTTCACCCTACCAGATCATTTCACAGAAGCAGATGTGCAGAAAGTCAAGGACGCTGCTCTTAGGAAGATGGCGGTTGCATTCAAGAACCACAAGAATCGTGAATGGGACAAGTACGTCAAGGGAGGAAGGAAGACTCCAGTATTTGAGGGAAGACTAGAGAACCAACGTGCTCATTGGGACGATTTCGTGAAGTTCAAGGATTCGGAATTAGCTAAGGAACGGTCGAGAATAAACAAAAAGAATGCCGAAAAAAAAGGATAAGTTCCATAAGCTGGGGCCAGGTGGCTATGCGGTGGCAATTCCTATGTGGGATAAGTCTGAGAAAGAGATGGAGGATGCAGGTGCCACTCCGGTTACTAAGAGCTGGCCCCCCAGGGTCAGGACTTGGTTCTATGCGCATGGGGGGGAGTTGGACCCGAAGACAGGCAATGTTTCGACGAGGGCAAGTCTGAAGGGAGCCGACGATGCGATACTTGTTGCAATAGAAGAGGCACGATCGGGGGTGTTCCAGCCCAACAGAGAGAACGACGAGCTTACGCGTGCCCTGGGAAATCCTGAACACCCGGGAAGAACACGAGGCAAGGGCGCTATTCCGTGGTATGAGGGGTTTTCAGACTGGAACACCGACTACAGAACCCGTGCGAGAAAGAAGATTGCGGAGGAGAAGAAGAGGAAGATGGAGGAGGAGCAGAGGAAGCGGGACTATGAACGCCTTCAAGGCCTAGAAGCAAGTCAAGCGGAATTGGTAGTCAAATTCCAGCGGCAGCAGGAGCAGATCGACTCACTTACCCAGCAAAGGGGGTCTCAGCAGCTGCAGCAGCTAGCGAATGATCCTGCATTGGATAGCACCGCCCATCCATGCCGAGAAGCAGCGTGGGTTCCGCCCCGGACGACGCAATGCTGGGTAGATACCCCGTGGATGACATCACGGAGAACACTAGCTGCGAGCTACACGTCAAAATGAAGAACATATCCATGAAGGTGGCGGACGGCGTTGCTTTTCCAGTTACCCCCAAAGCAACCTACCATTGCATCCCGATTCCAGAGGGCTATGCTCGTGTCATGGTTGACGAGGTGGTGCAGCCATATTCGGGGCTAGAGCTTGACATTCCTGGAGGTGAGGACGAGCGCTTTCTCGGAGACGCCAACCATCGTATCATCCTATGGAAAAAGGATTGCATCATCTTTCGAAGGCCACCGACACCGCGTCATCCGACTCCCCGTCGAAGTCTGCCACCGAGTCAGCAGTCTCCCGCTCCTGCAAGTCCACCAAGTCCGGCAAAGTGTCAAGCCACTCCTCCTCGAAGTCCGGCAAAGTGTCAGGCCACTCCTCCTCCTCCAAGTCCGCCACAGCGTCAGACGTCCACTACTCCTCCAAGTCCAGCACAACCTCAGGCCACTCCTCCTCCAAGTCCGGCACAGCTTTAGGCGGCCACTCCTCCTCGTCCAACTCAGCCCCGTCAGCCGGCGTCTCCGCCGCCTCAGCAATCGCAGAAGAGACACCCCGCAGCTATGGTGCGTAGCGGTACGAGTCAAGGTAGTACAGGAAGTACAGGCGGAGGCAAGCGATATAAATATGGTCCAAGCCTGACGCCTCTTCCGCAGAGGTCTTATGACAGGTCCGAGGAGGAAGTCGCAGCCATATCGAAGTCCGAGGTGGAAGCCCATTTTGCACCGAAACCGCCACCGCCGCCAAGGGGAAAGTGCACGAGAAACGATTGACCACTTCATTCGTATGGCTCAACCACCAGCTCCCAAGCCTGTTGACACAGACTATGAGCGCCACATCGGAAGTTAAATCGAGCATGTCTACGTAAGGAGGCGAGCTGGGATCGAGCAAACAAGAAGCAGCTGTCAAAATGCGGAAAACCATTCCCAGCTGGGAGAACAGGCGGCTAATCGATCCCTCTCTTGTTGTGCCAACAACACGTGACAGTACGCACGCCCAATATTATTGTGGGCAAACTGTTTACGTTCCTGAGGTGGGCAATGTGGTAATAACGGAGGACCATATAATGCAGGCTGAAGTTCTCAAAATCACTGTTGGACAACTCCTCGAGATCGAGCCCATGCCTTTGCTTAGAGAGGATGAAATAAAACGGGAATATGTCTGGGGCCAACCTTTGGTCGAGCCAGACAAGGTCAAGAACCTCCCAACGAGAATGTATGAATTGCATCAATGGTACATGAACATTACCAAGATTTCCGATCGATTATCGCTCATGGTGAATGTCAAGGAGGAGCATTACTTCCATGAGAAAGCTGTGTCCGTTGAGTATTCTGAACTGTTTCAGTTATACAATCAAGACGCACTCGAAAAATCTATCGTCAGTTGCTATTGTCTGTAAGTGATTTCTTTCTGTAATTTAAGTCTCAAGCTAGCTGTACTGATCATGTAATTATCCTCACTATATTCTTTTCTGTGGTATTATATGCAGGATGAAGATATATGAAATGAGAAAAGGTGGACGCTTTGGCATTGGGTTCATTGACCCAAACAACGTTAATGAATACACATGGAAACTAAATCCACGTTATCAAAAGTACGTAGAGGACAACATGCTAGAGTTCTTGAAGCGCCTCAAATACAATGAAGATATACTACTTCCTTACAACTTCCAGTGAGTCACACTGTCTTGTACTACAAATTCTCTGTTTTTGCCTACTAGCTAGCTACATGTTTTTGCTTTACATATGCCTGCTTAATTAAGACATGCAAACGTGTGTGCATGCAGATTTCACTGGGTCTTGTGTATCATTAAAGTTGACGCCGGAATGGTTGAAATACTGGACTCACTACTCAAAGAAAAACTGACTATAACATCTTGTTTGGGATAGTCAACAGGTAATTTCAATCATTATTAACTATATATCTCGGTCTATTTAGTTCGTTATTTTTCATGATATGAACTATTTAATAACCCCTTTATTCATTTTCTTTGTCGGCGGGCAGGGCTTGGGCAAGGTTCATCAGCATCACGGAAGGCGAATGGAAAAAAAAGCTTAAATGGTTTCAACCCAAGGTAAGTAATTAAGTAGTACTAGCTAGCTAGCTAGCTGCCATCTCTTTAATTATCATGCTTGATTAATTATTATCTGATCAAATTCCATTCTCGTAAAGGCCCTGAAGCAGGCGCAGGGGACTGATCTGTGTGCATTCTGCGTTTGCGAGAACATTCGCATGATGGCGTCCGAAAGGAGCAGATCTCAAAGACAGGAATGGGTACGCTTGTCAAAACACTATTCACAATTTTTACACCATTATCGATATCTAGTCACACAACTAATACACATGCATATTGATCTCCTTCTTAACAGTTCACAGAGGTGCGGGAGAAGCTCCTAGAAACAGAGCGCGTAGAAGCACTTCAAGAGGAAATAGCGAGATTTTTGCTCGACCAGGTCATAAATCCAAGGAGAATACTATTACCGTTACGCCCCATCGTGTTCAAGGCACCAATTGGCTAATGCCACTGGCTCAAGGCAACATGCATATGTAGGAGAAATTGTATATAGCTATACATGTGTGTATGTGTGAATTAATTAATATGATGGTTTGTGAGACATTGATGATATATATATATATATATATATGCATGATTGGTTCTACTAGAAATTTATTTTATATATATATATATATATATATATATATATATATATATATATATATATATATATATATATATATATATATATGCATAACGTGTACAATGTGTAGTATCGTAAAATACCAGCAAGCTAAAAAGAATTAAATTGATAACACACATTTAATTGAAAAATAAAAATAAAACAAAACTCATTAAACATTTAGTACCGGTTGGTGTTACCAACCGGTACTAAAGGGCTCCCGCCCCGGAGCTGCCTCGTGCCACGTGGTTGGTTTTAGCACCGGTTCGTGCTGAACCGGTACTACATGGGGGGCCTTTAGTGACCACACTTTAGTGCCGGTTGTGGAACCGGCACTAAAGGGCCTTACGAACCGGTGCTATTGCCCGGTTCTGCGCTAGTGCTCATAGGGAAATATTCTTTCTCTGCGGCGTCCCACGTATTGGCTGGCGTTTTTCACAGCGTGTCGAGCTCCTCTTTCAGCAGCCCTAGATACAGATTGATGTCGTCCCTTGGTTGTTTCGGCCCTTCAATTAGCATACTCATGTGAATGTACTTCCTCTTCATGCACAACCAGGGGGGAAGGTTGTACATCCACACAAACACAGGTCGGGTGCTATGTGTGCTTCTCTGGCTACCAAACGGATTGACTCCATCGGTGCTCGTGCCCAGCACGATATTTCTTGGATCCTTCCCAAATTCTGGATGTTTGAAGTTCAACGCTTGCCACTGGCTCCCATCCTTAGGGTGACTCAGCATCTTGTCTTTTTTCTTTATCTCCGGATCATTTGTGTCATCTTCTAGCTTCTTCTCCTCCCTATCCGCGTGCCAACACAGGAGCTTTGCTACCTTAGGGTCCGCGAAATACCGCTGCAGACGAGGAGTGATCGGAAAGTACCACACACCACTTTTCGAGGAGCTTTCTTCTTCTTCTTGTATCGAGTGACACCGCACACCGGACATATGGTAGACTCCACGTGCTCGTCCCGATAAATGATGCAATTGTTGATGCACACATGGTATTTCACGTGCGGTAAATCCAGACACACATTTTCTTCGCCTCCTCGAAACTGGTAGGGCACTTGTTCCCCTTGGGAAGACCTTCGCGCCAGAATGACATGTTCTCGTCGAAGCATGCGTCGGTCATTTTGTGTTTTACCTTCATCTCCAGAGTCATGAGCGTTACTTTCAGGCGGTTATCCTCGGGCCTGCATCCTTCATACAATGGAGTAACCGCGTCTATCTCGAGTTGATCCAGCTTGGCTTTCTCTCGGGTGGAAGCTCTTGCGTTATCCATCTGCTTGAGAAGCAGCTCTTGAATATGAGGGTCCTGCACCCAGCCCATCGATGGTCCATCATCGTCTGCTCCGCCGGCATCTTCATCTTCATGATCATGCCCTTTGTCTGCTCCGGCATCTTCCTCATCATCATGTCCTGCATCTTCTACATGATGACTGTGTATAGCATCACCGTCGTGATCATGTCCTGGAGATTCTTCGTCTTCTCGCCCGCCCGAGCCGCCGTCGTTGTCTTGCTGCCCTTCCTCATTTCTTGCCCGGCCCCCATGGACGACTTCGTAGTCATCTTCATCGCCTTGCCACCGATAGCCATCCATGAAACCACGCAAGAGCAGGTGGTCCCGCACCTGCTCGGAATCTGGTTATGCGATAAGGCTCTTCAGCTTGCATCTTCGACACGGACATCTTATCTCCGTCTCGTTCTTTTTAAGCATCTCGGCCTTCGCGGAGCTCAAAAACCTATTCACGATGCCTTCGGTCATCGTGCGGACAATGGTCGCCTGCGGGGTAGAGCAAAACGATATTTTAGAACCAAGAAAAAATTTGGCAAGACTTTCCCTAAAAATAGAACCAAAAAGAATGCATAGTGCCAAAATTCTCGCCGAAACGGAAATGAATCAACATTCTGGCAATATATTGGCAACTATCGCATTTCAAATACCGGTACCTGCAAACACAAACATATATGCAACACCACAAACATATGAACACCACGAACATACATAGATTTAGCTAGGCCATAAAAAGTGCATGTGGACGTTGTTGGTGGGGGAACAACATAAAGATAGCTTCCCCTTACTTACCTATCAAAAAAGGTAATTGAACCACTTAATTTGGATGAATCTATGGTGCAAATGAGGTCAGGAGAAGGAGGCAGCCGAGACAAGCTTGGAGGAGGAGGTGGAGAGAATGAAGTGGGGAAAGTGAGTGGGTAGGTGTGGCTGTCCAAAATATCTAGCTGGTCCCAGGTTACTAATGGCGCACCACATACAAATGCGCTATTAGTAAGCCTGGTTACTAATGGCGCACCTGCTGATATTGCACCATTAGTTTAAACTAGTAATGGCACACTATTCCCCGGTCCACCATTAATAGTTTTGCAAAAAAAAGAATAAAAAATATAATAGTGGCGCACTATGTGGCCGGTGCGCCATTACTAGTTAGAACTAGTAATGGCGCACTGCGCCCTGATGCGCCATTAGTATGTTTGGAAAAAAAAATTGTTACTAGTGGCGCACCATGTGTCTAGTGCGTCATAGTGTCTTTCACACTAATGACGCACCAACACATCGTGCGTCATTGCTATATAGTAGTGGCGCACCATATATCTGGTGCGCCATTAGTGACCATTCCATTTATAGCCCTTTTCTTAGTAGTGAAGGGAGAATGGAGGGGATCCAGTCGTCTTGGGCGATGTTGTCCACGCCTCATCTAAGCGAAACTGCTTCGCTGAGATTTGAAGGACTGCTCAACTGAGATTTGAAGGACTGCTCAACTGAGATTTGAAGGATGCAATCATTCTTCAGTTCCTCTGCACACATTCATGACACTTGATTTCTCAATCTTTTCTGCCGCCTCAGGATACGACTGTGTGTATATATGCCACTCTTTGAGCCTCCGTTGGCAGTTAACCATCCATCCCTGGAGCCAGCCGCCGTCGACACGCTGCCATCTGATGCACCACCAGCCTCCGCCGATGAGCCACCGACTAATGTTGTAGGCCATTTTTCCGCCCCGAATCATCTCTTCTCCGTTATCGAGTTCTAGCTCTGATATTTTTCCAGGACCCACCATCATCCTTCTCCGCTATCCGCGTTCGTGGTTCAGGAATTCGTGTGATGTCGGATTCCATCTAACCATCTTGATTACCCAGGTTTGCGGTATAATCCTGCTACCCTATAGCTATCAGCCGGTCAGCATGTTCCACATGCAATAGATTATTTAGACAATAATTGAAGGTTCAAGTGTGGAACGCTGTCATAACTTATGCCAAAATGAAAGCAAAAACTTGAAAAATATGGTCACAGCTTATGCAAACATTAACGGAAGACTTTGTATTCCAACTAAGCCTTCCATTACACATGCACTAGTTGCTATTTCAACATCAACCCCCTTGAAAACTACTTCCCTTCATCCGCTCGCCCCCATGATCAATTTCCAACTATGATCTTTTGGCGGGACCCACCATCGTCCTTCTCTGTCATCCGTGTTCATGTTTTGTCGATTTTGTGTGATCTCGGATTCCATCTAACTGTCTTGACTACCTAGGTGTGCGGTGCAATCTTGCTACATTACCGCTATCAGCCGTTTAACACGTTCCACATGCAATAGACTATTTCGACAATGATCGAAGGCTCCAGTGTGGGATGCTGTCATAACTTAAGCCAAATGAAAGCAAAAACTTGAAGCAATATGGTCACAACTTATGCAACATTAATGGAAGACTTTTTCTTCCAACCAAGCCTTCCATTACACACACTTGTTGCTATTTCAACATCAAACCCTTTTAAAACTACCCCCTCCCACATTGTCCTCTCTAACGCATGCCACAAGTAAAAATCTGTACTACTTTCGTCCCGGAGTGGATATTATTTCAGATATAGAAAATTTCTATCCAATGTGGGAGAAATCGAGTTGCAACCGGGGATAGGTATGGCATAGGAGGCCCCCCGGCCCCCGCGTCGTCCGCCTGGGCGACTCGGGTGGCGATTAGGTTTTCCCCCGCGCCGCCACCCCCTTCCCCTGCTCTCCCCTTGCCGCCACCTGAGGATCTCGCCGGGCTTTTTCCCGCGGACGCCCGGGAAGGTGGCGGCGAGGCCTCTGGCGCTCCGTTCGTGGCGGAGGTCCCCGGATCTGCGGCGGCGGCCCTTCTTGGCGAGGCAACGGCATCATCCTCGGCTGGAGCCGGTTGCGGGTGATTCTGGTCGGCGTGCTCGACCACGCGGGTGGTGAGCCGCTGGCGGGGGTTGGCTATGGCGCGGAGTCCCCCCTCCTCGTCGGATCTGAGTTTTGGTTCCCTCCTGTTTGACTCCCTCTGCACCCTGTCTCCAGTCTCTAGTGCCATGCGCGCCGGATCTGGAGCTGGTGTGTGCTCGGTGGCGAGGTCTAGGACTGCGGGAAACCATTGGTTGGCTTGTCCGGCCCGGCGGCAGCGACGCCATAGGCGCCGTTCTTCCTCCTTGGAGGTGCAGCCGAAGGTCCTCCCTCCCCACCCTCGTTCCCCCCTCCCTGGTGAAAGCCCAAAATCTGGCTAGGATTGGGCTGCAACGGCGCGTCTCGTGTCGTGCTCCTCCTTGGAGGTGCCGCCTGGGGAGGGATTGTGTTCGGGTGAGGTGGGTCAAAGGTTGGAGCTTTGGGCGGCTATGGTTGTTTGGTGGCGGCGGTTCCGTCGGGATTTGCATGGCTGGCATTGTCTCTGTTCCCCTCATGGGTGGAGCACACTGGTTGCGACGTGTTTGTCACAAGGCTGGCAGCACGGGGCCTTCGATCCGGCGGTAGGGGATAGGGTTCCCCTTCCCAGCAACTGCAACACGTCCCGGCTGTGGGCTCCCGGTTCTCTTTCTTCATCGGCCGACGGGCCTTGCTCCTCGACGTTCTGCGGTCCTCCTTGATGTCCTTGCTGGCCTTTCTTCAGCAGCTACTCCCGGTCGCTTTCCTGCAGCTTACTAGTGTCCTAAGTTGCAGCAGTATGGAGGATGTTGTGTACTCATTGGCTTTGGGGTGGTGCTCTGTGGTTGCTCCAGATCTCGAGGTCGGCACCTCTTCTGCTCTAGGGTGAGCGCTTCTCAGGTCTGCTGGGTCGACACCTTTCGATCCAAGGAAAGAGGGAAGGGTCCCTCTGCGGCACGAGAGGAGGAAGATGCTTCGAACTCTTCATCCTGGGTGTCAGCCCAGTTCATGCCCACACTCTGTTTTAGCAGGTCCTCATCCTGCTTGATGGTCGCTTCCCTCGGTACCTGTTTGTTGCGGTCTTCTGCTAGTGCAAGCTATGGGCTTTGTTTTAATTTTTCTTTCAAGCTTGTGCGCGGCGTTGAGTTGTAAGCTCCCTAGAATGCTCCCTTGTATCGTTGGGCCGATGTGGTCTGTTGTGTGTCTGTAATTCTTGACCGGTTGATGGCTTTGTTAATTCAAAGTCGGGCTCTCCGCGAGCCTTCGTTCTAAAAAAATAGTAAATGGTGGGAAAGACCAAAATACCATCATTGGGTGACGGTGCTGTTCGTAGTGTGTTTGGATGGTCGAAATGGCGAAATTGCTAAGAAGACATTTTTTTAATCATGGCAGATGAGCAGTAGGAGAGTAGGGATGGAAATTGTTGATCTCTAGAGGCCTTTGTATGGTATGTCGTGATTTTCTTGTACATCGTTTAGCTGACCATTTTAATATCGTACCCTTAGTTTTCTAAGAACTTGCATTATTAGTTGTTCTTAGAAATACTACCTTAGTCCTGAAATTTTGACCCGAGCCAAACTATCTTAAGTTTGAACAAGTTTATAAAAAATATATCATTAAGTAAAATACTCTCTCCAATACAAATTGTGGGTTACAGTGGATAGTCATGCCTCATGTCACGCATAGATCTAGTGGGGAGGTAGTTTACATGTAGCCACTTAGACATAAGATCGGGCATAATTAATGGCAAACAAGTACAAGCAGACAAGCCAAGGCAAACACGGAACCTGACTGTAGCAGTTAATTAAGGCTGGTCATAGTGGGAGTAACATAGCAAGTAACATAACATATCTTAAAAAAAATTTGTTTATGTGACATATATTTAATGAGGCAAAAGGTGCTTAGAGTAACATAATATATTACTGTAACATTGCATATTCCAAAGCAAAATGAGTCTACATCTTCATAAATGATGGTTTGCATGATACCACGTACATATTACTTCCCACTATGAAAATGGTAACATAGACTAAGAACATATGCGTGTTACTAGTCTAAGTTACTTCCCACTATGACTAGCCTAATCTAACCAAACACGGCCATCACGTTCGGTCACTAACAGCAAGCGATTGCTTTCATAACGCTAGTAGTACTACTTGTCTATTAACTATTCTAGTTTAAGCACCTTACCTAACTCTAACCTGCTCTAACGTAAGCTACGTGCCAACCTAACTTTGACCTACACTCCATCGAATCAATGCCCAGTATTGCCTATGTACAATAAAAAAACTACCACCGTGTCTTCAAAATTTAAGTCTCACTCATGACGATAAGACAATCTGGTTGTATATTTTTCTTCACGAAAACTTCCGATCTATTCATCTTCAATCATGACACTATAAGGAACCAGAAATAATAAAAATTACATCCAAATCCGTAGACCACCTAGTAAGGACTACAGGCACTGAAGCGAGCCGAAGGCGCGCCACCGTCATTGCCCCTCCGTCATCGGAGCTGGGCAATTTTTTGGTAGTAGACAGTCGGGAATTCGTCATGCTAAGGCCCAATAGGACCAACACAGCAGAACAACAACCGCCGCTGATAAAGAGTAGTGTATATCAAAAGAATCCAACCTGAAAACACATGAACGTAGACGAACTACGACCAGATCCGAGCAAATCCATCAAGGACAGATCTGTCAGAGACACACCTCCACACGCCCACCAATGATGCTAGACACCCCATCAGGACGGGTGCTAAACAGGGAGAACCTTATTACATCTTTAGGGAGCCGCTGCTGTCTTGTCTTTCTGAACATGACATCTTATATCTTATATTTACTAATTGGAGGCATCATACGAAGCTCCACGTTAATCCACATCATTAAAAATATGTTAGTCATTCTTAATCATCCGATCCATGTAGTTGATCTATCTTGACCATTCAATTTGCGTTACACCTGTGAGAAAAAATAACCAATCTAGACGTAAACCTGACCCAACCTGCACATATTTAACATCAGAAGAAAAAAAATCAATATTTTCCTTAAAAAAATGTTATAAGAGTCGTGATCTAACAGGAAAAACAAACACCGTTATAAGAGACCATGTCTCACAAGAATCAGGACCATCAGCACAGTTGTCAAAAAAAAACAGTACCATGAGCACGTTTCCTAAAAACAAAGGTCATCACCACGTTCCTCTCCTTCCACGTATAGATGCAATCTTTGGTGAAAAAGAAACAAAGGAAGCTACACCCATAAAAACTCCATCGATAGATTAACAAAAACAGGACCATGAGCACGTTTCCTGAAAAAAAAAGGCCATCACCACGTTCCTACCCTTTCAGGCTACCCTTTCAGGTATAGATTCAATTGTTGGTGAAAAAAAGGAAGTCTCCACCCATAAAAACTCCATCGATAGATAAAAAAGGAGAAAAATATCCCACCGTCAGCGGATGGGAAAAAAATCTTCCATGATTCGGTTATAGCACTTCGCAATGCCTCTACCCAACCTTGACTGCGGATATAATAAAAAGGAGAAAAAACATCGGCATCGACTCCTATACATGGCTGCGGTCGTCTCCTCCCCTTCAATATTCTTGCACCTACCAGTCGAGATTGACGGTGCCACGCCTTCTCTAATTGTTGAGTTGTAGTCTGTGATGGATGACCTTCCGCTCTCTATTCTCCTGCGTGCTACCACCGTGGGAAAATAAATGTTGAATCCAGCATCTATTGATTGATGGAAACGAACCTTCAGGTTTGACCTCATTGCTTAATCGTGTCAATTACATGCATGGATGGAATAAGTGGATGCAATCGTTTATGGTCAGGTTCTGTAGAATTTGGTTACAACTGTACGCATGAGCATGTTAACTGATTGTTTTCTTCACGTAAGTGCATTAAGAACGAGAAATCGTACCATTGCAGACGAACAAAACAAATCTGTCGTGATTGCCTCCTCTCACTTTGCCTTTTGCCACAGTTCGCACCGTGTATTAAATTGAGGTAATTAATATGGCTATTACTAAGTCCTTTGTCCGTTGCTAGATATGTTACGTTTGAACAAAGTGAATAGCAGTATATATACATTGTTTTTCATCCCGTCACTTAATTTAATTATTTGTTGGAAGTGAATGGATGTGAAGTTTATTATGTCCCAACCTAATGATGTGGTAAGAGATTCTTGGAACCTTGAATTTAATTTTATGGCCATATATAATTTCTGAATATATATTTCGGTAATATTAGTATTATGAGGCCCCTAATCAGTTATTACTAACATCACTTACTATTTTTTTGGCCATTAAAATGTGTTTGGGAATTGCTTTGAGCTTTATAGAATACTGTAATCTGTTACTAATGGGAGGCATCATACAAACCCCCAGGTTGGCCTATAGAAAGACATAAAAATGACCCAAGATCTAAATTCTACGATTATTAGGACCAAGCAAGCTCCATGAAGTTCAGTTGGGGTCGAATCCTAAAAGCTTACAATTATGTATACCATTGTATACGTGTCTGCCCAATAATTATTGGTTTAGGACCAAGACTCACCTAAAAAAACAAGGCCCAAGTCTAAAACAATCTCAGACATGAATTTTAGATGGTGGTCGTCCCATTGTACCAGCAATTTTACATGCTGGATGTCATGACGTGTCCGGCACCTCCGATCAAGGTACATCAGTGATCATTGTTGTTATTATGATATATTCAGGTGCATGATGCCTCCGATTAAAAATATTGATATATTCTAGGGTTTGAAAATGGCTGGGATAATCATTTACAAGACACATATATATATATATCTGGATTATACAAGACACACATATATTTGGATTATGCAATGGTCGAATCAGATGCCTATATATATGACATTACCATGTCTTAGATTTCGCATGCACACCAATGCTAGAAATAAAATAATACACATATATACGAAATAATGAAGGGCTTCAACTGTGAGGTATGTATGATTTAAACCATAGCAACGACTACTTTCTACACTTTAATGTCCATATATTTACATGCCAGGGCTTATGTTAGCCTTAGCCACATTTGGAGACAAGGAACACTTGGCCTAAATATAGCTATATATCAAAGTTAGATACGACTGAAACATGCTCCAAGCATGCATGAATGTGTGTGTATGTCCATTAAAAATAGAAAATAAATACTACCTCCAATCAAATTAATTCATGCAGCCTCAATGTAAATAGGGTAACTAATCAAGAAAAACAATGGTAAAAAATAAATAAGTATTATTAGAATGTATCACCATGAAACAATTTAGTGACTGCTTATGATTCTCAAACACTAAATTTTTTAGTCTTTAAATTGCTAGCCCGTGCAGGTGCACGGGTTGACGACTAGTAAACCCTAACCAAACACGAATAAACAACTGAAAACAGAGCCCTCCCGCCGGCAAGACGGAAATCCACCGCGCTGCCATGCCCTAGGCGACACAGACCGAAGGCGATGCCGGCGAGAGGTAGGCATACCCTAGACTTTTCTTGGAGAGGCCTTAATCTGGTCACATTTTCACACAAGGTCAGGAATCGCCTAGAAAACTCACACTCAGGAATAGCGCATATCTCTTTTCATAGCAATAAATCGTGGATCATGAACGATAATCTGGTTGACCACCACCACGTAGGCAATATTTTACACAAAAGCCCCTAAAAAATTCTCTTCTAATTTTGTGGCCCCTCTGACAGTCAATGCCCATAAAATCAGGCAAAAGTCGAGCCAGATTGGAATAAATTGAGAACTCTTAATAACGCATCAATGCCATTTCCAATTGTATCTTCTTCCAATTAAATAAACACGCAACAAAACAACACAGAAAATAAGAAAAAATAGTGGCTCGGGAAGAGGGAAAATCAAGCATAGCATACAGAAAAAAAAAGACCAGAAAAGGTTGGTGAACAACCACATCAACCTTACAATAACTAATTTCAGTAATTTCGTCACCAGAGTCGAAGGCAAATCACCAGCAAAATTCATGGCAACTCTGAAATGCTCTCGTCTCGGTTTCAATAGATATTCCAAGGGAGATACCACCATTCACATTTGAGCACAAATAGGGCAGTGGCACTCTTTTAACAGATATGACAATTCAACATAGGAAATGAATAAAGGCGTTGGAAATGCAGTATGTGCGCGCATGTCAGCAATTTAAGAAAATTTCCCATACTATTGATAATTTCAATCCTTCATGGTGCCGCTGAGGAGCCTATCCAGTAGTTTCGAGAAGGGTGCTGACAGATGCGGTGTCTTTGGAACTGGAAAGGGGTTGAACGTCCCACCCAGAGAATTTGCTGCAATGGCTTGGAGACCCTAGCATATACACAAGACATGGGAATACATTGATCAATGAATAGGTAATGATTTTTTATGTAGTTGATCTTACTTGATACATACATGGTTATATGCGTCCCCGCCGAGAGTAAACGTGTGGACAGGTGCTTTGGAGATGAAGTTCTCGGTTCCATCAAAGAAGTCGCCCTCATTTATCAATCCATCGGAGAAGAACAAGATGATGCCGTTGTGATAACCGCGGTTGGTGATCATTTTATGCGCCTCGGCAAGGCCGGATGCCATGTTTTTAGTGCATGTCATGCTACGCCAGGCAGTTTCCTTTGTCTCAGCTGGACCAACTACTTTCATGTCTGACGTGTGCGTGTTAGGGGTCGACATGAAATAGATGTAACCTAAGCAGCTGTCAACAAAGTGAGTGAGCTTCTTTTCCACCAACGAAAATATACTATTCGCCGTGTACCAGGCAGGGGATGAGTTAGTGCAGTCAAAGGCATACACAATCACCACGTCCAAGGGCTCCCTTCCTGCAAACCAGTATGGACAGGACAATTGATCATTCACGCCATGCATCCTTGTATGCATGTACTTAATGATCACTCCTAAACTCAGATGGGATTGGATGTCCTTTTGTATATATACCTGTAATGGGACTAGGAGGCTTCTCGTCATCCTTCAGGGTGCCATCAAGGATGCTATCCAGTAGCTTCGAGAAGGATGGTGAGAGATTTGGCCTGTCCGGAACAGGGGTGGTATGAAACTTGCCGCACGGAGAATTTGCCGCAATGGAGTGGAGAACCTAGAATATATACAATACATAGGGTAAATTAAACTTATTGATAAGCCGATCATGGTTTAGACCGGATTAGCTCTTATTCGATACATACATGATTATATTCGTGCCCGGCGAGGGTAAATGTGTGGACGGGCACTTTAGAAACGAAGTCCTCGGTTCCATCAAAGAAGTCTCCCTTGTTTACCAATCCATCCGAGAAGAACAAGATGATGCTGTTGTGGTGCCCGCAACTGCTGATCATTTTATGCGCCTTGGCGAGGCCTGATGCCATGTTTTTCGTGCAGGTCATAGTGCGCAGCTGAAATACCTTGTAGCCAGTTTTTGCATCAGCTGGATCGACTACTTTCATGTCCGACGTGTACGTGTTAGGGGTTGACATGACGTAGATGTAACCCAAGCAGCTGTCAGCGAAGTGGGTGAGCTTCTCTTGCACCATCCAGAAGATCCCCTTATTCAGCGTGTACCAGGCTGAAGTCCAGTTTGTGCTATCAAAGGCATACACAATCACCACGTCCAGTGGCCCCCTTCCTGCAAACCAGTATGCACTATTCATTCGTATATATGATATTTCATAGCATGCATGTTCCAGAAGATCACTCCTGACTTGTTCTATTGAATGATTCGTATATACCTGAATTGGCATTGGAATGCTTGTCTGGAACTTGGAGGCCCTGGCATATACATAAATAAACTGATAAGCTGACCAGGATTTGGACTAGAGCACCTATTAAAATTATTAGAGATGTATCTATTAGTGTAGATGTGCAGAGCAATGTCAATTGTTGGAGCAAGAACTAATATATATATGAGTAATAATTCAGGATTACATTCAATTGGACACTTGTAGTTACCAGGTGTTTTCTGGTAACTAAACAATATGCTTGTAGAAGCCAAGTTGGCGGCAACTTAGGATGTGTAGTTTACCATTGCAGTTTGGTGGTTTCGGTTTGTTTATTGTATTTGACAGGTACACGCAGCCAGCTACAAGTGTGTGTACTAGTATCCTATCTTCTGCTGTCAAGTAATCAGCGTATTTCCTAATTTTGCGCTGAAAGAATTTAAACTTTGAAGGAAATTGTCGTTCTCTTTAGACATGTCCACCTTCATAATTTTCATGTCATCTTAAACCTTATTGGTTAGGGAGTTATGCTCTGTTTCCCCAATCAACACACTTGATTGAACACGTATACGGTAGTGATCACACCTGCCCCTTGAGAATCACCGGTGCAGAAAGAATATTTCTAGAATGACACCCGTATGCTCCAGATATTTCCTCGACAAACTCCGAAGGGCCAAAGAAGATCTGAAGCACACCAATAAGTGATGCCATAATTAATTCTACCAGTTCACCAAAAATCTAGATTCTGAAGTACCACACATGCATAAAAAAGCAAATAAACGCACCGTTTCAGTCTTGGCGTAACTGTACAGGCGCCAAATAGACAGCAAAAGCACAGCAAAGCAAATAGACGCAATGAAAGTAAATCTAATTGTCAGCCTCTGATGCCAAGGCTTTTCTCTGATGTCATGAGCAGTTCCACCCCTTGATCCACTCGTAGTGGGAGTGGGCAAGCTCTGCATGCATATGTGGATGCAGTATTTTAGCCATTTTTCATCCAACTGTGGTGTACATGAGATGTAGTAAACCGAGAACCTGTAGGTGAAACAATAAACTACAAAAACCTGTAGGTTGTGCTCACAAAAACTTGTAAGTGAGCACAAGATATGAGTCCTTAATCTTCAGAACAAGTTTTGAAACATTTCATGATAATTTCATATGCAAACCAAAGGGTGAGCGTGCAGTATGTGTTGCCAGTTGTATTTGTATATTGTTAGCCATCATACCTCGTCCAGTATACTTTTTTCTGTCTTCTTCAGGGAATCCAAAATTTTTGCTACAGTGGGTCTATCACCTTTTTCAGGAGACACACATGTCATTGCTAAATTGATGCATGTCCGCACTTGATCTAACTCTGCTGTTGGGCATTGTGACGTCGTTGCATTTATCCATTTCTGCCAATACTCAATTACCTACCGAATCAGAATACAAAGATATAACTAAAGATGGAGAATATAGTATGAATACTATACAAAAAATAGACATTGAAAATTGTTCTTGCTATCGAAATAAATTAGCTTACCTGTTCAATAGATGGTTCGACATCATCCATTGCACCAAATTCCGAGGAGCCTGTACGACCATCCATTATCTCTAAGATTATAACTCCTAAACTATAAACATCATTCTTGGGTGAGATCTTTTTTCCAGCCATGTACTCGGGTGCCATATAACCCCTGCATGATATTGGAAATATCTAGCTGAAATTTTTGCCAAGGTAAAAACATTCATTTGATCACATTAGAAAGGAACGTATTTCAGATGAAGCACTCCACAGTCTACTTACCTTGTTCCTTCAATTGTTTTTGTGACACGGGTATGTGTTTCACTGAAGATCGTTGCCAACCCAAAATCAGCAAGTTTTGCCCCCATGTTAATATCAAGTAATATGTTCGCAGGCTTTAGATCCAGGTGAAGAACTTGACATCCCCCGTGAAGGAAATTTAAACCTTCACAGGTCCCCTTTATTATGTTGTAACGCGTCGGCCAGTCATGGTGACCAGATTCTTCAGCATAAGCATAACAGAGGAGTATGACTTAAGTTTGAAATTAAGGAATTGGTCTTTGTTAAGCAGAAAATAAATAATCTGAACTTTGCGCATCTTACTTTTGAGGTACTTGTCTAGGCTTCCTCCCTGCAGGTACTCAAAGCAGAGGATTCTATATATGCATTGAGCAAACTGCTCGTCACCGTTGTGGTCGACACGTATGTGTCGTTTTTCATAGCAATAGCCAATTAACCGTACAATATTTGGATGTCTGATTCTTAGAAGCTTAAAACATTCATTCTTAAATTGCTCGTTCCCAAGTGCTGGATGATCATGAAACAATTTCACAGCAATCTCTTCTCCATTACTGTAAACTCCCTGTAAGACAGAACTAATTAATATTGATACTGCATATTAACTTGTGTTGTTATGGTGTCTATTCGTGTTGCATCACCTTTGTGTCTTTAATTAAAGGGAAAGAAGGTCATGAGAGAAAGGTTGCGATATGTTTTTATGCATTATTCAGTTTCCTACTGATGTGTACAAATCTTTAGATTCTGCTTTAGATGTGTACAAATCTTTATGGTGCCACGTCTGTCCATCTTGTACTTGATACTTGAATATAAGCTAGCTTAGCTCTTCCCTATACTATACAAACAAATGCACTAAGAAATCATGCGAGAATAATATATATGTTGTGCTTCTATTGGTTGTAAATTTTTTTGGAACTATAAAACAGAAGAAAAATTTGACTATACTCGAGACCTTTATGTATTTTTCTTTTCGGCAAATTTTAACATGGTCCCTCTTGCCCCTATTTTTACATATGAGGTAAGAAGGTAAGAGTTAATCAGGCCGCTAATTAATGAGATCAACGGCTCAGATCTATTTTATACTCTTACCTCTCATGTGAAAAGAAGAGGTAAGTGAGACCATGCTAAAAGATAAATTGTACCTTGTAGACCACCCCAAATCCACCCTGGCCAATTTTTCTCTCTTCTGAGAAATTATTCGTGATGCGCTCTAACATTGCTAACGACAGATCCTTGGGTTCCTCGTCTCCGTTGACTATACGCTCCAGCACAGCTTCGTCCCCCATTCTAGGTACACTGTGTTATCTGGAATTGGAGCGTGGTAAAATTAGTTCGCTTGAGACAAGACAGACAGGAAATGGCAGATACTGGAAGTTGCATTTGCACAACTCTAGAAAACTGCTTAATTAGACACAACTAGGAAAACCAGTGAGAAAATGTTGAAACTTAGCCGAGCAACAGACATTTATGGCATACACTGGAATTTAAGTGAGGCAAGTTGATGTGCCAAAAGTCTCTACTACCAACTAGAACTCAAGTAGTACTGAGTAAGATGGCGAAACAACAAAGTTAAGTGAGGATATAAATATAATTGCCAAAAAAATAAAACAAAAGGAAACCATTAGCAGCACCACAAACATGAAAGTAGACCACAAGGACAGAAACTAGCCGATAAAATGTTGAAACTTAGCGAGCAGCCGTTTTTTCTGCTATGCACTGTAATTTAAGTGAGGCAAGTTGACGTGTCAAAAGTCTCTACTACCAACTAACTAGCTCTGAAAACTGAACTCGAGTAGTAATGAGTATGTTGTGAACCAAATTTACATGTTGCCTAGTGTGAAGAGAAACAATTTTCTTCTTGGGGATATAAATGGACGAAAAAGCAAACAAACAAACGGATACCATAAGCAGCACCACAACACAAACATGGAAATAGACCACAAGAAGGACACTACTGCGCAGCAGCAGCACAAAAGCTATATATGTTAGAGCAAGTAGTAAAACACAAAGGGTAGAGAGTAGATAGGTACCTCCTCCTTGGAGACGAAAAGTTATCACTGCTTCTTCCGCTCAATGAAGTCCGTATCGACGGAAGGCGTACACAAGAGACGACAGCGGCGTCCAACGGAGAGTGGTTGCTTGTCCATGATGTGAATGATAGGACCGCTGACTTTCCCATGATGTGACAAAACTGGGCAGTTCATTTTTGTCCTGTTCTTTGTTTTCTTGTAGGTGTTCCTCAGCAAACCTCACCAAACAAGTACTCCCTCCGTTCCAAATTAGTTGACTCAGATTTGTCTAGATACGGATATATCTAGACATGTTTTACTGTTAGATACCTCCGTATCTAGATAAATCCAAGTCAACTAATTTGGAATGGAGAGAGTAAAATACTAAAGCTTAATAAATAGTGCAAGCAGCGGCGTCATGCTCGTCAGCCATGGCGTCGATGTCGGACAAGTTGTCCAAGCAGACGACGCAAAAAAAATTTTTTGAGGAGGCGGAGGAAGCTGCAGCCACTGTTGAGAAAGAGTAGAGTGTGGGTACCAGCACTCTGATGGGAATGGATGATTTGATCCGAATCTAAAGTCATCCTTCACGGTTGAATAAGTCGACACGGAACGACCAATAAACTATTCTAAAAAATGGATATTGGGGATGGTGCTTTCTCGGTAGCTGATGCTCTCAGAGTTGAATTGCTGTTGTGCAATGTAAAAAATTGCTTGAATTATTGTTGAAATAGTTTTATAGAACCTGCTGAGCAGCAGCGGTAGGTGTTGGCTTTGTCAAATCATTGAACTGTAAGAAATTAATAAGAGAAGCTCTCAAGGTTTTTGTTTCATTCCACAAACCAAGTGCCAACATGGGTCAGTTCTTTTGCAGCTTAAGGCTGGCTGTGAAAATAAGCTGCCCCCTTTTTAGATTTAGATTTATGCTGGCTTTTAAAATAGCCGATTCCAGCATCCCTTCCGTCTGATTGCTGCTTTTCCCCGGGCGGTCGCAAAGTCGCCAGTTGCATGGTTGCAGCTCCTCCTCGGTGGTTCCAGTTCCAGCACCAGTGGTGCCTGTTGGCAAATCCTAGCCTCTCTCACTCACCTCACCTCAATCTCTCTCTGAAAACTCAGGTGACAGAAAGAACAGGGAGGTTTTTGTGCTGCGTAAAACTTGCAGCTTTTCTGTTCTTCTTCTCTGCTCTTTATTTCCGAAAGCAACGAGG
This sequence comes from Aegilops longissima, assembly GCA_021605205.1. Classification (NCBI taxonomy): domain Eukaryota; kingdom Viridiplantae; phylum Streptophyta; class Magnoliopsida; order Poales; family Poaceae; genus Aegilops; species Aegilops longissima. Next base: position 527,671 of record JAHIAM010006737.1, read on the forward strand.
AAAATGGGGTCGTGTGCCCCTTGCATAGCGCCACCACTGATCGTGGTGCTCGTGCCATCCCACGAGCGATCTGGAGGGGCGCAGGACTCGAACTAATCTCGCTATCTGAAACTACCCGACGAAACTGAAGAAAAAACCAAATGACACTAGCCTAAAAATCTGCAGACTTGTTTATACAATAATCACCCCCTAAACTCTAGTCTGCCTACATTATTTTCTTCATCCCAATCTTTTCACGCAGCTGAATGAACCTGATTCGTCCAAGAGGCTTCGTCAGGCTGTCAGCCAGCTGATCTTCAGTCCTGATGTAGTCGACTTCCATCTTCCTCTCTTCTAGGCACTCTCTGATGAAGTGGTAGCGTAAGTCAATATGCTTGCTCCTGTCATGCAGAACAGGATTCTTGCAAAGAGCAATGGCGGAATTGTTGTCCACAAGGAGCGTTGGCACCTGCAATTCTTCGCCGGTGATCTCTGCGAGCAGTCTAGCTGCCCACACTCCCTCACAGGCAGCAGTGGTAGCCTCTATGAACTCTGCCTCGCAAGATGAGAGAGGGCCACCACTTTCTGCTTCTGCGACAGCCAGACGACGGGGCTCTCTCCAATGAAGAACAGCGCTCCCGTCGTGCTCTTGCGATCGTCGATGTCGCCTGCCATGTCGCTGTCGCTGTACCAGAAGAGGTTGGCTCCTCCAGTTCCTCGGCGAAGGAAGTGGCAGCCCAAACTGCATGTCCCCGCGACGTATCTAATGATGTGCTTCACCGCCAGCAGGTGTTCGACAGTGGGCGCCTCCATGAATCGGCTCACATAGCCCACATCATAGGTGATGTCAGGCCGTGTGTGTGCGTGAGGTAGCACAACGTCCCCACCAAGCTTCTGTAATCTGTGGCGTCGGCTGGATCCGCCGTGCTGCCCTTGCTCATCTTCAGGCGTGCTTCCATGGGTGTCGGGCTCGGGTTGCAGTCAGTCAGTCCAGCCCTCTCTACAATCTTGTCGGCGTACGCGCTCTGAGCGATGGTCACCCCGGCTGCTTCCTGGCACACCTCAATGCCCAGGTAATAAGAGAGGAGCCCGAGATTGCTCATCCTGAATGTGCCCTTCATCTCCGTCTTGAAGTTGTCGATCTCCTTTGCATCCGCTCCAGTAATCACCAGGTCGTCCACGTACACCCCCAGTAGAAGGAGCTCGTGGCCGGACCCGTGTGCATAGACGGCGTGCTCAGAATTGCACCGGCGGAAGTCCATGGCGACAAGCGTTGCGTCGAGCTTGGCGTTCCAAGCTCACGGAGCCTGATGCAGGCCGTACAGCGCCTTCCGTAGTCGCAACACCTTGTGCTCCTGGCCGGTGGCGACAAACCCCGGCATCTGCTGGACATATACTTCTTACGCCAGGTCGCCGTTGAGGAACGCCGACTTCACGTCCATGTGATGGACCGCCCACTCCTCGTGCGCGGTTAGGGCGAGCAGAATGCGCACAGACTCTAGTTGAGCCACTGGAGCGAAGACCTCACCGAAATCGATCCCCTGCCTCTGCGCGAAGCACTTTGCGACGAGCTGGGCCTTGTGCCTGACGACGTTCCCGGCGGCGTTCCTCTTCACGCGGAAGACCCACTTCATGCCGATGGCGTGGTGGCCCGCGGGAAGATCCGCCAGCTCCCACATTCCGTTCTCCTCGATGGAGCCCATCTCCTCGAGCATTGCCCTCCGCCAGCTTGGATCACGCTCTGCTTCTCTGAAGGTGTTTGGTTCCTCAACAGATGCGATCAACAACTTCTCACTGTGCTGACCAGGGCTTTCAGCCTCGTCGAAGAGGTTGGAGACGCGGCGAAAGCGGTGAGCCGCACGGCCGAGGTCGTGCGCATCGAGCACGGGTGTACCTGTGGGCGGAGACATGAACTCCACACCCACCAGAGTGGATATCGCTGCAGGCGTGCGTTGTGTAGAGGAGGCCGCATGACGGCTGCTCGCAGTTTAGGGCGTGCGCATCGCCGTGGCCGCAGACCCGGAGGCTGACTCTGCATTGGTGTCAGTCGGGGCCCGCACCGTCGATGGCGTCCACGGCTCCGATCCTTCCTCGCCGCCGTTGTGGGCGATCTGCACCTTGTAGGCAGCATAGTGAACCGTGAAGAACTCACTCTGTTCTGTCTGAGCTCCGTGAGCGGCGTCTGCCTAGTTCCAGCGCGCGGCCTCGTCGAAGACCGCATCTCACGTGACATGGACGCGCTTGGACGATGGGTTGTACGCCCGATATGCCTTGCCTCTCTCCTCGTACCCGACGAACACCATCAGAGTGGATCGATCGTCGAGCTTGCTCTGGTGTGGCTTCACCGTCTTCACGTGCACCACACAGCCGAATGTGCGAAGGAAATGCACTGCTGGTCGCTCGTCGTGCCACGCCTCGTTGGCGTCATGCCGATCATAGAGCGAGTCGGCGATCTGTTCAGGACGAACACGGCAGTGGTGACAGCCTGCCCCTAGAACTCTCCGGGCATGGCCGTGGCCTTCATCATGCTCCTAGCCATGGCCATCATGGTTTGGTTGCGCCGTTCCACGACGCCGTTCTGCTGCGGCGAGTACGGCGCCGTGAGCTGCCGCTGTATGCCGCGCTCTGCACAGTAGTCGGTGAAGTCGATGGATGTGAACTTGCTGCCGCGGTCTGTTCGTAGGGCGTGCAGCTTGCGCCCCGTCTCCGTCTCCACCCGCGCCTGAAAGCGCGCCAGCCGCCTCATCCTTGGAACAGAGCACGGTGGCCCACATTTACCTTGACATGTCTTCGACGAGGAGGAGAAAGTAGCGACGTCCTCCGACGGTTGCGGGCATGATTGGTCCACAGAGATCACCATGAACCAGCTCTAGAACTTCCTCAGCACTGAAGTTTGCCTCTATGGGAAAGGAGTTGCGCCTTTGCTTGCTGGCGAGGCACCCATCGCAGACCTGATCGACGTGGTCGATTGCGGGCATGCCCCGGACCAGCCCTTGTTGAGCCAGCTTGTGGAGGGCTTGGAAGTTGAGGTGTCTAGACCTCGCATGCCACTTTCATGCCTCATCTGTGGCGCATCGTGCTGCCAGACAGACAGGGCATGCGAGATGGAGCGGGTATGGGTACAGGCGGTTGCCTGCCCGCCGTACCCTTGCGATGATGCGTCGCTGCGGATCGAAGAGAGTGAAGACGTCGTGCTCGATCTCCGATCTGCACCCGACCTAGTCAAGTTGTCCCATGCTGATGATGTTGCTCCGGAGACGCGGGATGTAGTAGACCCCTCTCAGAACGCGGTGCCCGCTGGTGTGGTCGGTGAAGAGCACGCTGCTGCGCCCCCTGATGTCAACCACCAATCCGTCGCCAAACTTGACTGTGACGGAAACGCGGCGATCCAGCTCACTGAATGATCTCTCCTCACCGGACATGTGATTGCTGGCGCCCGTGTCCAGGAACCACATGCCGGTGTGCTCGTCCGTGGCCAGGCTGAGGTGGGCCTCGACGCGCTCCTCATGCAGCTCGACTTGATCACCGTGATCGCCGATGTCCACGGACAGCTCGCATACTTGCGCCATGAGGAGGTGCGTTGGGTCGGCATCGTCGCTGGTGTTCCCCTGGGCGAGGAGTGCCCGAGCATCCTCGTCGCGCTTCTTCTTGCGACAGTCGCGCTTCTTCTTGCGACAGTCGCGCTTCCAGTGCCCTGGAATGTTGCAGTAGTGGCACCGGTCGCGATCGTCATCATTGCCGGCGTTTGAGACGCCTGTGTTCCCTGTGCCAGCGCCGGTGCCCCGGCCGCATCCGCCGCCGCGGCCACGACCGCGGCCACATCCTCTCTGGCGTCAGCCTTGCGATGAGCTGGCGCAGAGCCGCCGGTGTTCTGATAAACGGGGCGTTCCACTGCTCCTCTGTCATGAGCAGCCTTCCCATCCCATCGGTGGCCTGCTGCAGCTCATGGCATTCCTCTGCCGCCTTGAGCCTTCCGGTGAGCTCCTCGACAGAGAGTGTGTCGAGATTCACCAGATTCTCGATAGACAGATCAATCTGCGTGAACTGTTTGGGCACTATTGACAAAAATTTGCGAACAATTCGTTTCTCAAGAATTGTCTCACCTAACTGTGCCATCTTCGCTGTCTTCGTCATGAGGCGCATGGCGAACTCGTCCACTGACTTTACGTTGGCGAACTTGATGTTCGTGTACTGTCTGGCCAGGGTCGCGAGTTTGGCCTCGTGCACCAGTGCCACTGTTGGGGAACGCGGTAATTTCAAAATTTTCCTACGATCACGCAAGATCTATCTAAGTGATGCATAACAACGAGAGGGGAGAGGGGAGAGTGTGTCCACGTACCCTCGAAGACCGAAAGCAGAAGCGTTTAGTTAATGCGGTTGATTTAGTCGAACGTCTTCGCGATCCAACCGATCCAAGCACCGAACGTACGGCACCTCCGCGTTCAGCACACGTTCAGCTCAGGGACGTCCCTCGTACTCTTGATCCATTTGAGGCCGAGGGAGAGTTTCGTCAGCACGACGGCGTGGTGACGGTGATGATGAAGTTACCGGCGCAGGGCTTCGCCTAAGCACTAAGGCGATGTGACCGAGGTGTGTAACTGTGGAGGGGGGCACCGCGCACGGTTAAACAATGTCAACTTGTGTTGTCTGTTGTCTTCGGGTGCCCCCCTCCCCACGTATATAAAGGAGGGAGGTAGGAGGAGGCCGGTTAGGAGGAGGCGCGCCCAAGGGCAGGGGGAGTCCAACTCCAAGTAGGTTTGGCTCCCCCCTTTCCTATACCTATTAGGAGAAGGAGGAAGGAGGAGGAGAGAAGAATGAAAGGGGGATCGGCCTAAACCAATTCAGTTTGGGCCTGGGGGTGCGCCCCACCACTTGCCCGTTGCCTCCTATCTCCAGTAGGGCCCATTAAGGCCCATTGATTCCCCGGGGGGTTCCGGTAACCTCCCGGTACTCCGAAAAATACCCGATACACTTCAAAACCCTTTCGGTGTCCGAATATAACCTTCCAATATATCAATATTTATGTCTCGACCATTTTGATACTCCTCGTCACGTCCATGATCTCATCCGAGACCCCGAACAAACTTCGGTCATCAAAAACACATAACTCATAATACATATCATCATCGAACGTTAAGCGTGCGGACTCTACGGGTTCGTGAACTATGTAGACATGACCAAGACACGTCTCCGGTCAATAACCAATAGAGGAACCTGGATGCTCATATTGGATCCTACATATTCTACGAAGATCTTTATCGGTCAAACCGCATAACAACATACGTTGTTCCCTTTGTCATCGGTATGTTACTTGCCCGAGATTCGATCGTCGGTATCTCAATACCTTGTTCAATCTCATTCCCGGCAAGGCTCTTTACTCGTTCCATAATACTTCATCCCGCAACTAACTCATTAGCCACAATGCTTGCAAGGCTTATAGTGATGAGTATTACCGAGAGGGCCCAGAGATACCTCTCCGAAACACGGAGTGACAAATCCTAATCTCGATCTATGCCAACCCAACAAACACGTTCGGAGACACCTGTAGAGCACCTTTACAATCAGCCTTTTACGTTGTGACGTTTCATAGCACACAAAGTGTTCCTCCGGTATTCAGGAGTTGCATAATCTCATAGTATGAGGAACTTGTATAAGTCATGAGGAAAGCAGTAGCAATGAAACTGGCACGATCATAATGCTAAGCTAACGGATGGGTCATGTCCATCACATCATTCTACTAATGATGTGATCCCGTTCATCAAATGACAACACATGTCTATGGTTAGGAAACGTAACCATCTTTGATTAACGAGCTAGTCAAGTAGAGGCATACTAGGGACTATAAGTTTTGTCTATGTATTCACACATCTACTAAGTTTCCGGTTAATACAATTCTAGCATGAATAATAAACATTTATCATGAATTAAGGAAATAATAACTTTATTATTGCCTCTAGGGCATATTTCCTTCAGTCTCCCACTTGCACTAGAGTCAATAATCTAGTTCACATCACCATGTGATTTAACACCAATATTCACATATGTATGTGATTAACAACCATAGTTCACATCGTCATGTGACCAACACCCAAAGGGTTTACTAGAATAAATAATCTAGTTCACATTGCTATGTGATTAACACCCAAAGAGTACTTACTTATGATCATGTTTTGCTCGCGAAAGAAGTTTAGTCAACGGGTCTGTCATATTCAAAGCCGTATGCATTTTGCAAATATTCTATGTCTACAATGCTCTGCACGGAGCTATTCTAGCTAATTGCTCCCACTTTCAATATGTACACAAATTGAGACTTAGAGTCATCTGGATCGGTGTAAAAGATTGCATCGATGTAACTTGCTACCTCTTGAGCACTGCGTTAGTTTTCCCTTGAAGAGGAAAGGGTGATGCACCAAAGTAGCGTAAGTATTTCCCTCAGTTTTTGAGAACCAAGGTATCAATCCAGTAGGTGGCTCCTCAAAAGTCCCATGCACCTACACAAACAAACAAGAACCTCACAACCAACGTGATAAAGGGGTTGTTAGTCCCTTCACGGAAACTTGCAGAAGTGAGATTTGATAGAGATAATAAGATAAGATAATTTTTTTTGGTATTTTTATGATATAGATTGGAAAGTAAAAGATACAAATAAAAGTAGATGGAGAACTTAGATGATTAAAGATAGACCCGGGGGCCATAGGTTTCACTAGTGGATTCTCTCAAGATAGCATAAGTATTACGGTGGGTGAACAAATTACTATCGAGCAATTGATAGAAAAGTGCATAATTATGAGATTATCTAGGCATGATCATGTATATAGGCATCACGTCCTCAACAAGTAGATCGAAACGATTCTGCATCTACTACTATTACTCCACAAAATCGATCGACTCCTGCCTGCATCTAGAGTATTAAGTTCATAAGAACAGATTAACGCATTAAGAAAGATGACATGATGTAGAGGGATAAACTCAAGAAATATGATATAAACCCCATCTTTTTTATCCTCGATGGCAACAATACAATACGTGCCTTGCTTCCCCTGCTGTCACTGGGAAAGGACACCGCAAGATTGAACCCAAAGCTAAGCACTTCTCCCATTGCAAGAAAGATCAATCTAGTAGGCCAAACCAAACTGATAATTCGAAGAGAGTTGCAAAGATAACCAATCACACATAAAAGAATTCAGAGAAGATTCAATTATTTCTCATAGATAAACTTGATCATAAACCCATAATTCATCGGATCTCGACAAACACACTGCAAAAAGAGTTACATCGAATAGATCTCCAAAAAGATCGAGGAGAACTTGGCATTGAGATTCAAAGAGAGAGAAGAAGCCATCTAGCTAATAACTATGGTCCTGAAGGTCTGTGGTAAACTACTCACAACTCATCTGAGAGGCCTTGGAGATGGTGTAGAGGCCCTCCATGGTTGATTCCCCCTCCGGCGGAGCGCCGACAAAGGCTCCAAGATGGGATCTCGCAGATACAGAAGGTTGCGGCGGTGGAATTAGGTTTTCGTGGTGCTCCTGGATGTTCTCGGGGTACGTGGATATATATAGGAGGAAGAAGCAGGTCGGTGGAGCCATGAGGGGCCCACGAGGGTGGGGGACGCGCCGGGCACCCTCGTGGCCACCTCGTTCGCTTCTTGACGTCCACTCCAAGCACTACAAAATAAAATACACTTCCGTGATGATACGTGTTTGTCACAGTAGGTCGCGTTTTCTGTCATGCATGTACATCCATGACGATTTTATGACGTAATCAAGATAGTCATACCAGGTTGTCAGAGAAGTGTTCCATGACATTACCAAAATTATCATCGAAGTGTCCACTTCCATGACGATAAATCGCGTCCACGAAGTGCTTTCGTCAAGGGTGACCGACACGTGGCATCCATCGTAACGGAACGCCGTTAAGCTATCGGGTCGGGTTTTGGATCCGATAACCCGTTAACAGCCCCGACAAATGGGGATTTTCCACGTGTAAAATCATCATTGGCTGGAGGAAACACGTGTCGGCTCGTTGCTGGGATAGATGTTATCCACTCATTGGACAGAAGGCGCCTATGATACGTCGACACGTGGCACGGCCCAACAGAGGCCCATTCCTGTGAAAAGGCCGGCTCGTTTGACTTGGTCAAAAGGTGGCGGACCAGCCCATGTGAGGGAGTCCTGGATTAGGGGGTGTCCGGATAGCCGAACTATCACCGTTGGCCGGACTCCTGGACTATGAAGATACAAGATTGAAGACTTCGTCCCGTGTCCGGATGGGACTTTCCGTGGCGTGGAAGGCAAGCTTGGCGATACGGATATGTAGATCTCCTACCATTGTAACCGACTCTGTGTAACCCTAACCCTATCTGGTGTCTATAAAAACCGGAGGGTTTTAGTCTCTAGGACGAACAACAATCATACCATAGGCTAGCTGCTAGGGTTTAGCCTCTCTGATCTCGTGGTAGATCCACTCTTGTACTACCCATATCATCAATATTAATCAAGCAGGAGTAGGGTTTTACCTCCATCGAGAGGGCCCGAACCGAGACGCACAGTTCGGGACCCCCTACCCGAGATCCACCGGTTTTGACACCGACATTGGTGCTTTCATTGAGAGTTCCTCTGTGTCGTCATCCTTAGGCCCGATGGCTCCTTCGATCATCAACAACGACGCGGTCTAGGGTGAGACTTTTCTCCCCGGACAGATCTTCATATTCGGCGGCTTTGCACTGCGGGCCAATTCACTTGGCCATCTGGAGCAGACCGAAAGCTACGCCCCTGGCCATCAGGTCAAATTTGGGAGTTTGAACTACACGGCAGACATCCGCGGAGACTTGATCTTCGACGGATTCGAGCCACAGCCAAGCGCGCGCCAAGACCGTCTCGATGGGCATGATCTAGCTCGCCGCCGAACAAGGCCTCGAGGTCGCGACTAGCGTCCGCCCGACCCTTATCTCGAGCCGACTCGCCGATCGAGGACGAGTGGCTGGACACCGCCTCAGGGGGATACGATCTCTACGGCGATTAAGCCGAACTCCATCCGTGTCCTTTGCGAAAACCGTGACTCAAGGTGCCCGACCTCTCCGGACTCAACCCTCCGCGCCCGCCAATCGAATCCAATTGGGCGCGGTTATGGAGTTCATCTGCCATGACATCTTTCAAAGACTCGCCTTTGGCGACATCCTGAATTCACTAAAGTATCCTCTTTATCAGGAGAGCCCTGGCCGGACTACGGTCAGGAAGGTTGGGATGCGGATATTGAAGATATTCAACGCCCACCCTGAAGGAAATATGCCCTAGAGGCAATAATAAAGTTATTATTTATTTCCTTATATCATGATAAATGTTTATTATTCATGCTAGAATTGTATTAACCGGAAACATAATACATGTGTGAATACATAAACCTACAGAGTGTCACTAGTATGCCTCTACTTGACTAGCTCGTTAATCAAAGATGGTTATGTTTCCTAACCATGAACAAGGAGTTGTTATTTGATTAACGGGATCACATCATTGGTTGAATGATCTGATTGACATGACCCATTCCATTAGCATAGCACCTGATCGTATAATTTGTTGCTAGTGCTTTTCTTCATGACTTATACATGTTCCTATGACTATGAGATTATGCAACTCCCGCTTGCCCGAGGAACACTTTTGGTGCTACCAAACGTCACAACGAATCGGGTGATTATAAAGGTACATTACAGGTGTCTCCGAAGGTACATGTTGGGTTGGCATATTTCGAGATTAGGATTTGTCACTCCGATTGTCGGAGAGGTATCTCTGGGCCCTCTCGGTAATGCACATCACATAAGCCTTGCAAGCATTGCAACTAAATGTGTTAGTTGTGAGATGATGTATTACGGAACGAGAAAAGAGACTTGCCAAGAACGAGATTGAACTAGGTATTGATACCGACGATCGAATCTCGGCAAGTAACATACCGATGACAAAGGGAACAACGTATGTTGTTATGCGGTCGACCGATAAAGATCTTCGTAGAATATGTAGGAACCAATATGGGCATCCAGGTCCCGCTATTGGTTATTGACCGAGAGGTGTCTCGGTCATGTCTACATAGTTCTCGAACCCGTAGGGTCCGCACGCTTAACGCTTCGATGACAGTTATTATGAGTTTTATGATGTTGATGTACCAAGGTTGTTCGAGTCCGGATGAGATCACGGACATGACGAGGAGTCTCGAAATGGTCGAGACATAAAGATTGATATATTGGAAGCCTATGTTTGACTCGAATCACTCCGGTGAAATTGGGAATTTTACCGAGTACGGGGTTACCGGAACCCCGGGGGTCAATGGGCCTTGATGGGCCTTAGTGGGAAAAGAAAAGGGGCCATATGCTGGCCGCAGCCTTCCCCTTCCCTAGTCCTATTAGGATTAGGAGAAGGGGTGGCGCCTCTCCCTCTCCCTTGGTCAAACCCTAGTTGGACTAGGATTTGGGGAATCCTACCCTAGTAGGAGTAGGACACCCCGGCGCGCCTCCCTCCTGGCCGGCCAGCCCCTCCCTTCCCTCCTTTATATACAGGGCAGGGGCACCCCATGACACACAAGTTGATCATTGAGATTGTTCCTTAGCCGTGTGCGGTGCCCCTTCCACCAAACTACACCTCGAATATACCGCTGCGGAGCTTAGGCGAAGCCCCGCGCCGGTGGAACATCATCATCGCCACCACGCCGTCGGTCGACGAAACTCTCCTCAACACTCGGCTGGATCGGAGTTCGAGGGACGCCATCGAGCTGAACGTGTGCAGAACTCGGAGGTGCCGACGCTCGGTACTTGGATCGGTTGGATCGGGAAGAAGTACGACTACTTCCTCTATGTTGCGTCAACGCTCGCTGTTGGTCACGAGGGTACGAGACAACACTCTCATCTCGCTGCTATGCATCACCATGGTCTTGCGTGATCGTAGGAAAATTTTTGAAATTACTACGTTCCCCTTCAGTGGTATCGAGCCTGGTTTTATGCGTTGATGTCATATGCACGAGTAGAACACAAGTGAGTTGTGGGCGATACAAGTCATACTACCTACCAGCATGTCATACTTTGGTTCAGCGGTATTGTGAGATGAAGCGCCCGGACCGACATTACGCCAGACGCTTACGCGAGACTGGTTTCACCGCTGTGAGCACTCGCTGCTTAAAGGTGACCTGGCGGGTGTCTGCTCTCTCACTTTAGTTGAACTGAGTGTGGCTACGCCCGTCCTTGAGAAGGTTAAACGAGTCTATTTGACGAAGTATCGCTGTGGTTTTGATGCGAGGTAAGAACGGTTCTTGCTCAGCCCGTAGCAGCCACGTAAAACTTGCAACAACAAAGTAGAGGACGCCTAACTTGTTTTTGCAGGGCATGTTGTGATGTGATATGGTCAAGACGTGATGCTATATTTTATTGTATGAGATGATCATGTTTTGTAACCGAAGTTATCGGCAATCGGCAGGAGCCATATGGTTGTCGCTTATTGTATGAAATGCAACGCCATGTAATTGCTTTACTTTATCACTAAGGAGTAGCGATAGTCGAGAAGCAATAGTTGGCGAGACGACAACGATGCTACGATGGAGATCAAGGTGTCGCTACCGGTGACGATGGTGATCATGACGGTGCTTCGAGATGGAGATCACAAGCACAAGATGATGATGGCCATATCATATCACTTATAATGATTGCATGTGATGTTAATCCTTTATGCATCTTATTTTGCTTTGATTGACGGTAGCATTATAAGATGATCCCTTACTAAATTATCAAGAAGTGTTCTCCCGAGTATGCACCGCTATGAAAGTTCTTCGTGCTGAGACACCACGTGATGATCGGTGTGATAGGCTCTACGCTCAAATACAACGGTGCAAAACAGTTGCACACGCAGAATACTCAGGTTATACTTGACGAGCTATGCATATAAGATATGACCTCGAACACGGAGACCGAAGGTCGAGCGTGAATCATATAGTAGATATGATCAACATATTGATGTTCACCATTGAAACTACTCCATCACACGTGATGATCGGTCATGGTGTAGTTGATATGGATCACGCAATCACTTAGAGAATTGAGGGATATTTTTCTAAGTGGGAGTTCTTAAGTAATATGATTAATTGAACTTAAATTTATCATGAACTTAGTACCGATAGTATCTTGCTTGTCTATGATGTGTAGATAGATGGCTCGTCTGTTGTTCCGTTGAATTTTAATGCTCCTTGAGAAAGCAAAGTTGAAAGATGATGGTAGCAATTACACGGACTGGGTCCGAATTTGAGGATTATCCTTATTGCTGCACAGAAGAATTACGCCCCGAAGCACCGTTAGGTGCCAGGCCTGGTAAGGGCTGCGCCCGGTTGTGAACGCCTGGCAAAGCAAAGCTGATGACTACTCTATAGTTCAGTGTGCCATGCTTTACGGCTTAGAACCGGGACTTCAACGTCGTTTTGAACACCATGGAGCATATGAGATGTTCCAGAGTTGAAGTTAATATTCCAAGCTAATGCCCGGATTGAGAGATATGAAGTTCCAATAAGTTCTATAGCTGTAAGATGGAGGAGAACGGTTCACAAGGAGCATATACTCGTAATGTCCGGATATAACAATCACTTGATTCAACGGGAGTTAATCTTCCGGATGATTGCGCCATTGACAGAATTCTCCAATCATCGCCACCAAGCTACAAGAGCTTCGTGATGAACTATAATATGCAAGGGATGACCAAAACAATGCCCGAGCTCTTCGCGATGCTGAAAGTCATGGAGGTAGAAATCAAAAGGAGCATCAAGTGTTGATGGTTAACAAAACCACTAGTTTCAAGAAAAGGGCAAAGGAAAGAAAAGGAAACTTCAAAAGAGCGGCAAGCAAGTTGCTGATCAAGAGAAGAAACCCAAGTCTGGTCCTAAGCCTGAAACTGAGTGCTTCTATTGCAAGCAGGCTGGTCACGAAGCGGAACTGCCCCAAGTATTTGGCGGATAAAAGGATGGCAAGGTTAACAAAGGTATATGTGATATACATGTTATTGATGTGTACCTTACTAATACTCGCAGTAGCACCTGGTATTTGATACTGGTTCTCTGCTAATATTTGCAACTCAAACAGGGCTACGGATTGCGAAGATTGGCTAAGGACGAGGTGACGATGCTGGGAAATGGTTCCAAAGTCGATGTGATCGCAGTCGGCACGCTACCTCTACATCTACCTTCGGATTAGTATTAGACCTAAATAATTGTTATTTAGTACCAGCGTTGAGCATGAACATTATATCTGGATCTTGTTTGATGCGAGACGGTTATTCATTTAAATCAGAGAATAATGGTTGTTCTATTTATATGAATAATATCTTTTATGGTCATGCACCATTGAAGAATGGTTTGTTTTACTTAATCTTGATAGTAGTGATACACATATTCATAATGTTGAAACCAAAAGATGCGGAGTTGATAATGATGGTGCAACTTATTTGTGGCATCGCCGCTTAGGTCATATCGGTGTAAAGCGATGAAGAAACTCCATACCGATGGACTTTTGGAGTCACTTGATTATGAATCACTTGGCACTTGCGAACCGTGCCTTATGGGCAAGATGACTAAAACACCGCTTCTCGGAACTATGGAGAGAGCAACAGATTTATTGGAAATCATACATACCGATGTATGTGGTCCAATGAATGTTGAGGCTAAATGGCGGATATCGTTATTTTCTCACCTTCACGATGATTTGAGCAGATATGGGTATATCTACTTAATGAAACACAAGTCTGAAACATTTGAAAAGTTCAAAGAATTTCAGAGTGAAGTGGAAAATCATCGTAACAAGAAAATAAAGTTTCTACGATCTGATCGTGGAGGAGAATATTTGAGTTACGAGTTTGGCCTACATTTGAAACAATGCGGAATAGTTTCAAGAACTTACGCCACCGGAACACCACAACGTAATGGTGTGTCCGAACGTCGAATCGTACTTTATTAGATATGGTGCGATCTATGATGTCTCTTACTGATTTGCCGCTATCGCTTTGGGGTTATGCTTTAGAGACGGCTACATTCACTTTAAATAGGGCACCATCTAAACCGCTGAGACGACGCCTTATGAACTGTGGTTTGGCAAGAAACCAAAGTTGTCGCTTTTGAAAGTTTGGGGCTGCGATGCTTATGTGAAAAAGCTTCAACCTGATAAGCTCGAACCCAAATCGAGAAATGTGTCTTCATAGGATACCCAAAGGAGACAGTTGGGTACACCTTCTATCACAGATCCAAGGCAAGATTTTTGTTGCTAAATTCGGAAACTTTTTGGAGAAAGAGTTTTCACGAAAGAAGTGAGTGGGAGGAAAGTAGAACTTGATGAGATAATCTGTATCTACTCCCTTATTGAGAAGTAGTACATCACGAAAACAGTTTCGTGACACCTACACCAAATAGGGAGGAAGCTAATGATGATGATCATGAAACTTCAGATCAAGTTTCTACAGAACTTCAGAGATCAACCAGAGCAAGATCCGCACTGAGTGGTACGGTAATCCTATTTTGGAAGTCATGTTACTGGAACATGATGAACCTACGAACTATGAAGAAGCGATGGTGAGCCCAGATTCCACAAAATGGCTTGAGGCCATGAAATCTGAGATGGGATCCATGTATGAGAACAAAGTGTGGATTTTGGTTGACTTGCCCGATGATCGGCAAGCAATTGAGAATAAATGGATCTTCAAGAAGAAGACTGACGCTGATGGTAATGTTATCGTCTATAAAGCTCGACTTGTTGCAAAAGGTTTTCGACAAGTTCAAGGGATTGACTACGATGAGACCTTCTCACCAGAAGCGATGCTTAAGTCCGTCCGAATCATGTTAGCAATTGCCGCATTTTATGATTATGAAATTTGGCAAATGGATGTCAAAACTGCATTCCTGAATGGATTTCGGAAGAAGAGTTGTATATGATGCAACCAGAAGGTTTTGTCGATCCAAAGGAGCTAACAAAGTGTGCAAGCTCCAGCGATCCATTTATGGACTGGTGCAAGCTCTCGGAGTTGGAATAAACGCTTTGATAGTGTGATCAAAGTATTTGGTTTTATATGAGACTTTTGGAGAAGCCTGTATTTACAAGAAAGTGAGTGGAGCTCAGAGCATTTCGATATTATATGTGGATGACATATTATTGATCGGAAATGATATAGAATTTCTGGATAGCATAAAGGATACTTGAATAAGAGTTTTCGATGAAAGACCTCGTGAAGCTGCTTACATATTGGGCATTAAGATCTATAGAGATAGATCAAGACGCTTAATAGGACTTTCACAAAGCACATACCTTGATAAAGTTTTGAAAAGTTCAAATGGATCAGGCAAAGAAAGGGTTCTTGCCGGTATTACAAGGTGTGAAGTTGAGTAAGACTCAATGCCCGACCACCGCAGAAGATAGAGAGAAAATGAAAGATGTTCCTATGCTTCAGCCATAGGCTCTATCATGTATGCAATGCTGTGTACCAGACCTGATGTGTGCCTTGCTGTAAGTTTAGCAGGCAGTACCAAAGTAATCCAGAGTGGATCATCGACAGCGGTCAAGAACATCCTTAAGTACTTGAGAAGAACTAAGGATATGTTTCTCATTTATGGCGGTGACAAAGAGCTCGTCAGAACGGTTACGCCGACGCAAGTTTTGACATCGATCCGGACGATTCTAAATCGCAAACCGGATACGATTTACATTAAACGGTGGAGCTGTCGGTTGGTGCAGTTCCAAACAAAGCGCCGCTATGGATCTACATGTGAAGTTGAGTACATAGCTGCTTCGAAGCAGCTAATGAAGGAGTCTGGATGAAGGAGTTCATAACCGATCTAGGTGTTGTACCTAGTGTATCGGGTCCAATGAAAATCTTTTGTGACAATATGGTGCAATTGCCTTGGCAAAGGAATCCAGATTTCACAAGAGAACCAAGCACATCAAAAGACGCTTCAACTCCATCCGGATTTGGTCCAGTGGGAGACATAGAGATATGCAAGATACATACGGATCTGAATGTTGCAGACCTGCTGACTAAGCCTCTTCCACGAGCAAAACATGATCAGCACCAAGACTCCATGGGTGTTAGAATCATTACTTGTGTAATCTAGATTATTGACTCTAGTGCAAGTGGGAGACTGAAGGAAATATGCCCTAGAGGCAATAATAAAGTTATTATTTATTTCCTTATATCATGATAAATGTTTATTATTCATGCTAGAATTGTATTAACCGGAAACATAATACATGTGTGAATACATAAACCTACAGAGTGTCACTAGTATGCCTCTACTTGACTAGCTCGTTAATCAAAGATGGTTATGTTTCCTAACCATGAACAAGGAGTTGTTATTTGATTAACGGGATCACATCATTGGTTGAATGATCTGATTGACATGACCCATTCCATTAGCATAGCACCTGATCGTATAGTTTGTTGCTAGTGCTTTTCTTCATGACTTATACATGTTCCTATGACTATGAGATTATGCAACTCCCGCTTGCCCGAGGAACACTTTTGGTGCTACCAAACGTCACAACGAATCGGGTGATTATAAAGGTACATTACAGGTGTCTCCGAAGGTACATGTTGGGTTGGCATATTTCGAGATTAGGATTTGTCACTCCGATTGTCGGAGAGGTATCTCTGGCCCTCTCGGTAATGCACATCACATAAGCCTTGCAAGCATTGCAACTAAATGTGTTAGTTGTGAGATGATGTATTACGGAACGAGAAAAGAGACTTGCCAAGAACGAGATTGAACTAGGTATTGATACCGACGATCGAATCTCGGGCAAGTAACATACCGATGACAAAGGAACAACGATGTTGTTATGCGGTCTCGACCGATAAAGATCTTCAGAGAATATGTAGGAACCAATATGGGCATCCAGGTCCCGCTATTGGTTATTGACCGAGAGGTGTCTCGGTCATGTCTACATAGTTCTCGAACCCGTAGGGTCCGCACGCTTAACGCTTCGATGACAAGTTATTATGAGTTTTATGATGTTGATGTACCAAGGTTGTTCGAGTCCCGGATGAGATCACGGACATGACGAGGAGTCTCAAATGGTCGAGACATAAAGATTGATATATTGAAGCCTATGTTTGATTCCGAATCACTCCGGTGAAATTGGGAATTTTACCGAGTACCGGGGTTACTGAACCCCCGGGGGTCAATGGGCCTTGATGGGCCTTAGTGGGAAAGAGAAAGGGGCCATATGCTGGCGCAGCCTTCCCCCTTCCCTAGTCCTATTAGGATTAGGAGAAGGGGTGGCGCCTCTCTCCCTCTCCCTTGGTCAAACCCTAGTTGGACTAGGATTTGGGGGAATCCTACCCTAGTAGGAGTAGGACACCCCGCGCGCCTCCCTCCTGGCCGGCCAGCCCCTCCCTTCCCTCCTTTATATACAGGGCAGGGGCACCCCATGACACACAAGTTGATCATTGAGATCGTTCTCAGCTGCAGCGGTGCCCCTTCCACCAAACTACACCTCGAATATACCGCTGCGGAGCTTAGGCGAAGCCCGCGCCGTGGAACATCATCATCGCCACCACGCCGTCGGTCGATTTAAACTCTCCTCAACACTCGGCTGGATCGGAGTTCGAGGGACGCCATCGAGCTGAACGTGCAGAACTCGGAGGTGCCGACGCTCGGTACTTGATCGGTTGGATCGGGAAGAAGTACGACTACTTCCTCTACGCTGCGCCAACGCTTCCGCTGCTGGTCTCACGAGGGTACGAGACAACACTCTCATCTCGTTGCTATGCATCACCATGGTCTTGCGTGATCGTAGGAAAATTTTTGAAATTACTACGTTCCCCTTCACACCCACCACCTACTTTGTAGCCACTGTCGATGATTTACTCGACATGCTCGACTTCGACTCCGAAGACATCGACGGTATGGACGACGATGCTGGAGACGACCAAGAACCAGCGCCTACAGGGCACTGGAAGGCCACCTCGTCATACGACATATACATAGTGGACATCCCAAAAGATGGGAACGGCGATGGAACAACGGAGGATGACCCCTCCAAGAAACAGCCCAAGCGCCGGCATCAGCGGCGCCGCTCTAAATCCCGCCGCAGCAAAAACGGTGATTCCCGCACGGGAGATAATAACACCCCGGACAGTGCCGAAGACAACCTCCTCCAGCAGGATTCAGCACAGGAGGAGGGAGAAGCCAGCCCTCATGATAGAGTGGCAGACAGGGAGGTGGAGGACGATAATTATATGCCTCCCTCCGAAGACGAGGCAAGCCTCGACGACGACGAATTTGTCGTGCCTAAGGATGCCACCGAACAGGAGCGTTCCAAACGCAAGCTTATGGCCACGGCAAGCAGCCTCAAGAAAAAGCAGCAGCAGCTTGGAGCTGACCAAGACTTGCTAGCTGATAGATGGACTGAAGTCCTTGCAGCCGAAGAATACGAACTCGAACGCCCCTCCAAGAGATACCCAAAACGCAGGCTGCTACCCCAATTAGAGGAAGAAGCACCCAAACCTACATCACCAGCGCATGATACAACCGACCGGCCACCCCGTGGCTGCGACAGAGAGGCCTCTAGACCCTCCATTCAAGCCGCACCCCGGCGTCGCTCGAAAAGTACCAAGGCACGGGGAAACGCGCCAGACCTACGAGACATATTGGAGGACAAGGCAAGGCAAACAAGATCGATCTACGGATCGCGTATGGCCTACATTACACGTGATGATAATCGTCACGCCAGATACAACAATTCCGGCCGGGCCGAACATAGTATACAAAGCTCATTTGAGCTGCGTCGTGATATAGCTCAATACAGAGGCGCCGCACACCCACTATGCTTCACAGACAAAGTGATGGATCGGGGACTACCTCCTCCATATCCACATGGCCCACGGTGATGATCTACACGCCATCAAATACCTCCCACTCAAGCTTAAAGGACCAGCTCGGCACTGGCTTAACAGCTTGCCAGCAGAATCAATTGGTTGTTGGGAGGACCTGGAAGCCGCATTCCTTGATAAATTCCAGGGCACATATGTGCGACCACCAGACGCTGATGACCTCAGCCACATAATTCAGCAGCCAGAAGAATCGACCAGACAATTCTGGACACGGTTCCTAACCAAGAAAAATCAAATCGTTGACTGTCCGGATGCAGAGGCCCTCGTAGCCTTCAAACATAACATCTGCGACGAGTGGCTTGCCCGACACCAAGGACAGGAAAAACCGAAATCCATGGCAGCCCTCACAACACTCATGACCCGCTTTTGCGCGGGAGGGGACAGCTGCCTAGCTCGTATTAACAACTTGACCAAAAACCCTGATAGTTCGGATACCAAGGACAGCAATGGCAGGTCACGTCGCAACAAGCACAAGCGCCGCATTAACAGCGATAATGCTGAAGATACGGCAGTCAATGCCTAATTCAGAGGCTCTAAACCCGGTCCGTGGAAAAAGCCGTTCAAAAGAAATACTCAGGGCCCGTCCATGTAACATACCAAATTTTCAATTTGGAATGTTATACATAGGTCATCCATGCATATCATATTTTATAGGATCTTCGTTCCGCAATCCTCGAAATACTAAGCAACTCAAGGACCCTCGGAGAGAGTTGGGCATTTTCCGATTTTTCGTATTTGATTTTATCAAATATTGGAAAACGAGGATTTTTGATTTTAATTATTTTTCTCTACGGAAAATATTTCTTATTAAAATAAATGAGGGGAGATAATATGACTTCTCCAAAACAATTGAAATATTGGAGGAAAAATGTTAAAATCATTATTTGGATTTTATTTGATTTTATTTGGAATTTTATTTGCCCTAGAAAATTTGCATGTTTTAAAAATTGCATTTTAGGGGCCAAGAAAATGTTCTTTCCGTTCTAAATATTTCATTTAGACGGTGAAAATTTGTTTTGGCATTTTTAGATTTTTATTTATTTTTCTAGGATTTTTCTAATTCTCGGCGGAATTTATCTTAAAAAAAACTCACGCAAGACGCTCAGACCTCGACCGGGCCAAGGCCCACCCAGCCTGCCCAGCCGCCGCCTTTCCCTGTCGCCGCCGGCTGTGTCCGATGCAAGGACACCACTGCCGCCGCCGCCTTTGCCCTCCTCCAAGCCGGACCGCCCGATCCTATAAATGCCGCCTCCTCTAATCGCCACCACCGCCGCCGCCCCGGAGCCCGAGCCAGAGCCCGAGCCCCGAGCCGCCGCCGCCACCCCGCCTCGAAGTCGCGCCGCCCACCCGAGTCGCCGCCAGCCGCCGCCGCCGCTCTAGCCGCCGCCGCCGCCTCCCGCCGCCACCCGCCGCCGAGCGAGCTCTGCCGGAGTCTCGCCGGAGCCACCACGTGGTAGCCGCCCCGCCGCCCGGTTTTCCGAAGAAAAACCGTTTCGGGTTTTTTTAGAACCCTAGTTGCGTTTTTTTTATTTTTTTTGTTTTTTTCTTAGATCGGTTTATTTCTTCGGTTTATTTGTTTAGCGAGCGTTCGCTGGTTCGTTCGTTTTAATGAACGCGTTCTTTGTTTATTTTTTTCCAGTTAACGAACGTTCGCTCGTTAAACCGTTCACCGTTTTCTTTTTATTGGATTTATTCCGCGATTTTCCTCATTGCGATTTTTGATCCGATGTTCGATCTAGTATAACTTTTCGCTCGTTTATCGGAATCAGGCGATTCAAGCGCCTGGAGTTTCATCTCGAAACCCTCTTTCCGAATAGCCAACTGAAACCAGCTTTTGCCTCTGTAAAATATGACCCTAGTTCAGATTAGTAAACGGATCTTATTTCTTTCGCCGTTTGAGTTTCGTTGCTCGGTTTGGTTTGATTCTTTTTGCGAACCGGAGTTCTTAAATTGAACTCTCCGGTCAACCTCTTTTAGTAGAGTTTTGCTTGTGCATCTTTGCTTGTTGCTTATGTATGTTATTGTTTGCTTGCGATAGAATTCCCGGAGTGCGAAGCGTGTTACTACGAGTCTCTAGGATTCACGGATTGTCAGCAAGGCAAGTAACACTTTGATCATACTCTTTTCATACCCAGTTTTTATGCATTAGTTTCAATCCTCAAACGTTGCATGATTAGGGTATCTTTAACTTGTGGGTTGGGAAGTAGATATTGAGGTAGAACCTATTGCCCTGTTACTATCAAACCCTTGCACTAGTAGAAAACAGGGCTTTCGTCCAGGCCAGTTTAGCCAATTAGTCTCGGTTCAATCCAGAACCGGGACCAATGGAGCTATTTGCCCCGGTTCGTGAGCCCAGGGGGCCGGCCGGGCCACGTGGGCCATTGGTCCCGGTTCGTCGCACCTTTGGTCGGTTGCAGGGACGAACCGGGACCAATGGTCCTGGCTCCTGGCCCACCACTATTGGTCCCGGTTGGTGGCATGAACTGGGACCAAAGGCTTCCCTTTAGTCCCGGCTCATGCCACCAACCGGGGCTAATGGTGCTGCCTATATATAGCCCTCAAGGCAAGAGCAGAGCACACTGCTCTGCTTTTTTCCGGCCGAGGGGAGAGGGCTTGGTGATGCTCTAGCTCACCTCCTATGCACACAAGGTGTTCGATGGAATGCCCGAGCTACACTACTTAAGGTTTCTCCTCTCCAAGCTCGACCGCTAAGCTCCATTTTCCTCAATATTTATCTAGGTTTAGCGGTCCATCACGCCCCGTCCCCGTCTTCACCGCCGTCGATCACCCACACCGATCTCATCGCCAGCACCACCGTGGTGAGCCTCTTGTTCTTATCTTCTTTCTGAAAGGAAAAATATTATTACTTGTTTGTTTAGATAGATACTTGTATTATTTTCTTACTTTTATTATTGCATCTTATATAGTGCGATGGTTTTGGTATCCGCCCGCCGGCCCTCGGCCCTGTCTATGATTCAATGTGGTATATATTATCTTTTCATAACTATTGGTTCATTTATTGTTTATGAAAATTATGCCACCAACGTGACATAGATTTTATTTATCTAGAAGGTTGTTGAACCGAAATTCCACCCGACCCTATTGTCGAGAGGTTAAATTTAGTTGAAGAAGAAAAAATTTCTTGAAGGAAAAAATAAAAAACTTGAGGAGGAGAAGATGATATTGGAGTTGCATGTTATGGTGTCGCCGATGATCACAAGATCAAGATGGATGCAATGCGCTTGAAGATGAGAAATATTAGAAAATATGCCATTCATACCGAGGCTTGGTATCATTATGCCGTTGGATCAGTTGTTACCTTGGTTGCGATTATGATCGATTTTTTTCGCATTGAAATGTTTTACATAGTTTCAATGTATGGTTTAATTAATTTAGATGCTCGCAGAGCTTTATGTTGTTAGATGAGAACTATGTATGTACTTTGGTTTTATGTGATGATGAACTTCTATTAATTTGGTCACTTAATTATCTATTCATGATGTTCGTAATGATTTTTGACACACTTAATTATATATAATGCACGCAGATGAACCGCAATGGATGTAAAGTGATGTACACACCTCCGAGTTCATTAAGGCGTGCATGATTTTCTCAAGTGGCTGAGGCAAACAAGCAGAATGGTTTTATGTGTTGTCCATGCCCTATATGTGGGAATACGAAGTCTTACTCTGACCGGAAAATCCTTCACACCCACCTGCTTTACAAGGGTTTCATGCCACACTATAATGTTTGGACGAGGCACGGAGAAATAGGGGTTATGATGGAAGACGGCAAGGAAGAAGAGTACGATGACAACTATGTGCCCCCTGAATACGGTGATGCTACTGAACATCAAGATGCACCAGACGATGTGCATGATGGTGCTGGAACGGGCAAAGCTGCTGAAGATCAAGAGGAACCAGATGATGTGCCCGATGATGATGATCTCCGCCGGGTCATTGTCGATGCAAGGACACAATGCGAAAGTCAAAAGGAGAAGCTGAAGTTCGATCGCATGTTAGAGGATCACAAAAAGGGTTGTACCCCAATTGCGAAGATGGCAACACAAAGCTCGGCACCGACTCGAATTGCTGCAGTGGAAGGCAGAGAATGCTGTGCTCGATAAAGGATTTGAGAAGCTACTGAAAATAATGAAGAAGAAGCTTCCAAAGGATAACAAATTGCCCGACAGTACATACGCAGCAAAGAAGGTCGATGCCCTCTAGGATTGGAGGTGGAGAAGATACATGCATGCCCTAATGATTGCATCCTCTACCGTGGTGCCTACAAGGATCTGAACGCATGCCCGGTATGCGGTGCATTGCGTATAAGATCGACGAGATGACCTGTGATGTTGACGGCGAGCCTCCCAGGAAGAGGGTTCCTGCGAAGGTGATGTGGTATGCTCCTATAATACCACGGTTGAAACGTCTGTTCAGAAACGGAGATCATGCCAAGTTGATGCGATGGAAAAGTGAGGACCGTAAGAAAGACGGGAAGTTGAGAGCACCCGCTGACGGGTCGCAGTGGAGAAAAATTGAGAGAAAGTACTGGGATGAGTTTGCAAAGGACCCAAGGAACGCATGGTTTGCTTTAAGCGCGGATGGCATTAATCCTTTCGGGGAGCAGAGCAGCAATCACAGCACCTGGCCTGTGACTCTATGTATGTATAACCTTCCTCCTTGGATGTGCATGAAGCGGAAGTTCATTATGATGCCAGTTCTCATCCAAGGCCCTAAGCAACCCGGCAACGACATTGATGTGTACCTAAGGCCATTAGTTGAAGAACTTTTACAGTTGTGGAATGGAAACGGTGTACGTACGTGGGATGAGCACAAAAAGGAGGAATTTGACCTAAAGGCGTTGTTGTTCGTGACCATCAACGATTGGCCCGCTCTCAAGAACCTTTCGGGACAGACAAACAAGGGATACCACGATG
This sequence comes from Aegilops longissima, assembly GCA_021605205.1. Lineage (NCBI taxonomy): Eukaryota > Viridiplantae > Streptophyta > Magnoliopsida > Poales > Poaceae > Aegilops > Aegilops longissima. The sequence continues at coordinate 551,482 of JAHIAM010006737.1, forward strand.
CACGCACTGTTTACTTGACACCGATAGTATATACCGGGAAGCTGCAGGAAGAATGTGTACTGGCTATCGCCGATTTCTTCCGACCAACCATCAATGTCGAAAGAAAGGCAAGCATTTCAAAGGCGAGGCAGATCACCGAAGAAGCCCGCCATGCGCATCGGTGATCACGCATTTGCTATGGTCAATGATTTACACGTAATCTTTGGAAAGGGTCCCGCGGACTAGCTGTTCCAATGATGCTGAGAATCACGCACCCATGTGGAAGAAGAAATCTGTATTTTGGGACCTACCCTAGTGGAAAGACCTAGAGGTCCGCTCTTCGATCGACGTGATGCACGTGACGAAGAACCTTTGCGTGAACCTGCTAGGCTTCTTGGGCGTGTATGGGAAGACAAAAGATACACCTGAGGCACGAGAGGACCTGCAACGCTATACAAAAAAGAGGGCATGCCTCCGGAGCAGTATGAAGGTCCTGCCAGCTACGCTCTACTTAAAGAAGAGAAAGAAATATTCTTTCAATGCCTGCTCAAGATGAAGGTCCCGACTGGCTTTCGTCAATATAAAGGGAATAATAAATATGCCGAGAAAAGTTCCGAACCTAAAGTCTCATGACTGCCACGTGATTATGACGCAATCGCTTCCGGTTGCATTGAGGGGCTTCTACCGAGCGTCGATTAGCCATTGTGAAGCTATGTGCATTCCTCAATGCAATATCTCGAAGGTGATCGATCCAGAAATCGTATCAATGCTAAGGAGTGATGTGGCGCAATGTCTTGTCGGGCTTTTGAGCTGGTGTTCCCACCATCCTTCTTCAATATCATGACGCACGCCCTAGTTCATCTAGTCGACGAGATTGTCATTCTCGAGGCCCGTATTTCTACACAATATGTACCCTTTGAGAGGTTCATGGGAGTCCTAAAGAAATATGTTTGTAATCGCGCTTAGGCCGAAGGAAGCATCTCCATGGGCCATCAAACAGAGGATGTCATCGGGTTTTGTGTTGACTTCATTCCTGGCCTTAAGAAGATAGGTCTCCCTAAATCGCGGTATGAGGGGAGACTGACTGGAAAAGGCACGCTTGGAAGAGACACGATAATATGCAGGACGGATATTCTTGGTCTCAAGCACACTACAGCTTCTACAGAACTCTACCTTGGTGACCCCGTATGTCGATGAACACAAGAACATCTCACGCCCAAACACCGGAGCAAAGGACGATCGGATTACATGTGAAAACACCCGGAGCAAAGGCGACGATCGGATTACATGTGAACACATCAGGACTTTCAGCAGTTGGTTGGAAACACGTCTCAGAGGTGACAGCACTGTTTTGATGAGCTGTACTTGTTGTCCAAGGGACCATCTTCGACTGTAATGATTTGGAAAGGATACGAGATAAATGGGAATACATTTTACACGATTGACCAAGATGAAAAGAGCACCAACTAAAACAGCGGTGTCCGCTTTGATGCAGCAACCGACAAGGGAAATGACACATATTATGGTTACATAGTAGACATATGGGAACTTGACTACGTAGTAGATTCTAAGGTCCCTTTGTTTAAGTGCAAGTGGGTCAATCTGTCAGGAGGCGGGGTACAGGTAGACCCTAAGTACGGAATGACAAAGTGGATCTGAAAAATCTTGGGTACACTGACGAACCGTTCGTCCTAGCCAATGATGTGGCACAGGTTATCTATGTGAAGGACATGTCTACCAGACCGAGGAAAATAAAAGATAAGGAAGCGAATACATCATACAATGAGCCAAAGCGCCACATAGTTCTTTTTCAGAAAAAGGGACATCCCGGGAGTGGTGGGCAAGACAGACATGTCTCAAGAGTATGAAAAGTTTCATGAAATTCCCCCTTCAAAGTCAAGGCTGACCCAAGCATCCTGATAAACGATGAAGATATCCATGGTTACGGCGCAATAAGCAAACGACACAAGCGAAGAAAAAGTGAAGACTTTCTCCGCAACTATTATGATGATACCATGCCAACTTTGTAACAGAGCAGTATGATACCATTGTCCGCTTTGTACATGCACATGCTATGCCAACTTTTTCAGAGTTCATTTGAAAACTATGAATTTGAAAATCTCGCCAACCAAGGGCGCCACACCCGCTTATAAGCCCGCCCTCTACACACCGCTTTGTTGTAAGCAGAAACAAAATAAAATAAATAAAGCAACAAAGAAAACAAAAAAGTGTTATCAAATTTGAAAACTAATGGCACTAACAAAAAGTTTATAATTTTTCTAAAACTAAAAGCAAAAAGAATTAAAAATAAAGAAAAAACAACAAAAAATAAATAATGCAGAAAACAGAACAAAAACTGAAAAAAAATAAAATAGCAACAATAATTATTTTGTTGTAAGTAGAAACAAAATAAAATAAATAAAGCAACAAAGAAAACAAAAAAGAGTTTTCAAATTTGAAAACTAATGGCACTAACAGAAAGTTTATAATTTTCTAAAACTAAAAGCAAAAAGAATTAAAAATAAAGAAAAAAACAACAAAAACTAAATAATGCAGAAAAAAATGTAACAAAAAACGAAAAATAGCAACAATAAGTATTTTGTTGTAAGTAGAAACAAAATAAAATAAATAAAGCAACAAAGAAAATAAAAAATAGTTTTCAAATTTGAAAACTAATGGCACTAACAGAAAGTTTATAATTTTTCTAAAACTAACAGAAAAAAAATTAAAAAATAAAGCAAAAAACAACAAAAAATAAATAATAATGCAGAAAACAAAACAAAAAAACTGGAAACAAATAGTGCCGCCTACTGGGCCCCCACGGCCTGAATACGACTAGAAACCCTACATGGGCCAGGATTCAGGCCCGCAGGAAGCCAAGTAGGCCCACAGGGACATAGCTAGTGACAGATTAGGCCCGAAGGCCTGCAGTTGATAGGAGCTCGAGAGGGTGGGCGCAGCAGCGGTTATAAACCACTCTCGAGCTCTCTCAACTAGCGAGGTGGGACTAAACTTTGGGCGCTGAGGCAGCACAGGCCTTTGGTCCCGGTTGGTGGCACCAACCGGGACTAAAGGGGTTTAGTCCGGTTGGTGCCACGACCGGGACTAATGCCCCTTTAGTCCCGGTTGGTGCCACCAACCGACCAAAGGTCGCTTGGTCCGGTTGGTGGCACCAACCGGGACTAAAGGTGGGCATTAGTCTCGGTCGTGGCACGAACCGACCAAAGCCTTTATATATAAGCAAAGACTTGGTGTTTTTTCAGATTTCATCGCCAGTTTCGCCCGACGACGCCGCCAGTTGCCCGAGTCGCCTCGACGACGCCGTCAGCTGCCGGTTGCTGTCGCCATCGCCATCGCCTCGCGCCCTGCCCGTGCTCGCCCGTCGCCGCCTCGCCCCTGCCCTGCTCGCCTGTCGCCCTGCCCTTGCCCCGTCCGCCCCTGCCGGGCGCCCACGCCGCCCGCCATCGCCTCGAGCTCCCCTCACGGGCTCGCCGTCGCGCCGCGCCTCGTCGCCGCCGCCTCGCCCCCCTGCCCGTCCGCCCGCGTGCAGCGCCCTCGCCTGCCCAGCACTGTGAGAGCCGCCCGGCTCTTTTAATGTTTAAGCTCTTTTTTTATTTTTATGCTTTGTTTTTTATGTTTTAATTTTTTGTTCATATGTGATGTATATGTGTATGTGGCTATAATGTATATGTGTATGTGAACAATGCAAAAGATAGTTTTTAGAAAAATTAGTATTTTTTTCTGTTCATAGATTTTTTGGTGATATTAATTATTGTAAATATGCAAATGTTTGTATATTCATATGAACAATGAATTAGGCAATACTACTTCATGTATTTTTAAGAAGGAAGAAGAAGAAAAAGAATGAGAGGAAAAAGGAAATAAGAAGAGGAAGAAAGGAGAAGAAGAGGGGAGAGGAAGAAGAGGAGAAATAAATAAGAAGAAGAAAAAAGAAGAAAAAGAAGAGGAGAAGAAGAAAGGAATAGAGGAGAAGAAGAAAAAATAGAAAAAAAATTCTATTTTTTCTTCTTCTCCTCTATTCTTTTCTACTTCTCCTCTTTTTTTTTTCTTCTGTTTCTTCTTCTTCTTCCTTCTTCCTTCTTCCTCTTTTCTTCCTTTTTCCTTATTTTCCTTTATCGAGGGATAAGAAGAAAAAGAAGAGGAGAAGAAGAAAGAAAGGAATAGAGGAGAAAGAAGAAACTTTGACACGACGGGGGGTACCGATACCCCCTCCCCGATAACATTATTTTCCCATGTATATGTATGTTGCGTCGTTGTCGATATAACGAGGGTGTCGAGGATCGCCGAGGGGTCGAGGGTCGGGAACTAGGGTAGAGGGTCGAGGGTCGTTAAGGGGTCAAGGGTCGAAGGTTTCAGGGTCGAGGGTCGTTAAGGGTTCAAGGGTCGAAGGTTTCAGGGTCGAGGGTTCCTATAGTGTCAATGTATTGAAGAAATCCATGGCTTCATCATTAGCCGGAAGTAACCATGGCATGATGGTACGAAGTCCTCCAAAGTTATTCTGGAATGGAGTCCCGGATAGGATAATTTGCCTTTTTGTACGAATCTCAGCAAAGGCCTTTCAAATAACGATATTCGGAAGGTTCTTGCTGAACTTTGTACCAAAAAGCGAATTATCCTATCTCGGGACTCTGCTCCAAAATAACTTTGAGAGCTTCGCACCATCATGCACCTGTTACTTTTACCTAATGATGAAGACATGGTTTTGTTGAATCCTTTGACACTACGCAACCTCCCGACCCTCGGCGATCCTCGACCCTTGACCTCGACCGCTCGGCGATCCACGACCCTCTACCCTCATCAGGGCATCGATGCCCACGCCACTTGTGGGACATAGATGTAGTGTTCAACACCCCCCCTCCCGATAGCTTCAACACGTTGGGGGGTCGATATTACCCTCCTAGCTTGAAGCGTTCTCGAGGCCACCCCTAACCCTTGAAGCGTTGTCGAGGCCACCCCAAACCCTAGAGAAGCAGCGCCGAGGCCACTAATATGATTCCTTATTGTGATTAGCTAGCTAGTTCTATGTTTGCCACTAATATATCCATATCTGTCATGTTTGAATAATAATTGCCATGTTGTAAATATTTGTAGAAACTATGGACACCCCCGAGACGAAGCACAAGAAGCGTTGTTGAGGGACATAATCGCACAAGGAAGTGATGTCGCCTCGCTCGTTGATGTTTCTCAACGACAACGATGGTCTGGAAGGAGAGGGTGAAGAAGCAGCTGGCTATGATTTACATGGCTCCGATGACCCAATGCGGTGCAAGAAGGAGAGGGTGAAGAAGTAGACCGTGAGGACGGCTCGGTGATCACCAAACCGAGTCCGCCAGGTATATATATTAGTTAAGCCTGTGCTGACTAGCTCTCGCCTTTGTTTTGGTATGTACACATATTAATTAACTCTCGTCTTTGTTCTTTTTTCTAGCCCTCCGGATCGAGCACAACTTCGGCAAAGAGACGAGGCCTGAAGAAAAAGTTGAGCTCGGATGAAAAGTTTGAGATCATACAAATCGCGTGTGACGGCCAACCGATTGAACCCTACCGGACAAAGAAGGCATTTGTTGCTCAGTGGGGGGTTCTGGTTAGGGACAAGATCCCGATCAGCATCCACCAATGGTATAAGCCTAAGAACGAAGACCCTGAGGTGTCTTGTGTCAATGATATGCAGAAAAATGATCTTTGGACTGAGCTGAAGTCAAATTTTACCCTACCGCTAGAGGATGATCCGGAGAAGCCAGTAATAGAGCCATTAATCAAGTCTTTCGCTCTTAAGAAGATGGCAGGACTATTCAGGAATTGGAAGAAAGAAATCAATACGTATGTCGAAAAAAATGAGACACCAGAATTCAAGGGCAAATATGAGAAGATCGAGATGATCGCCCGCATTTGTGGCCTACAAGACATCGGAAAAGAGTAAAAGATGTCGGCGACAAACAAGAGAAATGCTGCGAAGAAGAAGCTTCACCATCGACGGGGTCAGGTGGCTACTCAGAGTCTGCCTTAGTGGGCTAAGGCTGAGAATGATCTGCTTGATAAAGGGATCGAACCGAGACAATGAACTGGCCAGACCGCTGCGGACTTGGTTCTTCGGGCGGCGGATCCTTGGACCCTATAACAGGGAAGTGCATTTGGACGGACGAACAATTGGACATACCAGTCAAGAGGCTTCAGCAATATATCAAGCAGCGCAGCAAGGGAAGTTCGCTCTGCAGGAGAATGACGAGCTCACAATGGCCCTCGAATCTCGAGCACTCGGACGGACACGAGGCACGCCAGCTCCGCTTCGTGGAAGGCTGGATTTCCGGACGCAGGGGGTTACAAAACCCATGAGAGGAGGAAGAAACTGGAGCAGAGCCAAATGCAGGCGCTGCACGAAAGGGTAATGGGGCTAGAGGAACGAGAAGAGGAACGAGAAGCAGCAGATCGCAGCAAACGACCCGCCAAGCTTCCTCGGTTACCCCGCCATCTCAGCGGAGAAGCAGCGTGGCTTCCACCGAGCTGCTTCAGCCAGAGCAGCATGCCTTGACGGCTCCTGCCAGCTATCCCGTGGATGCTATCACGGATGCTGAAAATTGCCACCTTATGGCGCAATGGAGCAATTTGAAGGTCAAGGCGGCTGTTGGCTCTGCTTATCCTACTAAACCCGACTAAACTTTTCACCGCCGCCGATTCCGAAGGATATGCTAAGGTGGTGGTCGATGAAATAACGGAGGATTTGAGGACCTCCGCTTGACGACACTACCGTGAAGGGAGTATCGGCTGGGTTCTCGCTCAAGACTCCATGCCTATGGCGGAAGGATCTCATCAACCTTCCGAACTGGACGCCCACCTCCTCCTCCTCCTCCCGCGAGTCAGGCACTCCGCCTCCTCAACCGCCTCCTCCTCCCGCGAGTGACGATCAGGCACTCGGCCGGCTCCTTCTCCGGCGTGGCGGCACTCCGCCTCCTTCTCCGCCTGCACCGCGCGCCCGAGCAGCCAGCCTCCTCCTTCTCCGCCTCGTCGGCAAGGGCGGAAGAGACCCGCCGCCGCTCCGGCTGCTCCGGCGCGTCGTAGTCCTTCTCCTCCGCCTCGTAAGCAAGGAAAGAAGACATCCGCTTCGCCTGCTCTGCCGGCGCGTAGCAAGACAGCCAAAGGCGGAGGAGATACAGATTCAGTCCTTCTCTCAAGACTCGGAGAAGTTACCGCACGAGAGGAGCGAGGAGGAAAACGCGAAGATCGCATGCATCAAGTGGATGACTGGTTTCAAGGGTTGAAAGCAAAGAGACATCCACCTCCGGAGGAGAAGGTAGATCCGTGAAAGCGAACCGCACTCTGGCTGCCCTGACAAAACCACCCAAGTCTCTGCCGAAAGGCAACTATGAGCGCATTATTGGAAAGGCATTTGCCGAAGCGGAGAGGTCGGGAAGTACTGCCAGTGATCAAAGGATGAAAGAACGACGAGCTGGGAAACAAATTGCCCAGCTCGGCGAACAAGCCGGGCAATCGTGCCCCCGCCAAGGTGCCTGCTAGCGACATCGTCGATCCGAGGATGGTGCTGGTTATGGCAGTCCTGCAGATTACCTGCCTGACGATGTACATTATGATTTCTTGGAGGTGCAGATACAAAGATACGAGTACGGAAGCCTCTCGTCAAAGATGAAAGTTCTCTATCAACGATGATGCTAAGATTGCATGATTGGTACATCAAAACCTGCAAAGAGTCCGAGGGAGGAGTACTTTGTATGTGAGAGTTAAAGGAGCATGACCTCCTTGGAATTGAACTGTTGCCTATTCCATTTGAGGAGTTCTATCAGTTTTCAATCAATTGGCCCTCGATAAAGCAACGGTCACCTGCTACTGTCTGTAAGTAGTACTACTTCTGTCATTAAGTCTCTATATAACTCAGCCCTTTCATTGCATGTATTTATAATTATCCTCACTATATTATGCAGATTGAAGATCGCCGAATTGAAGAAAAGACAAGTGGGTGATATTGGGTTCATTAACACATATCTCATAGATGCAACTGAGGTTAAATTTCGTGCCGATAATACCGAGGCCAACTTGCTACAATCGTTGGTAATAAATGAACACAAAGATATAATACTCTTTCCTTACAGCTTCAAGTGAGTGTTATTGTCTTGTGGCATATTCGGTTTCCTTATTATTCCAAGTTATAGTAATGTAATATTGATGAGTTATGCATGTGTGCGCAGCTACCACTATATTCTCCTAGAGATTAAGCTTGAGAAGGGAGTAGTAACTGTCTTAGACTCCAAGCGAAAAGATCCCAAGGAGTATGCGGACATGACTGAAATGCTCGAGAAGTAAGTTAAATCGATCATTATCCACCATACCAGCAACTTTGTTCATTTCTGATATCAAGTAATTGTTTTCTTTGTATGGCAGGGCTTGGAGAAAATTCACCAAAAAGCTCCGGACTACCAAGAAGCTGCAATTTAGACACCAAAGTAAGTACTATATAGTAGCATATTCCGTGCATCTCCTAGTGATTCAAGCGCTAGTTTCATCAATACCATTTAGCATGCTTGCTAATTATCAGTTTGATTGACATCGTTTCTTGTAAAGTGGTTGTGGCAGGAACAAGGGAATGATTTCTGTGGATACTACGCTTATGAGTCCATCCGCCACACCACCTGTGAGAGGGCTACTCCGACAAACAATATGAAGTGCGTAAATAAAAATATTCACAATTTTATTTTATTACCATCATTTGTGTTGAGTTTCATTCATTCATTCATATATATATATATATATATATATATATATATATATGTATTGACCCCTTTCTTAAAATTAGTTGTTTCGGAAGCGGGATGAACTCCTAGCACCAGATCGCATGCGAGCAATTCAAGAGGAATTGGCGGCATTCTTTCTTGACCACGTGATCGCTGAAGACGGAGAATACTATGCGGACCACGCGTCCGTATTGTAAAAGATAATTATTGTATATATGTAGCCGGTAGTGTCGGATAGATATACGAGAACTTGTTGTTCGACCAATCTCTCGGAGAAGGAGAGGTGGTCGATATCACTTCTCTCTGTATGCATATATGTTCATGACGATCTTCTGTTTGCTTAATTACTAGCTAGCTAGCGTGTCTAGCTAGTCCTCTCTATACGTATGTATAGTACGAAGCGCCGACCAAGCACGGACAAAAGAGAGGAAACTTTTTCTATTAATTAGCTAGCTATAGCACAATATATGAAACACCTAAATTAACCCCCAAAACAACCCAACCCCCCCTTTCAAAAAAAAACAAAACCACAGCCATAGAAATGCTTGTGACGTGGATGTTTATTGGTCCCGGTTGGTGCCACCAACCGGGACCAAAGGCCCTTCTGCCTGGGCTCAGCGGACAGGTTGACGTGGAGGCCCATTAGTCCCGGTTCTGGATTGAACGGGACTAAAGGGCCAGGGTATTAGTATCGACCCTTTAGTCCCGGTTCATGAACCGGGACTAAAGGCCCTCACCAACCGGGTCAATAGGCCCCTTTTCTACTAGTGTTGGGAGTTACTTCTACGCTTGCTTGTTATTGCTATGCTATGCTCGTAGACGTGGTTTGGATTTGAGTGTATTCCATGATAGATGTGAGATTATTAATTAATGGTTCAACTTAAGGTGGCAACTTTAATACACATCTGGGTGGATTGAGGCACCTGGGGAACCCAGTGTTGTCTGTTTTATTTTTGGAAATCCCGGGGTACCCGTGTGATCTTCCTACGGACCGCCACCCAGGCTCAAAGGGAACTAAGATTACTCATGCTAGAAACTTCCGTGTGCAGCCACAAGCTATTATGGGCTCTAGCATAGTTGAGTAAGTTACGTGAAGCTCTTGAAGAGGTAGATCAGCAGGTAGTGGGTTTTGTAGGTTTGGTATGGTCTACCCGGAGTAGAGAGTTAATGTTTCTGAAAGACTGTGTCTCGGTCATCCGTTTCTCAAACACCATGTAGTGCGAGAAATCAACGGAGGCGATCGAGTCTTGTGGGGAAAAGTGCGCAAACCTCTGCAGAGTGTACAATCTAATCATGGTTAGCCGTGTCCCTGGTTATGGACAATTCTGAGTATCTAGTACTTGAGTATTCACATGTATCTCATCACTCTATATTAATATTGCTGGGATGCTAATTTCTTTAATTGGGATTGAGTTGGGGTTATACCTTCTCAATGATGTTTCAACCACCATGATAGTTAAATTAAAATATATTCCTTTGTTGTAGGGTAAAATTGGCTTTTCACAAAAACTATAACCATAGAGCTTTCCACCAGCCATATATGCATGTAGTGATAGCATTATTCTGTTCCTGTTCTACTGTGTGATATTGCGAGCATATTCCATGTGCTGACCCGTTCTCGGGATGCAACGTATTATGTTGCAGCTTTATAGACGAGGAGTAAGGATCGTTAGGTCGTTGCCGTGCAGCTCAGCTATGCCGTTGGAGTTGATGGACTCACTTTATGTTCCAAGCCTTCCGCTGTTATCGCATTAGGTGGCCTTAAGCCATATTATTGTAATAAGTTCACTCTTGAGACATTCGTTGTAATAAGTGTGTGATTTGCTACTCTGTTATAAATCCTTCGAGTACTGTGTGTGTCAGCATTACTGATCCAGGGATGACACTGAAACACAGAGACTTGACCATCTGAGGTCTGGTCGCTACAGTCCAATCTGGACCGAATACTCGATCGCTCGTGCCAAATACATGGCACCCCCGAAAAACCAGCCAACCACACCAACAGGGATTGTTAGGTCTTCAAACAGGCAGGCAAGTTAAATGCCGAATTCAATGACAAGGGGCTGCATAGCGATGACGAGGAGGAGCCCCGGTCGCTGAACAATAGAGGACAGAAGGGCTTCCCCCCACAAGTGCGGACGGTGAACATGATATACGCAACCCACATACCCAAAAGGGAGCGGAAGCGTGCACTAAGGGACGTATATGCGATGGAGCCAGTCGCCCCAAAGTTCAACCCATGGTCCTCCTGCCCGATCACCTTTGATCGAAGGGACCACCCCACTAGCATCCGCCACGGCGGATTCGCCGCATTGGTTCTTGACCCAATCATCGACGGATTTCACCTCACTAGAGTCCTGATGGACGGCGGTAGCAGCCTGAACCTGCTCTATCAGGATACAGTGCGCAAAATGGGCATAGACCCCTCAAGGATTAAACCCACAAAGATGACCTTTAAAGGCGTCATACCGGGTGTAGAGGCCAATTGTACAGGCTCAGTTACACTCGAAGTGGTCTTCGGATCCCCAGATAACTTCCGAAGCGAAGAGTTAATCTTCGACATAGTCCCGTTCCGCAGCGGCTATCACGCACTGCTTGGACGAACCGCATTTGCAATGTTCAATGCGGCACCGCACTACGCATACCTCAAGCTCAAGATGCCAGGCCCACGAGGAGTAATCACGGCCAATGGAAACACCGAACGCTCTCTCCGAACAGAGGAGCATACGGCGGCCCTCGCGGCGGAGGTGCAAAGCAACCTCTCACAGCAATTCTCGAGTCTGGCTACTAAACGTCCGGACACCGTCAAGCGCGCCTGGATTAATCTACAACAAGACCGCCTGGCACGATCCGAGCACGCGTAGCAATCCGTCCCCAACCCCAGCCCTCGCGAAATTGCGAAACCAGTACTACGCGTACATAACTACGCTCTGGAGATACCATGGGCATAAGGGGAGGGGCACGACCACGGCACGCCCAGAATGCGGCTCAACCGCACCAGGGGCTCCCGATTGTGTCATTCTTTTTCTTTCTTCTTTTCTCTTACTTTCAGGACTCCGTTTTTCAGAAGCCCTGTCCGGCTCTAGAATTGCCGAACTCACGATGCAACAGCCAGGGAAGCAGAAAGCTACGTCGAGTGTCCAGGTGGTCTCTACTACGAGCATTATACCTGTTTTACATACCATCCCGCAGCTTACCCCTGGAGGGGGACATGTCAAATAGTCCCATCCCTTGCTTATCGCACTATTTGTATCATTCCGCTTTCATTGCAGTACCTTTTTGAATAAACAATACATAGCTTTTGCCTTTTATTGCACTCCTTTCATTATCTATATATATATGTTCATTCATGACACGTTGCACCCGTACACTTTGGTACGGCCAATACACCAGGGGCTTAAGTACCCCAAAAATACGGTGTGATAAGTCCGAACACTTTCACAAGTGCGGCACACCGAACTTATAGCTAAGGATGGCAATGGATCGGGTTCGACCCGGGTTGAACAATATCAAATCCATATCTGAATCCACGAGGATGTTCTTTGCCCATACATGAATATACCCACGGGCTAAAAATTGTATCCATGTCCAAACCCGATGGATATCCATAACCCATGGATATCCATCTGGTCGCATCAAAACGTGTATACATAATACCTTGAAATATCCCATAACATAGCATAACGTTCACATAAAGACTCAGATTCTCGAAAAATGGCATTGCACAACTGCACAATATCAAATAAATTTTCAAATGCTCACTAAATGACATTAGAGAAGTGCGCTACATAAAGTAATCTCTCAAATTATCATAGAATGACATAGTAGAACATCAAATAAGCATAAGTACGAAATTCCAGCCTTAGTTCCTTACAGAATGATATATATAGGAATAGCAACATAATTTCTCAGGCATGGTTTATTAGAAAATGACATAGGAATAGCCAACATAATATCTCAACCTTAGTTTCTAACAGCCAGAAGACATAAGGACATCACAATCTCATTACAAATGGAGGTATTCTTCTAGGCATCATCTTCTTTCTTCGCCGCATGACAATCCGAGTTATGATAGGCTCGGACATATCCATCATGTGAACGATCATAAGAACAATAAGTAAAATCATGGAAATAAACAACCAATATTGTATCATGTAAAAATCAACAATAACAAGTTCAATATGTTACCATAGTTTATCCTCATCATCAAGAGCACTTTGAAATGCCGCAAAGAGACTGGACTTGCTATCCCCTGAAGCAAGATTTAAGTGATGAAGGAACACTCAGTAACAAATTAACTATTGTGTAATATAAATTGGATGAAAGAAAAAACTCTTCAGTTTCAGTTAAAGTGAAACTAGGTATGTAATGTATGAATTCTACAGATTCTGTACCTAAATTACAATTTTTTACAACCAAAGTAACTAATAACTAAAGCCACGGACTATAACATCTTTACTGCACCTGACATGATTGAGCACATGCTTTATTTGAAAAAAATCTCTTGCCGAACTGTACAAATTAGGTTCCTAAATTACAATTTTTATAACCCAAAATACTAATAACTAAAGCCACAAACTGTGAGCTCTTTTCTTCTATACATGTCTTTTCTCTTGCCACGAACTAACAAACAGAAATTGACCACTACAAATCTACAGTATTGGTCTCTACTCCAATCACTAATAAAAAGTCACGAACAAGCATGTCATACACATCCACGCACAAGAACGCTAGACGTACATGAGCAGGAACAAAAAAAACTTACCCTGACGGTTGGTTGTTTGGCGTGGTCGTCGTGTCGACGACGCGGTCCTGCTCCTCGTCGTGGTCTGTGCCCGCCTTGCTGCATGTTTGTGCCGCCATAATCCTGGTCTTGCGCACCGCCGCACGCTGCATCATCGTTCTCCACCTCTATGTCGCATGTGCGAACTGGTGGTATGCTGCGTTCTTGGAAAAGCTGAGATGGAGGAGTTGGGGGACCTATGGAGATGGAGTCGGCCAGCCACCTGCGCGTGGAGTTGGCTGCTACAGTGCGGCCACGTGTGGACGGCAGCATCGGCTATATCTAGGTCCGCAGGAGTAAGAGTCGAGGAGACAAAAAGATCCTTAATGGCGATTGACGAGTCGTTTACCAAGGAGATGAGAACGGGAAGGAGCGGTGGAGTAATTACTCAATGGGGATTAAGGAAACTAGTCATCAACCCGTGCATCTGCACGGGCTAGCACTTTTAATATTGATACTCCTTCCTTGTCTGTTTAGAGGGCATATCTGAAAGATTAAAGAAATTCCTATATAAACCTGGTTGTCTTGGAATATGAAAATATGGCTATGCCCTCCCTTGTTCAGATCGTTTGTTAGGAACAGTAAGATGCATTACAAACTCTAACTGGATTTAAATTTATAAAAAGAATTATGGAGGTGCAAGATTGACATGAATTTTGTCCGATCACAGGGATACCTTTTGTTTTCAAATATAATGGAAAATTTTAATATTTCTAATGTTGTCTCTTGCATTTGCTATTATGTAGGAAATCCATAACATAGTAGTACTACAGAGTATATATCGGAAGAACTATGTGATGTACTACTCATTACTGTGGACACTGATCGGCAACCCCATGTGTTTTATCTGCACAAACAAACTCCGCCAATGTAAAGTAATTCATAAATTAAGTGGCCTACCATGTGCAATTCAAGAAATAAAAATTATAGTCCGATTTTCTAATTCCTCAAAATTAATTTTATTCATTAATATAAAATAATGAAAAAACATCTAACTTACTTCTAATCCGACTTCCTGGCTCTTCATCTCATGTATTATAACAATTAGTCTCGAATCTTGACTCGATGCAAGTATTTCCTAGCCGCGCGCAGCCGGTGTCATCTAGACGCCAATCTCGACCACCTCCACGCACCGTCGGCCATTGGTAGGAGAGCAGATCCAAAGGAGAATAGGATGCAACCACTATATAGAGGAGTCTACCGAAGAATATTTGATTGATAGAGGCTTATTTTTATTTCACACGCAATCAGCCAGATTGTGGATTTTCTTTTGACCATTTATCCTTATAGTTTTTAACCCTTAGTTTGTGGGAACGGGTAAAGGCTTACCGTCTTTTAATCGTAGGGATTTCTAATTTTTGTTTTTAAGTGATACTTCTTTTTTCTGTAACGTTGCACTGGACGTGTTAGATGTGTTTTTGTACCAGAAGTGATAATGTGTGCCACGCGATTTTTCCTTCTATGCGGGTCGTAAATTCTACAATAGAACGGATTAACTATTTTTTATTTTTCTACACATATTAATTATTTTTGATGTTGTGGATTAATGAGAGGTCATGTAATTTTTAAATGAAGATTCCTTCTTACTTTGTGAGAACTGGTAGACGCTTTCCTTGTATTTTACGTGATGCTTTCCTTTTCATGTACGTTAGGCTTGCTTTGTCTTTTTTTTTCCACTTACGTTGGACATGGACATGCTAGCTTTTTGTTTTTGAACATATGGACGTGCTAGCTAGATGCGTCTTCGCGTAGGACTTCTTTTTACGTCAGGCTTGCCTTTTTTTTTGAGAATCACGTGAGTCTTTCCTTGTACTCCTATTTTGTTCGTGAGGCTTTTTTTAACTAACGTTGGACTTGAACGTGCCAGAGGCATTTTTCCTTAGGACGGCATCATCTGCATTACGGTAGTTTTCCTTTTATCCTGATCGTAAATTTTACGATCTAACGGTTTAATTAATTTTGATGATGTGGATTAATTAGACGTCATGAAAGGTGCCTCTAATTAGTAAATATAAGAATTCCTTCATTTTGTTTGTAATATAATAAAGAAAAGTGACAGGGTATACACTTGCGTGTCCGGTTCGGGTATATCCATGGGTATAAACTTATACCCATGCCCTATCAATGATTAGTCTGGTCGGGTTCGGACGCTGTCCATGGGTATACAATTATATCCAAACCTTGTCCATTCGGGTAGGGTTTCCGCGGATATCCGTGTCCATGGATTAAATTTCCATCTCTACTTATAGCATTATATGCATCGGCTCCGAATCATGTCTTGGGTCAATAGTTGGGTTTGCCTGGCTCCCATGTTTTTGTACCTTACGTTCCGTTATATCGGCTAAGGTAGCGCTGGAAGAACCACTGTGATTGTGCCCCGGTTGAGCTGGGTTGAGCACCTCAGTGGAGAAAGCTAAAACTGACCGTCATGATAGGGCGAGAGCCGGTCGCTGTTCGAGAGGTTTTTTCGGGTCCCTAAAGACTTATGCCGCTTAGAGCGAGGAGTCGGCATTGTCCGGCCAAAGCGTTGATAGCGCCCCGAACTCAGTCTTCCGAGTACTAGGGGCTTCGCCAAAATTTAAAATTATAGAATTCTATGGCTAAGTGAGAGTGTTCAAGCACTATAGTCCGGTTGCCTTGTTCGTTATGCTGAGCGCCTCAAGGACCCAAGAATGGGAACAAGAGCGCTCAAGTTTATCCCGAACACCCCAGCACTCGTGGCATGGGGGCTGAAGCCAACGACTTGCCATCTCTCAAATTTGATAAACGGCCGCACAGAAGGTAATATTTTAAATTCACAAGCGTTGCTTAGCACATATGAACAAGTTTTCAGCGTACAGGATAACAAATGCCAGTCTATTAAAAAATTACATGTTTGGAGCATTCATCCGCTATAAGGCGGGCACCCTTCAGGACGCCCTCATAGTACATTTCGGGCTTGCGATGCTCCTTGCCCTTCGGTGGCCCGTCCGTCACAAGCTTCTCAACATCCATCTTGCCCCAGTGCACTTTAGCACGGGCAAGGGCCCGACGGGCACCTTCAATGCAGACGGAGCGCTTGATGACTTCAATCCATGGACAGGTGTCCACCAGCCGCCGCACTAGCCCGAAGTAGCTCCCAGGCATGGCTTCCAATGGCCACAGCCGAATTATGAGGCCCTTCATGGCCTGTTCGGCCACCTTGTGGAGCTCGACCAGCTTCTTCAGCTGGTCGCTCAGGCACGGATGTTCGGCCTCAAAGATATCTGAGACCAGAACACCTTTTCCGTCGAGCTCCACTCCTTGGCGCGGTAGAACGCGGCAGCATCAGACACACTACGGGGCAGATCTGCGAATGCTCCTGAAGAGCTCCGGATTCGGGTAAGTAATAGATAATTCACTTTCCAAACTCCTTTGCATAAAGAATGCCTTACCCGCCGCTATCTTCTTTAATGATTCAATTTCCTGGAGGGCTTTTTGGGCTTCGGCGTTAGCGGCTTTGGCACTCTCAAGAGCCGAGGCGAGCTCGGACTCTCGAGTCTTCGAGTCACGCTCCAAACTCTCGTGTTTTTCCATGAGAGCCTGGAGCTCTTGCCGCACCTCCGCCACCCGCACCTCCTGCTTCTCTTGCTCGGTGCGCTCCGCGGCCGCTTTGCTTTCGGCCGTGAACACCGCTTCCTTCAGGGTCGCCACCTCGTTCGTGGCCCCTACAATACCCACGTTAGTCCTGTCATTTTTGCAACCAAATCCTTTCTATAAGGTATTACTTTAATAAGGTATTACTTACCTTTCTTGTCCTCGAGCTGCTTCTTGGCAAGGCCGAGCTTGTTCTCGGACCGCTAGAGGCTCTGCTTCAATGCATTGACCTCCGCAGTCAGTGCGGCAGAGGTCAGCAGCGCAGCCTGCATTCCCATATTGACATACTTATGTTAGACTCATGCGTATATCTTTTTAGATCCTCAGTCCGGCTTTTCTTTCCGAACACCGAACTAAGCATCAGGGGATACTGTCTATGCGGTAATATTTTTACATATTCTAAACTTACCTCCAAGCCTGTTAGAAAGCTGGTACAGGCTTTAGTCACCCCGCTCTTGGCGGACTGAACTTTCTGCATCACCACACTCATAACAGTGCGGTGCTCCTCGTTGATGGAGGCGCTGTTAAGCGCCTCCAGCAAGCTATCCGGTGCCTCCGGATGGACGGAGGTCACCGGCGCCGCAGTCTTGCCCTTCTTACAAAGGGCCGCTTGCGGACTTCGAACCATCGAAGGTTCGATGACGGAGTCCGGCACATGGCCGAACATAGAACCCTCCGGGGTTTCGCCCCCTTTGCGCCCGGAGTCCGGGAGGTCGCCTTGCGGCGCCTCCAGGACCACCTCCTCCTGGTTGGGCCCCTTTTGGGACTCCACCGCGGTGTCGTCTGCGTCACGAGGAGAGGAGGCGGTCCGAAGTGAAGTGCTATTCACATCCGACGAATCCAGGGAGCCGCTCGACGAAGCGGCGAGCTCATCCTTGGGCGGGCTACGTGGTTATATTCGACGTTAGAAGACACTATGCGACAAATAAAAAGTCATGAGCTATTCCGGAGCCCGGACACTTACGATCTCACCAGGGGCTTGGCCCTTGGTGGCCACTCCTCCTCGTCGTTGTCGACGTTGGTGGAGAAGTCCGGAGGAAGGGTCCTTATTTATTGGACCCTCCGGCCTCCCCAGTCGGGGCAGCCTTCCTTTTCTTATCTCCCCCCGCTGGGGGAGAGGCTTCTTTTTCCTCCTCCTCGTCCTCATGGGAGGTTTCTGCCTCAGAGTCGTCGGACGATGAGTCCGACAGCACCTGGCGCCGGGAGCTCCTTCGAGTTCCCATGGCCTTCTTCTTGGCCTTCTTCTCCGGAACCACGTGAGGTGCCGGAGCCAGCAGCCCCGTCAATCGGTCATCTGCTGGGTCTTCTAGCAAGGGGGCCGGACAGCCAATCTGTCCAGACGTCTTCAGCCAGTCCTGTCAAAGGTTAGGGAGTTTTAGATCCCGTATAGAGTCAAACTGTGAAAAAAGAGTCCCATAAAGGGTAAAATAACTTACCTCGCTGGCTTGACGATGCGAGCTGAATCCACAATCTTTGGTAGCGGATGCGGGAGCTTCGGCACCCTTGAACAGCACCTCCCAGGCATCTTCGTACGTAGTGTCGAAGAGCCGGCTCAAGGTTCGGTGCTTTGCCGGATCAACCTCCCACAAATTGAAGGCCCGTTGCTGGCATGGGAGAATCCAGCGGATGAGCATCACCTGGATTACATTGACAAGCTTGAGATCCTTGTCCACCAGTTTTCGGATGCAGGTTTGGAGTCCAGACAGTTCTTCCGAATCACCCCACGTCAGGCCCGTCTCTTTCCATGATGTGAGCCATGTGGGGAAGCCAGACCGGAATTCGGGGGCCGCCGCCCATTGAGAGTCGCGCGGCTCGGTGATGTAGAACCACCCCGATTGCCACCCCTTTATGGTCTCCACAAAGGAGCCCTCGAGCCATAGGACGTTGGCCATCTTGCCCAGCATGGCGCCTCCGCACTCCGCTTGGCGGACGCCCACTACCTTCGGCTTGACATTGAAGGTCTTCAGCCATAAGCCGAAGTGGGGCTGGATGCAGAGGAAGGCCTCGCACACGATGATAAACGCCGAGATGTTGCGGATGAAATTCGGGGCCAGATCATGGAAATCTAGGCCGTAGTAGAACATGAGCCCCCGGACGAATGGGTGAAGTGGAAACCCTAGTCCGCGGAGGAAGTGGGGGAGGAACACCACCCTCTCATGGGGCCTGGGGGTAGGGATGAGCTGCCCCTTGTTGGGGAGCCGACACGTGATGTCGCCGGACAAGTATAAGGCTTTCCGCAACTTTTTGATGTGCCCCTCCGTGACGGAGGAGGCCATCCACTTGCCTCCCGCTCCGGACATGGCTGGAGAAGGTTGAGGAGGAATGAGCGGACTTGGGCGCTGGAGCTCGAGTGCGCGGAAATGGATGAGCAAAGGAGGAAGAAGGCGTAGGTTAAAAGGTGGACCTTGTCCCCTTATATGGACGGACGAAGCTATGCGTCCCCCGCCAGCCTGGTAAAACTCGCTTATCTCCCAAGCGCCGTAATCAATGGCACGTTTGGGTTACCCACGCCCGTATTGATGAGGACCCCAGAATAAGGGGGGCACGATCTCCGCTCTGATAAGACGTGCCGAAGAACCCGCCTCGCTAAACGCGCTGAGGTGGGACAGTAAAAACGATGGCGGTGGTGTGATGTCACGCCGCGGAATACGTCAGCAGATCTGTGCAAAGGTTATCCTCTCTACAGTAGTATGTGGAACTTGTTTTGCGGAGCCGGACACTATCCTTGTGTTCAAAATCTTCTATGAAGTATTCGGAGGAGGAACCCGCCTTGCAATGCCGAAGACAATGTGCGCGCCGGACTCGTCGTCATTGAAGCCTGGTTCAGGGGCTACTGAGGGAGTCCTGGATTAGGGGGTGTCCGGATAGCTGAACTATCACCGTTGGCCGGACTCTTGGACTATGAAGATACAGGATTGAAGACTTCGTCTCGTGTCCAGATGGGACTTTCCTTGGCGTGGAAGGCAAGCTTGGCGATACGGATATGTAGATCTCCTACCATTGTAACCGACTCTATGTAACCCTAACCCTATCTGGTGTCTATATAAACCGGAGGGTTTTAGTCCGTAGGACGAACAACAATCATACCATAGGCTAGCTTCTAAGGTTTAGCCTCTCTGATCTCGTGGTAGATCCACTCTTGTACTACCCATATCATCAATATTAATCAAGCATGAGTAGGGTTTTCCCTCCATCGAGAGGGCCCGAACCTAGGTAAAAACATCGTGTCCCTTGTCTCCTGTTACCATCCGCCTAGACGCACAGTTCGGGACCCCCTACCCGAGATCCGCCGGTTTCGACACCGACACCATGGAAAGCCTGTTAACGGCCTGTTCTCATATAGCCCATTTACAGCGTGCTAACCCAAGGCCCGTTATGCCCTATTCGAATTAGGCCCAGTAGCGTCATCTAGGCCATACAATATGATTCCAGCCCATTTTCACTTCTGGCCCATGTATGGGCCATGACGTCTTTCGGCCCATATGAGGCCCTATGTAACTCTTGGCCTATTAACAGCCCGTGGTGAAACTGGCCCGTAACGAACAGTGTATCACTTTACACCCATTAACGGCCCCTGGTGAAACTAGCCCGTAAAGAACAGTGTATCACTTTATGCCCATTAACGGCCCGTTATTCCGTTGGGCCGTTTCCAGCCCATGTTATCTTTCGCCCTTCTCAGAGCCGATTTATTCTTGGGCTCATTTCAGCATTCGCTTACTTACGGCCCGCATCGTCATTTTTCGCTTGTGGGCCAAATTCAGCCCGTGCTTCTGATCGGCCCGTTTGTGGTCCGTTAATCGTTGGGCGTTTTCATAGCGCCATCAACACGGCCTATTAACGATGGCCCGTTATGGTCGGCCCATGAACGGACGATTCCAACTCTAGTCCGTTTATGGCCAGAATGCGGTCTGTTTGGCCCATGTTTGGCCAATCGATCATACTGCCCGTATAAGGCCCATTGATGATACGGCCCGTAGAAGGCCCATTATTTCTACGGCCCGTAGAAGGCCCATTGTTTCTATGGCCTGTAGAAGGACCATTGTTTCTACGGCCCGTAGAAGGCCCACTATTTCTATGGCCCGTAGGAGGCCCAGTGTCACTACAGTAAATATTAGCCCATGGTTATTGTGGCCTAGTTTTAAAAAATAGGTTATTGCAGCCACTAGCACACCGCGGAAAAAAGAACTGCACTGACTACAAGCAAACAAATAAACAAGACAACAAGGAAATAAATAAGCAAGCAACTTACACTAGGCTATCACGGCTATTACACACTAGTCCTCAACCCGTGCACCTACACGGGTGCTAGGAACTACTTGTTTCAGCATTATTGTGTATAATTTTCACATTGGCCCTGCTGATAGTATGTATAAATGAAATTGATTTTTAGAAGGAGAGCGACAGATGTTACACTAGTAGAGAAACACCTATTTGTCCCGGTTCGTAATGGCCTTTAGTCCCGGTTCATGAACCGGGACTAATGGGTCGTTACTAATACCTCCCCCCTTTAGTCCCGATTCTAACACGAACCGGGACAGATGGTCCTCCACGTGGTCGGTGCGCCGAGCCCAGGCAGGGGGGCCTTTGGTCCTGGTTGGTGGCACCAACCGGGACCAAAAGGCATTCACGCATCAGCATTCCAGTGGCTGGGGTTTTGTTTTTTGGAGGGGGTTGGGGGTTTGTGGGGTTAATTTAGGTGTTTCATATATTGTATTAGCTAGCTAATTAATAGAGAGAAGTGTCCTCTCTTATGTCCGTGCTTGGTCGACGCTACATACTATATACATATAGCCCTCGACACGCTAGCTAGTAAGAAAATGAAGGGAACCATCGAGCACAGAAGTTCGTCATGCATACCGAGAGAAATGATCGATCGACCTCTCCTTCTCCGAGAGATTGGTCGAACAACAAGTTTTCGTATCATGTATGTCTGACGCTACTGGCTACATACATGTACAATATATAAGATCTCTCAATTACAGTCCCCTAGCATTTGAAATAAACTTCCACATGGTATTCTCCGGCTTTATTGATGACGTGGTCAAGAAAGAATCCCGCCAATTCCTCTTGAATCGGTTTAATGCGATCTGGTTCTAGGAGTTCATTCCGCATCTGCCACGTCTAATTTGAAGAAGGGGGTTAATTAATACATATATATATGAATGAAACTCAACAGAAATGATGGTGTAATAAAATGAAATTGTGAATATTATTAATTGCTTACGCACTTCATATTGTATTTGAGAGTAGCCCCGCTTATTTTTCAAAGTCGCATTGT
Organism: Aegilops longissima; assembly: GCA_021605205.1. NCBI lineage: Eukaryota > Viridiplantae > Streptophyta > Magnoliopsida > Poales > Poaceae > Aegilops > Aegilops longissima. The sequence goes on from JAHIAM010006737.1 coordinate 573,899, forward strand.
AGATGAACTTGCACACGTAGTATCCACAGAAATCATTCCCTTGTTCCTGCCACAAGCACTTTACGAGAAATAGAGGTCAATCAAACTGATAATGAAGCATTATAAATGGCATTGATGAAAGTATACCTATAGAATCAACGGGAGATGCGCACAACTAGCTAGCCAGTAGTACTTACTTTCGGGTATGTATATCGCAGCTCCTTCGGCAGTCCCGGAGCTTTTGCGGTGAACCGTTTCCAAACCCTACAAGACAAAGAAAATAATTATTATTACTTGAGATATCAGGAAATGAACAAAAAGTTGCCGCTATGGTGCGATAATGATCGATTGAACTTACTTGTTGAGCATTCCAGTCATGTCCGCATAGGTGCTGGGATCATTCCGTCTCGAGTCTAAGACGGTTACTATTCCACGCTCAAGCTTAATCTCCAGAAGAATATAGTGGTACCTGCGCACGCATGCATAACTCATCAATTACATTACTATAACCTCGCTCGAGTAATAAGGGAAACCGAATATGCAAACGATCAGTAACACTCACTTGCCGTTGTAAGGAAAGAGTATGGTATCTTTGTTTTGATTTTTGATCAACGATTGTAGCAAGTTGTCCTCGGCCTCTTTGATGTGCTTTTCAACCAGAAATACATCTATGATATTTGTGTTAATGAACCCAATATCATAGATTTCATTTTTTTGCACTCAACGATCTTCAAGCTGCATAATATATTGAGGATAATTAATTATAAATACATGCAATGAAAGAGCCGAGCTATATATAGAGACTTAATGACAGAAATAGTACTTACAGGCAGTAGCAAAAGACCGTTAATTTATCGAGGGCCTTTTGATTGAAGAACGCGAAGAACTCCTCAAATGGAACACACAACAGATCAGTTCCAATGAGGTCGTGCTCCTCTTTAATGTGCAGATACAAACTATTCGTCCCCGGACTCTCTGCAGGTTTTCATGTACAGAGTATGGAATCTTAGCATCATCGTTGTTAGAGATTTTTCATCATTGACGAGAGGCTTCCGCATCAGATCTGTGTTCTTCCACCTTCATGTATTCAGGAAGTGCATCGTCAGACAGGTAATCTTGTAGATTTCCATAACCAGCCACCATCCCCGGAACATTAGCGACGATGTTGCCGCTAGACACATTGAGCGGGGGGCAAAGTTGGTTTGCTTGTTCGCCGAGATGGTCAGTTTTTTCGCAGCTGCTCGTTCTTTTGCTCTTTGATGTCTGACAGTACTTCCCGACCGCTCCGCTTGGGGATATGTCTGTTCAGTAATGCGCCATAGTTGGTTCTCGGCGGAGACTTTGCGGTTTCCTCGGGGCAGCCAGTGCGCTTCGCTTTCACGGATCTACCTTATCCTCCGGAGGTGGATGTCTCTTTGCTTTCAACCCTGCAAACCAGTCATCCACTTGATGCATGCGATCTTCACGTTTTCCTCCTCGGTCCTCTCGACGGTAACTTCTCTGGAGTCTTCAGACAAGGACCGAATCTGTATTTCCTCCCGCCTTTGGCTGTACTGCTAGACGCCGGCAGAGCAGATGGAGCGGATGTCTTCTTTGCTTGCTTACAAGGCGGAGGAGAAGGACTACGACACGCCGGAGCAGCCGGAGCGGCGGCGGGTCTCTTCTGCCCTTGCTGACGAGGCGGAGAAGGAGGAGGCTGGCTGATCGGGCGCGCCGGCACAGATGGAGAAGGAGGCGGAGTGCCGCCACGCGCCGGAGAAGGAGGCGGAGTGCCGCCACGCTTTCCCTGATCGTCACTTCCCGGAGGAGGAGGCGGTGGAGGAGGCGGAGTGCCCTGACTCGCCGGAGGAGGAGGAGGAGGCGGAGGCGTCCAGTTCGGAAGGTTGATGAGCTCCTTCCGCCATAGGCATGGAGTCTTCAGAGCAGAACCCAGCCTAGTCTCCCCTTCACCGGTAGGGTGGTCAAGCAGGAGGTCCTCAAATCCATCCGTTATTTCATCCACCATCACCTTAGCATATCCTTCTGGAATCGGCTGGCAGTGATAAGTTGTGCCGGGTCCACTAGGATAAACTTGGCCAATAGCCGCCTTGACCTTCAAATTCATCCATCGCGCCATAATGTGGCAATTTTGAGACTCCGTGCTACCATCCACGGGATAGCTGGTAGGAGCCGTCAAGACATGTTGCAGCTGAAGCAGCTCGGTGGAAGCCACGCTGCTTCTCCGCTGAGATGGCGGGGTAGATTCAGGGGAAGCTTCGGCAGGTCGTTTGCTGTGATCTGCTGCTTCTCGTTCCTCTTCTCGTTCCTCTGGCCCCATTACCCTTTCGTGCAGCGCCTGCAGTTGGTCCTGCTCCAGTTTCTTCCTCCTCTCGTGGGTTTTGTAACCCCCTGCGTCCAAAAAACCAACTTCCACGGAATGGAGCCTGGCGTGCCTCGTGTCCGTCCAGGGTGCTCAGGATTCCCAAGGGCCATTGTGAGCTCGTCCTTCTCCCTGTTTGGAAGGAACGTCCCTCGCTGCGCTACATCGATATAGTGTCGAAGGTTCTTGACTGGTATTTGCAGTTGCTCGTCCGTCCACTGGCACTTCCCTGTTACAGGGTCCAAGGTTCCGCCTGCCCCGAAGAACCAAGTCCGGCAACGGTCTGGCCAGTACATTGTCTCTGGTTCGACCCCTTTTTCAAGAAGATCATGCTCAGCCTTGGACCACTTAGGCCGGGCTTTGAGGTAGCCACCTGACCCCGTGCGATGGTGAAGCTTCTTCTTCGCAGCATTTTGCTTGTTTGTCGCCGACATCTTCTTACTCTTTTCCGATGTCTTGTGGGCCACAAATGCGGGCCAGTGATATTTGATCTTCTCATGTTTGCCGATGAATTCTGGTGTCTTTTCTTTCTCGACAAACTGGTTCAGCTCTTTCCTCCACCTCCTCATTAGGATGGCCATCTTCTTAAGAGCACAAGACTTGATTAATTGCTCTTTAACTGGCTTCTCCGGATCCTCCTCTGGCGGTAGGGTGAAATTTTCCTTCAGCTGAGTCCAAAGATCTTCTTTCTGCATATCATTGACATAAGACACCTCAGGGTCTTCCTCCTTAGTCTTATACCATTGATGGATGCTGATTGGGATCTTGTCCCTAACAAGAACCCCGCACTGAGCAGAAAATTCCTTCCTTGTCCGGATGGGTTCAATCGGTTCGCCGTCAGGCGCGATTTCTATGATCTCAAACTTTTCATCCAAGCTCAACTTTTTCTTCGGGCCTCATCTCCTTACCAAAGTTGTGCTCGATCCGGAGGGCTAGAAATTATAAGGAAGAAAGACAAGAGTAATTAATATGTGTACATATACCAAAACAATGGATGCATCAATTAACTAGTCAGCACGGGCTTAACTAATATATATATACCTGGCGGACTTGGTTCGGTCACCGAGCAATCGTCGCACGGTCTCCTTCTTGTACCTCCATTGTGTCACGGAGCCATCATGAACATAGTCCTCTTCTTGTACCGGCATTAATGGGTGAAGCCATCATGAACATAGCCCTCTTCTTCAGCCAGTCCTTCGGGACCATCGGTGTCGTTGAGAAATGACGCAACTTCATCACTTCCTTGTGCGATTATGTGCCCCAACATCGCTTCATTTCTTCGTCTCGGGAGTGCTCCATAGTTTACGCAAATATTTACAACATGTCAATTATTATTCAAACATGGTACAGATGGATATATATATATATATATATATATATATATATATATATATATATATATATATATATATATATATTAGTGGCAAACATAGAACTAGCTAGCTAATCACAATAATGAATCTTGTTAGTGGCCTCGATGCTGCTTCTCTAGGGTTTGGGGTCGCCTTGACACAACGCTTCATTCGGAACTAGTCCGCCGGGACCCTTTCCAAAGATTACGTGTAAATCATTGACCATAGCAAGTACGTGATCACCGGTACGCATGGCGGGCTTCTTCCGGTGATCTGCCTCGCCTTTGAAATGCTTGTCTTTCTTTCGACAGTGATGGTTGGTTGGAAGAAATCGACGATGGCCCAGGTACACATTCTTCTTGCAGCTTGCCAGGTATATACTATCGGTGTCAAGTAAACAGTGCGCGCATGAGTGGTATCCCTTGTTTGTCTGTCCTGAAAGGTTACTGAGAGCGGGCCAATCGTTGATGGTCACAAACAACAATGCCTTTAGGTTAAATTCCTCCTGTTTGTGCTCATCCCACGTACGTACACCGTTTCCATTCCACAGCTGTAAAAGTTCTTCAACTAATGGCTTTAGGTACACATCAATGTCGTTGCCGGGTTGCTTAGGGCCTTGGATAAGAACTGGCATCATAATGAACTTCCGCTTCATGCCCATCCAAGGAGGAAGGCTATACATACATAGAGTCATGGAGCAGGTGCTGTGATTGCTGCTCTGCTCCCCGAAAGGATTAATGCCATCCGCTCTCAAAACAAACCATACGTTCCTTGGCTCACTTGCAAACTCATCCCAGTACTTTCTCTCGATTTTTCTCCACTGCGACCCGTCAGCGGGTGCTCTCAACTTCCCGTCTTTCTTACGGACCTCACTGTGCCATCGTATCAACTTGGCATGCTCTCCGTTTCTGAACAGACGTTTCAACCGTGGTATTATAGGAGCATACCACATCACCTTCGCAGGAACCCTCTTCCTGGGGGGCTCGCCGTCAACATTACCAGGGTCATCTCGTCTGATCTTATACCGTAATGCACCGCATACCGGGCATGCGTTCAGATCCTTATACGCACCGCGGTAGAGGATGCAGTCATTAGGGCATGCATGTATCTTCTGCACCTCCAATCCTAGAGGGCATACGACCTTCTTTGCTGCGTATGTACTGTCGGGCAATTCGTTATCCTTTGGAAGCTTCTTCTTCAATATTTTCAGTAGCTTCTCAAATCCTTTATCAGGCACAGCATTCTCTGCCTTCCACTGCAGCAATTCCAGTACGGTACCGAGCTTTGTGTTGCCAGCTTCGCAATTGGGATACAACCCTTTTTTGTGGTCCTCTAACATGCGATCGAACTTCAGCTTCTCCTTTTGACTTTCGCATTGTGTCCTTGCATCGACAATGACTTGTCGGAGATCATCATCATCGGGCACATCGTCTGGTTCCTCTTGATCTTCAGCAGCTTCGCCCGTTGCAGAATCATCGTGCACATCGTCTGGTTCCTCTTGATGTTCAGTAGCATCACCATATTCAGGGGGCTCATAGTTGTCATCGTACTCTTGTTCTTCGCCGTCTTCCATCATAACCCCTATTTCTCCGTGCCTCGTCCAAACATTATAGTGTGGCATGAAACCCTTGTAAAGCAGGTGGGTGTGGAGGATTTTCTAGTCAGAGTAAGACTTCGTATTCCCACATATAGGGCATGGACAACACATAAAACCATTCTGCTTGTTTGCCTCGGCCAATTCAAGAAAGACATGCACGCCCTTAATGTACTCGGAGGTGTGTCTTGAACCGTACATCCATTGCCGGTTCATCTGCGTGCATTATATATAATTAAGTGTGTCAAAAATCATTATAGAACATCATGAATATATAATTAAGTGACCAAATTAATAGAAGTTCATCATCAATTAAAACCAAAGTACATACATAGTTCTCATCTAACAACATAAAGCTCTGCAGAGCATCTAAATTAATTAAACCATACACTGAAACTATGTAAAACATTTCAATGCGAAAACAAATGCGATCGTAATCGCAACCAATGTAACAACTGATCCAACGGCATAATGATACCAAGCCTCGGTATGAATGGCATATTTTCTAATCTTTCTAATCTTCAAGCGCATTGCATCCATCTTGATCTTGTGATCATCGACGACATCCGCAACATGCAACTCCAATATCATCTTCTCCTCCTCAATTTTTCTAAGTTTTTCCTTCAACAAATTGTTTTCTTCTTCAACTAAATTTAACCTCTCGACAATAGGGTCGGTTGGAATTTCCGGTTCAACAACCTCCTAGATAAATAAAATCTATGTCACGTTGGTCGGCATAATTGTCATAAACAATAAATGAACCAATAGTTATGAAAAGATAATATATACCACATCCGAATCATAGACAGGACGAGGGCCGACGGGGGTGGATACCAAAACCATCGCACTATATAAGATGCAATAATAAAAGTAAGAAAATTATACAAGTATATATATAAACATACAAGTAAGAAAAAAATTTCCTTTCAGAAAGAAGATAAGAACAAGAGGCTCACCACGGTGGTGCCGGCGACGAGATCGGCGCGGGCGATCGACGGCGGTGAAGACGGGGACGGGACATGACGGACCGCTAGACCTAGACAAATATTAAGGAAAATGGAGCTTGGAGGTCGAGCTTGGAGAGGAGAAAGCTTAAGTAGTGTGGCTCGGGCATTCCATCGAACACCTCGTGTGCATAGGAGGTGAGCTAGAGCACCACAAAGCTCTCCCCTCGCCGGCCACGAAAAACAGAGCACTGGGAGTGCTCTGCTCGCAGGCGAGGGGTATATATAGGCAACTAATTGGTCCCGGTTGGTGACTTGAACCGGGACTAAAGGGCAGCCTTTGGTCCCCGTTCATCCCACCAACCGGGACCAATGGTGGTGGGCCAGGAGCGAGGCCCATTGGTCCCGGTTCGTCCCACCAACCGGGACCAAAAGGTCCAGACGAACCGGGACCAATGGCCCACGTGGCCCGGCCGGCCCCCAGGGCTCACGAACCGGGTCCAATGCCCCCATTGGTCCCCGTTCTGGATTGAACCGGGACTAATGGGCGAGCTGGGCCTGGACCATTGCCCCCTTTTCTACTAGTGTTAATAAGTCCGCATTTCCTCCACCTTCATTTAGTGAGGATGTTAATATTTATTAAAATACTTAACAAAATGGAATAAACATGATTTCAAGAAATTCAACAATATTGGTGATCTTGTCCCACCACCCTATATATGATGTTGTAGGATTAAATCATTTTTAATATGTATCATGTTTCTAAAATAATTTTTGCCATGATTAGTGACAATTAGAACTGTAGAGGGTTTTGTGTGGCGCAAATTTTAGTGCCCTATTTTAATAACTAAAGAAATAAACAACTTTAAAAACACTTAAATGCCAAGATGGTATGCCGATTCAGTCTATCGGAGGTGCTCATTTGGGTATGGTGTGCGTGTCTGCGTTCATACGGGTGAGCATATGTGCGTATATATGAGCGCTTGCATTTGTACTGTGTAAAAAATACACTTAAATTCCTTAACTGGAAAAGATATCATTCGGATCACCTCGTTCTGTGGCATGTCTCAAAAGTGTTACTCGGCATCCCCGAGATTGGCCATGGTAATCACCATCGAGCTCTTCTAGGCGTAGTGTGATACTGTGATCCCTAACCATTGAGAATCAAGTGCACACCACTCAAGACGCGCATGTTCCTTCCCTGCGATTTGGACTCCATTGCAAAGCTCGGCTACAACAGCAAGACTGTCCTGCGTATGATCCCTTGGCACAACTCCGACTATTCAGAGAGGACTTCTACGACACCGGAAACACATCCAGCCTCCATGACTAAAATTGCTTTTTCAAAATAAGGAGAACTCTCCTATTTCCTGGACGTGAGGCTTGAAGTCTTTCTCTTGTACGTGCCTGCGTAGAATTTTTTTTGACAGGCATATGAGACGTGAGCATTGAGGAATTTTTATTTGTACACATATTTCTTTTCTTTGTTTGCCCTTTAAAAGGAAGAAGGAACACGTGCATGTGGTTGCTGTGGACACCTTTTTGCATGTATCGTCTTTTTTTTGCATGTATCGTCTTAATCCTACCTATGTACGTGGGGTTCCTTTTTTAAATGAGGCAACCCCAAGTAAGAAGGCACATGCTGCTTATATTTTTTCAGAATTTATACGTGTGTTCGGGGTACCTTTTTTGTACGTGTCAGCTTAGTCCATGTGTCTCGGGGAAGCTGATCTGACCCACGAACACCTATGGGGGCCGGCGGACCGGACCCCTTTCGGTTCGGTGGGGGGCGGAGATTGCACGAAGAGCAAATCGAGGCGAAGCACACGAGTAGTTTACCCAGCTTCGGAGCTCTCTGGAGAGATAATACTCCTACTGCTGCTTGTCTGATTGTATTGTGTTCTTGCTAGGGAGCACTGAGAGCTACAAAACCTAGCGTGAGTGTTGTATGGTTTCGAATGAGCCGAACCCCCTTCTGCGTTGCGCATGGGCCTCCTTTTATATGATCAAGGGGTCACCGACAGGTGGCAACGTAGTCAAGGGCAAAACGGAAAATGAGTTGCGGTTGGTACAGCTACTTTGTACAGTGTCCCCATACCTAACTCTGACGGCAGGGGACAAAGGCATTAAATGCCCGTCTAAGTCGACTAAACAGTGCAGAAAGGGACCGTCAGGGACGCCATCGCTCGCCACGACGGCAAGCTTGTCAGCACCGCTTGCCACCGCGCTCCGCTGGACGCACAACCTCCCGCCACGCGCGCCTGGAAAGGTCCCATGGCGTCACGTTGGTGGATATGCTGGAGCGTAGGAACGGAGTAGTAGTCAGCCGCGGCAAGCGCCTTGCCGTGGTTGTTGCCTCGTTATGTCCGGAAGCTTGTCGCTCGCTGGGCCTTCCCGACGAGCTCCTCTTGCCGGGGCCTTGTCTTCTAGGTGCCTTGATTGGCTTTCCCGGCATGCTCCTCTTGCCGGGGCTTTGTCTCTTTGACTTAAATACTTTGCTCTTGAATGGCTCCAAAGGAACCACGGAGGAGCTAGGCGGTCACCGCGGCAAGCCTCGCCGCGGGGTGCTGCGACTGCCCGTGCACAAGTTCGGGATACTAGGGTACCCCTACTCTAATACACCGACAGGAGCACCCGGGCCTGGGCCATACACGGTGCCGAGCGCTGTTGGGCCAGGCCCAAAACAGGGCACGGGCACACGCGGCCTTGGTCACGCCATAACTCGCTCCGGACCCACCACGTCCCCCACGAATGGCACGCATCGACTGCGGCGTCGTGGGAGAGATCGTGGGGGGTTTCCTTATTAGGAAAAGCGGAACGTCCGCCCCCTCCCTCTTTATGAGCAGAGGAAGCAGGGGCAGTTGCTGTCCAATCTCGAAAAACCCCCGCCGCTCCCCCCTTCTTCCCAAAGCCGTGGAGAGAGCAGCGCTCCGCCCCTCATCGCCACCAGCATCACCAACGCCGTCGGCCTCCCTGACAACCTCCGCCATGGCTCCGAAAGCCAATAAGGGGAAGGGCGTGAAGTCAGCCGAGGCGCAGCGGCTCGCGGCGCTGCGAAAGGAGCAGGCCATCTTCCCCCCTCAGCTCGCCGCGAAGGAGCTGAGGGAATGGTACTACCTCTTCTGGTCGACGGAGACGCGAGCGCATCCGCGCACGAAGGTACTCTCAGCCGCCGCATCTGAATTGGCTCCTGGCGGGTATCCCTTCTTCGCGCTCTTCTTCTATTGCGGGCTCTGCCCGCCCTTCTCTGAATTTTTCTGCGACATCATGAACACCTACGGGTTTCGCCTCCTTGATTTCACCCCCAACGCTGTCCTGACCATGGCAGTTTTCGCACATCTCTGCGAAAACATTGTCGGAGTCCACCCAGAGGCCTATCTGGAAGGAGAGCTCCGCAGCAAGTGGGAGGAGTGGAGGGCTCACTGGTGCTGGATCGTAGAGGAGAACCCGCAGCCATTCACCGCCCAGCGCAAAACCCCAATAGCGCGCGGAAACGATTGGAGCAACTTGGCGCCGGAGGATGCTAGATTGAAGATTGCTGTTACCGGATCCTGCGCCTCGGGCTTGCGGACTCATCAGAGCGCGAGTTGGCGCGAGATTTCGCCGCCGCCAGACGCCCCTGCAGGAGAGGAGGAGACCTGCTTGGGAGTTCCAGAACGCGGCAGACATCATGAGGCTGCGCCCGGGCCTTAACTTCAACTTCACCGTCTTGGAGCTTGGCGCGATGCTCTTGGAGCTGTTCAAGCACGACCCCGATCATCCTGAATGGTTCAGGTTGCCGAGGGGAGTCATTCCGTTGTGCAACAATTCCTCGCTCGACCGCATCCGTGCAATGATGCCGTTGTGCGACTCGCATGGAATTGTTCCAACTTGGCAAGAGCCTGCGGATGACGTCGTGCGGCAGTTCTTCGACAGCTTGGAAGAAACGGCGATCCGCCCCGACGAGCAGAAGGGCCTCACCCGCGACACCATCGATAATCTAGATGCAGCGACGCCACTAGGAATTGGAAGAGGCGGCAGCTGCTGCCGCTGGCAGTTCAGTTTACTCGTGGAGGAGGCAGAGGCGGCAGAGGCAGCAAGCCTTGTCGATCGAGAGGAGCTTGCCGGCGAAGAAGAGCCTGCCGAGCCTGAAGCTGAGCCGAGCGAGCCTGCCGAGGGCGCCTCCTCCCCACCTTCAAGTAGCTTGCCGCGAGCGGAGCCCCAAGCTCCACCAAGAAGGCGTCTCCGCAAGGCCGGTGAAGCAGTGGGGCGGCAGACGGGCCAACAGCCGTCGCGCCGCACGACGCGCTCCACCGCGGCAAGCACTGTTGCCGCGGGAGCACCTCACGCCGCTGCAGCGACTGGAGCGGGGTCTTCTGGGACCACAACCCCAGCTCCCGCCAAGCGTCCAAGGGAGCCTACTCTTACAGCTCGTCGCACCGGAGGCGAACCGGAATTCGACCTCTCCGCGCTCAGCTCCGAGGAAGAAGAAGAGTAAGATCTTGTTGCTGTACTTGTAGTTCTTAAATCTGTTGCTTTGTCTTGTATCTGATTTGCCTCATTCTGAACCCATTCCTTTTCAGGATGCTGGCCCAGAGGGCGTCGAAGAGGGCCAAGATCCCGGTGGTTGTCATCGAGGACGAACCCACCGCGGCGGCAAGAGGCGTGTCCGAGACCACCTTGCCGGACCCGGCAACCCTTCTCCAAAGCAGCCCCCAGCGCAGCCCCCAGCGTAAGTATATGGTTTACTTTCTGCTGTTAGGCGCGCATGGGTGCTCTTTATTTGCTTATATCTGACTGTTGATTTGTGCAGGAGTAGAGCAGCCTCACCAGGAGTGCCCTGTAGTCGCTCCTGACATGTCGTCTGCTTCAACTACACCACCAAGGGACGATCCCCCGGCAAGGGAGCGCTCTCTGGCAAGGGAGGCTTCTCCGACAAGGGGCGGCTCTCCGGCAAGAGACGGCATCAGCAACCCTCCGGCGACTGAGACCAGGGCTGCAGATCCAAGTGCAGGTAATCCTCTTGCCTGAAAACTTCCCTTGGGTTTCTTTTCTTCTGATTTTCTCTTTGAATATCTGCTTGATTCTTCTTCATTTTCTTGTCGTCAGATCCATCTGCCACGGAGCCGATGGACACCGAGGTCGCTGGCGAGGAAGACGCGCGCGACAACACTGACGACGCCGCCATCACCGAGGAGGAAGCCGGCACTGACGAGCCCGCCGGCGAAGAGGCCGCCAAGGCTGCCGCCGCAGAAGCTGGCGAGGGGTCCGGCGATCGCACTGACGACCCTGAGGCCGCAGGAGCGCCAGGCGCTACACCGATCGCCGATCCCTACGATGCCGCCGCAGCGCCAGGCTCCGAAGAGCCCCAGCCCGGTGCCTATCTGAAGGCCGGCGATGGCGTCTTCATCAAGCTCCCCTGGGCGTCGAGCTCCAGGGCACCAGTGAAAGGAGAGATCTTCGACGAAGAGCTGCTCGCCTCCGCTGGGCTGACGCTGGTTGACGCGCCAAGCAGCAGCAGCGGCGAGTCTGAGGAGGAGCAGCTGTTGCGGAAGCTACTGTCGCTCTACCGCGCCCGACAAGCCAAGTTTGAATCCCAGGAAGCGCTTGTCGCGAAGGCGGGAGCTGACATAGAGAAGCGCGATGAGGAGCTCCGGGGCATCAACCAAGAAACTCTCCGGAGCGTGGCAGAAGAGCGGGAGCGACTCGCTGAAGAGCGCACGGCCTTCATCCTCGAGAAGGCTGAGGTTGAGGAGCAGCAGCGGGTTGCTGCCGAGAAGCTATCTGCGCAAGAAGGCGAGCTGGCGCAGCGGAAGATCAATCTTGACAGCTATGAGGAAGATCTTGCCGCGCGCGAGAAAACAATTGGCGGAGCTCTCAAGGAAGCGAAGGATGCTGCCGCAGCTGCCGAGGCCACCAATAAGGAACTGGAGACGAAGGTGACGCAGCTGGAGGCCAACCTACAGAAGAGCGGCGAGGAGCTTGCTGCACTCAAGCACGAGCGTGAGAAGGACGCCTACACTCTTGGGGAGCTGCAGGGCCGTTTCGCCGAGAGGAGCAAGGAGCTCGGCGCCGCCAAGGACTCCAAAGCAGATCTTGAGCTGAAACTGACCACCTTGATGCAGACGCTGGACAACGCCAAGGAGCGGGAGGTGGCCTTGTTGGAGAAGATCAAGGCCGACGAGGCACTGCTGACGAGTGCCACGACCGCCCAGAACACCTTCAGAGAGAACGTGATGCACTGGACCAAGGGTCTTGTGAATACTGCCGCCGCCATCGACAGGGAGCTGGTGACTCCTCCGATGAGCACCTCCAGCCCAGCGCCAAGCTCAGCTTGTTCTTCAAGGGCGTGGTGACGGCTCTCCGACGACTCCGGGAAGAGATCCCAAAGCAGCTGGCCGACGAGTCGCGTCAGATCTGTGCGGGATCTCTTCAGAAGGTGCTGATGAAGGTGGCCTTCCGCAATCCAGGCGTTAGCTTCGCCAACGTCCTCAAGTCCTTGCCGCCGGATGCTGATGTTGAAGTGCTCAAGGCCCTTGTCGCACCCATTGTGGACAAGGTGAGCAAGATCAAGAGGGTTGATGGCGACCGCGTAGATTAGGCCACCTGTTTTTTCCTTTTCCTTGCCGCTGCTGATCATGTTATGAGAACAATCTATTAGAGCTGCGGCAAGCTATCTTGTAATATAACTCTTATTTCAGTTAGTGATTGCTATGTTATTTCCTTTACTTGATCCCTTCCTTTGTATGTTTTTGCCTTACGCTTTTAGGGAACTTGTCGGCACGGGCACCTTTGCATGGCGGTGAGTGCAGAGCGTCGACCTTGCTTGGCGGTGCCGCTTCCGACAAGCAACCTTGTCGCAACTAGTTGCAGCTCACTTAAGTTGTTGAGCGGACTCGAAACAAAGTAAGGGCGCAACTAGCCACGAGTTGGTTCCTCTGCGCACAGGTTTTCCATACAAAGTACGGTCGTTCGAGGAAGATAACTTAAAAAAAATTTAAAACTGATTGCTCAAATTTGGCAACTTAGCTTTTCTGTCGTTTGCTTCCTGGTAAGGCAAAACTTCCTTGAACGACGCCTGGTGTCGGTGTCAAAACCGGCGGATCTCGGGTAGGGGGTCCCGAACTGTGCGTCTAGGCGGATGGTAACAGGAGACAAGGGACACGATGTTTACCAAGGTTCGGGCCCTCTTGATGGAGGTAAAACCCTACGTCCTACTTGATTGATATTGATATTGTGGATGTTTACAAGAGTGGATCTACCACGAGATCAAGGAGGCTAAACCCTAGAAGCTAGACTATGATATGATTGTAAGGGTTGTTGTGATTGTTGTCCTACGGACTAAAGCCATCCGGTTTATATAGACACCGGAGAGGGCTAGGGTTACATAGAGTTGGTTACAATGGTAGGAGATCTACATATCCGTATCGCCAAGCTTGCCTTCCACGCCAAGGAAAGTCCCATCCGGACACGGGGAAGTCTTCAATCTTCTATCTTCATAGTCTTGGAGTCCGGTCGATGATGATAGTCCGGCAAATGATAGTTCGGCTGATGATGGTAGTCCGGCTATCCGGACACCCCCTAATCCAGGACTCCCTCAGTAGCCCCTGAACCAGGCTTCAATGACGATAAGTCCGGCGTGTATATTGCTTGGCATTGCAAGGCGGTTCCTCCTCCAAATGATAGAAGATCATGAACACCAGGATAGTGTCCGGCTCTGCAAAATAAATTCCACATTCCACCGTAGAGAGAATAATAATACATACACAAGTTCAATCTGCTGACGTTTTCCGTGGCATGACGTCACACCACTACCAAGCCATTACTTTACCACCTCAGCGCATTTGGCGAAGCGGTTTCCTTGGCACGTCTTGTCGAAGCAGAGATCGTGTTTCCCCTTAATCCGGGATTCTCATCAATACGGGCGTGGGTAACCCAACGCGTCATTGATGGTGGCGCTTGGGAGATAAGCGAGTTTTACCAGGCCGGTGGGGGCGCGTAAGACTTCGCCCGCCCATATAAGGGATAAGGATTCACCTTCTCACCCTCGCCTTCTTCCTCCTTTGCTTATCCATCTTGGCAAGACTTTTCGAGCTCCAGCGCCCAAGTTCGCGCATCTCGTCTCAACCTTCTCCGACCATGTGCGAGCGGGAGGTAAATGGTTGGCCTCCACCGTTAGGAGGAGCAAATCGCCAAACTGCGCGACGCGGATACCTTTCCGGCGACATCACAGATCGGCTGCCCGGCGAGGGGCAGCTCATCCCCACCCCCAGGCCCCATGAGAGGGTCGTCTTTCTTTCCCACTTCCTCCGCTGGACTGGGCTTTCCACTTCACCCTTTTGTCCGGGGCTCATGTTTTACTACGGTCTGGATTTCCATGATCTCGCGCCAACTTCATCCTCAACATCTCGGCATTTATCGTGGGTAATGCGAGGCCTTCCTCTGCATCCAGCCCCACTTCGCTTCAGGCTCAAGACCTTCAATGTCAAGCGAAGGTAGTGAAGGGCATTCAAGCGAGTCTTGGGCGCCATGTTGGGCAAGATGCCCAACGTCCTTTGGTTCGAAGGGGCCTTCGTGGAATCCGTCAAGGGGTGGCAATCGGGGTGGTTCTACATCACCGAGCCGCGTGACCCTAAATGGGCGGCGGCCCCCGAGTTTAGATCTGGTATCCCCACGCAGCTCACCTCCTGGAAAGAGAAGGGCTTGCTGTGGGGTAGTTCAACGGAGCTGACGGGACTCCAGGCCTGTATCAAGAAGCTGGTGAAGAAGCTTAGGCTGGTTAACGTGGTCCAAGTCATGCTCGTCCGCCGGATACTCCCATGCCAAGAGCGGGCATTCAAACTGTGGGAGTTTGATCCGGAACAGCACCAGGCGCTGAACAAGCTCTTCGACACGACGTACGAAGGCGCCTGGAAGGTGCTGTTCAAGGGTGCCGAAGCCCCCGCATCCGCGACTGAAGATCGCGGATTTCACTCGCAGCGCCAGGCCGACGAGGTAAGTGATTCTACCCCTTTACGGGACACTTGTTTTTCATAGTTTGACTCTATGCGGGTTTTAATTTCCCCTTTTCCTTTGACAGGACTGGATGAAGAAGGTGGAGCAGATTACCTGTCCGGCTCCTATGCCAGAAAATCCAGTAGACGCTCGTCTAGCGAGGCTGCTGGTTCCGGCACCGCACGTGGTGCCGGAGAAGAAGGCCAAGAAGGAGGCCACGGGTGCTCGAAAGAGCTCCCGTTTTCAGGTGTCCGACGACTCCGGGGCGGATTCCTCCCCCGAAAGTGAGGAGGAGGAAGAGGACTCTCTCCTGCAGGAGGAGAGAGGGAAGGAAGGCTTCCCAAAAGGGGAGGCGAAGGGTCAAGAGGGAAGGACTATTCCCCGGACAGCTCCGCCAACATCAACGTTGGCGAGGAAGAATGGCCTTCAAGGGCCAAGCCTCCAGCGAGATCGTAAGTATCCGGATTCTGAATAATTTATAATTTCTTTTCTGCGTCACATAGTGTCATTCTAATGCCGCATACCACCCGTAGTCCGCCAGTGATGATCTCCCGCTTCATCGAAGCGGGTCGTTGGCTTCGTCGGATGTAGACTCCATCCCGACCGCCTCCACCTCGCGACGCCGAGGACGCCGAGGCGGGGACCCAAGAGGGACCCATCGGGAGGCTCGGGCGCCACAAGGCGTCCTCCGGACTTCTGCGCCGGACTCCACAGCAGAACCCGCAGTGGTTCCGAGTCCGCCGCGGCCCTTCGAGCGAAGGGCAAGACCGCGGACGCCGGCGGCTTCCGTCCAACCGGGCGCCGGGTAATTTGTTGGAGGCGCTGCAGAGCGCTTCCATCGAGGAAGAACACCGCACTATTATGAGTGCGGTGATTCAGAAGGTGCAGCTCGCCAAAGGTGGGCTGACCGAAGCCTGCAATAGCCTTCTATCAGGCTTTGAGGTAAGAAGTTAAAAATATGCAATGTAATACCGCATAGACAGTAGCCCCTGATGCTCGGTTCGGTGTTCGGAAAGAAAAGCCGGACTGAGGATCTTAAAAAAAAGATATACGCAGGGTTGCTAAAATTATGTCAATATGGGTTGCAGGTTGCGCTGCTAACCTCTGCCGCACTGAATGCGGAGGTCAGTGCGTTGAAGCAGGAGCTTGAGCGGTCCGGGCAAGAGCTCGGCCGCGCCAGGAAGCAGCTCCAAGATAAAGAAGGTGAGTAACACCACTTTGAATTTGTACCTTACAGAAAAGGATTTAGGTTGCGAAAAAAATAACAAGGATAACATGGGTACTGCAGGGGCCACGAACAAGGTGGCGGCCCTAAAGGAGGCCGTGTCCGAGGCCGAACGCAATGCGGCCACGGAACGGGCAGAGCGAGAAAAGCAAGAGGCGAGGGTGGCGGTGGTTCAGCAAGAGCTCCAGGCTCTCATGGAAAAGCATGAGAGTTTGGAGCGTGACTCAAAGACTCGAGAGTCCGAGCTTGCCTCGGCTCTCGAAAGTGCCAAAACCGCCAAGGCCGAGGCCCATAAGGCCCTTCAGGAGGTTGAATTGATGAAGAAGATAGCGGCGGGTAAGGCATTTTTCATGCAAAGCAAGCATGTGAATGTAAATTACGTGATACTTACCCGAGTTCGGAGCTCTCCAGGGGCGTTTGCAGATCTGCGTCGCAGCGTGTCTGATGCCGCCGCATTCTACCGAGCCGAGGAGGGGAGCTCAACGGAGAAGGTCTTCTGGTCTCAGTATGTTGAGGCCGACCATCCGGTGCCCCCGAGCGACCAGCTGAAGTAGCTGGTCGAGCTGCACAAGGTGGCCGAGCAGGCCATGAAGGGGCTCATAGTCCGGTGTGGGCGGAGAGGCCATGCTTGGGAGCTACTTCGCCTCGTCGCGACGGCTGGTGGATGCGTGCCCCAGGTGGAGGTTATCAAGCGCTCCTACCTGTATTGAAGGTGGTCGTCGGGCCCTTGCCTGCGCAAAAGGTGCATTGGGGCAAGCTGGATGCGGAGAAGCTAATCAGCGACGCGCCACCAGCGGGCAAGGAGCATCGTCGCCGAACTTTACTATAAGGCTGTCCTGAAGGGTGCCCGCAAGATTGCGGATGAGTGCCCTGAGGATGTAATTATTGAGTGAATTCGCAATGTGTTATCCTGTGTGCTTGAAAACTTTGTTCATATCGCTAAGCAACGCTTGTTTAATTTAAAATATTACCTTCATGCGGCCGTTTATTAAATCGAGAGATGGCAAGTCGTCGGCTTCAGCCCCCATGCCACGAAAGTCTGGGGTGTTGGGATAAACTTGAGCACTCTTGTTCCCATTTTGGGTCCATCTAGGAGGCGCTCAACACAACGAACCAGGCAACCGGACTTATAGTGCTTGAACACTCTCACTTAGCCATAGAATTCTATAATTTTAAATTTGGTGAAGCCCCTAGTATTCGGAAGACCGAATTGGGGCGCTATCCACGCCTTCATCGGACATAATCCGAACTTCGCTCAAGCGGCGAGGTCTTTAAGGACCGAAAGGACCTCTCGAACAGCGACCACTCTCACGCCTTATCATGCCGGTCAGTTTTAGCTTTCTCCATCGAGGCGTTAACCCGGCTCAACCGGGCGCAATCGCAGTGGTTCTCCCATGCTACCTTAGCCGATAGAACGGAAGCGTAAGGTGCCAAACATGGGGCAGGCAAACCCAACTATTGACCCAAGACATGATTCGGAGCCGATTCATATAATGCTATAAGTTCGGGGTGCCGCACTTGTGAGAGTGTGCGGACTTTATCACACCATAAAGCGGAGGACATAAGCCCCTGGTGCATTTGGCCGTACCAAGATGCACGGGTGCAACATGTCGTAAATGAACATATATATATATATAAAGTAATGTAATTAAAGGCAAAAAGTGCTGTATTTAATTCGAGAAGATATGCTATTAGTGCGGAATGATACAAATAGTGCGGAAAGCAAGGGATTGGACGAATTAAAGGCGTCTCCCTCCAGGGGTAGGCCGCGGAATGTTGTATTTTAACAAATTTAATGCTCGTGATGGAGACCACCTGAGTGTTCATCGCGGCCTTAGTCCTTCCCTGGCTGTTGCATCATGAGTTCGTTCGGTTCGCCGCAGGACTGAGTTCTGTATAAAAAGGAGAAAAATAAAACAAAAGAGAGCGACACACTTGGGAGCCCCTGGTGTGGTCGAACCGCACTCTGGGTCTGTTGTGGTGGTGCCCTTGCCCCTATGCCCATGGTATCTCCAGGGTGTAATTATGTAGGCGGAGAGTATGTATTGCAGTTTTGCGAGGACTGGGGTTGGGGCCGCATTGCTACGCGTGCACGGAACGTGCCAGGTGGTCTTGGTTGATGTTGCTCCGGGCGTTTTTGGTCGTGTCTGGTCGTTTAACGGCCGGACTCGAGAATTACCTTAACAGGCTGCTCTGTACTTCTGCCGCGAGAGCCGCTATATGTTCCTCCATTCGGAGGGAGCGTCCCGTGTTTCCATTGACCGTGATGACTCCACGAGGGCCTGGCATCTTGAGCTTAAGGTATGCATAATGCGGCACGCGTTGAACTTTCTTGAACGTGATAGCCGCTGCGGAACGGGACTATGTCGAAGATTAACTCCTCGCTTCAGAAATTATCCGGGATCCGAAGACCACTTCCAGTAATCGAGCCTGCATAATTGGCCTCGACACCGGTATGAAGCCTTTGAAGGTCGCTGTTGTAGGTTTAATCCTTGAAGGGTCTATGCCCATCTTGCGCATTGTATCACGATAAAGCAGGTTCAGCTCATGCCGCCGTCCATAAGGACTCTCGTGAGGTGAAATCCATCAACGATTGGGTCTAAAACCAATGCGGCGAATCCGCCATGGCGGATGCTGGTCAGATGGTCTCGTCGATCGAAGGTGATCGGGCAAGAGGACCATGGGTTGAATTTTGGGGCGACTGGCTCCATCGCGCATACGTCCCTTAGTGCACGCTTCCGCTCCCTCTTGGGAATATGCGTTGCGTATATCATGTTTACCGTCCGAACTTGAGGGGGGAATCCCTTTTGTCCTCTGTTGTTCGGCGGCTGGGTCTCTTCCTCGTCATCGCTGTGTAGCCCCTTGTCACTGTTTTCGGCAATTAATTTGCCTGCCTGCTTGAATACCCAACAATCTCTGTTGGTATGGTTAGCTGGCCTTTCGGGGGTACCATGTATTTGACAAGAGCGGTCGAGTATTCGGTCCAAATTGGACGGTCCCGGAGTGGTTCTTTTGAATGGCTTCTTCCGGTGACCGGGTTTGGAGCCTCGGAATCCGACGTTAACTGCCGTATCCTCATTGCTGTCGCCGTTAATGCGGCGTTTGTTTTTGTTTCGATGCAACCTGCCATTGCGGTCCTTGGTATCCGGACTGCCAGCGTTTTTGCTAAGGTTGTTACTACGAGCGAGCCAGCTATCCTCTCCCGCACAAAAGCGGGTCATGAGGGAAGTGAGGGCTGCCATGGATTTCGGCTTCTCCTGTCCTAGGTGCCGGGCCAGCCACTCGTCGCGGATGTTGTGTTTGAAGGCAGCGAGTGCCTCTACATCCGGACAGTCGACGATTTGATTTTTCTTTGTTAAGAACCATGTCCAGAATTGCCTGGCCGATTCGTCTGGCTGCTTGATTATGTGGCTTAGGTCATCTGCGTCCGGTGGTTGCGTCGACGTGCCTCAGGAAGTTGTCGAGAATGCGGCTTCCGGGTCTTCCCAGCATCCAATTGACTCTGCGGGCAGGCTGTTGAGCCAATGCCGAGCTGGTCCTTTAAGCTTGAGCGGGAGATATTTGATGGCGTGAAGATCGTCGCCGCCGGGCCATGTGTATATGGAGGAGATAATCTCAATCCGCACCCTGGGTCTGTTGTGCCATCGAGGATTCGATATTAACGGGTTTGAACCCTTCAGGTATTTGATGATCCATTACTTCGTCAGTGAAGCATAGAGGGTGTGCGGCGCCTCTGTATTGAGCAATATCGCGACGTAGCTCGAGAGAGCGTTGTCTGCTGTGTTCGGCCCGGCCGGAGTAGTTGTATCCGGTGCGACGGTATTCGTCGTGGGTCGTGGGGCATCGACGTGATCCATAGATAGATCTGGATTGTCTAGCCTTGTCCTCCAATATATCTCGCAAGTCCGGCGCGTTCCCCCGCGGCTTCTTGCTTTTAGAGCGATGCCGGGTGCGGTTTTGGTGGAGGGATTACGCCTCTCTATCGCGCCACGGGTGGTCGGTCTGCCGACAGCGCTGGTGATGCTGCCTCCTCTAATCGGGGAGCAACTTGCGTTTTGGGTAACTTTTGAGGGGCGTTCGAGTTCAGACTTTTGGCGCGAGGACCTCGGTCCATCTGTCGGCCAGTAGGTCTTGATCAGCTTGAAGCTGTTGTTGCTTTTTCTTTAGGCTGTTTGCCGTGGCCATTAGCCTGCGTCTAAAACGCTCTTGCTCGACGGGATCCTCAGGCACGACAAATTGCCGTCGCCGAGGCTTGCCTCTGCCTCCGGAGGGAGGTAAATAGTTGTCATCCTCGACCATCGCCCCGCCGCCTCTCCTGAGGGCTTGCTTCTGCCTCCTCCTGCGCTGGATCGTGCTGGAGGGAGTTTTCTTCAGCACTTTCTGGGGTGTTATTATGTCCTGTGCCGGAATCTCCATTCTTGCTGTGGTGGGATTTAGAGCGGCGCCGCTGACGCCGACGCTTGGGTTGTTTCTTTAAGGAATCGGCCTCCGCTGCTTCTTCGCCGTCCACATCTTTTGGGGTGTCCACCATGTGTATGTCCTATGACGAGTTGGTTTTCCAGTGTCCTGTAGGCACTGGTTCTTGGTAGTCTCCGGCATCGTCGTCCATACC
The DNA here is from genome assembly GCA_021605205.1 of Aegilops longissima. Lineage (NCBI taxonomy): Eukaryota > Viridiplantae > Streptophyta > Magnoliopsida > Poales > Poaceae > Aegilops > Aegilops longissima. The sequence continues at coordinate 594,937 of JAHIAM010006737.1, forward strand.
ATCGATGTCTTCGGAGTCGTGGTCGAGTACGCTTGTTAAATCGCCGACGGTGGCTACGAAGTGGGTGGTGGGTGGGATCTGAATTTCTTCGTCATCCGCGTCCCAACCGTCATGGCCGTAGTTCGCCAGGGCTCTCGGATAGCGTAGAGATGCTTGATGAATTTATGATATCGCCAAGGGCGAGTGCTGAAAAGATGTCGCAGCGGTGAATTCCATGATCGGCGCCCAATCGGATTCGATTGGCAGGGCGCAGGAGGTGCGGAGTCCGCACCTCGGAGTCATGGGCTTTATGTGGGACAAGGTAAGTGTTCGGCTCCATCGCCGTAGGAATTGCGGCTCCCGAGGCGGTGTCCAGCCATCCGTCCTCGATTCGAGCGATCGGCTCACGGACTAAGAGTCGGAGCGGATCGAGTGCGACCTCAAGGTGCTGTCCGCGGCAGAGTTAGGTCATGCCCATCATGACAGCGCGGCACGCTCGGCTGTGGCTCAGATCCATCGAGGATCAAGTCCCCGCGGATATCGGCCGTGAAGTTTAGGCTTCCAAACCTGACCTGACGGCCAGGGGTGTAGCTTTCGATCTGCTCCAGATGGCCAAGCGAGTTAGCCCGCAAATCGGTTACCGAATCTGAAGATCTGTCCGGGAGAAAAGTCTCACCTGGACCGCGTCGTTGTTGATTGAAGAGGCCATCAAGCCTATCGGTGACGCATACGCAGGAACTCTCAATCAAAGCACCACTGTCGGTGTCAAAACCGGCGGATCTTGTGTAGGGGGTCCCGAACTGTGCGTCTAGGCGGATGGTAACAGGAGACAAGGGACACGATGTTTACCTGGTTTGGGCCCTCTTGATGGAGGTAAAACCCTCACGCCCCTGCTTGATTGATATTGATATTGTGGATGTTTACAAGAGTGGATCTACCACGAGATCAAGGAGGCTAAACCCTAGAAGCTAGCCTATTATATGATTGTAAGGGTTGTTGTGATCGTTGTCCTACGGACTAAAGCCATCCGGTTTATATAGACACCAGAGAGGGCTAGGGTTACATAGAGTCGGTTACAATGGTTGGAGATCTACATATCCGTATCGCCAAGCTTGCCTTCCATGCCAAGGAAAGTCCCATCCGGACACGGGGGGAAGTCTTCAATCTTCTATCTTCATAGTCTTGGAGTCCGGTCGATGATGATAGTCCGGCAAATGATAGTTCGGCTGATGATGGTATTCCGGCTATCCGGACACCCCCTAATCCAGGACTCCCTCACCTGGTCCACACCATTATCTTTCCTCCCGGAAATTTGTGGGCGAGGGAACCTTCCTTTCTTTGAGAAAGAGAAAGAAGAGAAAATAAAGATATGGGGCCTTACGGCTCGTTATTGCTTACCGGGGTAGGTCCTGCACAAAGTGTCAGATAACGCATGCAAATATAAGTAGAAAGCATGAAATTGACAAGATGTGCGAGCACATGAGCTTTCTTGATGCACGGGTCGCGCCCGGCTTTGTACAAAGGATTACATGCAACATCGCAAGACTTGTATAAAGGTTGTTGCGGAACAGGTTCCGCAACCGCGCCTCACGGGTAAAACTTACGGAGATGCTCAATATTCCGAGTTGCTCACGGAATGCCATCTTGGTCTCAAAGCGGACAGCGCCAGAGCCCGATGACTCGTCTCACCCGATAAGGCCTTCCCACTTCAAGCGTCAACTTGTTGGAATTCTTGGCGGACTGAACGCGCCAAGAACAAGGTCACCTTCCTCGAGACTTACGGCACTAACTGCGGCTATGGTAGCGGCGCAAAGCTTGCTGATAATGAGCAGCTCAGTATAACGGCTGAAAGACGGTCCTCCTCAAGGAGCAGCGCGTCATCTTGTCACAGCTGCTCTTGCTCAAGCTCATCATAAGCGAGCACTCGAGGTGATCCATTATCACGAGTTCCGTGGGGATAACTGCCTCTGCTCCATAGACTAGGCGAAGGTGTCCGCGGTGGCTCGATTTGGCGTCGTCTGATCGACCAAAGAACCACCGCAGCTCCTCAATCCAGTTTCTTCCGCACTTGTGCAGCCTCGTCAAAAGTTCTGGTCTTGAGCCCTCGCAGCACTTCAGCATTTGCCCTCTCCGCTTGACCGTTGCTTCTTGGATGAGCAACAGAAGCGAAGCAGACCTTGGCGCCAAGATCTTGGGCGTGCTGCATGAAGGTGCGGCTCGTGAATTGTGGGCCGTTATCGGTGATGATCTGTTAGGGATTCCAAACGGCAAACAATCGACTGAAGAACTTGATCGCCGACTCAGGCTGTCACCTTCCTCACTGCTTCCACTTCCGGCCAGTTTGTGAACTTGTCGATTACAACGCACAAGTACTCGTGAGCCCCGACAGCTCGGGAAGGGGCCGAGGATGTCGAGCCCCAGACCGAAAATGGCCTGGATAAAGGGATCGTCTGGAGAGCTTGAGCTGGCTGGTGTATCTGCTTGGAATGGAATCGCACGCTTCACACTTGGTTACTTGTGCAGTTGCATCCTGGAGGGCTGTCGGCCAGAAGAAACCTTGCCGGAGCGCTTTGCCGGCAAGTGCTCGCGCCAATGTGGTGACCACATATGCCTCCATGTATCTCTGCCAACAGCACATCCATCTTCGGTGAATACACTTCAATTTCACACCGTTGAGTCTTCTTACATGCAGAGTGTCATCGACAAACTGGTACATACCGATTGCCGGGCTACTCTTTCCGCTTCTTCTTGCTCTTGGGAAGTTCTCCGTTCGAAGGAAATGGGCGATCTCTTTGTGCCCATCTTTGGAGCTTGTGGCTCGACAACAAGGACTAAAGGCACATTCTGCTGCTGTGGGAACATCCGCTTCACGGCAAGAACCTGCGGCTCGGCCGAGCTTGATGTTCCCCAACAAGCTTGCCGAGCAAAACTTGTCGGGAGCGTCGCTTCAACGAAACAAACCCTAGGGCTTGTCGGAGCAGCGCTCGCTCCTCAAAGACTCTTGGCGTTGATCTTGGGGACCTTCTTGGCGGCGGCTTGAGGAGCTCGCGGAAAGTAATCACCAGAAACCAACTTCCTCTTCTTGCTCTGTCCAGTTGATGGTGCTACAGTTGGTTGAGTCAGCTTGAGCACAAAGATCCCTGGTTCCACAGGCAACCTAAGTGCAGCACGTTTAGATAGGCCATCGGCAATGTCGTTCTGATCTCTTGGAACATGTTCCATTTGCAGGCCGTCAAAGTGCTCTTCTAGTTTTCTCACTTCATCAACATATGCTTCCATCAACGGACTCTGATAATCCTTGTTCACTTGGCGGACGACCAGTTGTGAGTCACCCCTGACAATGAGCTTCTTGATCCCAAGGTCTGCCGCGATCCTGAGACCGGCAAGCAAACCTTCATACTCTAAAGTATTGTTCGTTGCTTGCTCCTTGGGAAAGTGCATCTGGACTACGTACTTGAGGTGCTCTCCGGTGGGTGCGACAAGCAGCACGCCTGCACCGGCGCCCTGGAGCGAGAAGGCACCATCAAAGTACATAAGCCACTCTTTGCTTGCTTCCTTGACGGGGACGCTCGTCTCTGGATTTTCTTCATGTTGTGTTGGCGTCCATTCTGCTATGAACTCTGCCAATGCTCTGGTCTGGATAGTTGAGGTGCTCTCGAACTTGAGGCCAAAGCTTGACAGTTCCAGTGCCCACTCGACAATCCTGCCTGTTGCTTCTGGATATTGCAGTATCCTCTTCAACGGAAAGCGAGTGACGACAGTGATCTCATGTGCTTGGAAGTAATGGCGCAGCTTTCTCGAGGCCATGAGAAGGCCGAAAAGCAACTTCTGCACACCAGAGTACCTCGACCTAGCCCCCTGGAGAAGGGAACTGGCAAAGTAAACTGGGCGCTGCACCATCCTTTTCTGCATCTTCTCATGCTCCTACGCAAATCCATCTTTGTCGGGACCAGAGCTTGTCGGTGAAGCCCCCGCTTGTCGCTGGATGCCTCTGCCATGGTTGCCGGCTCATCATCCGCTTCCCTCTCCGCTACTAACGCAGCACTAACCACCTGATTGGTCGCCGCTATATATAGCAGCAACTTCTCTTGTGGCTTAGGTGCGACAAGTATTGGAGTGGAAGACAGGTATCTCTTCAAGTCCTGCAGCGCAGCCTCCGCTTCCGGAGTCCATTTCATTGGACCCGCCTTTTTCAAAATTTTGAAAAATGGCAGGGCGCGCTCAGCAGACCTAGAGATAAACCCGCTGATAGCAGCTACGCAACCGGCAAGTCTTCGTACATCCTTGACGCGCTTTGGTGCTTCAATCTGCTCAATGGCCTTGATCTTGTCGGGATTGGCTTCAATTCCCTCTCGAGATGAAGAAGAACCGAGAAGCTTGCCGGAGGGGACTCCAAACACGCACTTCTCGGGGTTGAGCTTGAGGTTGATCTTGCGCAGATTTGCAAAAGTTTCTTCTAAATCTTGAATCAGAGTTGCTCTGTCCTTGCTTTTGACCACTATGTCATCCATGTAGGCTTCCACATTTCTGTGTATTTGCGGCTCAAAAGCGTGATGGACTACTCTTGCAAATGTTGAACCAGCATTCTTTAATCCGAAAGGCATCCGTACAAAACAGTAGGTGCCACATGGGGTGATGAATGCGGTCTTCTCCTCATCTTCTTCTACCATGAAGATCTGATGGTATCCTCGAGTATGCATCAAGAAATGAAAGCAATCACATCCGCCGTGGAGTCGACAATCTGGTCGACACGCGGCAAGGGAAATGGGTCTTTGGGACAAGCTTTATTAACATCGGTAAAGTCGATACAAAGCCTCCATTTTCCGTTTGCCTTACGCACGACTACAGGATTGGCCAACCACGTGGGATGGAGCACTCCTCTGACAAGGCCTGCTGTTTCCAACTTCTTGATCTCTTCTGCAATGAACTCTTGGCGCTCGACTGCTTGTTTCCTGACTTTTTGCTTGAAGGGTCGCGCATGAGGACAGACGGCAAGATGGTGCTCAATTACTTTCCTGGGAACACCGGGGATGTCAGACGGTTGCCATGCAAACACGTCGACGTTCGCCCGCAGGAAAGCAACGA